>CM060683.1:48848214-50048214 GCA_030686995.1 Artemisia argyi | reverse complement strand
TCAACCTATAACTTCGTTGCAGACATGTTAGATAAATTTAGAAACCGCTACTTTATTGATAAGAGATGGGGTGTCGTGGCGTTTTTGGTGGCGCCAAACCCACCGGCCCAAAATAAAGAATGGCGCACCACTACGATTCTCGCGCCAATGAGGCTCGCTTCGTATTTTCCGAATTTTTAACTTCTCATATATATCCAGAAATCAATTAAATTATATTCTATTAGTTTTAAATTCAGAAACTATTATTTATCACTAATATTCATCATAATTATATAGTTCATATATATATTTTTGGCTTCGATTGATGAAAGAACATGATGGTGAATTACAAAAGTTTGGATATATATATATGAAAGAAGTTATTGTTCATATTTATTTATTTTTTCATATATACTTTTCAGCCTTGAGTGATGAAAGAAGATGTTGATTTTGAGATATATACGAGAATTTAAAAGTTTGAGAATGATATTGACATAATTACAAAAGTCAGAAGGATATTGATGTAATTACAAAAGTTTGGGAAGGATATTGACGTAATTACAAAAGTGAGAAGGATATTGATGTAATATTGAACTTTAGTAAGGATATAAATGTAATTGCCCCTTATTATTATTATTATTATTATTATTATTATTTGGTTGTTTTGCAGATGGAGAAACTGAGGAAGAAGGCAGCACATGTTTTTTTTCTTTTGGGCATAACTTGGGTTTCAAACTCTGTTAGACCTAAATTGTTTTACTCACTTTATAACTAAATTCTTGTGTATTTTACATTGCACGTGTTTTTTTCTTTTGGGCACGAGAACTCGGTATCTCGTTCGTTAAAACACAAACAATTTTGTAAAAAAAACAAAAATAAAGTCACGTTGAGCGTTTTTTATATGTGTTTGTGTATGTTTTAGTTTATATAAATAAAAGATAATAAATGTCCTACGGCACCATATTTTATGGTGCCAACAGTAAGGCTAGTAGGTAAGGTGATTATACCTTCACCATACACATCAGCGCTACGTCAGATTTCTCTCTCCTCTCACTTCTCTTCACCACATTTCACCTTTTGGAGGGCAAGTGAAACCATCATCACCTTTAACTTCACCTTTAATTAAATACCCACTTTATAAAAATATACCCCTACTAAATACCCCACACACACTCACACACACAATAATTAAAATAAAAAAGTACACATGGGCCCCTTTTTTAGCTTTATCAATCGGTGAAGCCATAACCAAATTATTTTGTGTAATGTGGGGTCAATCAGTGAACAATGTAAGAGCCTTCGGTACCCAGCGCCAAGGCTGGTGTTTTCCGGCAAAGCGTGACCGGACGGCGCGAGCTCCATACCGTGGCTCACGTTTTCGCGTCCCGAGCCATCACGAACAGCCCAAATCATCCCGGAAAACGCGACGGGATGGCGCAAGCACGGTACCGAGCCTCGCGTTTTCCTTTTTTTTTCTTGGCGTTATCTCGTTTTTTCAGTTTGTTTGAGAATATTTATGTGTTCTGAATAGTTTTATTTGGTGCTCTCGTGATTTTTAGTCTGTTTTTAATTCTCATTTTTTTTTCATTCATGGAGGAGAAAATAAATTGAAGAAGAAGGCTAAGAAAGAGAAACAAATACATGTTTTAAAAAACTACTCCGTAGTATTTTTGGTTAAAAGAGAACCAGGTGGTCATGGTACTATTTCCAAGATAATTTTTGGCTGTTTTCTTTTGAGGTTTCTTACTTTCATTTTTATTGGCTTTAATGTTCAAAATTATGTTTTATCACTTTTCTTTCATGTTTATTATTGTTAAATATACTTCTCTTAATTAAATGTGTTAGCTTATTTAAATAAATGAAAAAAAAAAAAGATATATATGTAGGGTTCAAGGGTGTATGACGGCACTAGAAACTGGTGTTATAGGAGGGAGGGGGTTTTTGTTGTTATGGTGAATTCTGATGTTATGAGAAAATGTGCTGATGTGGCGATACTTTTCACCACGGCACCAGCGGGACGACACCACGATACCTAGTGCTCTTAGGGGCAAGGTTTTCCTACGTGATGTGGGGCCAATTGGTGAAGCCACCACACTCTTGCACATTAGCCTAATGACACAAAATGTGATGCCAAAGGTTTTCTGGTACCGTTCTGTGTTTTGCTGATGTGGCATTACTTTTGGAGAATGGCACGAGCCGAATGGCTCCACGATATCCACTGCTTTAAAGAGTGGTTTTGTCAATTGACGTTTCAACTTGCAACATTTTTTAAATTGTCAACGACTCACCTTAGGCTTAGCATCATTTTACATCTTTATACTAAAAATGAGCTGAGCTGCTCAAGATCAGCTTGGTAGAAGCCCAAAACAAGTCGAGTTTTAAAAACTACAGTCCGCTTCACACCTTAAAAATTGCTTTAGCTCACATTTACGGCTTTTTTAATATTATCTTTTTATTATAAAGGATTCAAGCTCGAATATATTGAATAACTAAAAAATATAAATTGGGCTCGACTCGGCTCGTTTATGACATAAATAATCAATCTTTTGTTATTTATCCCAGGTGGCCAGGTGCAAGCTCGTTTATCAGATGAGCCTAAAACATATGTTAGAAAATGTTTGTCTCCACCCAACGTCAACTTAACCCAATCTTACCGTAGTAAGTTAGTAACGATATTTTGCTTGCTTAACCGGACATTGTTCTAGCTCCTCACTTAACATGCTCGTTTTATTGTCATATTAAGTTATAGAAATAAAAAGTGCATAAAGTCGTGTACAAAGAAAACATTTCAATATAAAAGACGACCGTTATTTTCTTTCAAAACATATTTTAAAAGTAAAAGAGAGATTTAAAGCAAGAAAATAACGAAAAGAAAAGATAAAAGAACACCAAAAATTCCAAACTTGCACATCCCAAACTTGCACATCCCAAACTTCTTTATACTTCCTTCGGGTTATGGTAAACAAAAGTTACTAAAGTTTGCCAGAAATTTGTCCTAAGGAAATATAGTTTCATTTCGTTCAACCAGGTTACCCATGTATACGGGTTGTTAATTTGGTCATTATACGTGTAAAATGGCGACACTAAGGTTATTTAGTGGAAGGGTTACCGGCTATTAGCCCGTCACCCATGCCACGGTGGCCTGACAAAACTTCTACCTTACAGAAAAGTTACTAAAGTTTTCAAAAAATTTGTCCTAAAGTAATATAGTTTCATATTGTTCATACAGGTTACCCATGTTTACGGGTTTATTAAATGTGTTACTGAACCTAAGGTAATATAGTTTCATTTTTGTCCACTTTTATACGTTTTCATCTATTTTTATTAGTTTTCATATGTTTTTATTCGTTTTCAATTGTTGTTATACGGTTTCGTCCGTTTTATACGTTTTCATCCGTTTTTCTTACGTTTTCATCCGGTTTTATTTGTTTTCAACCGTTTTATACGTTTTCGTCCGTTTTTCTTATGTTTTCATCCATTGTTAAACGTTTTTGTCCGTTTTATATGTTTTTTGTTCATTTTTATACGTATAAAAATGAACGAAAACATTTAAAGACGGACAAAAACGTATAAAAACAGACAAAAATATATAAAATGGATAAAATCATATGAAAACGTAAGAAAAATGGATAAAAACATATAAAAATGGATGAAAACGTATAAAAATAGTTGAAAACGGATAAAAACGTATAAAAACGGACGAAAACATATAAAAGCAGACAAAAACATATAAAAACGTAAAAAACGGATGAAAACGTATAAACACAGCCAAAAATGTATAAAAACGGTTGAAAACGAATAAAAACGTATAAAAGCGGATAAAAACGTAAGAAAAAAGGATGAAACGTTTAAAAACAGAGGAAAACAACAGTTGAAAACGGATAAAAACGGGTAATAACAGATAAACGAAGGAAAATGTAAAACGGATTTAAAATGGTCAAACTAACATAAATAGCGGTCTAGGGACTAAATCCGTGAAACGCGACAAACCACAAGGACTGTTTTGTACTTAAAAAATAAGCCACATAGGATTTTTACATGTTATATCCGGTTACCAAAAACATAGTAATATTTATAACCGGTTGCAAAAGTTGAATAACCTGGATGAACAAAATGAAAATATATTTCTTTAGAACAAATTTATGGTAAACTTTAGTAACTTTTGTGTACCATAACCCTACTTCATTCTATCCATATGCTACATCCACACTTTTCTTTTGAATTTTAGCCTACTCTCTTTCATTATACCTTACTCTTTCATTTACCTTCATCTTGTGTTCTTAATCTTAATATTGATATAATACTATGTCATCTTCCACAACGTCCAGTCTTACGCTTACACTGCAAGTCCAGCCTCCTTTATGGAGTATGCTCTTAAGCTACCATCACATCGGCGCTTCACTAAGAAAGAAAAGACTTGAAACAAGAAAAGAATGTTATTACGTGCAACTTGATAGTGACCATCTGGTTGATGTTGTGATTGATTTTACAAATGCATAGGTTTTTAGTCATTTTAGTCAGACCTTAAAATACACGTAGTAATCGTCGTTATCATGATTGATTTTACAAATCCATAGGTTTTCCGCTATATCCGCGATACCTAGTTTTTGTTATGAATTCATAATTGCTAGTGGAAAAAGTATAAAACTAAGAAAATATTGAAAGCTCATAAGTCCAAAATTAGTAATGTAATTCAATTGCTTAATTAACTTAACCAGAAAATAGTAGCGTACGTAAGCCATATCTAACTTAATTTGAATAATACTTTTATGTTTAAATGATTAAGTGCGCAAGAAATAGTAGGGTAATTAAAATGTAACTTAACTAGAATGAATAGGGCTCTAAACGAACTGGACGAACACGAATGGAGCCTTGTTCATGTTCGTTTGTTTAATTTTTACCGAACAAATACACGAATACGAACACGAACACGAACGCTTAAACGGACGGATTTTCTTGTTCATGTTCGTTTATTAAGAAAACGAGTTGTTCATGTTCGTTTATGTTTGTTCATCAAGACGCAAAACGAACGCTAAATGATCGAACATAAATGAACGTAGACAAACAAACATAAACTTTATTAAATAGATACAATATACTGTTTTATAAGTGTTGTATTATTTAAACAAATCAATTTTTAAAATTATACAATTAGAAGATATATGATATACGAACATAAATAAATAAATGAAAATAAACGAACGTCTAATCGAACGTTCATGAACATAAATAAACGGACGCGACTCTTGTTCATGCTTATTCGTTTAACTAAACGAACATAAAATATTGTTCATGTTCGTTCATTTAACTAAACAAAAATAAAATATTGTTCATGTTCGTTCATTTAATAAATAAACGAACGTAAACGAACTTTTACCGAATTGTTCATGAAATGTTCACTGAATGTTCAGTTCATTTACAGCCATAAGAATGAATCTTAATGTTATTGTGATTGAGCTCTTATTTAGTTTAAAGAAATTAAATATGGGTGTTTGTTTACTCTATACAGAGGGTTTGTGAGCTTATATAAATTTAGAAAGCTCATAAGTCCATCTTTATGAGTTTATGAACTAATTAAGTTGAGCATATAGCTTATTCAAAGCTACAAGCGTAACTTGATAAGCTAATAAGCCGAAAATTAAGCTTATGAAGATTTTCAATTTTACATAGACCCACAAGCTGACTACATAGTGTCACGACCTGCACGTTACGAGACCATCAAGCTGCTGATTTTAGAAGATTCTAAACTAGTCTTTAATAATCAAGAGTCTTGGAAGGATGTGAAGGATATCTACAATCTTTTAAAAATCCTTCATTGGTTTCTCTCATGAAAAATTATGAAACGATCTCAGAAATGCCTTAGAAGACTATATAGTAATAGTTTAAAACTTTCTTGTAAATGTGTATGTACTTACCACTAGTATATATTGGTGTTGTCTCATTTGATACAACACACCTTAAAGTTATCTTCTAATGTTTCTTGTAATATTCTCTCAAAGTGATATAAGGATTTACTTATCTCGCTAGTTTTTGTGTTTTCTTTTGTTACTTAGGTCGCTAAGTATTCCAGTAAGATTGAATACTTAGCGACCTAAGTATAATGACAAATACGTGACAATAACTTATAATCAAACACCTCTCATGTAAACTTCAACCCATTTTGACTTACCTATTAAAGTTAGCATATCTACTTTAATATGTTCTTTCTTATCAACTACTTACTGAAAATAACTTGCAAGTTCAACTCATTCTCTATGGATCGGTCGATTGGTACAAAAGTAATGACAGATTGACAGTTACTCACTAAAGTCAAATGTGAGCAAAAGATAAAAAACAGTCATTAAAAGCAGTTTTTTCAATTCCTCCATTAGAAAAAGAGTAAGTAAAAAAAAGATCACTAAAAGTATTTTTTTTCCAAAAGGTTCGGTGAGTAAAAGTTCAAAACATTTAGTGACTAAATCTTTTTGTCACTAAAGACCATACATGTTTTCTACAATATCACTATAATAAATATACCTTATAGTCACTAATGGTTTTACATGTTTTCCATAAAATCACTATAATGACTGAACTTTTTAATAAGCAAAAGCTTACTAGTATTTGGAAAAATCAGCTCATATCACTGAAATTTCATTTACATTTGCAATGATAACAAGTAATTTATGTTATCATAACTTTTCATCCCCATAAGCTTCCTTTCTTTTAATTGCACACGAGAGATATTAGACGAATTTTCATCATGAGGCTTGATAGATTTAATGGTTTCGAAGAGCGTATCTTTCTCCTCTCGAGTCATTTCATAACATGCTTTCGACAAAGATAGATTATTTTTTCTTGGATAATTTTTTGGATGAAGTTCTTCTCGTATACCCCATTTTCTCAAGTCTAGCGAGCTTTCAAGTTATCTTTTGACTTCCCCACTTGACCAAGCAAAGTCCTTACAATATTATCACATACATTCTTTTCAATGTGTATCACATCAAAGATTGTGACGTAACAAGAAGTTTTTCAGTAAGGTACTTAAAGAAAATGCTTTTCTTTTATCAAGGACCCTTTTCAACATTTTCTATAAGAAAATTGACACCTTTCAATTGATTTAGAATATCATCTCCAAATGACAGGATAGGAGCATGTCTTAAATCTTGATCCTCACTGAAGGATCGAGTATCTTTGTGTGAGCTATGATTTTGTTCAAGCCATCTTCGATGGCCCATGTAACACCATTTTCTACTGTGATATAGCCATTTTGAAGTTTTGTCAAAAGCACATACATGACATGCATATACCCCTTTAGTGCTCAACCTAGAAAGGTTGTCATATCCAGAAAAATTAGATATTGTAGAAATAATTACGGCTTTCATTTTAAAATTTTGATTCGTTGAGGCATCAAATGTAATAGTCAGCCCACAACTAAATGTAATTCAATTAACCAACTAAATGTAAAACAAAGCGATAACATAAGAAATTAGCTGTAAATCTATAAGATTACCTCATTTTGTCAAAAATGTTGTCAAGAAGAGTTACTTGTTGACAAAAAAAAAATTATATTCTCTGATTGTATTCAATTAATCTCAAATAAATAAAGAATGATTAAAAAAATGGTATATGTTTATTACCAATTTAACGTGCCTTCAATCTTTGCAAATTCACGAATTACACTTCATACATGAGTTCACAAAAAAAAACTCCATCAATGTTATTTTCTGAGAAAAGATGAAAGACGTTTTTGAATTGATTAAAACTGTCAATTTAGTTTTAGTATAATGGGGAGGGAACGGCTTGAAAACTAACAAGGGGCGAATGAGACACGTCATCTTTTGTGTACGTGTTATGTCTATTATTGTGACACGTACTCTTTTAATATCCTAATTTAGTGATGTTATAGATAGATGTTTTATTTCACAACCGAGTGTTTTCTTTGGTACTTCAAGTATTACTTGAGGTTAATGTAGTATTTCAGTCACATATTATTGTACTTTTACTTTTGTGATTATATATATTTTACCGGGGTAATCCCTTTACTGAAAAAACAAAATTTACAACTTTTTTTTAAGGGAATAATAAAATGTGATGAACATATGAACAAAAAAATTCGCTAACGTTACTCATTATATGAATCATTCGCAACAAATTTTAATCATTTAATCTCTCATTTGTTGTTAACAAAAATTTGCTTTTTTGAACCGTGTCTGTTTTGTATATGTTTAATAATCATCTAGTCTCTCATTTGTTGTTGAACTCACACCTCAAATAAAATACATATGCTATCTCTGTGGGAAACAATGTACACTTTTATTAATATAATCAGATTTCAATAAATAACATAATGTAAATAACAGAAAATAAATAACAGACAGCAAGAAGTAGAAGCAGAAGACAGACACTGTTCAACAAAATTAAACGCATGATGCTCGTGTTTAACACGATTCCCTTAAAACAGCTTCGCCATCTGTTTCCAGGGTACAACTGCCAAAGCTGATGTACAGCCAGATGTGACAAACTTGCTAAAAAGATCACGGAAAAGGTTGCGTGTTTCTGATCGAAGGACTGCTGGAAACCGGTAACAATGGAGTTGCGTTTTCTGTTCTGTCAAAAACGAATGAGACATATGGCTTTATTTATAGAGAAGACTAATCTTGTCCTCTAAGAAAATATATCTGCCATATAAAAATAAATCTATTATTTCTAAATCAGATTCGCAAATCTTCTAATACACAAAATTGATTTCTGTAAACTTGTTTAATAAGTTTAAATTGGAATAGATTTACAGAAAATTCTGGAAAAATGAAACTCGAATCTGTAGCAAAAAGATACGCACGTATGCGAGGCTTCGGAGCTGCATTCGTGTGGGCTCGCATGAGTTCAAAAGCTTCGAACTCATTTTGGCCCAGAAATCCTGAAATCTACCCTCTTGCGCGCGCGCACTTAGGTGTGGGAGCAAAACCAACTAAAAGATTTTGATAGCCAATACCAAGATTTCCTTATAAACATGCTTTCATTTCCTTCTTTGGGCGATGTGGGATACTCTCCCAAAACCCATTTTTTGTGTTTCAAATGCCTCACTTTGAGACACGATATCTCATTCATACCAACTTTATTTTTGACACATTTTAGCTCGTTGCAAAGCTCTCGTCAATGAGAAAGCAAAGCTACCAAAAAATATAAATATATATATAACATATACATATATTAAATAGTGTCTAAAATTTAAGAAAAATGATTTGTAGTCCTAAGTAATGAACCTAAGAATAGACATACAAATATGATTGGTGTAATTCAAAATTGATCGGTGAATATGAGGAGAGAGAAAAAGTGTTTTTAATACTTGTCAAAATGTGAATGGAGTAGGCCTATTTGTAGGTCTATTTAGTAGGCCTAATTATCAATGCTCTTTTACTTAGGCCTATTTTTAGGTCTATTTTTAGGTCTATTTTGAATTACACCAATCATATTTGTAGGTCTATTTTTAGGTTCATTACTTAGGCCTACAAATCATTTTGAATTACACCAATCATATTTGTAGGTCTATTTTTAGGTTCATTACTTAGGCCTACAAATCATTTTTCAAAGTAAAAAACTCGCTTACCAAAGAAAAAAATTACAAGTGTACCATGTGCAAGTCAACTTACCGCCTGCAAATACTTGCCGAATATGCCAACAACGAACTTCCCTAGATTTGCCGATAAATCAAGGGATGAGATATTCGTACCCCTTTAAAATATACGGAGTAAGCATTATCCCTCTAGTTTACGACTTACACTGCAAGTCCAAACTCCTGTATGCTCTTAAGGTGCCATCACATAGACGCTTCACTAATAAAGAAAAGACTTGAAACTGGAAAAACTTGATAGTTAAAAGTGTTAGAATAAATAAATCATGACAATCATGTAAACAGGTAAAACACATATGCGGAAACGAATAACCATCTATAACATATTAAAGATTAACATAAACATAATAGGAACGTACCGTGGGATTTTAGCTGAACAAGAATCACTTGAATAACCTTGAATAATAAAGATGAACCCTAATTAGGGTTTATATGAATCAATGATCGATCCCTTACCATTTTATTGATCGATTCCTTGATAACAACTATAGTGAGTTGTTACCTCATTCTTTTACACACAAATTAAGGTTTATGCTAGTAAACGAATACAAGAAATTTTTGTTATAAAAATTTCGATCCAAACACCCCTTGAGGGCTTAGAACCGATCGGCTAGAAGGGACAAAAGAGAAGGAGAATTTTTTTTTAGGGTTATGTGTGTGTGCAAAAAGGTGAGAATGAATAACCCTTGGTTTTGTATATATAGTGAATGAAAGTCTTGGAGGACAAGTTAGGGCAAAAGGGTTGCCCCTTTTTCTTGTGATCAACCGGCCAAAGGAACCCCAAGGGTCCTTCCGGATCCTTCTTGCCTCCTTGTTTCATTCTAGTCCTTCTCGTTTAACCGTTAGTCAATTCCGTTAAATACTAACGACCGTTAGCCATTTCTTGCATTCAAATAATTATATATACAACATTTAATATATATCAAATATTATACTTAATTCTCATTTGCAACGTGTGCAATCCCGAGGTCTCGAGTTCGATTCTAGTCATACGAATATTAATATTTATCCAAACTCTAACAGCTCCCACTTGGATATCTATTAATAGCGTAAGGACATTGGTAAGCGTCTAGCAACACGGCAATGCCCCTAGACCAACTCGAGGTAGGTTTCCTGGATAAAACCTTTAATGATTCATTATTATTATTATCCTTTTGTTTCTAATACCACATTAAAAAAGATATGGGTTTAAGTCATTCTTTATTAAATTTCTGTTTCTCGTTTGTAAATGATTCACCAAAACATCTGAACGTGTTCCAGATAGACTTTGGGCGTGGCCACGAAAATATTTTGTCAATCCTACGAGCAGCAAACCGTATTAAACTCCAAAACAAATTCGAAGGAACAAATTTTTTCTTGACTACAAGAATAACCCATGAACTTTGAAACACTCCTAAAAACAATCCTTATGACTACCAGTTACGGATAGCGGTAAATTGCTTCACATAAATGCACTACATCCATGACACTTATCTTGTATCTCAAGTCTGAGGATAACTTTTAAACATGATTCACTTTAATGGCAAGCCCCATAATGTGAAATCATGAAGTTGGGATAAGTCCTATATTCAATTCATTGAATATCATGTGACATTGGTATGACTACGCATCAATATACTTTCAAGTATATTCTAACCAATACTTAGATTTCTCTTAATTTAATGATATTCCCATATCATTAACCGACAACGGACAATTTAGAATAATAATTTATTCATGGATTTAAACATGCAAATACAAGATATATTATTAAGACAATGATAAATAAACATAAACAATATTTTATTTCATTAAAATAATAATCGTACATTACATCCTTTATCCAAATACTAATCACAAATGGGCATGAAACTTTCAGCTAAACGAAGCCCTATGCCTTCAGCATGCTTATAAAGCTTAGTGCCAGGTAGCGGCTTTGTTAATTGATCTGCTAAGTTTTCATCTGTGTGAACTTTGAGTAACTCGATTTCAGCTATTTCGACTTATTCTCGAACATAGTGATGTTTAATCGGGAAATGTCTGGTGCCTTTCATGATTCCAGGTTCATGGGCAAATGTAATTGCAGCTGACTTGTCACAATATATTTTTATAGGTCTTTGAATCGATGGCATAACTCTAAGCCCCGAAACAAATTTCCTAATCCAAACGACTTCCATTACAGCTTCTGAAGCAGCGATGTACTCACTTTCTGTTGCAGACATCGCTAATGTACTCTGCTTCTTGCTCCTCCAATCCACAGCTCCTCCGTTAATGACAAAGACATAACCCGTCTGAGACTTCGTATCATCTTTATCACCTTTCCAGGAAGCATCGCAGTAACCTGTAACATCAAGTTCTGCATTTAGATTTCCCCCATATACCAAGAACATATCTTTAGTAGCCCTAAGGTACTTAAGTGTAGAATACTAACTATGTAGGAAACATGTTCATGTTGTGATTTGTGAGGCGTAGAAAGTGAAGAAGAGGAGAGGAAAGAAAGAAAGAAAGGAACCTTGAGAGAAAAAGGAAATATTAGATTGAGATTAAGTGAAGGTTCAACCCTCTCCACATGTGGAGAGGGGTATTTATACTTACAATAAAACGCCCACTCCCGGGCTGTGGATTAGGCATACAGTGGGTGAAGACCCGTCCTTCTTCCACGGTGTTACTTAAACTAATAGTAATTAACTAATAAACAAACTAACTATGAGCTAACTTAATGCTATTACAATCATTAGGTGACCGAGACTTTTACAGGAATATTTGTATTCCTAACAATCTCCCCCTAAGCGAGGTCACCTTTGAAATTAAGATCTTTGGTCTTTAAGCATTCTTTAGTCTTTGTAGCTCGTAGGATCTGATTCTTCTCTTTTCAACACACTTCGTACTTCAAGCAAGAGAACTTGTGATTTAAATTCCTTTGAGATATGTGATCTTTGAGCTTCTTTGAGATCATCAGCCAAAGTAAATCTCCAAGCTCATCCATAGTTGTATTGCCTTCATGTGATGTAGTGACAAGGGACCATCATGCTCACACCCTTCTGTATCTGGAGACGTTGCATTGGAGTTTGTGAATCAGGAGACTTTTTCATCAGAGTTGCGGAAACGTTGTTAGAAGTCTCTCAACATTTTGTTGTAGCAAGTCTCTCATCTTCATTGATAGTGTGGAGGATGTGTGAGCATGAGGTATGGATTGACCCGATTCAGCTGGAAACTGGAGCCATCAACGCCATCTTTATATGTATCCCTGAAATAAAACAGTTAGCAATAAAGATAGAGAACGAACATGGCTTTGTCATTCGTTCTGCGAGGACAGACTACCCCCCGGTTTTGTGAAAACCGACCTGTGATCAGGTAGAGTCTCTTTTAAAGAAGACTCTCCTTGACAGGAATTTCCAGCTTGTAGTAATGAATTTTCCAAAGAATCCACTTTGGAATCTTCATACTTAGCATGTTCTCATACCGGAACGTCTCAAAGCAGACAGCACGATAGAGTGAATCGGTGAATGAATATTCACGGATTGATGAGAAATAGATTTATAGAAATCACTCGTGTGTCCTATGATAAACATTTTTGAGACACAACGAGAGTTTTGTATTTAGAATCACATTTCCATAAAAAATACTCTTGTTTGAAAGATATTGTACACAATCAATGTGCTCTAAAGATTAGTTGGTGAGCACATTGAGAGGTTTTAGCAAAAGTATCCGTCAATCCATATCCTGGAACAAGTTCGATTCAATTATGAATCGCACCATCGTTGCTTTCCAGTTGTCACTTGATCATTGATCCAAGATGGATCTCACATGTCACCTACCAAGAGCTTGAGTGATGTTCGCTCTAGAAGGATTTCCATCTTCATTGTGAATATTTTCATATCACTCGGATGTTCTGGCAATACCACAAGGATAATGCGTAGGACTCTAAATATTTTATCTTATTTTCCACATTGTGTGAAACAATAAGCATATTTGGAATGTGTCCTATCGAGATTTATGGATGATCTCATGGCTCTAGACTCAATAGTGCGTTACTTGAGTGGTTGGGAAGTTTAGTGCAGTGCGTTACTGGGTCCATGACGTCTTGTCTTCAATACTAGTGTTACCTTAGTAACCACTAGTAGATTATGAATTGAACCCGGTTTCTACCCTAAGGTTGAATATTTGGAGGGCTATTTCTTTTCACCCTTTCTCATTTCATTTCTTTTTCATTCTTCAATCCCTTCAGTGCTTACCGAGACTTCACCACTAGAACCTTGTTGGGTTTGTTCCAGTCCTAGCTCTTTCTCAGTCCGCACTCTTCCCTTTCTCACTTTACTCCTTTTTTCAATCATTCCTAAGGACTTCTAATCTATCTATGGATTGTCCCTGGGAAGATCCTTCCGGTTCTGGTGGATCATGGGAACTTATACCTAACCTTAACCAGCCTTATAACTCCATGCATAAAGATAAATGGTCGGTCTTTGGTATAACTTCCACAAACGCCTTTTGCTCCCCCTCAATATGTGCATCGATATTCGAAAGAGTTTAGCACATATGTGGGAGCACATTTATTGAGTCCAAAAGATCACTTTTGTTTATCAGATTTCATATTTAAATCACATTCTCTCCCCCGATCAAAAATTTCAAATCTTTCGAGATTTTTGATCTCAATAGATTTAAATAAGTTAGAAAACGTTTGGGAGAGAAATGCGGTTAATTTTTAATATTGTCTGATAAAAGGAACCTATTTCTTGCTCCCCCTCAATCTATGAAGGAGGTTGTTATGTGTCAGATTTGAAGAGTTTACAAAAGATTTGAAGTTTTAACAAAAACTCTTTGAAAATGTACTCATTCTGACACATAACACATCACAAATCATTTTGTTGCAAGGTTTTATGTACGAAGTGTGGGGAGTTTTGATGATACATAAAATTTTGAGAAATCACTCTCCCCCTCAATCAATGACGGATGTTAAAGCATAAATATTTTCATAAACTATTAACGTCATTGATTGAGTGAAAATTTTATCAAACTTTTGAGTTCAATTTGATGTTCATTCAAAATTTCATGGTACCACCAAGTTTTGCACAAACACTTTGCAGAAAAATCGTAGAAGGGAAAGTATTTGGCGATAAAAAGAAGATTTCTCTTCTTTATCAAGAAATAATGCACTGAAGCGTACATTAGATCGAGGGTGCATGAATATAAAGTAATTCACGCTCGGATGAACGACACCCTTTGTTAGGAACAACCGTCTTTTTGGCGACGTGTTTTCCTTAATTTTGAAAACCGGGTTGCTATCTGAAGTAATAGCAAGCCATATTTTTGAAGTCCGGGTTGCAGCCTGAAATGACTACAAGCCATATTTTTAAGAATGTTTTGAGATACGACATGTTTTTGAAAACAACTTTATTTGAACCGAAAAACTCTTGCTCAAGCATATGTATGATTCCGTGTCATTATTGAATGACATTTCTAGAAACGTACATAATATCGATTATACAAGAGACATGTCGTGAGAAGAATATTTTTGGATTTTTGTGATTTTTCAGATTTTTATGCTTTTAATAGATTTTATATTTTTCTATATTGGATACTATACAAGGATATGCGAAGCAACCCCTTTACTCCTCTTGATCTTCCTGAAGACAAATGAGATCCTCAGGTGTGAGACTCTTCATACCAAGGCGTGGGAGATTGAAGTGAAAACGTTCCCTAGAAAGTGCTTTGGTGAAGATATCGGCTAGCTGGAATTCGGTCCTCACAAAGTAAAGTTCCACAATTCGTTTCTCAACTTGCTCCCTGATGAAGTGATGTCGAATGTCAATATGCTTAGTCCTTGAATGCTGGACATTGTTACAGCAGAGTGCAATTGCACTTTTGTTGTCACAGTACATGGGAATCTTATTGCATATGAAGCCATAGTCAGAAAATTGAGATCGCATCCAGAGGATCTGAGCACAGCACGATGACATAGCAATGTATTCAGCTTCAGTGGAGGAGATGGATGTACTCATTTGTTTTTTTGAAGACCAACTTACTAGCTTATTCCCTAAAAACTGTGCACCCCCAGATGTACTGCGACGAGTGTCTTGACATCCCGCATGATCAGCATCTGAATATGCTGTAAGAGCCATAGAAGTTTCTTTAGGGTACCAAAGGCCCATGTGGATTGTTCCTTTAAGGTATCGAAAGACTCTTTTGACAGCTTCCAGATGTTTCTTGGTGGGTTTGGATTGATACCGAGCACAAATACAAACTGCAAATAGAAGGTCGGGTCTGCTTGCAGTGAGGTACATTAAGGAGCGAATCAAGCTTCGATACATGGTTTGGTCAACCGGAATTCCCACATCATCTTCGTCAAGTTTTGATCGTTCAATCATAGGAGTATCAACTGAATCACAGGAGTCGAATCTAAATTTCTTCAAAGTTTCATTGGCGTATTTGGATTGATTGATGAAGATGCCATTGGGGTTTTGAGAAATTTGCAGTCCTAGAAAGAATGACATTTGACCCATCATAGACATTTGGAATTCGGAACTCATCTCTTGGGAGAAACGATCACATTCTGTGGGATCAGATGAGGCAAAGATGATGTCATCAACATAGATTTGTACATGTAGGAGGTTTTTGCCCGTTTTTCTGGTAAAGAGTGTAGGATTAACAACACCTTTGGAGAATTTGTTAGCCAGAAGAAATTTAGACAAGGTGTCGTACCACGCCCTAGGTGCTTGTTTAAGCCCATAGAGAGCCTTCTTTAATCGATACACGTGATTAGGGCGTTCTGGATCCACAAAACCTTCGGGTTGAGATACGTACAGTCGTACACCACCTCTTTCAGATCCCCATTTAAGAATGCAGTCTTGACATCCATTTGATAGACCACCATGTTTTGATTTGTAGCATTTGCGAGAAAGATCCTTATGGCTTCTATTCTAGCAACTGGGGCGAAGGATTCTTCAAAGTCTATTCCTTCTTCTTGTCGATATCCTTTTGCCACAAGCCTAGCTTTGTTTTTCAATACATCCCCATGCTCATCAAGTTTAACCTTGAATATCCATTTGAGAGCGATGATCATAGCACACTCGGGAGGTGGTACTAGTTCCCAGACATCCAGTCGGTCAAATTCATGAATTTCGTCCACCATTGCAGTGAACCATGAGTGTTTGGACATTGCATCCTTGACGCTTTTTGGTTCCGCTTTAGAAAGGACAGAATTAAAGAAGCACCACAATGCGTCGGTTGCAAGTTGCTTGCGGGTAGATACTGGACGCGAAGGGTTTCCAATAACGTTGTCAATAGGATGATCATTGGTCCATTTTCTAAGGTGTTCATGGGGTTGAGAATATGGAACTGAGGTAGCCGTGTTAGATTCGTCAGAGGATGTTACATCATTTGATGATTCAGGGGCCAAGATGTTAACAAATGGCTCATTATCAGGTGGAGCAAAAGGATTAACTTCAGATGTATTATCTACAGTTGCCACTCGCTGTACAGGTGAAGGTTGGACATTAGAACTGCTAACTAATTGACTGATGGTGGGAGCTTCAGATTCCCATGACAATGAAGTGGATGGACCGTTATTGTCATCTTGATTATTCACCACCCCATCTGGTGGTTGAACCATTGTAGCTTCAGGAGCATTCATTGGTTGAGGTTCAAAGTATTCATCAAACATAGGGTCGAACAGTTTCTTCCAATCTTCACTTGTAGGAGGTACAAAAGGAGCAGCAGGGATGTGATTCTGTACAAGCCTGGAACTAATTGGTCCAGGAGTCAAAAGGTTAGGTACGGGTCCAGAACTTGATTGTCCGGGAACCGGTTGCTCAGTCAGCTCATTGAAAGTAACGTGGATTGTTTCCATTATGTCTCTGGTACGTTTGTTGTAGATTCGGTACCCTTTTCGCTCTGGAGCATAGCCAACGAAGAAACCAATGTCGGCCTTGGCCTTGAGTTTCCCAAGGTCTTCACTGTCATTAGTTGGATAGCAAAGTGCACCAAAAACTCGAAGAAACGAAAGATCGGGTTTTCTGCCATGTACCAGTTCATAGGGAGTCTTGCAGTGGAGAGGATGTATCAAGGATCGGTTCTGTGTGTAACATGCAGTGGCAATTGCCTCAACCCAAAGAAACATAGGAGCTTTGGAGAAGATGAGCATAGTCCTTGCAGCTTCAACTAATGTGCGATTGCGTCTTTCAACAACTCCATTTTGTTGAGAAGTACATGGAATGCTCTTTTGATGACTGATCCCGACACCTTCATAAAATAGAGTAAGTTGTCTGTTCACAAACTCTGTTCCATTATCAGTACGAATGACTCTAAATGTTTTGTTGAGGCGGACTTGCAACATCTTGATGAGTTTGATGATGGTTTCCGGAGTTTCATCTTTTGATCGTAGAAATTTTACCCAAGTGAATCGAGAGTAATCATTAACAATAACCAGCACATATTTCTTTCCGTTGATACTTTGAATGCTCATAGGTCCACACAGATCCATGTGAAGAGTATGAAGAACTTCCATGATTGAATTGACAGTTTTGGGTTTATGGGTGTGCTTTTTGCTCTTGCCCATTTGACAGGCGGAACACAGATGGTCTTTTTCATACTTAAGTCTGGGCAAGCCTCGAACAAGATCCTTACGTGTAAGTTCATTGATAGTACCGAAGTTCAAATGGTTTAAACGACGACGCCACAACCATGATTTGTTCTTGGATGCTTTAGAGAGCAGACAAATTGGAGAGGACTGTAGCATATCTTCGATGGAGATGGTGTAAAGATTAGTGCCCCGACTCCCCTTGAGAAGATCAACACCATCTAATTCTCTAACAAAACAGGTGTGCTTTCTGAAGGCGACTTCGAGATCTGAGTCACAGAATTGACCAACAGAAAATTGATTGTGCCCAAGTCCTTCCACGTAGTAAACTCAGGATATAACACTGTCTCCAAAGAAGTAATCACCATAACCCATTATAGATCCAAAATGGTCATTCCCAAATCTAACCGTACCAATAGACTTTTCCACGAAATTCTTGAGCCGCGAGCGATCTCCAGTCATATGTTTTGAGCAGCCTGAGTCCAAATACCAAAGGATGATTTGTACGACCTGCATTTGAAACCAGACAATCGTGGATAACTGAAAAAGCTGGAGCCCCACACACAATTGGGGTCCGTTTGGTTAGAACACACAAATATTGGATTACCATACGTAACAGATATCTCACTGGAGTATTCACATTTTGATGCACTAGAACTAGGAGTGGTATTCATTGCTTCTATTGGAAATAGTCTACCGGTAGGTCTCCACTTCCTAATAGGCACAACTCTAGAGTTAGTGATCCTAGTCACTGGGCACTTTTCCCTTAGAGTGAATTTCCTTCCAGTAGGTCTCCATTGATAACCAACATTAGTGAAAACTTTTCCTGTTTTATTCCATAATTGTTTTGCCCGTTTAACACTAGAAACATTCATAGCTGGAGATTTCATAGTGGATTTAAGAAAGGACACAACACATGCATCATGATTACCATAAAATAAGCATTTGTTACAAGTCTTACAAATAGCATCAGAATTCGAATTAATTACATCATTGTTAACACAAATGTTTGAATCAACTCGATTCCTTTCACTAAGCATCACTTTATTGTTCCTAGATGATTCTTCTACTTCCTTCATAAGTGTACTCTTAGCCGGCAAAGTCCTATCATTCTTTTTATTTCACTTAGGCTGTGACTTGCTAGCATTAGATACACCTTTTACTCCTGTAGAAGCAATGACGGGAACATTAGTCTGATTAGTTGCTACTTGATTACTGGTGATCAAGATGGAGGATTGTGACATGGTTTGGGGAAAGTCAACTGTGACATGCTTGTTGCCACTGAGAGGGTGCAATGCATTTGTCCTATCCGACTTGTTATCATTCTTGGGGCATGATCCTATGGCATATTCTAATAAATCCTGGGCTCTATTAGTGAGGAAGCACGCACCAATAATAACATCATCAAGTGGTTTAGAAATCCTCTCATCTTCAATGGTTTCTCTAAGTATGGCCAGACAATCCTTAAGATTTCTAAGATAGTTGTTATGAACTAACTTATTGTTCCTAAGGGGAAGAGAAACATTCACAGCATCGCACGCATATTTATTACAAGTATGTACATTGGAAATTGCATGATCACATGAAACAACAGGCATTTTACCCTTCACCATGGTCTTTAGATTCTCAATTTCATTTAACAAAGAAGTGACTCTTTCATTGTTTTGGTCACGCGTTGTTTTAATAGACTCAAACAATTCTTTATAGCGTTGTTTAGCGTTTGACATTTCAGCACGAAGCCACTCATTTTCAAGTTGTAATTCATTGATAATGCCTTGTTTTTGAAAGTTTTGAGAATCTATCGACCTATGGTAATTGGTATTGGTCACATCGCTTATGTTCGATTTTAATTGTGCAATTTGGACCTTCAACTTCCGAATCGTGTTTGAGTGAGCTTGAATTACTTCATCCTTTTTGGCTAATTCAAAACATGTATCAAACTCAGGAGCATTCGAAGATATCTTGGCATTTGATATTTTTATGCTTTCTTCTAGATGTTGATATTTTAATTGTAGGTTCAGATTATCAACTTCTAGTTTTGAGAAATTCCTGACCATGTTATCATGATCGTCGTTTTGAATTTTTTCAGTAAGTTTGTAATTCTCCCCCTCAAGCTCAATCACACGATTTTGGAAGACATTCAAAGTAACCGACATTTCATGGAATTGTCGAGCAGATAGTGCAGAGTCAATAACAGTATAAAACACATCTTTTGCAATGCAATTAGCAATCAAATTTTCATTCATGATGAGAATGTTTTTCCTGTCAATTTCACTGTATTTGAGATCAATAGCTAATTGTTTACCCTCACTTTCCACTTCATCAAAAACCCTTTTCATTTGAGTCACATCATCATTAATGGTGTTTTTAAGGCCCTCAAAATGTTCTTTGAGAAGTTTAAAAAATGGCATAACTTTAGTTAGGTAACACTATTTTGTTTGCTCAAAACCCCTTTCCCCTTCTGTAATCCCTGTAGGTGTAATTCTTATTTTACAGGTTTTCTCAAAGTCATTGAACAATTGACCTAGCACATACAGCCCAATTAGAGTATTACATTGTGTGGGAAGAGTGAAAGGTACAAGATGCCTAGGTGTGTTCAGGGGGTAATTAGTTGGGTGAGCAATTCTAAACATAGTGCGTGTGTTACCTACAACTCTTTCAGCTTGCATTTTCTCAATGTCAATATTCTAAAACACTTTTTCAGGAAGAATTCTCTTTTGAGGAACAAAAATTGCAATTTGATTGTCATTCGCATAATCATAGTGAAACATAATATTCTTAGCAATGCATTTAGGATCCTTTAAACGTTCAGCAAGTTTTACCCTAGTTCTATCCTCTGCCTCATTGATGTGGTCATAGGATCATGTATCAGGAGGGGCATGATTAGGTTCAAGCATAGTGATTGCATCATATAATGCAGGTTGTGCACCTAGACCAATTCTAAGGTATCTTGCTTTGGGTTTGGAGGTATCATGTTCACTAAATTCATCACTTAGTTTCCTATGGTTTTCCATCATTTGAGCAGATTGAATGGTTTAGCCCTGTGTGTACAACTTATCTTCCAACTTATTTTTTAACAATTTTAGTTTTGAGAAATCATTTAGAAGTTTAGTTTCTTTATCTTTGAATTCAAGTTTGATTGAAGTCAAACCTTTTTGAACCTCTAGTTTTTGTTTGATGGTTTGATCCAATAGGTTCTTTAAAGAAACTAGTTCCCTCTTTAATGATTCTTGTTTGGAATTGTTTTCAGATATGTAAGTACGCAGTTGCCATTCCATTTTCTGCTCACGTTCATTCAGCTCAAACTTAGCACGCTGCTCATAAATATTCACTTGATCCTTAAGGGTGTTAATTCTAGTGATCAGGGAATCATCAGGATTGTATATCGTGTGCTCATGTACCTCATGTTCTCTAGAGTCAATAGACGGCATGTCACTTGGTACAACTGGCGGTCTATTGTCATTCACATACATTTCATATGGGATATTATTGGTATTACCCATGTCAGTGATGTTTGTGTTGACAATATTCTTGAGTTGTACAGAGTCACATGCCCCCTGTTCAGTTGTGGGATTATTCAGATCATGATTAGAAGAAGTTGGTACCTCAAAGATAGCAGATGTGATGGATGAATCAGGATGCTGTGAAGAGGATGCTGCTGCAGACAGATTAGCCATGAAGATGGTTTGAGCAGTAGGTTCATCATCCACATCTGAGTCAAATGCATCACACTCTTCAACTTGAAAAATATTCGGGTCATTAAGAGCCATGTCCTGAACAGGTTGATCATCCGCATCAGCATCAAAGGTGTTCCCATCATTACCAGCCAGAAAGAGCAAAGCTTCTTCATCCAACACTGTCCCATTTTCTTGTGCCTGTATCAGCAACATCTTGTCCTTGAAGTACTCAGAGTTTTGAGGATGTTTTGGGAGAGTGCAATTCCTAGCAATATGGCCCAACCCTCCGCAGTTATAGCATTTCGGCTGCTTAGCTTGTGCTTGAAGAGCATTCCCAACTCTGTACTGCCCATTCTCTCTACCAGCATTTCTTTGGTTGAAGTTCTGTCTTCCCTGTACATTCTACACCACTACTCGACCATCTTCAATGACTGCCTGATTACGTGGATTAGATGAGATTCTGAGTTGGTTGTTAGTAGATGGAAGTGCAGCCCTGAACTGTTGGACCAGTAAAGAAACTTGGTTGGAGAGATTATCAATCATCATGTCAGTGTGAGAATACCCAGAATCAAGTTGTGTATTCAAAGCAGATGGTGAGGGAGTTGATGATTGACTATTGGTTGGGGTAGACCTGGAGGATGATTGTGATGGTTGAACTTGATCATTAGAGGTTTGATTAGGTTGTTGAACATTGGAAACAAAAGCAAGAGATTCATTTGTTGCAGACGGATTAAGCTTTTCTCGCATTAGCCGATCATAAGCTGCATGTTTCTCATGTTGTTGGAGATATGCATACAGCTGTTCGTGATTGGTATGCCTGAGACCCTTGTTGAGCTTAACAGCTGTGACAAACCTATCCCATTCAGGTGCCATGTTGTTCATGAATTTGGAATTAAGTGTATGTTGGGCATTGTCATCTTGATGGCTCTCATATCATTGACCAGCTTGTGAAATCTGACATAATAGTCAGTGATGCTTTCACCTGGATTCATTTTGAAATGCTCAAATTCATCGTATAGCTGTGACTCACGATCTTCTTTAGTTAACTCAGACCCTGCAAGAAGCATTTTGACATTATCCCAGACCGCCTTTGCTTCAGTGTTGTAGTTGATAAGTTTGTAGACATCTTTGGGAAGCCCTTGAATGACGATATTTGATGCTCTGATGTCTGCATCATAGCGTTTCTTTTCTTCATCAGACAACTCATCGTAAGTGCGAGGTCTATCAGGACCAAGTACGGCCGGTAGTAAATCAGTTGCTGCTGTAACCGTGTCTCTAGTAGTACCCATTTGAAAGGGTCCCTCATCGATGGATTTCAAGATGTTAACCCCATTTTCTTTACCCAGACAGTACAGATGAATCCTTTGAGCCCATGATTCATAGTCAGTTCTATCCAACATCGGAGGTCGAGTGTCAGACCCCGCAGCTTGAATGTCATCAGAAGATGTCGACATCACAAATTAGAAATTACCAAAACACAAAGTGGGAGATACTCGCAATGTAAGGTACTAGTCGCAGGAAAGTATAACCACCACTTGATCTAACCGCAGGACACTAACCTCAGAAAATACCAAACCGCAACAAAATCCAGCCGCAGAATGAACTAAACGCAACCTAAGTAAACCGCAAACCAAAGATACTAACTGCAGGACACTAACCGCAGAAACTACCAAACCGCAGAAAAATCCCAATCGCAGACTAATCAAATCGCAACCTAAGTAAACCGCAAACTAAGGATACTAACCGCAGAAGGTACCAAACCGCAGAGAACACCCAACCGCAGAAGAGCTAACCGCAATATACTAATCGCAAGCAACTAATCGCAGTGACAATGGTCCAAAACTGTCGCTATCTTTGTGTTTTGTTTGTATTCCCAAAATGGTAATCGCAGCAAGCTAACCGCAGATAACAGAACTTAATCGCAACCAAGCAATGAAACAGTGGACTTAACCGCAACAAAGAAAATCCGCCCAAAATCAACTCCAAACTTCAAATAGATTACGGAAATGGTAACACAAACTAACTACAATGTTCTACAAACACTAATGAACATAAAAGTACATCTCTAACATGTATGACAACACTAGAAAGATAAAACCAAGATGTTTTCCAAGAAAATGACTTCACACTCACAAAACCACTCAAAACATCATCAAATTTGATTCTACAAGGCCCTAAGATGAAACCTTGGCTCTTGATACCAATTGTAGAATACTAACTATGTAGGAAACATGTTCATGTTGTGATTTGTGAGGCGTAGAAAGTGAAGAAGAGGAGAGGAAAGAAAGAAAGAAAGGAACCTTGAGAGAAAAAGGAAATATTAGATTGAGATTAAGTGAAGGTCCAACCCTCGCCACATGTGGAGAGGGGTATTTATACTTACAATAAAACGCCCACTCCCGGGCTGTGGATCAGGCATACAGTGGGTGAAGACCCGTCCTTCTTCCACGGTGTTACTTAAACTAATACTAATTAACTAATAAACAAACTAATACGAGCTAACTTAATGCTATTACAATCATTAGGTGACCGAGACTTTTACAGGAATATTTGCATTCCTAACATTAAGAATATATTTAACCGCAGTCCAGTGAAGTTCACCCGGATTCTGTTGATATCGACTGGTCAAGTTCTGTCACACCTCGCCAAGGCGGAAACGTGAGGGTGTAACTTCATGGATATCATCACAACACCTGGTGTCTATATAGAGAACAACTACATGCACAAAAATAGAGCAAAGTACAAACACAAAGCGTTGTAACAATACCCCAAAATAAAATAACCAAAACAAAATCCAAAACAATACATAAGATCCAAACAAAATGATAAACCACTTCCAATACAACTAGGGTTTCGTCTAATCATATCCTTCTACCTTATCCTTAGAAAGCTCACCTAAAAATGATGCTTAAAACGTCAACATAATGTTGGTGAGATTCATAGGTTTTAGACACACGTACACTCACAAGGCAACCAGTTTACTGTGATCATAAACTATAGCTGGACAAATAATTTAAAGTTATAATATAAGCTACAATCATTCGCAAATGAATATCCACACACAAAGGCAACCACAGGATGACTCGTGTCCCTTGATCCCAACATCAATTAGGTCGCATGATCGAGCAACAGGATAAGCATCCTCCTAATCGAAGCACACATAACATCAAATGGGTCGCATGCGTGAGCAACAGGATAAGGATCCTCCCAATTGAAGCACACAACAGAGTAGGAGTTATTACTCTCCAATTGGATACTCCCCCCCAATTGGACCACACAGCATTATCACACAACATTTCCACATCGCATAACCATTCACATATAGCATACATACGATAACATTATAAGTCCAAGCTCTTTAACACACACATAATCACAGTAACCCAAATCATTTAAGACAAGCATCATTCCCATCCCAAGTTTAAAACAAAGTAAAATATGTGACTATGAACTCACCTCAAACCTTGCAGCTTCCACAACACAAATCACAAATCTAAACAACACAAATAAGTCCACGTTACACAAGGTCAAGCTAAAAGCTAAAACCCATGTAATACATACATGATGGATGTCTAAGACTCATATGACCCACCATGGATCTCCTAGACACCATACTAACCATAACCGTAACCTAACACTCACTAAATCCCTTGCACTTATAAAATCAGAAAACGCATAATTTTTGGGTACATTCACCCACATGAAATAATGACAAATAAAGCTCAAAGAATCATACCAAAAATTTACCATGGTCATAACACACACAAGTACTCAAAAGAAAATCAAACTTGTCAACTATCCAAATTCGGATCTGAACGCACACCAAAAAGTTTTAATTAACATAAAATACTTCTACAAGTTTTTATCGCGAATCCTTTTCGTAGTAGTCTAAGATAACCTAAGACTTAACTATTCCAAAAGGGCTAGTCAAAATAACACTTTTACAACCACAATTCACTATCAAACTTTTACCCAAATTCTGTCCTGGTTTGACAGCTTTGACACCTTAACAAAGAAAAATCAAAAGATCAACTTCCCTACCTTGAAATCAATCGTGGCTGGACTTTTTGGAAAGCTCTTTCATTAAACTTTAATTTAGACAAAAAATTCATGATCTAACTCATCACCATCTGTTAAATACACGCACATCTTTACAACACTAGTTTTCTGTCCAAACCCTAACTCAATGTTTAACATGTTTTATAACCAAATCTACTTCACTAATCATCATACTATTATTAACTAATGATCCTAACATGTTTAACATCATTAATTTACAGAATTTTACAAACCCTAGATCCATCATATCAATTATTACATGAATTGAAGTAATAACTAACTAATTAGATGAAAACTAGTGTTAGAATTATACCTTGAACTTGATTTAGCTTCAAAAGCAAAACCCTAAATTTTTCTCCTTCTCCTCTCCCTTGATCGACTCAAAATATGCAGGAAAAGAGGGCATAGGGTCGTTGGTATTGTTATATAAAGGTAAGGGTTGGGCTTGTTTGGGTTGGACTAGGATTCCTTTGCTTAAAATTGTATTTGGGCTCAAATTGGGTTTCCTTTTCCCTTTTTTTTTCCTTCTAACCGATTTTTATATTATATATATATATATATATATATATATATATATATATATATATATATATATATATATATATATATATATATATATATATATTATATTTTTTTAAATTTACTTATTACACTTAAAACCTCATACTTTTTATATTTTATGTATTCCCATAACGAAACCTAACGTCTTTCGCGATAAACCTTAATTTTACGACAAACCGGAAAAATTATCATTTTCAAAACAAACTTTTCAAAAATATATTTTCACTCCTTTATGAAATTTAACTCAAAAAAACAAAACATACATAACTCACTTACGCTCATTAACTTGAACGAAGACTCGTTACGCAAAATTACAAAAACACCAAAACTACACAAGTCATTTCTACACCACAAAGGTAATCAAAATGAACTTTCCCAAATTCCAAACTTTCCAAATCACAATAAAACCACTTGCGCAAAGGGATTTAGTGCTAAAACTCACCTATATCACTTCAAACACCTAAGACACACCAAACAAACGTCAATCGAGTCAAGACTATCAGTCATACTGATCTGCCAAAACCACGGTTGTTACATCATCCCCCACTTAGGGAAATCGCGTCCTGAGATTTCAACTACACGAGTCACCACTCACAACAGAAAAAGAAAATTTATGGATATTTAAGCGGAATAATACCACACCATAAAATCACAGAGAAAGAACCACAAAAATATGAACCGACTAAATACCCGAATTCACACGATAGAAAAAATTCCATCACTAAAACGATACACGGAAATAGATACACTCCCCGATCAATAATACCAAAAAAATCCAAACGACTTCTCACCACACTTCAAACCCTTAACATCTCGATCCATATCTCAACAGGCTCCTTGACAAAACGAAGAGTTTGTCAACCTTACTTTCATCTAATGGCACTTGCAGACTAGCATCCGCCAAACACTTCTTTCAATTAGATACATGAAACGTATCATGTACACCACTCAATTCCTCAGCTAACTTCAACCGGTATGCCACAAATCAAATCCTTTCAGAAATCTCAAACAGTCCTACATATCTCGGTGCTAACTTGCCTTTCTTACCGAAACGCATAACACCTTTCCAAAGAAATACTTTTAACCTCACAATATCACCAACACCAAACTCTAAGGGCTTACGGTCAATAATCCGCATAACTCTTTTGGCGATCTCTTGCTGCCTTAAGTCTTCCCTTAGCCAGAAAACCTTATTCGTAGTCTCTCGTTCTAGTTCAGGACCAATTAGTTGGCTTGTTCCAACCTTTGCCCATAGAACAGGTGACCTACATTACCTTCCATACAACTTTTCACACGACACATACTCCATACTAGAATGATAATTGTTGATATAGTTTAACTCAGCTAAGGGTAAATGTATACCCCGGCTTCCTCCAAAATCAAACACACCCATGCTCTCAGCTCACCATCCAACACCTGATTTGTACGCTCACTTAGTTCACTCATTAGAGAATGATAAGTCGTACTCCTCTACATACGCTTTCTCAAGACTCTATAACACGTTTACCACTATCGCGAAGTAAGTATTTCATCATGTATCTTGATGATCAACGCAACACCCTATGGTTCTTTACCAACTCACCGAGCGAAAAGTCTCACCAACTCCTCCTTAATAAAATCTCCAGGTACCTCGGGCTGTTGCAACACCTTAATAATCGTTGACTACAACCTTTACCTTCAAGCATTTTAAACACTTGCTAAAGTATCGGTATTCTCCTTCATACCCACTCCTCCATACATCTCTTGCTAAGGTAATAATACGTCTTATCCATTCTCGGATGTATCAAATACCTTACATGATGGATATCCTTACGCTTCCTCTTAATGAAACCAATAGCTAGTCCGCAAAGTACATTCCTCCATCTTCGTTACTTTCCATTTACTGGTCTAAACCAAGTAATCATTCTTCTTACATGTTATCATCCTTGAACCTCTCTCTCTAGGCTGTCAGTATCATCCTCTTAACTCCGAACTGAATTATCATAATCATTGCTCACAAACATCTAAGTTTCACTCGTTCACTCCCGCTCAGCGCTCTTACCACGATGTCCGCCCTTCCTTGACGGTGGCGAATCAGACAATCATAGTCACTGAGAAATTCCACACCCAACTTCTCTTCGACATATATTAGCCTCTTGTCAAATATATGCTAAAGACTCTTATGATCCGTGTAGATAACACTTTCTGCTCCATACAAATATCATCTCCAAGTTGTACTCCCCAACTTTAAATCATATATCACACAGTTCCTCTTATGGATCTTCCACCTCCGTGATGCCTACACAATCTATAGAAAGATAGAAATGAATCATCAATAGTACCTGCCAATCCTAAGGACAATCGTATCTCAGATGGCATCTTAGGTACTTCCCACTCTTCACCACTCTTATCTTACTAATGTCCACCAACACTCGCTATCGTTGACCACCTTCCTGAAGAACGTACATCTTAAAGCTACACATCTTACTTGAACAACTTGGCAAACACCCTCTTCTTTTTCAACGAACAAATTGATAATCAAAACGACAATCTATCCTAAGTAAATGACGTGAACCATGAAACCGGTCGAACTAAAACGTATATCAACGAACTCAAAAGGGGTACGAATTACCGACTAGCGAAGTAGCGAACATCAAAATCAAAGCTAGAAAAACACAATGAGAAATTTTCCTCCAATAAAAGTAGACACGGATAAAATGTTCATGAAAACCCATACAAAGAAAATAAAAAAATACACGTACCCATAAAACATCCACAAGCGTACCTCAATGAAAGAAACACTCGATGAACCAAATACAAAACAAGTTTGGTAACTGAGAACCATAGACAGTTCTTATTCCCGTACTCGACCTTCCCAAAAACAAATGAACACCGTTTTTCATAAGACATATCTTAAACTTATACATTTTTATAAAATATATATAGACCATTTTATGTAAGGCATCAACATAACCATTTTTTTTCACACTTCATTTTCACCATAAAAATAATAGTTTCCAACAAATGACTTTGAAATACCCAAAACGAATTTTAAAATACCATAAGGACTTTAACACAACCCCTTTATTGGATGCGAAAAAAACACAGAAGAATCACATAATCAAAATAATCATTAAACGAATCTCATACCAGGGAACACTCACGCAAATACATTGCAAACCAAACGATAAACTTACAGACTCATTCGTACAACGATCAAACCAAAATCATAGAAAAACACCGATACTAACAGGTCACAAAACATGTCACGAACTTCAATTGGTGTGTGTAAATGAGGGATTAAATACCCACATCAACTCTTCACGAACCAACAATACTTTAAGAATAGTATAACATTCATCCGAGGAATGAATGTATGGAATAACCAAAGAAACAAACCAGTATCCAACAAAAACGAATTCGATTACCCAACACCTATATAGAAAGAATATGGAATTTATACCATCATAGTACGAATAGGAATGCCAACCAAAGAATTAGGTATACAAACGGAGCGTCTAGAAAATGAATCAACTTAAATACCACCACGTAAATACCCACCGATAATTGAGGTATCAACATATGATAGGTAGGATGGAATCTTACCACCTATACACCCCAACGTATAATGGTTGCCCAAACGGTTAAGGGAATACTTCTCTAACCATACAACCATCATCAACATGGCATCACATACCATCTACCACAACATATAACAACTAACATCAATTAATGCAATAATGGTCACAAGTCCACGTGTGTAATACCCTTATAATTATGTTCGCGACCATAGTTATAAGCCTATTCCACACACATACTTACTTCAAAAACCACACATCTCAATTATAACGCACATATACCACATAGCACCTAATACACTATGCAATCCATGATATCATACTTGCAAGTCCACTTGTGTTGTGACGCATGTATAATTATGTTGGCCACCATAACTATCTATGCCCCCTTTCATAAGTGTACTCCCTCCTATGACAACACATCATGCAAACAAAAACAAAAGACGTCGCAAACACTCATTTCGCTTGGAACAATTCCAACGATCACGTAAACTCTATAATCAAAATCACTTGGATAAGGTCGATCCAATATCCAAGAGTAATCACGCTCCAACATGGCTCCAGACGGCAAAAGACAATATACGAATTCCAAAACATAACACAAAAAAAAGACGTCGCATAATGGCTCAAACTCCACTCTCGCACTTATTTCCCCACTCAGATCAATTCAACTTACTATTCACTGAGGACTCTAGATCCGAATCCATACCATTCCATCCTAACTCCCCTTCTTCTTTACTAAACCACCCATTCTTGTTTCCTAAATGTTGAGGTAGTCGACAACATGCAAAACCATCTCTATTTCTTTCTTCCAATTCCGTATGATTCACAAGTGCATACAAATCACGAGGTTTAGACTAAACCACCTCTCCTTCCTATGTGAAGTGAGGACACTACCAAGGGTATTTGGTAATGGCTCCATCTCCAGAAGTCACCGTGGTTCCAAACCTCTCCACTTCTTCTCCACCAATGTTTCCCATAAACGTCCCCTCCTTGTCCGAACATGGATACATGCTATCGGGAACTCGGATTTTGCGGTTTGTCCGCTTCATCCTACCACTTCTCTCGCATCCGATTGCGACAACGGTAGTCCAACGAAGCATCTTGTGCATGGAAGACGATATAATAAAGTCGATATATATACAATACTACGTATAGGGGATAGAATAGACGTCCGAAACTCAATAAAACATCTCATAAATATGGGAAAATAGACATATAAAATACTATACTTATACATAGATCCTAAATGCAACTATATGAAGGACTCCTAGGTCTTAGTCTAGGTTCAACCACCTAATTCTCTATAACCAAGGCTCTGATACCAATCTGTCACACTTCGCCAAGGCGAAAATGCGAGGGTGTAACTTCATGGATATCATCACAACACCTGGTGTCTATATAGAGAACAACTACATGCAAAAAAATAGAGCAAAGTACAAACACAAAGCGTTGTAACAATACCCCAAAATAAAATAACCAAAACAAAATCCAAAACAATACATAAGATCCAAACAAAATGATAAACCACTTCCAATGCAACTAGGGTCTCGTCTAATCACATCCTTCTACCTTATCCTTAGAAAGCTCACCTGAAAATGATGCTTAAAACGTCAACATAATGTTGGTGAGATTCATAGGTTTTAGACACATATACACTCACAAGGCAACCAGTTTAATGTGATCATAAAATATAGCTGGACAAATAATTTAAAGTTATCATATAAGCTACAATCATTTGCAAACGAATATCCACACACAAAGGCAACCACAGGACGGCTCGTGTCCTCCGATCCCAACATCAATTAGGTCGCATGCGCGAGCAACAGGATAAGCATCCTCCTAATCGAAGCACACATAACATCAAATGGGGCGCATGCGCGAGCAACAGGATAAGCATCCTCCCAATTGAAGCACACAACAGAGTAGGAGTTATTACTCTCCAATTAGATACTCCCCCCAATTGGACTACACAGCATTATCACACAAAATTTCCACAATGCATAACCATTCACATATAGCATACATACGATAACATTATAAGTCCAAGCTCTTTAACACACACATAATCACAGTAACCCAAATCATTTAAGACAAGCATCATTCCCATCCCAAGTTTAAAACAAAGTAAAATATGGGACTATGAACTCACCTCAAACCTTGCAGCTTCCACAACACAAATCACAAATCTAAACAACACAAATAAGTCCACGTTACACAAGGTCAAGCTAAAAGCTACAACCCATGTAATACAGATATGATGGAAGTCTAAGACTCATATGACCCACCATGGATCTCCTAGACACCATACTAACCATAACCATAACCTAACACTCACTAAATCCCTTGCACTTATAAAATCAGAAAACGCAGAATTTTTGGGTACATTCACCCACATGAAATCATGACAAATAAAGCTCAACAACTAACACAAAAAATTTACCATGGTCCCTCATAAGCATACACGCTAATCCCAGAAGGCCATGGACCAATAACACACACAAGTACTCAAAAGAAAATCAAACTTGCCAACTATCCAAATTCGGATCTGAACGCACTCCAAAAAGTTTTAATTAACATAAAATACTTCTACAAGTTTTTATCGCGAATCCTTTTCGTGGTAGTCTAAGATAACCTAAGAATTAACTATTCCAGAAGGTCTAGTCTAAATAACACTTTTACAATCACAATTCACTATCAAACTTTTACCTAAATTCTGTCCTGGTTTGACAACTTTGACACCTTAACAAAGTAAAATCAAAAGACCAACTTCTCGACCTTGAAATCAATCTTGGCTGGACTTTTTGGAAAGCTCTTTCATTAAAATTCAATTTAGACCAAAAATTCATGATCTAACTCATCACCATCTGTTAAATACACTCACATCTTTACAGCACTAGTTTTCTGTCCAAACCCTAACTCAATGTTTAACATGTTTTATAACCAAATCTCCTTCACTAATCATCATACTATTATTAACTAATGATCCTAACATGTTTAACATCATTAATTTACAGAGGTTTACAAACCCTAGATCCATTATATCAATTATTACATGAAGTGAAGTAGTAAGTAAGTAATTATATGAAAACTAGTGTTAGAATTATACCTTGAACTTGATTTTAGCTTCAAAAGCAAAACCCTAAAATTTTCTCCTTCTCCTCTCCCTTGATCGACTCAAAATATGCAGGAAAAGAGGGCATAGGGTCGTTGGTATTGGTATATAAAGCTAAGGGTTGGACTAGGGTTCCTTAGCTTAAAATTGTATTTGGGCTCAAATTGGGTTTCCTTTTCCCTTTTTTTTCCTTCTAACCGATTTTTATATTACATATATATATTTTATATATATTTTTTTTTAAATTTACTTATTACACTTAAAACCTCATACTTTTTATATTTTATATATTCCCATAACGAAACCTAACGTCTTTCGCGATAAACCTTAATTTTACGACAAACCGGAAAAATTATCATTTTCAAAACAAACTTTCCAAAAATAGGTTTTCACTCCTTTATAAAATTTAACTCACAAAAATAAAACACACATAACTCGCTTACGCTTATTTACTTGAACGAAGACTCGTTACGCAGAATTACAAAAACAACAAAACTACACAAGTCATTTCTACACCACAAAGGTAATCAAAATGAACTTTCCCAAATTCTAAACTTTCCAAATCACAATAAAATCACTTACGCAAAGGGATTTAGTGCTAAAACTCACCTATATCACTTCAAACACCTAAGACACACCAAACAAACGTCAACCGAGTCAAGACTATCAGTCAAACTGACCTGCCAAAACCACGGTTGTTACAAGTTCTGAGCAAATGCCACATCAGGCCTTGTACTTTTCACCGCATACATAATAGATCCCACAGCTGAAGCATAAGGGACTCTCTTCATGCGTTCCACCTCTGCAGGTGTTGAAGCACAAACTTTGATGCTTAAGCCATGTTGCTCTCGCATCGGCAAATACCCTTGCTTGGAATTTTGCATATTGAATCTCTTTTATATTTTATCAATGTAAGCACTTTGACTTAATCCAATCAATTGCTGAGATCTATATCAATAAATCTTGATTCCAAGAATAAATGCAGCTTCCCATAAATCTTTCATAGAAAAAAACTTTCTAAGATACGCCTTAACCTTTTGCAAACTTGGAATGTGTTTTCCTATGATCAATGTAACACCCCCAAAATACTGCAGCGGAAGACTGTGTCACTGGGGTGCTACTTCCTAATACAAAGTACAAGTTATAGAAAACGACCTCTAAATGAGACGTTTTGAAAAGTTACCATTCGATTAATGAATTCAAAGTTACAAACATGAGATTCCAAAGTATGATACATAAATGTATACTGTAACAAACCAGAATTTTCCAAACTGCTTTTTAATAATAAATTATATTTATTATTTCCTAAGTTTCACTTTTGGACTTTTCTGAACTTATTTGAGTCGAAAACGAGAGGTTATCTCATTTTTCTCGAAAGACGACACCACACGCGTACCGACACTACTATAGTAACGGCAAAAACTTAATAATTAATAATCAGATCTGATAAATGTGTTTCTATATTACTTCTATAAACATGTTTTCAGAAATTATATTTTTCACGTCCACGACAAACTAAAGTACTACGGAACTTAACGGGACACGGGGTACACACGACATCCTCTTTGTTAATCAACACAAATATTTTTTTGAACAAAAACCTTTTAATTTTATTTACCTTTCACGCAGGAAAAAATAAAATAAAATAAAATAAAAAAATAAAAAAATGAATGAAACGTGATAACTCATTCACACCTCAAAACTCACACACGTTCATATTTTTCCCAAGAAAGATAAAATACACGTTTCACTCCCTCTCTCATAAACAGATACACACTATACTTACCTTTTCCCTCTCCCAAAAACCAGATCCACACTACCTTCTTTCTCTCTCTTCAAGACAAAACCAGATCTATAATCTATTAAGTCTATGAAAAACCTCAAGATACTTCAACAAAAGAAGAAGTAATCGATCTACTGTTTCTTGAAAGCATCCCCAAGAATCGGCTAAACACTGTGCTCTTTCCCTTCACCCCATGTTGAGTCACAAGAGGATATATGAAGACACAAAGATTTGTATTTTAATCCATTTTTGGTTAAGGTCGAATTTCAATGATCAAAGGTAGGTATTAGGGTTTCCCCTTGTGTTCTTTTTATTCCAATTCGATCCACAGGGGCACCACATCTCTCTTCCTTGGTGTGGTTGCTGCTTAGACTCGAGTTTGGATTCGTCATTTGTCATCTTTCTTCAAAAATTGTAAGAAACCTTGAAACCCTTGATTTGATTTATTCATTTTCGAAGTGTATATGTTCATATATGTTATAAAAGTTATTGTTAATTAAGTTGAATCTCGAATTTATTTTGTTGCTCAAATTGTGATTCGAGTTAATTCTTTTGTGATGTTTTCGATCAATAATCTGTAAATGGAAGTATATGTTTTTGTTGTTGTTGTTGCTAATTAAGTGTGGCAAAATTAATTAATCACACAAATGAAACTTGGATTTTGGCTTAAGGAAGTGCATTTTAATTCTTAAGTACACGCTATAGCTTATCCGGTTAGTCATGTCCTTGCTTGGTCTTGATGTGAGTCGAAACCCACTGTGGTCGAACCACAGTGGTGCGAGTTTTAGTCAGTCTTAATAAAGGTGGATTGAATAAAATTGTTTTAGGCCTATGTATCAAGGGTGCGTTTGGTTGTTCACTCTTTTGTCGAAAGATGTCTATTATTACAATATAATGGTTTCGGAGCAAAACTCGAGTTGTGCTATGCTTTGCTTGTGGTCGAACCCTGCTTGTGTCTTGCTGTGTTTGATTGAGTGAGTCAAGAGGTCGAGACCCACATTAGGCCTTTTAAGAGTTTCTACTTAATATCAAAAACCCCACACGATACAACTTAGTAAATTAAAAAGCTAATATGAGTTTTGATTGAAATTTCACACTTGGGTCATGTTATTAGGTGTGTCGGGAGGCTGTTGGGCCAACCCCAACTCGCAACTCAATTGTAAATATTTTCTTGGGTCTAAATCTGTTGAGTCAAAGCCCACACGATTCTCACATAACTGTATTGATGGGTTACTGTTTGTACGTGACACAATCCGACTATTCGATATTCCGACTTATTAACTCCTGACTCTTCTTTTTGCGCGACCACGAGTATCGACATATATTCCCGACATATACAAATCGACGTGACACAACACATATACTCATACATGTAAATGAATTCTTAACACGACGCAACTTGAACATAAAATTACATACCATTATACATATCTTAAATCTATTAAAACTAAACTTGTAGACTTTAAACATTGTCATTGATCCATATCGCCTATTTAGCATACATAAGTTAACACGGTTTTATAAAATTTACATAAGTTTTATAAGCTATATAAAATGATTCATTAATCAAACCTATGTGTTTTAATACTTAGTTATCATCAGGAAACCAAAACTTGCACACGGGTCATGCCTGACTTTTCGACAATATATATATATTTACATCTAGTTATCGTTGTATATAATAATCTACTATGATGAATTTTAAACATAACTTACCCTTTTAAAAATAAAATTCACCAACTTACTATATATAAACAAATACTTGTTATTTATATATACACTACCCTTTTTATTCGCTTATAAGTAAAACATATATATACATACTTAGAATTCTTTTAATAATAATCTTCACTTAATCCGTCAACGCCTAATAACTATCGTAAGTATCCCTCATACCTCGTCTTTCGGTTATTATCGAACCAAAAATATATCCATCTTTGATACTTTTATTATTAGACACTTTTGCACTTCCAAGAGCCAAATCCTTGCCAACACTAGGAAATCTGTTTTCAAATTTAAATGCTGCCACACAAGCAACAACAACACAAATGCTTTAAAACTTTTAAACTTCATCGAGTCTCAAACTTGAAACTGTAAACTAAACTTGCCAAACTAATTTAGGTCGCGTGTCGGTGCCGCACACTATCACTACTTGACTTTTCACTATCATACTGCTATTTACTAAGGTGAGTTCATACCCCCTACTTTTACTTGTTTTATAACTGTTTTGGGGGAGAATACATGCTCGTTTTTAACTAAACTCAATGCTTATTTTATCTGAATGTGCAATTGTTTACTCAAACATTACTGTTTTGTTGAAATACTTGATTGGTCATTCAAATGCATTTATGCGTATTTTGGTTGCATACCTGATTGTTTTCTCATGAACACAAGTGCTTGAAACATATATGTGAGTTTATAGCCCCACTTTCTTATACTTGTTTTACCAACTTTGGGGTGAGAAACATGCCAAACACTTTTATGGACCAACACTATTCTAAAAACTATTACGTGGAGAGCCTAAGCCCTCATATCCCACCTTGCCCGAACTCATGAACCGTTAATTCCTACTGGGAAGCGCGAATGTTATAAATAGATCTATTGAGGGTGACTCCTCCGTCCGGGTTGGTAGCGCCAACTAGACCAGTTTTGGATTTACGGACGTATACCATGTCGGAATTCAAGTGTAACGGGATAAACACTTGCTAAGGGCACATAACTATTGCATGCTTTCATGCATGCTGAACTGTCGTAGCTTCGGTTGCATGAACTTAGTGCTAGCGTAATAGACTTTTACTTTTGTGTGACATTATATTCATTGTAATGATCACATACTTTGACTATGGTCCAACTTTATGCTTAATACTTATAGTCTACTTTACTGATATTTTTCATGACGATGGGAGTAAAGCAGTCATCACTAAAACTGAACTTGATTTGTATGTGAAAGGTTACTCACACTCGAAAACCTTGTGGTCCACATTACTACATTTACTTGAAAGTAAACTATATTTTTCATACATTGTGAGCGACACAATGGTCACAAAACTTTTATCGAACTCTCATTTTCTTTCATGCTAAATTGCTATTTATACAAACCTATGAACTCACCAACCTCGTGTTGACATTTTTTAGCATGTATTTTCAGGTTTAATGTGATAGCTAACGGTTGAAGGCTTTGGCATTGCATGGCATGGTCATAGATTACTCTGATGTATCTGGGACCGCATAAATTCTTTTATGGGCTTGTATTTCCGCACTTGAATGATGTTTTAAACTTACTTAAATCTTTTAATGAAAATTTTATTTAAAACGGATAAGGTAATCTGTTCTCTTTACTATGTGTTGTGATCCAATTGAGTAGCACCCCAGTGACATGTATGCTTCCACTAGACCTGATTTTGGGGGTGTTACATATACAAAATTTTTTGAATGGTAAATGATAAAAGCGTAAGTCTTCAGAATATGCAGCTTGACTCTATGTTCCACGCACTAGCTATTGCCTTACTAACCTGAGATAAACATTCTAAAGTGTCAAGACAATAGTTGGTGAGGTCATAGAGTTTGTCTTAAAACAGTTGAAAAGCCTTTAAAGAATGTTCACACAGCGAAGGCATTGTGAATCCACTCAGTTGCAAGTCCCGCCCATAACAACACTTGCAACCTGTGTGTTCACAACCCACTACTAAAATATAGTATGATTAAGACATGTATAAGTTCATCACAACAGTTAAGCAATTAGTCATGAGGCTCTACTTCATCTCCGAAACCTCACGCTTATGATGTATCCAACATCGTAATGTTAGGATGTATCAAAACTAATGGCCTTCCAATATCGCAATATTAGGATGTTGTAATAACCCGACATTTTCCCATTTACTAATTTCCTATTAGACCGAAAAATTTCGTTATGAATGTGACATTCAGTAGTTTCAATATATCATCGCATCTAAATTTTTACTTTCATCATTATTGTGAAACAACAATACGAATATTGTCGACCAAATAATGTGGTGAACTCATATTTGCTTCGCTAGAAACCCACGCATATCGACACCGCGATGGTATGGCATAAGAATTTATAAACTATTACCAGGATTCAATAAAACCCGAGGCTCGTTTAATTTTCCTCAAGTATTACGAAATCAAATTGTATCCCGCACCTCACCTTAATTTAAACACTCCCGTTTATTTTTCTTTTCCTACACTCTAATTGCCACTCGACTAAGTAAAAAAAAATAATAATAATAAAAACAAACTTACAATCTATAAATGTATACACATGGAAGTAAATAAATAAACCCAAGTACATTCCCCTTATCCCTTAGCCTTGGATTTCTACACTTTTTGTTTCTTCTCTGCCTTTCCCTACTCGATGAAACCCAGCAGCCATATGGGGCATTGCCAACCATTCCTTTCCTATACACATATCACCACACCACCCAAATCCATATATCATCATTTTCTACTCCCCTCCAAGCCGCTCCTATGAACCCTAATATCACTTTCACCTCATAGATCCCGCGTGGATTGACTGCTGGGATCGATCCACTGTCCCCATCACTCAAGAGATGCTTCTTTGACCAGACCCTAGTGTCAAACCCTCGCCCCAATGGATGACTAGATCGTGAGCAACCTTTTCCTTTTTAGCTACAAGGGCGAACCCCCATGAAGAAAGTTGGAGTCAAACCTTCTTTGTTTTGAATCTATTTGAATCTCTTGATTCCCATGAGTTCTTCCACACATTCTACAACCTCCACTATCACAACAGTTGCAGCTTTGGGAGAAAGAGAATTCTGGATATTCAAAGGGTGTGTGGATTTACTTGTGGCGGATTCGGGTTCAAGTTCTTAAATTTCTTGTAATCGATCTTCTATTTGTTGTAAGGTTTCTACATCTTTTGTTCATACCTCTTGTTTATGTTCCAGTGGTCTTGTTTTATTCGAATGAATATAATCTCGATGTGGGATGTTAAATCTCTAAATTATTTTGCCTCGATGAGTTCAGTGGTATACTGAGTTAATGATCTTCATGTTGAACTTAATAATGTTATGACTTTGTTAATATTAAATAAGAATCTCGTGTTAAAAACCCCTGTGTGGTAGCGTATTTTGGAACCAACCTAAGCTAGTTTTGGTCATGGCTCGAATATGGAAGTTATTGTTAAACTGCTCTTGCTCAATCTTGTCGATTGGTAAATCATTAGAGATGCGTTACTTGTTGTATTTGATAAACTGTGGTTGAGCCAAGAGAGACACCTTCAAGGTCTCGGTTTGCTACCATGGCACCTAGTTGTTTCATTGGTATGTTCACCCACTCATATTTCGAGAGGGAACGTGGATTCGCGTGACCCACAAGGCCTCATTGTCGAGTTGTGTCAACCCCGATTTTTGTCCTTGTGCATGTCCAACGAAAGTCATGGTTGTGTTGTGTTGCGAGGTTGAAATGTTTCCCATTTCTTCCTGTCTACTCGTGCTCACGTCGTCAAACTGGTTTGTAAATAAGCTGCACAAATCTTCCAGAAGCTAATAATTTCTTTGACAAACAAATTCTAGCAACCGGACGACCCCTTTGCTACCAGCCGAGGCCCATCATTTTCGATGGGTGTTGTTAGCTTCGCCTTGGGCTGAAAGGCCCACTTTGCGTCAGTCCAACAGGCCGCCCCACTCCCCTTTTTCTTGTTCCAAACCATTAACTGGGTGCGTTTGAATATTGCATCCACACGAATTGATCACGCTACTCATATATCGACACTAATTTCCTTCGCGTCACCTTGTATTAAAACTATAAAGAATACAACATACTTATATAGCCCATCTAAATTATAAATACTTGAGACGATATTTTATAAAACTAAAATTTTGAATATTTAACATACTCATATCCCCCTAATTTTTTAAAATGCTTGAAATGGTATCTTACAAAAAAAAAAAAACTAAATAAACTTTATAAAGATTATAAAAGCGGCTTTTACCTAGACATATATATATATATATATATATATATATATATATATATATATATATATATATATATATATATATATATATATATATATATATATATATATATATATATATATATATATATATATATATACTTTGTAACTTATGACTACCACGAGAAACCAACATATAGGCACAAGTCATGCTCGTTTTTCAAAAATTGTCACACTTATAATTTATAAGTAAATCCTAAATAAAAATAATATTTTTAGTAAAACTATTATATCAAAATTTATAAACACCTTGTTACTTTACAAATACATATATATACACCTTTTAGGCAACGTCTCAAACCTAACCTCACTTATCGCCATTTTCCGTACATCTCGTCTTTCGGTCATGGTCAAGCCAGTTATGTATATACCCTCGCTACCCGTTCTTTGTCTACTTATATACGTGTGCACTTCTTAGAGCCAATGCACCCCAACAATTAGAAAACTGTTTTTTTTTAAACTTAAATGCTACCACACAAGCAACGATAACGCAATACTTTAAAGCTTTTGGGATTAATTATACATCGTCGAGTCTTGAACTTAAAACGATAACTAAATTATGCCATACTAATCTAGGTCACGCGTCGGAGCCACCATCTACTATTTGATACCATTGCATTTCAGACTACTACTACAAGGTGAGTTCATAGTCCCACATTTTACTATGTTTTCAAACCCCGTGGGGAGATACATGCTATAAATCTGAACACAAGTATATTTTTTCTGTATGCTATCCTGATTGATATTGCCTGAGTTATTGTTTCTGCCAAAAAGTCCCTCATATCATGACCCATTAATCACTTGCGAGTGAACGCGAATATAGTGAATAGATCTATTGGAAGTTGACAGCCCATTTGTGCTAGCCGGATAGATAGCTTTCGTGCTAGCCGGATTGATAGTCAAATGCACTTTATTTGAGAACTACTAGGAAACTGGCAAACTCCTATTACCCGAGGGCCCTATCACCTACATCATACTATTTTGTGTAGGCTTCTATCCCATAAGATTTTTATATATTTCTTATGGCTACATAACGACGTTAAGGTTTGCGTGTCATGAGGCTTAGTGCAATATCTTACATTACGATGTTACTATTTTCATAACGATTTGACTTGTGTTCAACTATTATAACTTAAACACTGTGGATTCACTCAACCTTTGTGTTGACTCTTTTAGCATGTTTTATCTCAGGTAATTAACTTGCATCTATGGCACGGAGTGGAGCAGGGCACCCTTGGGGTTCACTTAAAAATTGTTATCATTCATTTTAATTCAAAACATTTTCCTTATGTATTTCTAAACTCATTAAACCGTTATGGTAACTCTGATCTTATGTTTGATGAATGATAACGAATTTTCTCAAAACGACTCTTTTATGTCGTTCTCTATGATTATGGCTATCTTTCTATGAAGTAATACCCTGATTTGACTTCCGCTGTTTCAGTCCATTTTTCGGGGTGTTACAGATGTATATTTGTATCAAGTCTAGTTACACAAATTCTATAGCTATAAGAATCCTAATAGCCCTAATGTCAGCTACAGGAGAAAAGGTCTCCTCGTAGTCAACACCAAAAGTTTAAGTAAAGCCTTTAGTTACCAAACAAGCTTTATAGGTATGTACATTGCCATCCATGTCAGTTTTCTTTTTGAAGAGCCACTTACTCCCAACTACCTTGGCATTAGGAGGAAGGTCTACTTCAATCCAGACTTCATTATCTTTCATGGATTGCATTTCCCTATTCATAGCAACTCGCCATTTTTCCTTTTTCAGGACCATTCATGGCAGCTCTATAACTAGGAGGTTCATCAAGATCACCTAGTATAGTTTCCTCACATTCTACGTTAAGATATAGACGTTCAGGAGCTTTCACAGTTCTTACAGATCTGCGAATGGGTACCACTTCAACTTCTGGTGGAGGACCTAAACTTTCAAGTTCTACCAGAAGTTGGCTAGTATTTTCAGAAGGTAATGCATCTACCTGATCGTCTTCTAGATCATAAACTCTCCTACTGAATTCTTGAGATATGAATTCCTTTTCCAAGAAATCTCCATACCTTGGAACAAAAACTTTGTTTTCAGGTGGGTAATAAAAGTAGTAACCCATTGTTTCCTTTGGGTATCCTACAAAGATGCACTTTAGAGATCTTTGTTGGAGTTTATCTTCTGAGTCACGTTTAACAAACACCTCGCAACCCCAGATCTTTAGATAAGACAAGTTAGGCACTTTACCGGTCCATAACTCATATGGTGTCTTATCCACCTTCTTAGTTGGAACCATATTTAGAATGCGAACTACAGATTCTAAGGCATAATCCCAAAACGAAAAAGGAAGAGTTGTAAGATTAAACATAGATTGTACAATATCTAGTAATGTATGATTTCTTCTCTCAGATACACCATTTTGTTGTGGAGTATATGGAGAAGTGAGATGCAGGACAATTCCATTCTCGGCTAGAAAATCTTTAAACTCTTGACTCAGGTATTCACCACCTCTGTCGGAACGAAGAGCTTTAATCTTCTTTCCGGTTTGCAACTCTACTTCTGCTTTAAACACTTTAAATGTTTCATACACTTCATGTTTATGTTTAAGTAAATAAACATAACCATAACGACTATAATCATCTGTAAATGTTAAAAAGTAGCTAGCACCCCCTCCTTGACACATGTCTAAGTGGTCCACACACATATTTGTGAATAAGACCAAGTAGATCAGAAGCACTTTCCAGACGATTATTGAAAGGTTTCTTAGTCATCTTACCAGATATACAAGATTCGCATTTATCATATGATTCCTCATTGACTTCTTGCAAAAGCCCATCGCGTTGCAGCTTTTCCATGCGAGCCTTTCCTATATAAGCAAGTCAACAATGCCAAAGATAAGATGAATTCAGACCTTTCTTGATTCTCCTATTATTGATGCTATACATTGAATTATTATATTCATTGGATTTATTCACATTCATATCAATTTCAAAAATACCATTCATACCAATAGCATTAAAATAAAAAACATCATTAAAATACATTGAATTATTATATTCATTGGATTTATTCACATTCATATCAATTTCAAAAATACCATTCATACTAATAGCATTAAAATAAAAAACATCATTAAAAGAAACAGAAATTCCATTGCCATTGATAGTATGTTTAAAACCAAGATCCAATAAACAAGAAAAGGAAACTACACCCCTAACAATTGAAGGTGCATAATGACAATTATTCAAATACAGTACTAAGCCCAAAGGCAAAACTAATTCAAATACGCTAATAGCTTCAACAACTGCATTTGCTCCATTACCAACATGCATATATTGTTGTCCATAGGCAAGCCTTTTCTCAACTTTAAACCCCTGCATAGTATTGCAAATATGAATACCACAGCCCATATCATATACCCAAGATTTTTTATGAGTTAAAGTAAATAATTCAATCATAAAGAATGCTCCTGAAGTACTAGGGTTACCAGCTTCATTCTTCTGCTTCTTTTTTCGCAAGTCATGAATGTAGAGTGGACAATTGCATTTCCAATGGCCCTTCTCATGACAGTGGTGACAAGCCTGATCCTTCTTGTTGAGAGGATTCACCTTGTTCTTTTTGGGTTGATGATGATTCACCTTAGGATTTTGTTGATAGGCCATGACCTGCTTGCCTTTATTAATGATTCCCTTATCCTTCTTCGCTTGCAATTTCTTCTGGATCCTACCTTCTTGAATTGCCAACACTTGAGGAGTAGGAGCCTTGCCCTGAGGTGGAAAACCTTTCTCATAATCTACCAACATTGCGAGTAATTCTGAGACTGTCTTCCCCGAGCAATGCAAGTTGAAGTTCTGAACAAAACCCTTAAAGTCCTTGTTAAGGGACCTATTGATTAGGTTCACTTTCACCTTCTCGGGGCAACCAAATTCGAGTCTGTGGAGTTGATCAAAGAAGCCTTTCATCATCAACATGTAATCACTTACAGGTTTCCCATCACCATGTTTACAGCTGTGTAATTGGTCGAGCAGGTCATACAATTCAACTTTTGGTGATTTCTCATAAGTTTTCTTGAGTTCCTGAAGCATATTGTATGGATAATAGTACTCAAACTACTTTTGTAACTTAGCATCCATACTAGTGAGCATTAAACAAGCAACCTCATTATACTTCTTGTACTCAACGTACCATGCTGCTTTTTCTGCTTCAGGTGCAGTATCAGCAGGATGGTCAGGGCAAGCAGTAATTGAGCTTATTAGTCACCCTCAAGACAATTCTGAGCGATCTGTGCCAACCATTGAAATTTTTCCCAGTCAGTGTTTCCCTTTCAAGATGATTCTTGAAAGCAGAAACAACAGTGGAGTTATCGAGTTGAGCCATTTCTACAGAAAAAAGTTCAAACATTAGTATTTTCGATAATACATATTTCTAAGAAAATATAATACCCAAGGATATATTCATATAGCCACATAATTTTCTTGAAAAACTAGGATCCAACTTTTTATAGATTTCACTACATCAGTTAATCTGCTAGTAATGAAAGTATAAAAGATGGTAATCTGTTGAACAATAATTGGCAAACAAGTTTTCCAATTCCTAGCTCATTATGGAAATTACATCAAATTGATTCATCAATTTGCAATGTAAGCATGTTTCATCCCATCTCTTGCCTTAAGTTCTAGGTCTCACGCACAACTTAATTAAGTCGTCTAAATTAGAAACGTGTAAAATATCTATATCTGGTCTCACTACAATAATATAATTTTACCTTGTTATTAAAATTTAACCTAGGTCTCACATTTACCAAATAATAATTTCAAGTGTCTCTTATAGTTAGATGGCATGTAACTTAAATTTTATAGGGTATTTTTTTGATGTGTCAATCAAAACATGTATAAAGATCCATGAAATCATCTTTATAAGATAAGTTTTCAAAACCTTTTTAATACCAATTTGCTAAGATTAAGTCAAAAAGTTTTAGTTGAGGTATCGGGTTCACCAATTAAAGAAGAACCTTCAATTATCACCCACAAAAGTGGAATTGAGGTCAATCACCCTTAAGATGATATTGTACAAAGAATAGAGATATAAGAAAGTCGTCTAAGACGCATTCATAAGTGTGATAACCAAGGTAGACTCTAGGCTCTTTCCAAACCTTTTTACCATCACTATGAATTTGGCTAAAGAAGGCTTACTTTTAAAACCATGTGTACAAAAACATCAATCAAGCGAAACTTTAAGACTTTAATCTTAAAACAATGTAATAAAGCATGAATCTTGCTAGCCTCGCCTGGGAGCCAATTACCGTGCGAAGCGAACCACTGTCGGCACATAAGATCTTGCAAGAATCATTCTTTATCACTTAAAGTTTCACCATTATTAGTCCAATTAATTTTCTTTATAAAAATTACCCTTTTATTGCGTACAACATGTCCAACAAATAAAACAATAAAACAATAAAACAAGTAATCAAAGATAAATTAAACAACTAATAAATATAACAATTATAAGATGAAATAAATAGCCACATGTAATCTTGATTAGAAAAACCCTAATCAAATCAATTCTAGGTTTCAATATGCATATAATCAACTAAGGCCTTCCCTTCTTGAAGGAAGTGAGCCACATACATTGACGAATCAATTGCGTAGGCCAAAGTCAATCACATACCATGATGAGTGTGTAAATACTCATCATTTTTATCGTATCTGAACTGCCAAAACATCCAAAAACACTCAAATATGCATCAAAATACTGAAAATATCTCAGGATTGTGTTTTATATGTCTCAGATGCAAAATGATTAAAAACAGATGAAAAACTTGTCAAAATTAGTCCCTAAGCATTTGTCTTGGAAGAAAAGTCACCAAAGGTCCTTTGGAAATCACAAATAATCATAATTAGTCCTTTGGTGAAAAGTTTCAAAAGTTGTCAAGTTTGGTCCCTGTACTTTGCAAATTTGTCAAAAATGGTCCATGGGATTTAATATTTTGGAAATTAACAATTATGGTCCTTGTATTATTGAACTTTGGCCAAAATAATCCCTGGGTGAAAAGTTTGGAGAAATTACATGTTTGGTCCTTGAAGTTTCACAAGTTGGCAGATTTGGTCCCTGGGAAATTCAAAAAGTGGAAAAATCAACATTTGGCCTTGTACTATTCAAATATGGCAAGAATGAACCTTGTGAGTACTTTGGAAAAATCACAACACCAGCCCTCAACTTTCAGAATATTACAAAATTGGTCCTTGTTATAATTTACAAACCAAACTGGACCCTTGTTATTAATAAACCCAAAACCAAACAAATCCAATCCAACACCCTCACCCTAATCCAGTCCACCTTATAACCCCTTTGGCCCAAAACCCTCACAAGCCCAATCCACACCCCTTTGTATTAAAAACGCAGGGTCAAACATTTGACCCTGGTCAAACCGGTCAAACGAACACCACTCTCACCCATTCCCTCTCTTCCCCACTTGCAGAACCATCATCTCACACCCCCACCATCACCATCCCATCACACTGCCATTCCCACTACCTCACCTAACAAGCCAAATGCAATAAATGCTGCCACCCTTGCTATATAACAGAGCAATTTGCTCTTTTTTTTTGGCGCCAAAAGTGATCCATAGGTCAAGATTGCTCAGAAATCATCCAATGGTCAAGAATTCAAGTGGGAAATGATAAGAGGGGGTCACAAACCCTAATGGACCAGTATAAAAGGAAGAGGAGCACATGAGACTTAGTATGTAGTTTTTAATGTAAAATTAGTATCGTATTCATAGTATTTCAAATTCTAGTGTATGTTTAGCTTTTAAATTGTACCTTAAGTGATCTCAGTGTACTTTTAAACCTTTTTTAATCAATGAATTAAAGTTTCCGTTCAATTATCAGTTTATGCAACTTCCTTTTTATTTCAAAAATCTCAAGTAGCTTAGTTTTTATTTATAGTTGTTATTCTGGACTTATTAAGCTCACTTAAGCTCCTAGAAAGCTTCTGAAAGCTTTTAGAAACCATAAAAATTAGTGTAGGATAAAAAATCAAAAATACAAAAAAATAAAGGAAAAATCAAAAATACCAATGAAGATGGTGATCAAGCTGGAGTAGGGTAGATTATGGATGGCCTTGGGTTAGAGGTTTTGTGGAAAACCAATAGGAAAGTTACTGTGGTCCTGGTTCTTGGATAATTTTGGAATTGCAAAATTGTAAGCAATTTTCCTTAAATCTGACTTTGTGATTATCTGTGCTTGTTTGTGGCTTATTATTGCTTATTCTATTTCATTATAACTTATTAGATGATCTCTGATTCATAGATTAAGCTTTACTTTCAGTTTACTCAAATTTCTTTTAAATCATATAATATAAGTGTTGTTTGGATTAGACTGTTTGGTTGTGTAATAGTGGGACTCAGTGGTTAAAATTTGTTCAAGCATATTTCTTAGCATCTAAATAGTCCAAATCAACAAAGTGTTAAGTGGTTACAACCCTCAAAGTCAAAATCACACAGAAATTGGCCTTAAAACCTCCTGTGTTGGATTTCGAAAGGCATAAGCCTCATTTTAGCTCACAAGTGCATGTCCTATCTTATTGTAGCCTCCATATAGCTTATATAATCATAATCAGTCCATAAATTAAGTCCAAAGTTCAGATTAGTCAAGCTAAGCTTCAAATCAAAAAGTCAAAACTCATAGCTTTGTCAAAAATCCAAAAATTCAAGGATTTTTCCTGAATTTTGTGTCCAGTTTTAAGCTCTGAGCTTTTCACAAATTAAAGTGCTTCAGCTTATCTTTCAAATCCCATAGCTGGCTTATTTTTGAGAATTTTTATCTAGCTTATATAAGGCCTTATTTAGACCTGCAGGGCAAGTTATCCTTTTGCACCATGGCACCTTTGGTTTTTGGTCAAACTTAAAACCCCCTCCAGGGTGCAAACCAAAACATTAGCCCTTGATTTTTAGCTTTTTGGAAAGCTCTTCAGCTTATCTTTTAAGATCTTGAATAAAATTGGATCTCAGTTCTCATTAGCATAGCTTATTTTACCTTTGAAGTTTGGTTATTTTGTTTAAGTACACTGATTCGTTGTGTTTTGGTGTGTGTAAACAACAATTTATCAAAATATCAACAAACGTGAAGTTTAATTTGTCGTGAGACAAATAAACGTGAAGTAATATGAGTAAACCGTTTAGGAAAATGATTACCTCGCAAAACTTGTGAAAGTGATATTCAAATTGTGAGACCGGGAAGTGATTTCCCGGGTCGTACCCCAACGAGGTGTGAATGGAAAGCTTCGAATGAGATTGGGATTAAAATCTTGTATGATTGGAAAGGTTATTTGGTTTTGCGATACGTTAAACTAACGAATTTGAAATTTTAACGAACTAAGGTGAAAATAAATTAACCTAAGGCAACTAACAAACTAAGAAAAACCTAAAACACTACGGGAAAACATAATTAGGTATTGGGAATCCTAAAACGTAAACTAAATTAAAAAAACGCGACGTTTAATTAAAAATTACGCGAGTGCGCAATATAAAACGTGAATTTTATGTTCTAAACATCCTACGGGTTCACGAATAATTTTCTTACGTGCTAAAAGACAAAAGAAAATTTTAGAAAAAAAGAAAAGTATTTTTTCCACAAAAATTCTATTTATTACGAATTAAAAACTAATTATCGCTAATTAAATTATAATAAGTAAACTACAAAGTATAAAAGCTGAAACTTTTTTGAAAATTATTTTATGCTATTGTAAACTTCAGAAAAATTCTAGTTTGGAAAAAGCTGTTACTAATAAGCTGTAATAAGCAATTCTAAAAGCTGGAACATTGATAAGCAAATAAAAACTAATCTACTTTAAATATTAACTAAAGCAATTACAACAAAAAGAAGCCTAGAACAGATGGTATGTATGTTGTATGTGTCTGTTGTCAAGCCAAGAGGTCAGGGGTTCGACCCTGGCCTTTGGCTTTTTAGAAAAAATAATTTAACTTTTCGAAATTACTTTTTTGCAAAAACCTTTTTGCGATCACAACTAACAATAAAATCCACTTAAGCTAAAGAGTTAGAATTAACTTTTGAACAAAATCTCATCAGTGGAGGTTTTTGGGCCAAAATGCATTCAACCATAGAGTAGCAACTAGGCTAAAGAGTCGATTAAGCAAGATTCAAACAAGTAGATTACAAACAAACAAGCAACATAATCCAAACAACATTATCTCAATTATTAAATGACAAAGATTATAGCAGAATCAAACAAACTCAGCTTGTTCAAGAACAACATAGTAGCAGCAGTCCTAAAAGAAGTTATGCAAATACTCAAATGAAAGTTAAAACAAGCTATCACAAGCTACCCATAAACTACACTAAGGGGTAAAACAAGCTACAACTGATAAGCATAAAGCTAAAACTTACCAACACTAATCCTAACTCGCTTAATAACAGGCACACAACAAAATTGAACAAGCTCAACTAAGCTGCTAGTGAGATCAGCAGACCTGGGCTGTTTGGGACCTGAAATGCAGCAGATCAGATGGGTAGATTAACCTGTCCAAAAAGCTTGCTACAATCTCTAATATGCCAACTAAAAGGTTGCTACTGGGCTGTTTTGCTGCTGAAGCAGCAGATCTAGGGTTGATTTTAAGCCAAAAATAAGCCACCAACTAAGCAAATTTGGGCTGCTGGAAAGAGCAGCTGAGACATAAAAATGCTGATGCAGTAATAGGAATGGAGCTTATGCAGCATCAAATAAACCAACCATTATGTAGAATACTAACTATGTAGGAAACATGTTTATGTAGTGATTTGTGAGGCATTGAAAGTGAGGAGGAGGAGAGGAAAGAAAGAAAGAAAGGAACCTTGAGAGAAAAAGGAAATATTAGATTGAGATTAAGTGAAGGTCCAACCCTCTCCACATGTGGAGAGGGGTATTTATACTTACAATAAAACGCCCACACCCGGGCTGTGGATCAGGCATACAGTAGGTGAAGACCCGTCCTTCTTCCACGGTGTTACTTAAACGAATACTAATTAACTTATAAACAAACTAACTACGAGCTAACTTAATGCTATTACAATCATTAGGTGACCGAGACTTTTACAGGAATATTTGTATTCCTAACAATCTCCCCCTAAGCGAGGTCACCTTTGAAATTAAGATCTTTGGTCTTTAAGCATTCCTTAGTCTTTGTAGCTCGTAGGATCTGATTCTTCACTTTTCAACACACTTCGTACTTAAAGCAAGCGAACTTGTGATTTGAATTCCTTTGAGATATGTGATCTTTGAGCTTATTTGAGATCATCAGCCAAAGTAAATCTCCATGCTCATCCACAGTTGTATTGCCTTCATGTAATGTAGTGACTAAGGACCATCATGCTCACACTCTTCTGTATCTAGAGACGTTGCATTGGAGTTTGTGAATTAGGAGACTTTTTCAACAGAGTTGCGGAAATGTTGTTAGAAGTCTCTCAACATTTTGTTGTAGCAAGTCTCTCATCTTCATTGATAGTGTGGAGGATGTGTGAGCATGAGGTATGGATTGACCCGATTCAGCTGGAAACTGGAGCCATCAACGCCATCTTTATATGTGTCCCTGAAATAAAACAGTTAGCAATAAAGATAGAGAACGAACATGGCTTTGTCATTCGTTCTGCAAGGACAGACTACCCTCCGGTTTTGTGAAAACCGACCTGTGATCAGGTAGAGTCTCTTTTAAAAAAGACTCTCCTTGACAGGAATTTCCAGCTTGTAGTAATGAATTTTCCAAAGAATCCACTTTGGAATCTTCATACTTAGCATGTTCTCATACCGGAACGTCTCAAAGCAGACAGCACGATAGAGTGAATCGGTGAATGAATATTCACGGATTGATGAGAAATAGATTTATAGAAATCACTCGTGTGTCCTATGATAAACATTTTTGAGACACAACGAGAGTTTTGTATTTAGAATCACATTTCCATCAAAAATACTTTTGTTTGAAAGATATTGTACACAATCAATGTGCTCGAAAGATTAGTTGGTGAGCACATTGAGAGGTTTTAGCAAAAGTATCCGTCAATCCATATCCTGGAACAAGTTTGATTCAATTATGAATCGCACCATCGTTGCTTTCCAGTTGTCACTTGATCATTGATCCAAGATGGATCTCACATGTCACCTACCAAGAGCTTGAGTGATGTTCGCTCTAGAAGGATTTCCATCTTCATTGTGAATATTTTCATATCACTCGGATGTTCTGGCAATACCACAAGGATAATGCGTAGGACTCTAAATATTTTATCTTATTTTCCACATTGTGTGAAACAATAAGCATATTTGGAATGTGTCCTATCGAGATTTATGGATGATCTCATTGGATCTAGACTCAATAGTGCATTTTGATCCGCTCCTGGAGACTGGGGAGGCATCTCCTGTTTTAGGTATCAACATAGCTCGCAATGAGCGGTCGATACATTGCACAGGGTTCCCCGTGAGAATGAAACAAGCTCTTTTAAGAGAACTTGTGTGGTTGGGAAGTTTGGTGCAGTGCGTCACTGGGTCCATGACGTCTTGTCTTCAATACTGGTGTTACTTTAGTAACCGCCAGTAGATTATGAATTGAACCCGGTTTCTGCCCTAAGGTTGAATATTTGGAGGGCTATTTCTTTTCACCCTTTCTCATTTCATTTCTTTTTCATTCTTCAACCCCTTCAGTGCTTACCGAGACTTCACCACTAGAACCTTGTTGGGTTTGTTCCAGTCCTAGCTCTATCTCTGTCAGCACTCTTCCATTTCTCACTTTACTCCATTTTTTTTCAATCATTCCTAAGGACTTCTAATCTATCTATGGATTGTCCCTGGGAAGATCCTTCTGGTTCTGGTGGATCATGGGAACTTATACCTAACCTTAACCAACCTTATAACTCCATGCATAAAGATAAATGGTCGGTCTTTGGTATAACTTCAACAAACGCCTTTTGCTCCCCCTCAATATGTGCATCGATATTCGAAAGAGTTTGGTACATATGTGGGAGCACATTTATTGAGTCCAAAAGATCACTTTTGTATATCAGATTTCATATTTAAATCGCATTCTCTCCCCCGATCAAAAATTTCAAATCTTTCGAGATTTTTGATCTCAATTGATTTAAATAAGTTAGAAAACGTTTGGGAGAGAAATGCGGTTAATTTTTAATATTGTCTAATAAAAGGAACCTTTTTCTTGCTCTCCCTCAATCTGTGAGGGAGGTTGTTATGTGTCAGATTTGAAGAGTTTACAAAAGATTTGAAGTTTTAACGAAAACTCTTTGAAAGTGTACTCATTCTGACACATAACTCATCACAAATCATTTTGTTGCAAGGTTTTATGTATGAAGTGTGGGGAGTTTTGATGATACATAAAATTTTGAGAAATCACTCTCCCCCTCAATCAATGAAGGATGTTAAAGCATAAATATTTTCATAAACTATTAACGTCATTGATTGAGTGAAAATTTTATCAAACTTTTGAGTTCACTTTGATTTTCATTCAAAATTTCATGGTACCACCAAGTTTTGCCCAAACACTTTCCGGAAAAAATCATAGAAGAGAAAGTATTTGGCGATAAAAATAAGATTTCTCTTATTTATCAAGAAATAATGCACTGAAGCGTACATTAGATCGAGGGTGCATGAATATAAAGTAATTCACGCTTGGATGAACGGCACCCTTTGTTAGGAACAACCGTCTGTTTGGCGACGTGTTTTCCATAATTTTGAAAACCAGGTTGCTATTTGAAGTAATAGCAAGCCATATTTTTGAAGACCGGGTTGTAGCCTGAAATGACTACAAGCCATAATTTTAAGAATGTTTTGAGATACGACATGTTTTTGAAAAAAACTTTATTTGAAACCGAAAAACTCTTGCTCAAGCATATGTATGATTCCGTGTCATTATTGAATGACATTTCTAGAAGCGTACATAATATCTATTATACAAGAGACATGTCGTGAGAAGAATATTTTTGGATTTTTTGTGATTTTTCAGATTTTTATGGTTTTTATAGGTTTTATATTTTTCTATTTTCTTTTTTGTGATTTGATACTATACAAGGATATGTGAAGCAACCCCTTTACTCCTCTTGATCTTCCTGAAGACAGATGAGATCCTCAGGTGTGAGACTCTTCATACCAAGGCGTGGGAAAATGAAGTGAAAACATTCCCTAGAAAGTGCTTTGGTGAAGATATCGGCTAGCTGGAACTCAGTCCTCACGAAGTAAAGTTCCACAATTCCTTTCTCAACTTGCTCCCTAATGAAGTGATGTCGAATGTCAATATGCTTAGTCCTTAAATGCTGGACATTGTTGCAGCAGAGTGCAATTGCACTTTTGTTGTCACAGTACATGGGAATCTTATTGCATATGAAGCCATAGTCAGAAAGTTGAGATCGCATCCAGAGGATCTGAGCACAGCACAATGACATAGCAATGTATTCAGCTTCAGTGGAGGAGATAGATGTACTCATTTGTTTCTTTGAAGACCAACTGACTAGCTTATTCCCTAAAAACTGTGCACCCCCAGATGTACTGCGACGAGTGTCTTGACATCCCGCATGATCAGCGTTTGAATATGCTGTGAGAGCCATAGAGGTTTCCTTAGGGTACCAAAGGCCCATGTGGATTGTTCCTTTAAGGTATCGAAAGACTCTTTTGACAGCTTCCAGATGTTTCTTGGTGGGTTTGGATTGATACCGAGCACAAATGCAAACTGCAAATAGAAGGTCTGGTCTGCTTGCAGTAAGGTACATTAAGGAGCCAATCATGCTTCGATACATGGTTTGTTTGACCGGAATTCCCACATCATCCTCGTCAAGTTTTGATCTTTCAATCATAGGAGTATCAACTGAATCACAGGAGTCGAATCCAAATTTCTTCAAAATATCATTGGCGTATTTGGAATGATTGATGAAGATGCCATTGGGATTTTGAGAAATTTGCAGTCCTAGAAAGAATGACATTTGACCCATCATAGACATTTGGAATTCTAAACTCATCTCTTGGGAGAAACGATCACATTCTGTGGGATCAGATGAGGCAAAGATGATGTCATCAACATAGATTTGTACATGCAGGAGGTTTTTGCCCGTTTTTCAGGTGAAGAGTGTAGGATCAACAACGCCTTTGGAGAATTTGTTAGCCAGAAGAAATTTAGACAAGGTGTCGTACCACGCCCTAGGTGCTTGTTTAAGCCCATAGAGAGCCTTCTTTAATCGATACATGTGATTAGGGCGTTCTGGACCCACAAAACCTTCGGGTTGGGATACGTACACCACCTCTTTCAGATCCCCATTTAAGAATGAAGTCTTGACATCCATTTGATAAACCACCATGTTTTGACTTGCAGCATTTGTGAGGAAGATCCTTATGGCTTCTATTCTAGCAACTGGGGCGAAGGATTCTTCAAAGTCTATACCTTCTTCTTGTCGATATCCTTTTGCCACAAGCCTAGCTTTGTTTTTCAATACATCTCCATGCTCATCAAGTTTAACCTTGAATATCCATTTGAGAGCGATGATCATAGGACACTCGGGAGGTGGTACTAGTTCCCAGACATCCAGTCGGTCAAATTCATGAATTTCGTCCACCATTGCAGTGAACCATGAGTGTTTGGACATTGCATCCTAGACGCTTTTTGGTTCAGCTTTAGAAAGGACAAAATTGAAGAAGCACCACAATGCGTCGGTTGCAAGTTGCTTGCGGGTAGATACTGGACGCGAAGGGTTTCCAATAATGTTGTCTATAGGATGATCATTGGTCCATTTTCTAAGGTATTCATGGGCTTGAGAATATGGAACTGAGGTAGCCGTGTTAGATTCGTCAGAGGATGTTACATCATTTGATGATTCAGGGGCAAAGATGTTAACAAACGGCTCATTATCAGGTGGAGCAAAAGGATTAACTTCAGATGTATTATCTATAGTTGCCGCTCGCTGTACAGGTGAAGGTTGGACATTAGAAGTGCTAACCGATTGACTGATGGTGGGAGCTTCAGAATCCCATGACAATGAAGTGGATGGGCCGTTATTGTCATCTTGATCATTCACCACCCCATCTGGTGGTTGAACCATTGTAGCTTCAGGAGCATTCATCTGTTCAGGTTCAAAGTATTCATCAAACATTGGGTCAAACAGTTTCTTCCAATCTTCACTTGTAGAAGGTACAAAAGGAGCAGCAGGGATGAGATTATGTACAAGCCTGGAACTAATTGGTCCAGGAGACAAAAGGTTAGGTACGGGTCTAGAACTTGATTGTCCAGGAACCGGTTGCTCAGTCAGCTCATCGAAAGTAACGTGGATTGTTTCCATTATGTCTCTGGTACGTTAGTTGTAGATTCGGTACCCCTTTCGCTCTGGAGCATAGCCAACGAAGAAACCAATGTCGGCCTTGGCCTTGAGTTTCCCAAGGTCTTCACTGTCATTAGTTGGATAGCAAAGTCCACCAAAAACTCGAAGAAACAAAAGATCAGGTTTTCTGCCATGAACCAGTTCATAGGGAGTCTTGCAGTGGAGAGGATGTATCAAGGATCGGTTCTGTGTGTAACATGCGGTGGCAATTGCCTCAGCCCAAAGAAACAGAGGAGCTTTGGAGAAGATGAGCATAGTCCTTGCAGCTTCAACTAAGGTGCGATTGCGTCTTTCAACAACTCCATTTTGTTGAGGAGTTCGTGGAATGCTCTTTTGATGACTAATCCTGACACCTTCATAAAAAAGAGTAAGTTGTCTGTTCACAAATTCTGTTCCATTATCAGTACGAATGACTCTAACTATTTTGTTGAGGCGGACTTGCAACATCTTGATGAGTTTGATGATGGTTTCCGGAGTTTCATCTTTTGATCGTAGAAATTTTACCCATGTGAATCGAGAGTAATCATCAACAATAACCAGCACATATTTCTTTCCATTGATACTTTGAATCCTCATTGGTCCACAAAGATCCATGTGAAGAGTATGAAGAACTTCCATGATTGAATTGATAGTTTTGGGTTTATGGGTGTGCTTTTTGCTCTTGCCCATTTGATAGGTGGAACATAGATGGTCTTTTTCATACTTAAGTCTGGGCAAGCCTCGAACAAGATCCTTACGTGTAAGTTCATTGATGGTACCGAAGTTCAAATGGTTTAAATGACGATGCCACAACCATGATTTGTTCTTGGATGCTTTAGAGAGCAGACAAATTGGAGAGGACCATTGCATATCTTTGATGGAGATGGTGTAAAGATTAGTGCCCGGACTCCCCTTGAGAAGATCAACACCATCTAATTCTCTAACAAAACAGGTGTGCTTTCTGAAGGCGACTTTGAGATTTCAGTCACAGAATTGACCAACAGCAAATAGATTGTGCCCAAGTCCTTCCACGTAGTAAACTATGGATATAACACTGTCTCCAAAGACGTAATCACCATAACCCATTATAGATCCAAAATGGTCATTCCCAAATCTAACCGTACCAATAAACTTTTCCATGAAATTCTTGAGCCGCGAGCGATCTCCAGTCATATGTTTTGAGCAGCCTGAGTCCAAATACCAAAGGACGATTTGTACGACCTGCATTTGAAACCAGACAATCGTGGATAACTGAAAAAGCTGGAGCCCCACACACATTTGGGGTTCGTTTGGTTAGCACACACAAATATTGGATTATCATATGTAACAGATATCTCACTGGAGTATTCACATTTTGATGCACTAGAACTAGGAATGATATTCATTGCTTCTATTGGAAATAGTTTACCGGTAGGTCTCAACTTCCTAATAGGCACAACTCTGGAGTTAGTGATCCTAGTCATTGGGCACTTTTCCTTTAGAGTGAATTTCCTTCCAGTAGGTCTCCATTGATAACCAACATTAGTGAAAACTTTTCCTGTTTTATTCCATACTTGTTTTGCCCGTTTAACACTAGAGACATTCATAGCTGGAGATTTCATAGAGGATTTAAGAAAGGACACAACACATGCATCATGATTACCATAAAATAAGCATTTGTTACAAGTCTTACAAATAGCATTAGAATTCGAATTAATTACATCATTGTTAACACAAATGTTTGAATAAACTCGATCCCTTTCACTAAGCATAACTTTATTGCTCCTAGATGATTCTTCTACTTCCTTCATAAGTGTACTCTTAGCCGGCAAAGTCCTATCATTCTTTGTAGTGCACTTAGGCTGTGACTTGCTAGCATTAGATACACCTTTTACTCCTGTAGAAGCAATGACGGGAACATTAGTCTGATTAGTTGCTACTTGTTTACCGGTGATCAAGATGGAGGATTGTGCCGTGGTTTGGGGAAAATCAACTGTGACATGCTTGTTGCTACTGTTTGGGTGCAATGCAAATGTCCTATCCGACTTGTTATCATTCTTGGGGCATGATCCTATAGCATATTCTAATAATTCCTGGGCTCTATTAGTGAGGAAGCACACACCAATAATAACATCATCAAGTGGTTTAGAACTCCTCTCATCTTCAATGGTTTCTCTAAGTATGGCCAGACAATCCTTAAGATTTCTAAGATAGTTGTTATGAACTAACTTATTGTTCCTAAGGGGAAGAGGGACATTTACAGCATCACACACATATTTTTTTATGAGCATGTATATTGGAAATTGCATGATCACATGAAACGACGGGCATTTTACCCTTCACCATGGTTTAGATTCTCAATTTCATTTAACAAAGAAGTGACTCTTTCATTGTTTTGGTCACGTGTTGTTTTAATAGACTCAAACAATTCTTTATAACGTTGTTTAGCGTTAAACATTTCAGCACGAAGCCACTCATTTTCAAGTTGCAATTCATTGATAATGTCCTGTTTTTGAAAGTTTTGAGAATCTATCGACTTCTAGTAATTGGTATTGGTTGCATCGCTTTTGTTCGATTTTAATTGTGCAATTTGGACCTTCAACTTCCGAATCGTGTTTGAGTGAGCTTGAATTACTTCATCCTTTTTGGCAAATTCAAAACATGTATCAAACTCAGGAACATCCGAAGATGTCTTGGCATTTGATATTTTTACTCTTTCTTCTAGATGTTGATATTTTAATTGTAGGTTCAGATTATCAACTTCTAGTTTTGAGAAATTCCTGACCATGTTATCATGATCGTCGTTTTGAATTTTTTTTATTAAGTTTGTAATTCTCCCCCTCAAGCTCAATTACACGATTCTGGAAGACATTCAAGGTAACTGACATTTCATGGAATTGTCGAGCAGATAGTGCAGAGTCGGTAACAGTATAAAACACATCTTTTGCAATGCAGTTAGCAATCAAATTTTCATTCATGATGAGAATGTTTTTCCTGTCAATTTCACTGTATTTGAGATCAATAGCTAATTGGTTACCCTCACTTTCCACTTCATCAAAAACCTTTTTCATTTGAGTCACATCATCATTAATGGTGTTTTTAAGGCCCTCAAAATGTTCTTTGAGAAATTTAAAAAATGGCATAACTTCAGTTAGGTAACACTGTTTTGTTTGCTCAAAACCCCTTTCCCCTTCTGTAATCCCTGTAGGTGTATTTCTTATTTTACAGGTTTTCTCAAAGTCATTGAACAATTGACCTAGCACATACAACCTAATTAGAGTATTACATTGTGTGGGAAGAGTGAAAGGTACAAGGTGCCTAGGTGTGTTCAGGGGGTAAGTAGTTGGGTGAGCAATTCTAAACATAGTGCGTGTGTTACCTACAACTCTTTCAGCTTGTATTTTCTCAATGTCAATATTCCAAAACACTTTTTCAGGAAGAATTCTCTTTTGAGGAACAAAAATTGCAGTTTGATTGTCATTCGCATAATCATAGTGAAACACAATATTCTTAGCAATGCATTTAGGATCCTTTAAACGTTCAGCAAGTTTTACCCTAGTTCTATCCTCTGCCTCATTGATGTGGTCATAGGATCGTGTATCAGGAGGGGCATGATTAGGTTCAAGCATAGTGGTTGCATCATATAATGCAGGTTGTGCACCTAGACCAATTCTAAGGTATCTTGCTTTGGGTTTGGAGGTATCTTGTTCACTAAATTCATCACTTAGTTTCCTATGGTTTTCCATCATTTGAGCAGATTGAATGGTTTGACCCTGTGTGTACAACTTATCTTCCAATTTATTTTTCAACATTTTAGTTTTGAGAAATCATTTAGAAGTTTAGTTTCTTTATCTTTGAATTCTAGTTTGATTGAAGTCAAACCTTTTTGAACCTCTAGTTTTTGTTTGATGGTTTGATCCAATTGGTTCTTTAAAGAAACTAGTTCCCTTTTCAATGATTTTTGTTTGGAATTGTTTTCTGATTGTAAGTACGCAGTTGCCATTCCATTTTCTGCTCACGTTCATTCAGCTCAAACTTAGCACGCTGCTCATAAATATTCACTTGATCCTTAAGGGTGTTAATTCTAGTGATCAGGGAATTATCAGGGTTGTATATCGTGTGCTCATGTACCTCATATTCACTAGAGTCAATAGACGGCATGTCACTTGGTACAACTGGCTGTCCATTGTCATTCACGTACATTTCATATGGGATATTATTGGTATTACCCATATCAGTGACGTTTGTGTTGACAATATTCTTGAGTTGTACAGAGTCACATGCCCCCTGTACAGTTGTAGGATTATTCAGATCATGATTAGGAGATGTTGGTACCTCAGAGATAGCAGACGTGATGGATAAATCAGGATGCTGTGAAGAGGATGCTGCTGCAGACAGATTATCCATGAAAATGGTTTGAGCAGTAGGTTCATCATCCACGTCTGAGTCAAATGCATCACACTCTTCAACTTGAAAGATATTCGGGTCATTAAGAGCCATGTCCTGAACAGGTTGATCATCCACATCAGCATCAAAGGTGTTCCCATCATTACCAGCCAGAAAGAGCAAAGCTTCTTCATCCAACACAGTCCCATTTTCTTGTGCCTGCATCAGCAACATCTTGTCTTTGAAGTACTCAGAGTTTTGGGGACGTTTTGGGAGAGTGCAATTCCTAGCAATATGGCCCAACCCTCCACAGTTATAGCATTTCGGCTGCATAGCTTGTGCTTGAAGAGCATTCCCAACTCTGTACTGCCCATTCTCTCTACCAGCATTTCTTTGGTTGAAGTTCTGTCTTCCCTGCACATTCTGTACCACCACCCGACCATCTTCAATGACTGCCTGATTACGTGGATTAGATGAGATTCTGAGTTGGTTGTTAGTAGATGGAAGTGCAGCCCTGAACTGTTGGACCAGTAGAGAAACTTGGTTGGAGAGATTATCAATCATCATGTCAGTGTGAGAATACCCAGAATCAAGTTGTGTATTCAAAGTAGATGGTGAGGTAGTTGGTGATTGACTATTGGTTGGGGTAGACCTGGAGGATGATTGTGATGGTTGAGATTGATCATTAGAGGTTTGATTAGGTTGTTGAACATTGGAAACAAAAGCAAGAGATTCATTTGTTGCAGACGGATTGAGTTTTTCTCGCATTAGCCGATCATAAGCAGCATGTTTCTCATGTTGTTGGAGATATGCATAAAGCTGTTCATGATTGGTATGCCTGAGACCTTTGTTAAGCTTAACAGCTGTGACAAACCTATCCCATTCAGGTGCCATGTTGTTCACGAATTTGGAATTAAGCTGTATGTTGGGCATTGTCATCTTGATGGCTCTCATATCATTGACCAGCTTGTGAAATCTGACGTAATAGTTAGTGATGCTTTCACCTAGATTCATTTTGAAATGCTCAAATTCATCGTATAGCTGTGACTCACAATCTTCTTTAGTTAACTCAGACCCTGCAAGAAGCATTTTGACATTATCCCAGACCACCTTTGCTTCAGTGTTGTAGTTGATAAGTTTGTAGACATCTTTAGGAAGCCCTTGAATGATGATATTTGATGCTCTGATGTCTGCATCATAGTGTTTCTTTTCTTCATCAGACAACTCATTGTAAGTGCGAGGTCTATCAGGACCAAATACGGCCGGTAGTAGATCAGTTGCTGCTGTAACCGTGTCTCTAGTAGTACCCATTTGAAAGGGTCCCTCATCGATGGATTTCAAGATGTTAACCCCATTTTCTTTACCCAGACAGTACAGACGAATCCTTTGAGCCTATGATTCATAGTCAGTTTTATCCAACATCGGAGGTCAAGTGTCAGACCCCGCAGCTTGAATGTCATCAGAAGATGTCGACATCACAAATTAGAAATTACCAAAACACAAAGTGGGAGATACTCGCAATGTAAGGTACTAGTCGCAGGAAAGTATAACCACAACTTGACCTAACCGCAGGATACTAACCTCAGAAAATACCAAACCGCAACAAAATCCAGCCGCAGAATGATCTAAACGCAACCTAAGTAAACCGCAAACCAAAGATACTAACCGTAGAAACTACCAAACCGCAGAAACATTCCAACCGCATACTGATCTAATTGCAACCTAAGTAAACCGTAAACCAAGGATACTAACCACAGAAGGTACCAAACCGCAGAGAACTCCCAACCGCAGAAAAGCTAACCGCAATAGACTAATCGCAGACAACTAATCGCAGTGACAATGGTCCAAAACTGTCGCTATCTTTGCGTTTTGTTTGTATTCCCAAAATGGTAATCGCAGCAAGCTAACCGCAAATATCAGATCTTAACCGCAACCAAGCAATGAAACAGTGGACTTAACCACAACAAAGAAATCCGCCCAAAATCAACTCCAAACTTCAATAGATTAAGGAAATGGTAACACAAACTAAACTACAATGTTCTACAAACACTAATGAACATAAAAGTACATCACAAACATGTATAACAACACTAGAAAGATTAAACCAAGATGTTTTCCAAGAAAGTAACTTCAAACTCACAAAACCACTCAAAACATCATCAAATTTGATTCTACAAGGCCCTAAGATGAAAGCTTGGCTCTGATACCAATTGTAGAATACTAACTATGTAGGAAACATGTTTATGTAGTAATTTGTGAGGCGTTGAAAGTGAGGAGGAGGAAAGGAAAGAAAGAAAGAAAGGAACCTTGAGAGAAAAAGGAAATATTAGATTGAGATTAAGTGAAGGTCTAACCCTCTCCACATGTTGAGAGGGGTATTTATACTTACAATAAAACGCCCACACCCAGGCTGTGGATCAGGCATACAGTGGGTGAAGACCCGTCCTTCTTCCACGGTGTTACTTAAACTAATACTAATTAACTTATAAACAAACTAACTACGAGCTAACTTAATGCTATTACAATCATTAGGTAACCGAGACTTTTACAGGAATATTTGTATTCCTAACACATTAAATCTCAGATTCAAACACAAACTCAAATAAATAAAATTAGTACCGAGAATAACGTATACCAATGATTTCAAGGCTTAATTCATATCATTACTAACTAAAAAAAATCTTTGGGCAAAAAAGAAGGATAGCAGTTCTGAGTGGGAGATTATTTTGCAAGATTGGTTAAACTAATAATAATTTATCACAACCTAGAAAAACTAAAACTAATCAAACCTATGCTACCCAATAACAATAAAAGCAACAATAAGTGATTAAGCAAATAAAGTTACTGAAAAGTAAAACCCTCAAATACTAGCAGTTTTAGAAGCAAGTTATAAGTAATTGAAAAGCAACTCTTCACACAAATTTTAAGACTTTCATTGAATTAAATAAAAGAGTACAAAAGACTTTTTTTTTCTAAAAACTAACAATACTCAAATTAAAATTACAAGAACTAATTTTTGACTACTAAACCTAATTAGACCGACTACTCAAAAACTAAATTGACTTGACTGAAAAACTAATTTCGACTACTAAAAAAAAACTAATACAAGACTGCCTTGGAGGCTTACACATCCCTAACTATTTATAATCCAAACTAGGGTTTGGTCTTCCTCTCTTTTCCATGTGCTTGTTGTTCTTGAATCCCAGCCATCCATCTCTTTTAAAATCATCTCGACCTTTAATCTGTTTTGGCGCCCAAATATTGAAGTAGATTGGTGAGGTGGAGTTGGTAGGTACGGGTTTATAGGGGTTTGGAGGGAAGCAGTCACGGGGGGGGGGGGGGGGGGGGGGTTTGTAGTCACGGGTTGTAGAAGATGGGGATGGTGCTATATTTTTTTTATTCAGGTTGACTGAATGAGGAAGAAGGGTATACATTTGTTTATTAAAGTTTTAGGGTTTTGGGGAAGTTGGGCTAGGGGTGGATACTTGGGCCATGGGAAAGGTTTGGGTCAGGTTGGTGTTTTTGGGGTGTAAGAATGGTGGTGGGCTGCTAATTGTAGATTGGATACAAATGTTAGTTCGTTTGGTTTGATTTATAGAAACACCACAAGGACCAATCATATAAGTTCCTGATTTTTAGGGACCATTCCTGCCAACGTATCAATCATAATTCAAGTGACTTTCTCAGCCATGTTTCAATTTCCAAAGGATCATTTTAATTTCCAACATTAAGTACCCGAGGATCAAAATTGCCAATCTTTGAAACATGAGGGACCAAAGATGTAAACTTGTACACTTTTGAAAGATTTTCACCCGAAGATCATTTTTGGTAACTTTTGATTTTTAAAGAGCAAGGGTTGACTTTTCTTTGAAAATGATTGACCAGGGACTAGTTTTGTAAAACTTTGAAAGTTGGGGAACTGAAACTGCCAATATACAAATTTTGTTCGTTTTTCGTTTGTTTTCACTCGTTTTGCATCAGAAACATATAAAATACAATCTTTGGGATTTTCTTCGCATTTTGGTGCGTTTTTTAGTGTTTTTGATCGTTTTATAGTTCAGATTTGACTAAAAATGTTGAGTATTTACACACTCATCAATCCCCCACACTAAACTATTGCTAGTTCCTAGCAATCTTTTTGAGAAAAATTAATGGATTTGTAGTCTCTTTACCAAAAGCCATCACTTCTGGAGTAGCCAGGTGTAAGAACTGTGGCACACCTGATAACCGTGTGATTTTGAGCAAACCACCAGCTGTCAACGGATTTGATTAGTCTTTACCAAAACCCGTTTGCTCCTGGACTAGCCAACTCTTGATGGTACAGTCAACATCTTGGTGAGTTGATTACCAATTATGGTTTTTCCACTGCCTTTACCACAAGCCATAATCTTGCGGGCTAGCCAACTCATTAGCTTTTGAGGAAATGGGAGTTGAGGAACCATACAATTTTTGGCAAATTGCAAGCCATAAACGGATTTGAGATGTCTTTACCAAGAGCCGTTTGCTCCTGGACTAGCCGGTCCTTTTGTCGGTTAGACAAGGCGGACTGATAACCACAAAAATTTTGAACTTTAGTGAAAAAAATTTAAAAATTTAGGTCAAAAACGGGGGGTACTAGATGGTAAAATGTGATAAAATTCGCTAGAATTTCCCCCCCACACTTAGAATTGAATATTGTCCTCAATATTCAAAGTCCCGGCTATTATGCCGACTCTTTGAACATAAAAGGGCAACACTAAAAGCTAAATGTGAAAACATCATTTTGTTTTTCACTTTATTGGTAACCATAGTAGGGGTAACTCCCCCACACTTAGGGTGAAAACCCTAAGTACATGCTACTGTTTTTGTTTACCGAGTCGCTAGCTTGACTCGACCCCGAATTCATTGGTTCTTGGGGAAGCAAGATGTGGAAGAGACAATCTCCATCGGACTTTCATTCAAGATGTTTGGACAAACATTTGAAGCACGTGAAAGTTCCACACCGATGAGATAAGTACCCGGCTCAAAATAGTATAAACTATAAGCGGTGATGCCGGGGTCAAATATAATGTCTTCATTCCCGAAAGAGTGAAGAACAGGAGAAGTCACCCGATAGGTGAAAAAGAGAAAGAAAGTCATGATAAACATCTTGACTAACTCATCATCATCAGGAGGAGGATTCATGGATTCATCATCATGAATCTCATCATTTAAGCTCATGAAGACATATCCTGGGTGTGTCTAGATCAAAGTAGAAGTGATCATACTCCGGTGGAGATATGATATGAGTGAGTTCACAAGAGAACTCATCAAAGGTGAATGAATCATATTCGAGATCGATGTGAGTGAGTTCACAGGAGAACTCATCGAAGGTAAATGATTCATAATCAGGGAGAGAATTATGAGAATGAGAAGTGGCACTGCCACTAATCTTCTCTCCCGTAGGATCAAACGTAAAGGCTTCAAACTCCGGAATAGGATCATTGGAAAAAATGTCACTATCCTTAATGGGGATAGGAGATGAGATAGGTTTCTCTTTGAAAGCCTCAATTTTAGAGATGAGGTGACTGACATTTAATTATGTAGCACGAAGGGCTTCATTTTTGATTTCAGTGTCAGTTTCATCATTCTCTTCTTCTAAGCTAACTAGCTCAGAAGGTAATCCTTCCACATGACTGATGTTTCCAGAAGATAAAGAATTTTCATCAGTATGTGAAGTACTAAGCTCGATGTTGAGATTAGGATTTAAAAGGTTTTCAATTTCTCCCAGATCGGCTTCGAAATCAAACAGATCATCATCACTTCCCAATGGAAGTGGATTTATGTTAGTAAGTTCGTCTGTGAACTCCTCAAGGAGAAGGTCAACATTAGAATGAGGCAGTGATGCCTCTACATACTCAACTTCTCCATAAGATGTACAATCATCATCAAAGTCGGAGAAAGTTTCAAAATGATCTTTTGGTTTTTCAGGAGGGGAAGGTGAATCACACATATGATCAAAAGTTCCATGTGACTCTCTTGGGATTGGGACAAGGTTCTCAGCACTAGACTTTATGAATTCATCCGATTCCTTTTTAGGAACAGTGCTAAGATGCTCATCCCCCATATTTAGAGAATGAGTGTGAACTTCGGGTGTGATATCGATAGGCTGAGGGAGTTGAGAGGAGCTAGCATTCATGGATTGTACAAGTTCCATTTGATCTTCTGCTAGTAATTTCTCCGTCACGTTATTTTCTCTCTGATTTTTCACGGAAGGAACCACAACTGATGAATCTGATGAGCCGTGAAGAATATCAAAGGTATCTTCATCATCACTATCGTTGTTGTCATCGTCATCGTCATCGTAGATGATAGTTTTACGCATTCGAAGTCTTACTCTAGCTGCTTCTTCAGCTTCTTTGTCTAGTATTTCTTTGTAAGACTTCGGACGAGGTTCTTCCGGAGCAGGTTTGTTAACCAAATCCTTAAGAGTATTTAAGACATTTTGCAAAAGTTCTTGAGGAAATGGTTGAGGTTGTGTTTCAAAAGTTTGGTATTGTGGAGGTTGATCGTGATAATTTTTGTCACAAGGAAAAAGATTCGTAGTGTGACAATCGGTGCTAAAATGCGGACCTCCACAATACTCACAACCGTATTGTTGTGAAGTTGGTGCATTTTGAAACGATTTGGCATTGAAATTTTGATAACACGGATTATGCTGATATGAAATGAAATTGTTTTGTGGCTCATTGCAAAAGCTCGGATTAGAATCGTAAGCGAAGGAATTACTCGAACCACAAAACAAACAACTTTCGTTTTGAATATCATTACCACATCGTTCACACGTGCACCAACGACATGGTAGACCAAAAAGTGGCTCACCACAACCGACGCAAGGAATAAACGATTGCCTTAGATAAGGAATCGGCCCATTCAAAGAATCAATAAAATAATTCGAATGATTATCAAGTGTTGAAGAACATTTTAAAAAATCCGGAGGTGGGACAAGTGGTATGCTCTGAGAGCTAGGAATTTCTACCACTTCCGTTATGGTCCCCGGTTTTTGTTCTTGATAAACGTGATGATCAGGCAAGTCGTTTATTTTAGTCACCGTTTTAAGCTCAGTACGTTTACTTGATAAACTTCGAATCATAAATTGTGAGAGTTGTGGGTTGACTCTTGACGGTTTTCCATTCATAGTTCGTATTTCGGGGTGTGAGGGGAAGTCGGAAGAATTTTGAGAATCATTGAAAGCATTCGGATTTGCTTTGCACCATTTACAAAATCCGTCTCTAATATTACTTCCACACTGCTCACACCCACACTTGTAACAACGAAGATCGTCATCCACCGGACCTTTACAATGAAAACAGTGATAGTCGAGTGATGACATAAGAATTAAACATTAACGAGGGATGAGAAGGAAGAATTAAACGTATAGGAGACGAAGATTATTTTTGGGTTTTTCGAAAAATACAACAATTAAAACAAGACCACTCATAAAGACAGGGGAACTTAAACCAATAAACACAAACGAAAGGTCGACTTCTAAAGAAAAACGTACAAAGGAGCGGGAGAGAAGAATGGATCTCTCACTGGGCGAAGTTCGTTGGATCGCCACATACTGTTACGACTCCTCTTAAAGTGTGTTTCTCGTTTAAAAGTTTTCCAAAACGCAAGTGATACAAATGCAAGTTTTGATCTTTTGTTTGGGAACTTATTATGGTCACACCCCCAGTTGGTAGGTGTTCTGCCTTGGTTTGCGGTGGTAAGATTTTAATGTTGTAATTATTAAACAATGAAACAGGAAAATCTTTTTGTGTTTTTCTTAACTTTTATAGATATAATACATATACTAGAAACAAAAGAAAAATATTTTTGGTTTTTTATAAGTTTTATAAAAGCGTAACTTCTTGCGAAGGTTCTACAAGACTAATCGTCTAAACCTTATCGAGACTTTCGACACACAGCCTCCCCGGCAGCGGCGCCATTTGATTCGTTGTGTTTTGGTGTGTGTAAACAACAATTAATCAAAATATCAACAAACGTGAAGTTTAATTTGTCGTGAGACAAATAAACGTGAAGTAATACGAGTAAACCGTTTAGGAAAACGATTACCTCGCAAAACTTGTGAAAGTGATATTCAAATTGTGAGACCGGGAAGTGATTTCCCGGGTCGTACCCCAACGAGGTGTGAATGGAAAGCTTCGAATGAGATTGGGAATAAAATCTTGTATGATTGGAAAGGTTATTTTGTTTTGCGATGCGTTAAACTAACGAATTTGAAATTTTAATGAACGAAGGTGAAAATAAATTAACCTAAGGCAACTAACAAACTAAGAAAAACCTAAAACACTACGGGAAAACATAATTAGGTATCGGGAATCCTAAAACGTAAACTAAATAAAAAAAACGCGATGTTTAATTAAAAATTACGCGAGTGCGCAATATAAAACGTGAATTTTATGTTCTAAACATCCTACGGGTTCACGAATAATTTTCTTACGTGCTAAAAGACAAAAGAAAATTTTAGAAAAAAAGCAAATTATTTTTTCCACAAAAATTCTATTTATTACGAATTAAAAACTAATTATCGCTAATTAAATTATAATAAGTAAACTACAAAGTATAAAAATCTGAAACTTTTTTGAAAATTTTTTTATGCTATTGTAAACTTCAGAAAAATTCTAATTTGGAAAAAGCTGTTACTAATAAGCTGTAATAAGCAATTCTAAAAGCTGGAACATTGATAAGCAAATAAAAACTAATCTACTTTAAATGTTAACTAAAGCAATTATAACAAAAAGAAGCCTAGAACAGATGGTATGTATGTTGTCTGTGTCTGTTGTCAAACCAAGAGGTCAAGGGTTCAACCCTGGCCTTTGGCTTTTTGGAAAAAATAATTTAACTTTTCGGAATTACTTTTTTGCAAAAACCTTTTTGCGATCACAACTCACAATAAAATCCACTTAAGCTAAAGAGTTAGAATTAACTTTTGAACAAAATCTCATCAGTGGAGGTTTTTGGGCCAAAATGCATTCAACCATAGAGTAGCAGCTAGGCTAAAGAGTCGATTAAGCAAGATTCGAACAAGTAGATTACAAACAAACAAGCAATATAATCCAAACAACATTATCTCAATTATTAAATGACAAAGATTATAGCAGAATCAAAGAAACTTAGCTTGTTCAAGAACAACATTGTAGCAGCAGTCCTAAAAGAAGTTATGCAAATACTCAAATGAAAGTTAAAACAAGCTATCACAAGCTACCCATAAACGACACTAAGGGGTAAAACAAGCTACAACTGATAAGCATAAAGCTTAAACTTACCAACACTAATCCTAACTCGTTTAATAACAGGCACACAACAAAAATTGAACAAGCTCAACTAAGCTGCTAGTGAGATCAGCAGACTTGGGCTGTTTGGGACCTGAAACGCAGCAGATCAGATGGGTAGATTAACCTGTCCTAAAAGCTTGCTGCAATCTCTAATATGCCAACTAAAAGGTTGCTACTGGGCTGTTTTGCTACTGAAGCAGCAGATCTAGGGTTGATTTTAAGCCAAAAATAAGCCACCAACTAAGCAAATTTGGGCTGCTGGAAAGAGTAGCTGAGACATAAAAATGCTGATGCAGTAATAGGAATGGAGCTTATGCAGCATCAAATAAACCAACCATTAAATCTCAGATTCAAACACAAACTCAAATAAATAAAATTAGTACCGCGAATAACGTATACCACTGATTTCAAGGCTTAATTCATACCATTACTAACTAAAAAAAATCTTTGGGCAAAAAGGAAGGATAGCAGTTCTGAGTGGGAGATTATTTTGCAAGACTGGTTAAACTAATAATAATTTATCACAATCTAGACAAACTAAAACTAATCAAACCTATGCTACCCAATAACAATAAAAGCAACAATAAGTGATTAAGCAAATAAAGTTACTGAAAAGTAAAACCCTCCAATACTAGCAGTTTTAGAAGCAAGTTATAAGTAATAGAAAAGCAACTCTTCACAGAAATTTTAAGACTTTCATTGAATTAAATAAAAGAGTACAAAAGACTTTTTTTTTTTTCTAAAAACTAACAATACTCAAATTAAAATTACAAGAACTAATTTTTTACTACTAAACCTAATTAGACCGACTACTCAAAACCTAAATTGACTTGACTGAAAAACTAATTTCGACTACTAAAAAAAAACTAATACAAGACTGCCTTGGAGGCTTACACATCCCTAACTATTTATAATCCAAACTAGGGTTTGGTCTTCCTCTCTTTTCCATGTGCTTGTTGTTCTTGAATCCCAGCCATCCATCTCTTTTAAAATCATCTCGACCTTTAATCTATTTTGGCGCCCAAATATTGAAGTGGATTGGTGAGGTGGAGTTGGTAGGTACGGGTTTGTGATAGGTTTAGTGGGATTGGGAGATGGTGTAGAAGACAAAAGTGGAGATGGTGATGGGTGGATGGTGACAGGGGTTTGGAGGGAAGCAGTCACGGGGGGGGGGGGGGGGTTTGTAGTCACGGGTTGTTGAAGATGGGGATGGTGCTATATTTTTTTTATTCAGGTTGACTGAATGAGGAAGAAGGGTATACGTTTGTTTATTAAAGTTTTAGGGTTTTGGGGAAGTTGGGCTAGGGGTGGATACTTAGGCCATGGGAAAGGTTTGGGTCAGGTTGGTGTTTTTGGGGTGTAAGAATGGTGGTGGGCTGCTAATTGTAGATTGGATACAAATGTTAGTTCGTTTGGTTTGATTTATAGAAACACCACAAGGACCAATCATATAAGTTCCTGATTTTTAGGGACCATTCCTGCCAACGTATCAATCATAATTCAAGTGACTTTCTCAGCCATGTTTCAATTTCCAAAGGATCATTTTAATTTCCAACATTAAGTACCCGAGGATCAAAATTACCAATCTTTGAAACATGAGGGACCAAAGATGTAAACTTGTACACTTTTGAAAGATTTTCACCCAAAGATCATTTTTGGTAACTTTTGATTTTTAAAGAGCAAGGGTTGGCTTTTCTTTGAAAATGATTGACCAGGGACTAGTTTTGTAAAACTTTGAAAGTTGGGGGACTGAAACTGCCAATATGCAAATTTTATTCGTTTTTTGTTTGTTTTTACTAGTTTTGCATCAGAAACATATAAAATACGATCTTTGGGATTTTCTTCGCATTTTGGTGCGTTTTTAAGTGTTTTTGATCGTTTTGCAGTTCAGATTTGACTAAAAATGATGAGTATTTACACACTCATCATACACTGAGTCATCATGTAAGTACCACCAACTTTAAGAGACCATAGCTTATTCATTAGTGGGCCTAACCCTAAGATTTTTGGAAACCCCATAAGCTCATCTCTAAGGTTCAGGGCTTATTTGCTTATTCCTGGCTTATTTGGTAGGGCTGCTAAGAGCTTTTAGTTGGTTCATTTCCCTGGTTCATACTGAGTCATCAGTACAACTCACCCAACTTCCAAAGCTCACCTAGTGCTTATTAGTGGGACCCAGAGCTTAACTCTTGGCTTTTTGAAAAGCCCTACTGGCTGGCTTATTGGATCTAGTTTCATATTGGACCCTTGATCACCCCTGTGGACCCTACAAGATCTGCAAGTTGGGCATTTTTGGTCTAATTGGCCTCTGTAAAACCCAAGTGCTTATTTGATCCCTGAGCTTATTCAGAGTGCTTATTTAGTATCCCTTGATTGTTTTGTGGTCATCTCTGTGTATTGTAGCTTATTCAACATTTGTAGCTTATCAGAAGCTTTTGACCAAAAATCCAAGTGTCCATAGCTTATTATACCTTATGTCTTAATTTTTGGATTGCACACAGCTTATTAATAAGCTACAACCAAAGTGCTTTTGTAAAAGTTGCTTCATTTTAGTGGTAAATTAGTTTTGTAAAAGAAAATTCTGAAAAAGACAAAAATAAAAATAGTGATAGCATCTATTTAAGCCATTTGGCTTATTGTTCTGCTTTTTCAAAAAGCAAATTCCATTTTTATAATTTTCATAAGTTTCTGTTCACTTGTAGTATTTTTAATAATTTTTTCAGATTTTTCTCTTTTCATTAATATTTATTATAATCAATATTAGTTTTAATAATTATTAAGTAATATTAGTATAATAAATAGTTTTATTAATTTTTCTTTAACAACAATACTTTTTTATATTTTTACTAGGTTTTATAAATCATAAAGTATTTTTAGAAAATAGTTTCTTAATTTCCACTGTTCATTTTCTATTTTTCTTAATTAATTTAGTTACATAGTTTTTAATTAATAAATAAGTAATTAATTAGTAAATTAGCTTAAAAAATAATTTTTAGAAACTTTTTATAATTTTTTAGGATTCCTGTGATGGTTAATTACTTTTATAAAAATTTCCATAATTTTCAAAGTCATTTAGGTATTATTAGTAATTAAAAAGTAGTTTTAAATTAGTTTTTAGTAATTATTAAATAGTTTAAATTAGTTTTTAATTAATAAAAAAATAATAAAATAATCAAAAAATATTTTTCTTTTTAAATAAATGTTCTTTTAATATTAAGTTTGTAAAATTTTCATTTTCGCCCCTGTAGTTTAATTTAGCTTAAAACTCACCTTTTTCTCTGTATGTAAACATTTCTGATTTTTAATTTGTTTACGTTTAATTATATCTGTGATTCTGTAATTGTTAATACTATTTCATTTTCTTAAATTTCAAGCAATCAGTAGTGTAATCGAACCCACATCATCTTTGGTTACTGTCCTCAGTACCATTCATTCCCGAAAACGTTTACAAATAAAATTTCAATCTCATTGGGACTTAACGACCCGGGGATTTCCCTATACTTCCACGGATTTAATACTTGCACTTCCTCCTAGGTGAGCCTATTGACCGCACCCGGTTGACTGGTTGGTTTAGGAGGAGTCATACCACATAGCACATAAATTGATTTTAATAGATTTTGGGTCTTCCCCAATATTAGATCTATCTAAAACATGTGACAAAGCTTAACAATTAAAAAACAATTAACAATCCATTACTAACATGCATGTTTCATCACAGATCAAAGCATAACAATTACCAATTAGGTCACAAGTACGTTAACACATAAACTTGTTAAAACATAGGACTTCTAATCATAATTAATATTTAATACAAACCCCAAAATTTAGGTAAAGGATGTAATCGACCCCCCCCCCCCCAAAAAAAAAAAAAAAAAAAAAAAAATTACAAGGGTTTCGAATCTAAAACCCTAGAAAAACGAAAAAAAAAAAAAAAAAAAAAAAAAAAAAAAACAACAACAACTTAACATGTATCTAAAACATTAAAGATTCAATTTTTATGTGTTTTAGTAATCATTAACATGTTATAGCAAGCTCGTTATAACACTGTTAGAATAAATAAACCATGACAATCATGTAAACAGGTAAAACACATATGCGGAAGCGAATGACCATCTATAACATATTAAAGATTAACATAAACTTAATAGGAACGTACCGTGGGATTCTAGCTGAACAAGAATCACTTAAATAACCTTGAATAATAAAGATGAACCCTAATTAGGGTTTATATGAATCAATGATCAATGCCTTACCGTTTTATTGATCGATTCCTTTGATAACAACTATAGTGAGATGTTACCTTGTTCTTGTACACACAAATTAATAGTAAATTAAGGTTTATGCAAGTAAAAGAATACAAGAAATTTTTGTTATAAAAATTTCGATCCAAACACCCCTTGAGGGCTTAGAACCGATAGGCTAAAAGGGAAAAAAGAGAAAGAGAAAAAACTTTTTAGGGTTATGTGTGTGTGCACAAAAGGTGAGAATGAATAACCCTTGGTTTTGTATATATAGTGAATGAAAGTCTTGGAGGACAAGTTAGGGCAAAAGGGTTGCCCCTTTTTCTTGTGATCGACCGGCCAAAGGAACCCCAAGGGTCCTTCCGGATCCTTCTTGCCTCCTTGTTTCATTCTAGTCCTTCTCGTTTAACCGTTAGTCAATTCCATTAAGTACTAACGACCGTCAGCCGTTTCTTGCATTCAGATAATTATATATAAAACATTCAATATATATCAATTATTATACTTAATTCTCATTTGCAATGTGTGCAATCCCGAGGTCTCTAGTTTGATTCTAGTTATACGAACATTAATATTTATCCAAACTCTAACAAAAAGGACCATAAGGCTGATGTTGTGTTACTATGGATAAAATTCACGTCTTTAGTCATTTTAGTAGGACCTTAAAATACACATAGCAATCTTTGTTATCATGATTGATTTTACAAATCCATAGGTTTTGCACTATATCCACGATACCTAGTTTGTTTGTTTGTTTGTTTGTTTTTTTATTTTTTATTTTATTTTTTATTTATTTATTTATTTTTAATGAATTCAGAGTTGCTAGTGGAAAAGTATAAAACTATGAAAATATTGAAAGCTCATAAGTCCAAAATTAGTAGTGTAATTCAAATGCTTAAATAACTTAACCAGAAAATAGTAGTGTACATAAGCCATATGGAAGTTAATTTGAATAATACTTTTATGTTTAACTGATTAAGTGCGCAAGAAATAGTAGGGTAATTCAAATGTAACTTAACTAGAATGAATCTGAATGTTATTGTGATTGACCTCTTATTTAGTTAAAGAAATTAACTCTGGGTATTTGTTTACCCTATAGTCCTATACAGCGGGTTTGTGAGCTTATATAAATTTAGAAAGCTCATAAGTCCATCTTTGTGTGTTTATGAACTTATTAAGTTGAGCATGCTTATTCAAAGTTATAAGCGTAATTTGATAAGCTTATAAACCGAAAGTGAAGCTTACGAACTTTTATAATTTTACACACTCAAAAGCTGACTACATAATGTCACGACCTACATGCTACAATATCATCAAGTTGATGATTTTGGAAGATTCTAAACTGTAAGAGATAATAGTGAATGATTTTATTGATTCCAATTACAAATATCTCGTACAATATAATAATCTACAGAGTATTCTAGACTCCTAGACTCTGGCTTGGGCCCGTTACAATACAGGCTAATATAAACTAGTCTTCAAAAATCAAAAGTCTTGGAAGGATGTGAAACATATCTACAAGCTGTTAGAAGTCCTTTATTAGTTTCTCCTATCAAAAAAATATGAAGGTTCTTTGAAAGGTCTTAGAAGACTCTATATAGTAATAGTTTTCTTCAAAAGTTTGGTTGTCTCATTTGACACAACTCACCTTAAATTTGGAAGGTGGGTTTTCTTCAAAAGTTTGGAAGGTCTTAGAAGGTCTTGAAAGTTTGGAAGGTCTTCAAAAGTTTGGAAAGTCTTAGAAGTCTTTTACTAGTATATATGGTTGTCTCATTTGACACAACTCGCCTTAAATTTCTCTTCAAAAGTTTTCTTGCAATATTCTCTCAAGTGATATAAGTATATACTTATCTCACTTGCTATTTTTTTGTCTTATTTAGTTACTTAGGTCGCTAAGTATTCGAGTAATGTCATGTGATGTATTTTTCTTATTATATGTTTTTCCTGAGGCTTGTGTGAGGTTGCATCAAAAACTCTCCGGAGTGAAAACTGGTGGCTCGGCCTTCGTGAGTGAGAATTTTTCTCTTCCGTAATTGGCAAGAGTGTTTTCATCTTTTTTGCAGACCTCGGCAGTTAAAGTCTCGGATAGAATCTACAATGTGTAGATAGGTCTATTTCTAGATTTGTTTTTTGTACTCTTCAACTTCTAGTGCCTAATAAGAGCTTTTTAATGACATTTCTACCATTAAAAAAAAAAAAAAAAAAAAAAAAAAAAAAAAAAAAAAAAAAAAAAAAACGCATATAAACTTCAACCCATTTTGACTTCCTTATTAAAGTCAACATCTCTACTTTAATACGCTCTTTCTTATAAACTATTTATTGTTTCAACTCATTATGTGTAGATCAGTCGATTTACGAAGAGTTTCCTAAAATACGCTCTCTCCTCTTTTCCTCTAACCGTTTTTTTCCGAATATTCCGCCATTGTCAAAATCATTGAAAAACCTTCATTTCTTCTTCAATTTATGAATGATTTGAATTCTGATTACATCAATCGATTCGTATAATTGTTGCGCACACAACGTTTAGTTTTAATTGTAAATACATTCAATATTGAGAAAACCCCTAATTGGATGATTTTGGCGCCAAAATTGAATTTCTTTCCTATTGTTGCTAATGACTAGTATAGTCATTGCGAACATTATGATCGATTGTTAGTTGTTTTTCGTTGGATTAATTCTACTTTTTTAGGTGTTTTTCATTTAAAAAAGTGACTTATGTCAAACAAAAAGAAACTACGGACGTCTAATTAGACCACTAGGGTTCCGGTGAGGCTTAATGAACATGTGGTAAGTACTTTGGGGCAAAACATGCTGAAACTATGCCGGAAGTTACTTTGAAGGAAAGTGTGAATAAGTGTGATGGGGAAACAAGTGTTATTGGTGATACTGGTACACCAGGTAGTATGGAGGGGAAGAGAAGGGAGGTTGAGAATGTGAATGAACCGAATATTGATTGTAACGCTAGTGTGGAAAGAAAGAGTATAGATGTTGATAATGTGAATGAACTGTTGGTTGATAATGTGAATATTGATAGTAATGCTATAGGGGAAAACAGTGGAATGAGTGTTTCGGTTAAACCAGCGGTGAATGAAATCAATAAGCAATCTACAACTAATGAAGAGAATGTTACAAACGCCAATACAGGTGATGGAGAAGGTGAAAATAATTTCACTTGCAGCAACCTAAATGAGGGAATTCAGGGGAAAAGCACTAATTGCAATGTAAGTCATTCAACATTACATGTGAATGTAGAGTCTGATATTGTTAAATCTAGCAGTGTTGAATGTTCTACACATAATGAAACTAGTTATGCTAACAATTGGGCAATATATTGAGTCACATTCCTACTAGTTTAGATGAGAATGGGACTGAGGTTGTGATATTTAATGAGGAAATTGAGATGGAAGGATGCAGAAAGTGGAATTGACGGCCTGTGGGTATTTTGTGGGCTATACAATGTACGAACAAGAGTTAAAATACCATCTCTTTAGAATGTAGAGAAGATATGGGTTGAAAAGCATTCACAATATTGGAAATGGAATATTTGTATTCAAATTCAATAATGAAGAAGGGCTAAAAACTATAGTGGAAAATGGTATTTAGATTGTTAATAACAAACCTATGGTGGTCCAAAGATGGGATATCAGTGTTGATATTAGCAAAACAGAGCCTGATGTTCTGCCCATTTGGGTAAAATTGGTCAATATACCTCTTAAAGCTTGTAGTGTCAAAGGCCTAAGTGCTCTAGCAAGTAGATTGGGCACACCAGGTATAATGGATGCCATGACCACTAGGATGTGCAACCAAGGAGTAGGCAGATTGGGGTATGCTAGGTCCTGATAAAGGTTGATGCAAAGAAGGGTTTACATGATACTATTACAGTACGGTACTATGACAAAGAGAACAAGAAATTTGCTATCAAGACTGTGAATGTGGAGTATGATTGGAAGCCACCCCTTTGTAACAAATGTAAAGTGTTTGGACATAGTACTGGAAATTGTGGATCAAAAAGTGGAAATGAGGGCAAGACAGTGGAAAATAAAGATAAATAGGGATTTGTGTATGCAAATAATAGGAAGACTAATGTAGTTAATAATGGTGTGAATAAAGGTAAAGCTAGAGTTGAATTCAGACCTATACAGAAGAAGGTGCCTACTGAGATTGATAAATCACCTGATAATATTGGAAGTGAAGGAAATAATGAAATGCAGAGGGTAAATAATGGTATAGCTCAGGAGGCAGTTTCAACTTCAAAAGAAAATGTGAGTGGTAAGTCTGTGGATGGAAGAAGGGAATGAAAGGCTAGTAAAGGAACTATGGAAGGTGTGAAAACTAGCAACAAATTTGCTAGTTTTCAAGAGGAATATGATTTTGAATTCCCTGCCATTCCTACTTCACAAAATCAACATACAGTTTTGATAGAAGAGTATAGGAGAAGGCCAGATTTAATTCTACTTTTCAATAAGGAGGAAGAGTTTGTTGAAAAGCTTGTTTACAACAAAAGGATACATACTATTGAGGAAACAAAGATTTGGCCACTCAGAATGTTTGAGGACTACAAGATACGACGGGAAGCTAAATGGAACTCTAAATGCCCTTTTATAGGGAATTTTCAAAATGAATGATGAAGAGAATTGGTGAATTGGTCACTGTTGTGTTGTTCGTGTTTGCTGATTGTATGTTGGTCTTTGAATAGCATGTTGTATGTTTAGTTTAGCTCCATGTTCAGTTGCTATGGCATGTCACTAGCAATGATTTGGATGCTTATCATGTATCTTGTTTCTTGAGATAATATATTTTCACCGTTGCACAAAAAAAAAAAAAGTTTCCTAAAACGTAATAAGTGAGTTACGAGGGGGACACCCAAAGTATGACTTTGATTCATACAACTTCATTAATTATTCTTTATATTTAGACTGATAAAAAGGATAATGTAGAAATCTTCGCAAATTTTCACAAAAAAAAGGAAAAGAAAAAAAAAAGAAAAAAAAAACTGACAACAAATGGAGGTTAACCAAGGAATAAAAAAATTGTAAATTTTTTTATTTAAAAAAAATACAACATTTTTTATGGGAATAAATTATGCGATGGACACATAAATATATACACAATTTACTCAATATATGAATCATTCCTTTTTAAATTTCTTTTACAACGAATCTTAATAATTTCGTATTTTTGTCTCTCATTCATTGTTAAAAAAATCGATTTTTTGTATCGTGTCAATGATGCAATTTAGTGCAACGTAAAGGAGCTAGATTTAGAGGTTGTGTCTCTACGCTTGCCGCAGAGTTTTGCATCTTGTAGAACACTCGTAATGCTTAAGTTGCACTTTGTCTTTCCGCTAGCTTGGGATGCACCATCTCAATACTCCTGAATCTTGTTTATATTGACATCCAAGTGCATATTGACTAGTCTAGGAATGCCTTTAGACTTATTCAAGGAAGTTCAAAATTGAACACTTTATCGCTTCAAGTTGATTGGAAAGAGAGCGACGAGGTATATAATCTTGACATGCCAAATCTGGAAATGTCGGAGTTAACCACTATTCGCACCTCTCTCGTTATCAGCAGAGTTATACTTAAGGTTCCAAAGCTGAAGAACCTTACAATGAGCTATGATTATAAGCAAGGACGGAGTTGCGTATGTCACAGGATAGGCCATGGACAACCAGAGATCGAAGGAGATGCTTACATATTCCTTAGGCAGGCCTTACATTAGTTACTAATTCTTATTTGTCCCATCCTCTTTTATTTACATTTCATTCATTTTATTAAGCAAATTCTGATTAAATTAGTTTGATTACATTCCACAATCATTTTATCTTATTTCCTCTATCTTAGCCTCTTATTAGGGTATTAGTTAATTTATTGTTCGAAAAGCAATTTACGTGTGTTCATTTTGTAGATTTAAACCTTAAAACTAATTATTATTAGTCTATAAATAGGTAAATACCGAATATTCTAGAATTCGGGCTTGGGCTTGGGCTAGTCTATAATATGTAACGGGCTCTAGCCCAAGGCCGAATTCTAGAGAATTCGGCCTTGGGCTAGAGCCCGTTACATATCATAGACTAACAATTGTATTATATAGTTTTTGCCGATTTAAATTTGTTTAATAACTCTTTTCGAGATATTGAGTAGGGGTGTTCAGTATTTGGTTTGACATTGAACAAACCGAAAAAAAAAAACCGGACAAAAACCGAATAAAACTGGAACAGAATTTTTAATTGGTGTATGGTTTAGTTTGATACCGAACCAAAGTATATAATTGGTGTTTGGTTTGGTTTTGGGTTTGAAAAATATATAACCTGTTGGGTCAATATTTTACCCAAATATTCGAAACAAGTATTTGAACATAAAATAGCCAAGTTACTCACTAATACTAATTTCGGTGAGTATTGTATAACCTTAAGCATCAAACAAGTCACTGAGTGCATAGTCACTTAGTGAGTTACCTTCCGGATGCTCAGAGAGTCTAATAAGAAAGACTCGTCATTTAGTGAGGCAGTACTCAGTGAATGATCCCTGTGCCAAAGAAGAAGGTAATGGAGTCAGTGAGTGATGACAATAACTCACTGACTCCCTGAGGCTATCTCTAAACAAACATACTCCCTGAGGCTGTCTCATGCTCCCTGAGGCTGTCTCATGCACCCTGAGGCTGTCTCATGCTCCCTGAGGCTGCCTCATGCCCCCTGAGGCTATCTCATGCTCCCTGAGGCATTATGACAGCAAGTACTAAAACGGAGTCAGAGCAAAGTACAAGAATTGTCATATAAGTGGGAATATTAGTTATGACACTTCCAAAAGGAAGGTTGTCACTTCTCCAAAAGAGGAAGATGAAGAGGGACCACTAAGAGTGGATGACAACTCACCTATCACATGTTGTACTTTGTATTTTGTAGCTATATATATTTATGTTTGTAATAGGGATAGTATGCATTCTAAACAAACAAATAATTCAAAATGTATTAGTTGATAGGATTATCCTCTCATTGAATCTCAAGCATAATGATAAGGATTTATTTGATACGTTTTTAGGCGGTCATTTAAGCCCTAAGTCGTGATTTTATGATAAAATATCGCCTCAAATTGTCACTTTTCTCATTTTAGGTACTTAGGACGTGATTTCTGTAATATGGAGCATTTTGGAGCTTTTCGGACGTTTTTATGTTCAAGAATAAAGAAAACAAGAAAGTCATGAAAAGTCAGGTTTTTACACCTAACGGCGTCACGCTTTAGAGACTGAAGCTATCACCTTATGATGAGAAGTGTTGGATTTTTACACGAGACGCCCCAGAAAGATTTTAGAAATTAACACCTGACGCCATCAGGCACAAAAGGAGCAAGACTGTCTGGCTTTGCAATTACACGAAACGGCCCAGAAGAATTTATACGTGATGACATCAGAGGCTTGTTTGGGCGATACGAAACCCTAATAGCGGCGTTCTGACGACGTCAAAAGCCATAACCTGACACCATCAGCTTTGTAAATCTACATATAGTTTTGGAGGGACCAGAGTATGGCAACCAAAATTATAGTCAATGGTTTTGTTAGCTCGGGTCAGCTTGAGTTGATGTAAGCAAATAAAGTTGTCTTTTTGTAAACGTTGATTTATACATAAGTTGGATGGATTTTTTTTATACTGTGTGTTTATGTTTTACACATTTGGTATGGGTTTATATGTTGGATGCAATTAGACAATGAGTGATCTTTTTTTGTTGAGCAGAAATGGAGGTTGGTGTATGCATGACAAGGGAGCACCTTGTTATATTGATTTGATTGATTAGACAGCATATGTGCATAAATTTATTAAGCAACAATTCAATGTAACACCAAGGATTGTGCAGACTTACCTATTGGGGCTGAGGTCAGTTACTTTTTTCTATAATCTTGAACTAAAATGATTTTGCATTTGACCCTTTGTAGGCAAGCACAATCTAGATCAGGTCATACATAGCTAAAGTGATTGAACATTGCTGAATTTGTCATGGGAGAAAATGGTGGCATAAGTCTGTATTTTTCTACAAACTTAACTAAATGCCATTTTTACAATGCCACTCACGTTTGTGTGATCTATTCACCTTTTTTTTCTAGGAAAAGATCAGCAAGATTAAAATTTTACTTTCACTATTCGTATGGTATTATCGGAACTAAAATCTGAATTTATTATTTCCTATGCAGGACTCTTAAAGTGTTATAAATGACTTAACCGGTAAGAGATACCTTCATACGTCATGTTATCATGTTTCTTTAATTTCAAACGTCGTGAAGTTTTGAACTCAGAACATTGAGCCTGATTATTTTAACATGGACCTATACGCAACATTTCTTCTGATTTCAAGTTTCAGCTTTACTTGCTTTCACGACAACTTACATACATGATTATTCAACCTTTTTATCACGGAAATGACAAGGCGGTAGGCAAATATGTTGTAATTAGGCCACCAAAATGTATATGATATGCAAATGCATTATCACATATATACAGATACATTTTTCATGTTTGGGTTTTGTTATATTAGATCTTAATTCAGTTTGCTAAGTATTCTTTATGGTGTATAAACAATTCCACTTGAATCCTACAGAAGGATAATGAGGAGTAAAGAACATGAGATTAATACTTATTGTATAACAAATTAGGAATTCTAAATTTTACGTTATATTTATCATGATACGTTCTGTGGAACAAAGTTAGAAGTATAAGTAAAGGGATAAAATTTCGTAACTCTACTCATAACAAATTTATTTATCAATTTGCCCGGTTTTAATTTTAGCTGCCTTTTAGTTTAGTGTCTTATTTACCGACCCAGTTGATCTGTTTTATATACAAAGCATAACACTTTGGCTCACTTTTGACATTCTGGTCAATTGTGAACAAGTAGTGGAGTTTTAATTGGATATTTTTTCGCTTATGGAAAACTACAATTGCTTATAAACTAAAGATGTGATGATGAGAAATAATGGTCTATAAGGAGAGCAGCGACCAAATTGTTTGCACAACATAGTGACTAATTAAGTTCCTGTGAAGTACTTCCTTTTCTCCTATGCTATTTGATAAAATCATAGTATTTAGCATTTTTATATAAACGTAGTCATTTATAACCTGGACATAAACATGGTTTGTGTGTTGATGATATATATTGCTCTCAACTTCTCAACTTTCATGAACAAATTGTTCTTTAGTGAACATTATCTATGAGTTTGAGATTATTTTTTAAAGTATCATGTTTAGATTAGGACCTATATATATATATATATATATATATATATATATATATATATATATATATATATATATATATATATATATATATATATATGATACAATTAGTTTACTAATTTATAGTAACCAATAAGTGTGAAATTATATTTGAGAGCGATAGAAATGGAAAAGGCAACGGGTGTTAACTTAGCAAAGAAAGGCGCAAAATAGGCCGTTGGGATGTATTATTCGTATGATCTGGTCAACGCTTCTCAGGATGAGGCGTGTTTGGATTAGGCGACTGTAGAAATTAAGAATATTATTGTATGTTTGGATCAGATCATCACAAGTGTGCTTTAATTAGACCATGCAACTATTGTAACATGATGTGTACGGAGCTGATTGAAATGCGTATAGTTGTGTTTGGTGTAGGTTGCTGAACCAGGAATTTGCATAAGAGTTGGAAATTTCACTTGCTGGAAACGTTAAGAAAGATCCTTCAAAATCATTATTACAGGATTTCAGGGCAGTTTTTGTAGTTTATTGTCTGATATGTTTAGCACCGATTTGGACTTTATGACTTGCAAATAGAATTTCAAAATCAAATTTATATCAGCTTTTTTTACATGTTTTTGGAGATATACAGTATGGGGAGCCATTTCAAAATCAAATGTACTATGTCTGATATGTTGTCACAACTCGTAAATTCTGGTCATTTCCCGAACTTTCACATTTACTATTCATCGGTTACTATTCACAGAACACTATTCATCATTTTACTATTCATCGTTTTCGGAGTCAGTTTGTGATTCTGAGAAGCGTTCAAAAATTTTACTATTCATAAAACACTATTCACCCCCGGAGAAAATTTGTCATTCATGCGTGAGTTGCATCATTTCTGTATACGTACGGTTATCTACCTAATAAACGTTATCCTATAAACTATTACTTTGAATAATTAATCCGACAATCCCAACTATGGTCCTAACACATTTTTACACTCATTATAATGATATAAAAGTTATATTATTAATTTACCCGACGTTTTGGATTTATCAATTTAACATAACGTTAAAAGCTTATAACTACGACAATTTACGTAATTATGATTTTTATGCATGAACAATATACCCGATACTACTAAATTAAAAACTACTCATCCTAAATATCTAAAAATAATATCTAAATACTTATACTTGACATTGAAATTACAATCATACCCTTTTGTTGAAATTACCAAAATGCCCTTGAACTATATATACAAATCACTAGCTAAAATTCACAATGTTTTGCTTCCTTCCTCTTTCTTGGCTCACGGAAACAACAACAAACAAGAAGAATTCATCAACTTTTGAAGATTCAAGCAAATATACATTCCTAGTTTACTTCTCTTTATAGTTTTGAAATAAAAACTATGAAGTTATTAAGCACCTTGATCTTTTTAACCTCATCATCCAACTAGTAAGTTTCATGTAAACTTTATAATCTTTTTATACTTTCATTTGATCCATAACATGATGTATTTTCAAGATTTATTAGTAAACATGCTCATATACTTATGTATTTATACCACTTTTACAAGTATTTTAAGTTTTATGAGATTTTTAATAACCTATGATCATCCCTTGAAATCCTACCATGTTTTATGAAGTTTAGGACCCCATGACACTTTAAGAAGGTGTATGGTAGTTTAAGGGTTGTATTGAAGTTGTTTGGAAGGTTTTTATACAAGTTAGTAACTAGGAAACCAAGTATTGAACAAGAAAAATACCTACTGTCCCTATTTGTAAAACGTGGGAAATCCAGGGGGTTGGGTGTACTTTTTGGCCAAAGATTTAGAAAATACATTCCGAGACGAAACTATGGCCGAAAGTTTGGATAAAAACGAGTTAATAACGAAGGAGATATGATTTTTCAAAGTTTAACGACGAAAACTATATTTTTCAGAAAATAGTTTGCTGTTGAACAGTTTTCATGGACTGTTTCGAGACATAAAACTTGATCTAGCCGTCCCGGCTTATCAAAAATATGTTAATATGCCATCCCACGATTCCCGGGATATAAATAACGTAGAAAACAAGCTTATAACGAAAAAGATACAAGCGTTTGAAATCCGACGAAACATATACACTTTTGACAGCTTTTGCTATAATAGAAATTACTAAGTGTTAAACACTATATTTTCAAGTAGCAACAATGAGGGTCGATTTTCTCATCGAGCAAGACCCGTATGGTCAAAAGTTAAAAGAGATGACATCTAGATATGGTTACAAGGTTTTCAAAAACGTCAAGTTTGATCACTAACACTCAACGTACAACATTTCGCGACTAGTTTTGCGAGGCCATTTGGTCATATTTATAAGTTATAAAAAGTTTCATTTTACGTCGAAAACCTTATATTTGCCGATAGAACACCAAACGAGAATCGTGGAGAACCGTTTCAACCTATTTACATGGGAAGTGTTTATTAACTTAACGAGGCGTCAAAAATATATTTTTTTCGACGATAAACGTTATTTTCAAAACTAACGAGTGGTATTGATAACATACGTATTCGCATGTGTAGCATCATTTCATTTCTTACATTAGACTATATCATTCATATTAGGTTGCGGTTAGAGATCGTGCCTCATTCATGTGTATCCACTTTTGTCATCATAGCTATTGCACCAGGTGAGTCATAGCCCCTACTCTTTTTATACTTGTTTTAACTCTTTGGGGGAGATACATGCTCAACTACTTGCTTACTTGTATAGATACTCAAAACATTTATACTTGATTACATTTATACTTGATTTCATTTATACTTGATAACACTTATACTTGATTACATTTATACTTGATTTCATTTATACTTGATAACACTTATACTTGATTGCATTATACTTGATTTCATACATACATGATTGATACATGCACAAGTACTTATTTGATACTTGAAACGTTTAAACTTTTATACTTTGGGAAATGGCACCCAGTAATCATACATACATGATTGTGAAACTTCCAGTGGCTCCAAATTAAGTTGTTGGATGACCATTGAGACATACATACAAACGTGAGGTCTTCGGAGATGAAGTGTAGATTCACGACTAATTGCTTAACTGTTGTGATGAACTTATACATGTTTTACTCATACTATATATGTTAGCAGTGGGTTGTGAACACACAGGTTACAAGTCTCTTATGGCGGGACTTGCAACTGAGTGGATTTACGATGCCTTTGCTGGGAAATCTTCATTCATATGCATTACATTTCTTTTTCACAAGACTCTATGAACTCACCAACCTCGTATTGACACTTTAGCATGTATTTTCAGGTATTAAGCAATGGCACGCTACTGGAGGTTTTGGCAGGGCATGGCATGGTCATAGAAGACTCTGATTATTCATTTGGGGACCGTTTTAAACTATTTTAAGCGCCTACTTCCGCACTACTTTGAACAATGTAAATTCAACATTTTGATTAAACTATTTTATTCTAAATGATTCAAGTGAAAACCATTTTTGAACTTGTGTTGTAATACCAACTGAGTTACACCCCAGTTACATGTATGCTTCCGCTGGACCCGATTTTGGGGGTGTGACAGATTGGTATCAGAGCTTTGGCTATAGCGAACTAAGTGTTTTTAAAACCTAGACTATAGCTACTTTCAAGAAAACATAACCCTATGACCGTCACGTGCCTGCCTGCCAAGCTGAAGCCTCATTTGTGGTTAGTTGCTGACATAGGTGATGAGATTTGTGTCTCATTATCTGATATATTATATTCACTTATTCTAGTTGATTACTATAATTGTCTTTCATATAAGCATGTTCACTTATCATATATGTCACCACGTTATGTTTTTCCTTGCATAGTTTCATCATTTGACCTCGAGTTTGGTCACCTGCCTTAGTCTTTCTGAACGTCTTGGTATTTGTGAAGGACATAGTATTAGTATAACTGAGCTGAGTATTTCAAAATTCATGGAACCTCGGTGGAATATAGACTGGTCATTTATATTCAACCCGGGATAGTAGGACATAGGCTGACCACCTATATCCGATTCAGAAATGAATTTTGCAACACTGAGAATAGTTATAATGATATTTTGTCTGGATTGTGTGTAAGCAATTCCAAAGTCGAGCCAATCTTTCAAAAGACCTTTTTCAAGGATGTTGAATCCAGACCTTGATTTTTAGCTTGGTTCTAGTGACAGTTCTTGTTTGATGAGTTGCGAAAATCAAGCTAAAAGTTAAAGTCATCACTCAAACCGATTTAGCCTAATCTCATGACAGTTCTTGTTTGATGAGTTGCGGGATTAAGTGAAAATCGGTTACCTAAAGGATTAACCTACGGAAGGTCTTTTGAGGGCTACGCTCGAGTTTGGGAAAGTTTGCATTGTCGAATCAGACCACTAGGCACATATGTGGAATGAACGAGCTGAACTTCGGGACGAAGTTCCTTTTAGGATGGGAGACTGTCATAACTCGTAAATTCTGGTCATTTCCCGAACTTTCACATTTACTATTCATTGGTTACTATTCATAGAACACTATTTATCATTTTACTATTCATCGTTTTCGGAGTCAGTTTGTGATTCTGAGAAGCGTTCAAAAATTTTACTATTCATAAAACACTATTCACCCCCGGAGAAAATTTGTCATTCATGCGTGAGTTGCATCATTTCTGTATACGTACGGTTATCTACCTAATAAACGTTATCCTATAAACTATTACTTTGAATAATTAATCCGACAATCCCAACTATGGTCCTAACACATTTTTACACTCATTATAATGATATAAAAGTTATATTATTAATTTACCCGACGTTTTGGATTTATCAATTTAACATAACGTTAAAAGCTTATAACTACGACAATTTACGTAATTATGATTTTTATGCATGAACAATATACCCGATACTACTAAATTAAAAACTACTCATCCTAAATATCTAAAAATAATATCTAAATACTTATACTTGACATTGAAATTACAATCATACCCTTTTGTTGAAATTACCAAAATGCCCTTGAACTATATATACAAATCACTAGCTAAAATTCACAATGTTTTGCTTCCTTCCTCTTTCTTGGCTCACGGAAACAACAACAAACAAGAAGAATTCATCAACTTTTGAAGATTCAAGCAAATATACATTCCTAGTTTACTTCTCTTTATAGTTTTGAAATAAAAACTATGAAGTTATTAAGCACCTTGATCTTTTTAACCTCATCATCCAACTAGTAAGTTTCAAGTAAACTTTATAATATTTTTATACTTTCATTTGATCCATAACATGATGTATTTTCAAGATTTATTAGTAAACATGCTCATATACTTATGTATTTATACCACTTTTACAAGTATTTTAAGTTTTATGAGATTTTTAATAACCTATGATCATCCCTTGAAATCCTACCATGTTTTATGAAGTTTAGGACCCCATGACACTTTAAGAAGGTGTATGGTAGTTTAAGGGTTGTATTGAAGTTGTTTGGAAGGTTTTTATACAAGTTAGTAACTAGGAAACCAAGTATTGAACAAGAAAAATACCTACTGTCCCTATTTGTAAAACGTGGGAAATCCAGGGGGTTGGGTGTACTTTTTGGCCAAAGATTTAGAAAATACATTCCGAGACGAAACTATGGCCGAAAGTTTGGATAAAAACGAGTTAATAACGAAGGAGATATGATTTTTCAAAGTTTAACGACGAAAACTATATTTTTCAGAAAATAGTTTGCTGTTGAACAGTTTTCATGGACTGTTTCGAGACATAAAACTTGATCTAGCCGTCCCGGCTTATCAAAAATATGTTAATATGCCATCCCACGATTCCCGGGATATAAATAACGTAGAAAACAAGCTTATAACGAAAAAGATACAAGCGTTTGAAATCCGACGAAACATATACACTTTTGACAGCTTTTGCTATAATAGAAATTACTAAGTGTTAAACACTATATTTTCAAGTAGCAACAATGAGGGTCGATTTTCTCATCGAGCAAGACCCGTATGGTCAAAAGTTAAAAGAGATGACATCTAGATATGGTTACAAGGTTTTCAAAAACGTCAAGTTTGATCACTAACACTCAACGTACAACATTTCGCGACTAGTTTTGCGAGGCCATTTGGTCATATTTATAAGTTATAAAAAGTTTCATTTTACGTCGAAAACCTTATATTTGCCGATAGAACACCAAACGAGAATCGTGGAGAACCGTTTCAACCTATTTACATGGGAAGTGTTTATTAACTTAACGAGGCGTCAAAAATATATTTTTTTCGACGATAAACGTTATTTTCAAAACTAACGAGTGATATTGATAACATACATATTCGCATGTGTAGCATCATTTCATTTCTTACATTAGACTATATCATTCATATTAGGTTGCGGTTAGAGATCGTGCCTCATTCATGTGTATCCACTTTTGTCATCATAGCTATTGCACCAGGTGAGTCATAGCCCCTACTCTTTTTATACTTGTTTTAACTCTTTGGGGGAGATACATGCTCAACTACTTGCTTACTTGTATAGATACTCAAAACATTTATACTAGATTACATTTATACTTGATTTCATTTATACTTGATAACACTTATACTTGATTACATTTATACTTGATTTCATTTATACTTGATAACACTTATACTTGATTGCATTATACTTGATTTCATACATACATGATTGATACATGCACAAGTACTTATTTGATACTTGAAACGTTTAAACTTTTATACTTTGGGAAATGGCACCCAGTAATCATACATACATGATTGTGAAACTTCCAGTGGCTCCAAATTAAGTTGTTGGATGACCATTGAGACATACATACAAACGTGAGGTCTTCGGAGATGAAGTGTAGATTCACGACTAATTGCTTAACTGTTGTGATGAACTTATACATGTTTTACTCATACTATATATGTTAGCAGTGGGTTGTGAACACACAGGTTACAAGTCTCTTATGGCGGGACTTGCAACTGAGTGGATTTACGATGCCTTTGCTGGGAAATCTTCATTCATATGCATTACATTTTTTTTTTCACAAGACTCTATGAACTCACCAACCTCGTATTGACACTTTAGCATGTATTTTCAGGTATTAAGCAATGGCACGCTACTGGAGGTTTTGGCAGGGCATGGCATGGTCATAGAAGACTCTGATTATTCATTTGGGGACCGTTTTAAACTATTTTAAGCGCCTACTTCCGCACTACTTTGAACAATGTAAATTCAACATTTTGATTAAACTATTTTATTCTAAATGATTCAAGTGAAAACCATTTTTGAACTTGTGTTGTAATACCAACTGAGTTACACCCCAGTTACATGTATGCTTCCGCTGGACCCGATTTTGGGGGTGTGACATATGTTCAACACCGATTTGTACTTTATGACTTGCAAATAGGATGTCTTTATGTATGGTAAATTGGGTGATGTTTGCTCTATACCTAGAATGATTATATGCCCATCTGACAAGAAGATGCCTTTTCAACTTAATAGGAGACAATTCCTTATTTTCATTTGTTTTGCCATGACTATAAACAAAAGTCAAGGCCTAACATTGTCTAAGGTTGGGCTTTATTTGGAACAGTTTGTTTTTTTCCACAGACAACTTTATGTAGCCGTCTCAAGAGTAAAAAGCAAGAGAGGTCTAAAAGTGTTGTGTTATGACAAAGACGGAAACTACACCAACTCTACAACCAACGTTGAATATAGAGAAGTTCTTCATAGATTAAAAATTATATGTAATTCGGGTATTTTTAATGTTATGTTTGATTAAACGTTATTATTTCCTTGATAATAGCATGTCTATTTATTCATTTTCGTCTCATGGATATGACTACAAGTTCATACATATTCTATTACTAATTTTATCGTATAATCAAATTCTTAAAGCTAGTCGCCCCAACGGGGCGGGCCTAAAATCTAGTGTATATATATATATATATATATATATATATATATATATATATATATATATATATATATATATACTAGATTAGAGACCCGTTGACACCGGGTAATATTTTAAAGAAGTAGATAAATGGGATGATAAGGAATTTGATAACGTAAGCATGTTCTATTTAACATATAAAAAAATATGACAATCCGTCCATTATGCAATAAGCAAATCCTTTTCTTACAAATAAAGTAACAAAGGCTAAAAGCTTGGTGGTCTCCAAAACAGACTGTCTTTAGTACCAAAAGGTGTGCGTGAGTGTCTAACGTTGCTGAAACCCAATGTCCGTGGCCTGCACATCTAATAGTCCAAATATGATGTCAGTAAAAACAATAAGTCAACAATTGAGAATGTGAGAAAGATAAAGGGAGTTGTGTATTTTACATACCTTTTTATAGTTTCAATCATAGACCTTCAAGTACTTCTTTATACACGACATTTGTTGTCGTTTTGGACACATTACCATCCTGATCACAGACTACAACCTTCAAACCTTGCTTGCTTTTTACTCTTGAAACAGCAACGTACAGTTGTCCATGCGTGAAAACAGGACGGGGCAAGTACAAACCAACTTTAGATAGCGATTGCCCTTGGCTTTTGTTGATTGTCATTGCAAAAGATACTGATATCGGATATTGTTTCCTGACAATCTTAAGAGGCAAACGCTTATCTGACGGAGTAATCCTCAACCTTGGTATAATGACCTTTTTCCCAAAGTTGGTTCCATTAATGATTTACGCCTGAATAGAAGTTCTTGTTAATTTAAGCACTTGCAATCGTGTCCCATTACATAAACCATTTGATTGGTCTATATTTCTTAACAACATAATCGGTACTCCCACTTTTAAAGCAAGCATGTGGTTTGGAACACCAGAGAATTTCAGTCCATTTATAAATTCTGGCGAGAAAACGGACTGATCTACGACGATACCACGCTCACTTTTATCCACGTTGTCACAACTTAAGTATAGCATTTCTTCTCCTGGAAATTTGGACAACAAATGCTCATTTATAGTGTCGACTAACTCATTTGTGGGAGCAAGAATCGCCTTTTCTTGAAAGTATGCCGGATCATGTATGTTATCCAACATGTTCGGATAAGTATACTGAATAATAGATGTTATTGGATCATCAGCAGAATCTATTAGAATGTCTTTCGGCACATCTATCGAAACCTCTCCTTCGTTTAGTCCTCCAAGCTTACCGTCTCCCACATTCAATATCCATTCTGCAAATTCTCTTATCTCATTAACATCTTCCGGGCGTGAACCGGCAGTAAGCCTCATGTTCGCGGTTAGCTTAAGGACTTTGCAGTAATCCCGTAGGTATGATTGCTTCAAAGAAGCACCAACAATGTTTTGCCGTGATCCTTTTGGAATGACAGGAAGAACCTGCCTAAAATCTCCACCAAACACCATCGTCATGTTTCCAAAAGGCTTATCACAAGGGTCATACCGGTTCGCACGAAGAATATCTCTCAAGGACCGATCCGAGGCCTCAAAACAAAGCTTATTTGTCATCGGCGCTTCATCCCCAATAATAAGCTTGCACTTTTTTAACATTGCTCCCAGGTCACTTTGAGCACTTATTGAGCAAGTAGATGTCTCATCAACGTTTATTGGAATCTTAAACCTGGAGTGAGCTGTTCGTCCTCCCGACATTAACAAAGATGCAATACCGCTTGATGCAACGTTCAAAACGATATCACCTCTTCTTCTTATGCCGGCTGCAAGTGTTTTCCATAAAAATGTTTTGCCAGTACCTCCGTAACCGTAAACGAAATAGATATCCCCTGTTCCATTATCAACGGAGCTCACGATGGTGTCATAAACACCCTTCTGTTCCGTTGTCAATAAGGAGTACAAACGCTGATATTCAGATTCCATTTCGGCCGGGTTTTTTAGAAACGGGTTCACCCTGTACAATATTTGTTTTTAAATTAAATCTATATTAAAGTGTATATTATTTATCTAAAAAAAATATATGATGACAAATTTTCAATGCAATATAAAAGTGTCAATCTTACCACATCGTCATCTGATATGTCAATCACCGGTATATCTTTCACGGGTTCATCTCCAGAATTTGATGCCTTATCGTTCTCTTGATTTTTGCTTGCCTACATTGACATAAAAATAATCACAATATATATATATATATATATATATATATATATATATATATATATATATATATATATATACATGCAAACGTATCTATATAACAAATTATTGTTAAAAATGCTTTAAAAAAAAAAAAAAAAAAAAAGAAGAAAAAAAAAAAAAAAAAAACTACATTTGGTGAATCATTATTCTTAACCATATTGTGACAAAAAAAACCTAATATTATTGCAAATGTGCAATGAATATTTGTTTGGATTTATAGAAAATGAATGTCAATATATTAGGAATGGATTCATATAATATTGTATTTTATTTGTATATTACACCTAATTTGTTATGTATTATATGAAACAAATGTTTTACATGTATATAATGATACTATCTAAAAATTGTATTTTTTTTATAACTATTTTAGTCAAATATTTTATAAAAATATATAAAATGTTTTTTGAACATGTTAAAAGACTAAATAAAAAGATGATCTTATTACATTGCTTGTTATAGTTTCTATAATTATAATGATTACATGCTATACTTTTTTTTTGAACATTGATTACATATTATACTCGGTTATAGTTTCCATGTTATCTTTTAATTTCTCATTATTACATTCGATCATAACCACCAATAACTCCATCTCTCTAAAGAAACCGCCGCCTAATCGCTTGCTAACTTGGAACGATCACGTCAACACGTTTTTTATTCAGTGAGTAGCAAAGTCTCTAAACCTATTTGCATGTATATATTCGGATATGTTTTAGCGAAATCGAGTTTGGTGAGTCTATTATTGTGTTTTTTTTATGTAGTAGTTTAAAGATGATTGATTTGAATCAATCTATTTTGGGATTTCACTAATCGAGTATATCGAATAGTAGAGATTTATGATGTTCTACATTATGAGATTATGTTTAGGCAAAAGGTTATGATACGTTAGCAATGATCACGTGATTATTTGTTTTACATGTATTCAAAGTAATTGATCATAACCATGGTTTATTAGTTCAAAGTTCAAATGGTCAATAATTAGGTTATTGTTTGATTTAGGTTGTTTTTTTGTAAATTTAAGTAGATTGGGAGATAGGAGATGTATATATTTAAGTTGAAAGCTTAACAGGAACACCATATACAACTGTAGTTGTTAGAAATTTCACTTGCTGGAAACGTTAAGAAATATCCTTCAGAATCATTATTACAAGATTTTAGGGCAGTTTTTGTAGTTTATTGTCTGATATGTTCAGCACCGATTTGGACTTTATGACTTGCAAATAGAATTTCAAAATCAAATTTATATGAGCTTTTTTTACATGTTTTTGGAGATATACAGTATGGGGAGCCATTTCAAAATCAAATGTACTATGTCTGATATGTTCAACACCGATTTGTACTTTATGACTTGCAAATAGGATGTCTTTATGTATGGTAAACTGGGTGATGTTTGCTCTATACCTAGAATGATTATATGCCCATCTGACAAGAAGATGCCTTTTCAACTTAATAGGAGACAATTCCTTAATTTCGTTTGTTTTGCCATGACTATAAACAAAAGTCAAGGCCAAACATTGTCTAAGGTTGGGCTTTATTTGGAACGGTTTGTTTTTTTCCACAGACAACTTTATGTAGTCATCTCAAGAGTAAAAAGCAAGAGAGGTCTAAAAGTGTTGTGTTGTGACAAAGATGGCAACTACACCAGCTCTACAACCAACGTTGAATATAGAGAAGTTCTTCATAGATTAAAAATTATATGTAATTCGGTTATTTTTAATGTTAGGTTTGATTAAACGTTATTATTTTCTTGATAATAGCATGTCTATTTATTCATTTTCGTCTCATGGATATGACTACAAGTTCATACATATTCTATTACTAATTTTATCGTATAATCAAATATATATATATATATATATATATATATATATATATATATATATATATATATATATATATATATATATATATGTAAGGAAAGGATCCAATAGGAAGAATAATTAAAATAAGAAGGGTAAAAAGTAATTCTAGCCACACATTTTTATTTGGGAGGGAAAATTTGAATGAAGATGCATCCATTTTTGTAGGTGCATCTAGAATGTTTAGTTGTAGTTTCTTCATATTCTTCTTATTTTAACTTTTCTTCCTATTTGATCATATATATATATATATATATATATATATATATATATATATATATATATATATATATATATATATATATATATATATAAAGTTTTTTTAATGATTAAAATGTTTTACAATAAAAAAAAATATGTGTCCGTTAATGTCCATTTAGCTTTTCAATGAGTTAAATATGGCCATTTAAAAATATTAAAAAAAAAAAAAAAAAAAAAAAAAAGCTAAATGTGTCAAAGTCTTATACAAAGTAGTCAAAATTAGCTATTTTTTTCATTTTAGACACAAATTACTACCTCTAATATCTATGATTCCATGACAAATTGAAACAACAAAAATAGACGCTCCCACCGTTCGACACGATAGCATTACACAATTATATTTGGAGATGTCTATTTCGTAAGTTAAACCTTTTTTTTAACAATTGTAATTTAACTAAGGCAAAAGTTATTCCCACCCATCTGTTTGGATTTTGACACCCTCATTTTTTTCATTTATTATTTTCTAAAATTATTTTGATTGTATTATAAAACTATAAAATTGAAAGTATGAAATATATATAAAATATAAATTTTGATAAATCAAAGACACAAGACACAGAATGCAAAGCAGAAATGACAAAAAAAAATTGTCTTTTTTGTTAACAAACTCAATAAATGTAAGTGAGGAGAATGCCACTAAGTTATAAGAAGGTATCCCTAACATTACCCCTTAACTAATCAAAAGAGATTTTAATAGATAAAAATGATAGCTTATTGAAAAAGAGTAGTACTTTTATTATTATTATTATTATTATTATTATTATTATTTGATAGGATAAGCCGCTTCCTAAACCCTAACAAAAACAAATCGACACCTATGGACGATGGTAACGTTCCTCTAACATCCGACCACGAAGTTGCAGATCAGTTGAACAGTATTGTTGAGAATCTTGATATTCCTGATCTGGAAGATGCTAACTTTTCTGGTTCACCTGATCCCGAATCCTGCACATTAATTCTGACAGAAGGAGATTCTGCCCAATATTTTGATAGAGGATCATCTCTTGTGGGCCAAAATAATTATAGTGTGTTAACTTTAAAAGGTAAGTTGCCCAATGTGAGGGAAGCAACTACTGAACAATTGCTGAATAATGTCGAAATTCGAAACATTATGAAGATTCTTGGCCTGCGAGTTGGTAAAATTTATCAAAGTGTTAATGGATTGAGATATGGACACTTGATGATTGTGGCTAATAAAGATGATGATGGTTTACACATGATAGGGCTATTGATCAACTTTATTCACTACTTCTGGTCATCTTTACTACAAGTGAAAGACTTTATGCGCGTGTTCATAACACCAATTGTTCTGGCCGTTAACAAGGAGACTAATGCAGTGCGTACGTTCCATACATTGCCCGAGTATGAGGAGTGGGTGGAAAAAAAGGGAAAAAAAGCAACAAAATACAAAATAAAGTACTTTAAGGGGCGGGAAACTAATGAAAGTGAAAGAGCAGAGTTTTATGATGAGCACATTAAGGACTTTGTTTGGTATGATGACCATGATGGTCGTTCAATTGAGATGGCCTTCAGTAGGAAGACTGAGGTGATAAACCAGTTTCTTAAAAGAGATTATAAGCCTTTTACTTCTTCTGCCTTAAAGGAGAAGCTTATCCCATACTCCGACTTCATCAACATAGACTTCAAGAAATATTTAGCGGCTGATCTCCGAAGGTCAATCCCATCAATGGTGGATGGGTTGAAACCTGCCCAAAGAACGATCCTATTCTATGCTTTCAAGAAGCCCATTATTAAGGAAATTGAAGTTGCTCAGTTCAGTGCTTATGTGTTTGAGCACTCTCCTAATGACCATGGTGACACGAGTTTATTAGTTGGTACCATTATCGGCATGGCCCAAAATTATGTTGGTAGTAACAACATAAACCTTCTTGAGCCGAATGGGCAATTTGGCACACGTCTGATGGGTGGTAAAGATCATGTTGCAAGTGGTAGTTGTCTTTTCACTAAGCTCTCTTCTATCGCACGACATCTTTTTCACAAGGATGATAAACTTATTATCCACCTCTTGAAGGACAAGGATGCACGGATTCCAATCATCCCAATAGTTCTGGTAAACGGAAGTGAAGGAAGAGGAGTTGGATGTAGCTCATTTATTCCAAATTATAATCCACGAGACATTATTGCTAACCTAAAACGCCTGATACAAGGTAAAAAAGTGGTGTCCATGTGTCCATGGTATCGAGGGTTCAAAGGAGATATTCAGAAAGAGAAAGAATCAAAGGGTATTTTATACACAATGAAAGGAAGTATAAAAGTGGACAAGAATGTTGTTACTATCAATGAACTCCCAGTAGGGACGTGGACTCAGGATTACGAGGAATTTTTGGAGAAAGCTTCACGGGTTGGGGAGGACATCAAGGCTTACACAGTTCGCAAGGGTAATATTGATAATGTGGATTTTGAAGTTACCGTGACTGACAGTGCAAAACAAGAGGGGGTGTTATTGGAAAAATTGAGACTAACAACTATATTAAGCACAGCTAACATGCATGTGCTTAATGAAATTGGTGACCTAAAGAAGTATGACACCCCTGAACAAATTCTTGAGGATTTCTATCGCTTTCGTCTTGAGCTTTATGAAAAGAGGATGACAGCTCTGATTCGCAAGCTCGCGATAGCTTCACGGGTACTTGGAAACAGGGGCGAAGCTTGGAAATTTCGAGTGGGGGGTCGGGATCTAATTTTTTTTCCTAACACTATAGGGGGTCGAAACCGAATTAAATTGGGGGGGCGAAACCGAAAATACCAAAATTTTTCTACACGAAAACTATATACCCCTACACCGCAAAAAAAATTTCGGGGGGTCGCCCCCCCCCCCCCCCCCCCCCCCCCCCCCCCCGGCCCTGCTTGGAAACAAAGTGAAGTTTTGTTAGATTATGGACATTATTTTAGTAGTCGTATATTAGGATCGAACTCGAGATCACGGGATTACACACAATACGTATGAAGAGAAAAAGAAATAATTATTTATAAAATGTTATAAGTAATTATTAATAAACACAAAACTAGTAACGACCGTTAGTATTTAACGGAGAATGACTAACGACCGTTAGACGAAGAAAAGGAAAGTAATACTTGTGAATAATTGGAAACAAGAGAAGGTTCCGGAATCCCTTGGAGGGATGCATGACCGATCGGCCAAGGGAGGGTTTCCACCTCCTTTGTGCCTTGAGCTCCAAGTATTTACTAGTATATAAACACCTCATGGGTTATTGGTTTTCTCGTAACTTGTACACACACATCTTGGTGTTTTTCTCTTCTCTCTTTGTCTTTGGTCGATCCATCTAAACAAACCCTAAGGGTTTCGATTTTCATAGATCAAACAAGTTTTGTGTTTAATTACTTGCATAAACTTTTTCTTGAATTAGTACGTGTGTACAAGAACGTGAATCAAACACACTATTGTTTGATTCTTAGATTGAATTACAAAAGAGGTAAGGGTAATTCTTGTAATCCACATGAGTCCTAATTAGGGTTCTTGTTCCGGAAGATTGCTTTTGATTCTTGTTCGGGCTAGAATCACAAAGGTATGTTTACTATTTAATTATTGATTAATTAATTACATGTTATTTGATCTTGTTATAATTGCTTCCGCTATGCTCACTTGATGTGTTTGGTTTATAATATATGAATGTCATGATATCATAATTTCAACAGTGGCATCTACAGCCGTTATAATGTATAATTAATTATCAAAAAGCATAAAAATTGGATCTTGATTCGTTTAGTTACATGTTTTTAGGGTTTTTTGTTACATTCCTAACCCTAAAATTTTTTTATGGGTCAATTGACCTTATAAGGGTGATTCGTGGTAAACACAATATCAATATTATAGTATAGATATAAGCTCAAGAGATCCGCAAAGAAATACGGATAACCCGAGGTCGTATTCCGTGTGAAGGGTGAATGGAATTCCGAATTTTCGATTCGGAAAACGTGCCGTGAAAAATGGTACAAAGTGATATATATGAGATTACACTAATGATATAGCAAAGAAGGCACAATTAATCACTTAAACACGTAGTTCAAATAAGGAAACTAAAAATGTCACGTAAAATCGAAACCGTACGCTAAAACGGAAAACAAACGTTAACGTACGAAATAAAACGCGACTTTTAAGCTACGCTACTCCTACGGACATGGAAATAATTTTCAAAAATTAAAAATGATAAAAGAAAATTTTGAGAAAAAGAAAAATATTTCTTTTTGACTTTTTATTTATTTTTTATGAATTAAAAACTAATTTAACTAATTAAAAATTAAAAGAAAATGCAAATAAATTGAGAAAAATGCAAAATAAATTTATAAAATTCTAAAGTAACTAAAAATAATTTTCTAATATTTTTTTGAATTTTTCTGGGCTTTTTTAGATTTTTTTTGTATTTTTCAGCAATTAAAAAGTAATTAAAAATGATTAAAAATGAAAATTAAATAAGAAAAATAGCAAATGGACTCAGAAAAATATGAAAATTTCAGGGAAAATCTAAAATATTATTCTAAATCTAGGAAAAATATAAAATTTGAAAAATAAGCAATGAAGTGCTGATTAGACCCAAACTGCTTATTGGAAAGTGCTTATTTATAAGCAAAACTTGACCAAACTGACCCAAACTTTTACCAAGTACATTTTAGACTTAAATAAGCTTGATGGAACAGTATTGAAAGCAAATGAACTCAGAAACACAGGTATGTGCACAAAACAGATGCAATAAGCACTTAGATATAGCAATAAGCCAAGGAGAATAAGCACAGGCCAAAAACCAACTGAAACAGTAACTCTAAGCTATATTAAGCACAAATCACTCAACAAACTCAACTTAGAATCTTAAATAAGCACTAGCAGGCCTTAATTTGAAAACAGAATCAAGGGTGAACCACCAACTTGATGAGGCAAATAAGCTGAGAAGATAAGCTGAGAATAGCAAACTTTTGGGTGCTAACTACTGACTAGCTACCATAAATCAAAAATCCACCAAGAGAACAGACTTCCAATCCAATTTAATCACCTAAGATTACCCTAGAAATTTGGTCAACAACTGAGTATGCAGGGTACTTATGTGCTCAAACAGGCCACTTCAAATGGCTTTTCAAATAAGCAAACAAGGACCAAACTAAGATTTTCTTTTTGAAACTTGTAAACAACCTGACAAATATTGCAAAACAACATTCCAAATGAATTTTGAATCAAAAATGAGGACTATGCACCTCTTTGAATATCTGTCCAAAACAAACCACCAACAATCCTTTTGACTTTTTATGAAACACAAATTTTACCAAATTGAATTTTGAATCTACTTATATGACTGACAATGGTATATTAAGCTGATTGATGACTGAAATGAGCTTGAACTTATAGCTATGCAACTATTCAACTGAAAATGCAACCTAAAACCTAACTGTATGAGTTTTTATAAGCTAATTTGACTTTCTATGAATTGAACTACTGATTATTATGTTATAACTAACCTATATGCAACTAATATGAGCTATCTAAACTATAATTAACCCCTGAGATACAACCTAAATCAGCAAACTGCTATAATCCAAACACCCCTACTAGTGACTGTTTCTACTAAATTATACTCCCATCCAATCAATACTAATCCAAACCTCAACCTAGTACCAATATAAGAACCAATTTCACCAATCTTACTCAGAAATCACAGATCCATAAGTTCTAAATAGTAAGTAACACAGATCACAGATGTTGACAGATGAATAAGATGAAACAGTAGAACTAAGTATGAAACCAATTCAATCAAAAGTGACTAATGAACTAGTATAAACCAATATTCAGACCATATAAGCAACTATAAGCTAGAAGTAAACCACTTAATCAGATCTAAAACTACTAGAACTAATAAGCTATTAAGATGAAAAGAAAAATTGGAACTTACAAATTCAAATTCCCCCTCAGCTCAAAAAGAGGGGGATTCACTTAGCTAGCCTGTCTCTTAGACAGGCCAATGGCTTCTTATGGCTGCCTTATACCCAAATAAGCTGAGCTTATTAACAATAAGCCCTCACAGTTGACCAGAGTTGACTTTTTGAGGAATTGAGAGATTTGAGTATTTGGTGCCAAACAAAGCTTCACACAAGCTATAAAAAGCTTATATGAAACTGATTAAACAATAATACAAGCTTATTGAAGCTTGTTGAATTAAGTACTTTGTATTTTTTATTTTTTTTAGTATTTTTTGATTTTTTTTTTCTTTTATATGTAAACTTTAAATAACAATAAGCAAATAAGCTGAAAAGTAAGACTGAATTAAAAGGCAATATTGAAAGAGAAACAATAAGCTTAAACAGCTTATCTAAATAAGCAGTAAATAAGAGTAATAGAATTAAGACAAGTGATATAAAAACTGAAATAAACTTTTCATTAATAATAGAAATTCAATACAAAATTAAGTTTAACAGCATAACAATACATAAAAATGGCACACTAACTATACTAATGGAGGGGGGTATATATAGGAGAGCAGGGAGCTTGCTAGGGTTTGTCCAGCTCACCAATCCATGTGAGAAGTGTGTTTGTTTGAGTCCCTTTGAGCCATTTGATTACATTCCAGATGCTTCTATTCATTTTAGACCCTTGATTGATTGATGTGATTGATATCCATCCTCCGTGTGCATTCTTATTGGCCCACGCGTCATTCTCTGACCCCTGACATATGTCTGACATTCCCTGACCCTTCTAGAAGCCCCAATGAGTGGGTAATTATTAGTGTACGAGGGTAATTTTGGGCGGGGTAAATCTAGGGTTCATGTAAACAGTTCTTTTCTGGGTAAACGAATGAAAAGGGGGGCGGGTTTTTTTTAAAAGGTGTTAATTGTGAGAATTGGGTCGGGTTTTATATGGTAGGTCGGGTAGTAGTATTAGATGGGCTTTGTTTGTTCTTGGGCTAGGTGGGGTTTTTGGGTTTATATTTATTTGATCCGGAGTTGTGTTTTGTAAGGTATAAGGACCAAAGTTGTAACAATGCAAACCATAGGGACCAGAACTGCCATAAATTCAAACTTTCTTCAAGGGTATTTGTTGACATTCTAAGATTATTGGAGGACCATTGATGACTTTTCTTCAAATATTCTTCAAAGGACCATTTTTGTAATTATTAGGAATTGCAGGGACTAAAATTGCCAATTCTTCAAAACTTTGTCCAGGGACTAAACTTGTAACTTTGAGAATCTCTGAGGACTTAAATTGATAATTTGAGCTTTCCTTGATAATTTTCCTTCCTCGGCTCCGTTTTTGACCTTTCTCCAATCTCGTGCTCGTTTTTGTCGGTTTTGCTTTGTTTTTGTTCATTTTTCACATATCCGTACCTGCACATACATAAACACAAAACATGCATTCTCTTTGCAATTTTGGTTAGTATCTGGTATTTTTGGTCTGAAATAAGGCCTGAAAAGGATGAGTGATTAAGCACTCATCAAAATCCCCCAGACTAAGGTATTGCCGTGCCCTCACGCAATGTCATCACCTCACGCTTAAGAGATAAATAATTTCAAAACCTCTCTTTACTGACGTTGTAAAGTAGCAATGATGTTCAAAAGAGATAGTAAAATCATTTATTCTAAAAAACGTTCCGTTTTCCGATTTTCATAAATAACAACTACAACTACTATTTTTGTACTTTTTCATTTATATATGTGTGACGGTTTGCCTTGACTTTTATTATCAATTCTTATCTGTTGATAACTTTCAGGGTCAACGAGTAGAAACACTTCTCACAGAGAAGAGACCGTACGGATAAAAATCGTCATTCTTGATTTTTCACAAGCTCCCAAACTAAGCGTAAAATCGAAATCATTGTTTATCAGAAGTTAGATGCTAACACTGCCCACAAAAGTTACTTGTGTATTACCTCTTGTCCCCAGGTTCTAAGTTTTGTATCTAAAGATTTTAATTTGTGATAAATGAATTGCTTCATATTTTCTCGTTTCGATATTTTTTAGTCCGATAGTGATACCTAAGTTAAAACGATAAGTAGTTATTCATTTTCTCTTAAGAACCACTGCAATAGAAATTCGGTCCACATCAAGGAATTTGGGGTACATACAATATCAAAGATATAAGTTGCGGAGTACAATCACGTGCACCTCATGTGACTGATTATTAATCACTTATCACATGCACCTCACGCGCCAACAACTTATTTATACATACATAGCTCTTATTCAATAATACTTCAACTCTCACTTTTTCTTACTTTTTTCACTTTTTTTCATACTTTTCATTTTTTTCTTTCCTTACTTTTTTCTCATAACATCAATGGAAGCTTATCGGGTATCTCCAAAACCACATAGATAATCAACTTTTGACTTTTGATTTTTTCACTTTTTGCTCTTATTTTTTATGTTCCTTGATATGTACCCAACTTCTAAAGCAAAAATTCTCTTAAGAAAACAAAGAACTAAATATTATTCAAACCGAAATACCACTAATTAACCTAGAACATCTATTATATATGGGTGACGTTTCTGATGGGAACAAGGAGGCCACAAGTACCTCTCGTGGGTTTTTTAAATCCCATTAATGCGATCCGTGTATAGCACGAAACTTCTAAATAAACTCTATCATTCCTCGATCTCCGCAAATTTAAAATCCCAAATAATGAGATCCGCGGATGCTTAGCCATAATCTTTTGATTATTTTGGTTAAGGGAGACGAGCTAGGGCTCAACACGCCCGGTCAAGTCGGAACATTTATTTCTACTCTCGCCGGTAGGAAAGTCAAAACAAGGTGTCAAAACTTATTATTCATATCATATATCTTTTTTCATTTTTTCATTTTTCTTCATTTTTTTTTTATTTTTTTTTTATTTTTTTTATTTTTTTTTTACTCAAATAAAGCGGTGACAAAAAGTAAAATTTTTGGTGGAAAACGGAGTTGCGCAAGTTAACAGCTCAGACGATGGTACAGGTCAAATCGAATCGAAGATTCACCCCCTCAGACTAAAATGGAACATTGTCCTCAATGTTTTAAGGGTACGGGTAATCCTACGTAAAATCTAAGGCCGTTTATTAAGTATGCCAAGAGATAAACGTTAGTCGATAAGATTTTGGATATGGTGAATTTCCGATAGAGCAGCGAAGGATGAGACTCGAGTGGAGAGAACGACAAACCACGAGCACGAGAGTCCTCAAACTTCGGGGAAATTCCTGAACATTCATAAACAACCACAAAAACACGAGTTTGGAAAGGGTCGCCCCCCTCACGCCACGTTACTTAAAGAAAATAGAAAATAGAGAAAAGGAAAATGGATAAGCATGGGGTGCCTCCCACGAAGCGCTTGTTTTTGATCACCGAGTCACATGAGCTTGACTCGATCCCCGAATTTAATCGTCCTTGGGGAAAGTCTGGAGATCCGGGACAACCATGGGTGGTATGTCCCCTCCGAAGTAATGTTTAACACGATGACCATTCACCTTAAAATTGGGAACATTAGGTTGAGCAAGTTCAACGGTTCCATAAGGAAATACTTGGGTAATGGTGAATGGTCCAGACCAACGGGTTTTTAACTTGCCCGAGAAAATCTTCAATCGAGAATTGAAAAGAAGGACTCGGTCACCAACATGGAAGACGCGATCTTTAATTTTAGCATCATGAATCCTCTTTGTCTTCTCTTTGTAGATCAAAGAATTCTCATAGGCTTGATCACGAAGCTCGACTAATTCATTCAATTGAACTTTTCGGTGATCACCCGCGGTTTGAAGGTCAAAATTAGCATGTTTCAAGGCCCAGTAGGCCTTGTGCTCAAGTTCAAAGGGCAAATGGCAGGCCTTCCCGTAAACCAGCTTGTATGGAGTGCACCCAATGGGTGTTTTGTAAGCTGTACGGAAGGCCCAAAGTGCATCATCTAACTTATCGGCCCATGAAGCACGATGTTCACCTACGGTACTTTCTAAAATACGTTTCAAGCCACGATTGGAGACCTCAACTTGACCACTCGTTTGTGGATGATATGCCATAGAAAGACGATGTGTAACACCATATTTGAGCATAACTTTAGCGAATTGGTCGTTAGAGAAATGGGTCCCACGATCGCTTATAATAGCACGAGGTGCACCAAATCGGGCGAAGAGTCTTTTAAGAAATTTCACTACAACTCGGGCGTCATTGGTGGGTAGTGCCTTCGCTTCGACCCATTTAGACAAGTAGTCGACGGCCATGAGGATATATTTGTTACCACGAGAAGACGGTAATGGACCCATGCAATCGATACCCCAGACGTCAAAAATTTCACAGACTTGGATAGCATTTTGAGGCATTTCGTCCTTCTGAGTAATTTTTCCTTGACGCTGGAAAGAATCACATGATTTAACCAACTCATGAGCATCCCGGTAAATCGTCGGCCAATAGAAGCCGGAATCAAAAACTTTCTTAGCGGTGAAGTTGGCACCATGATGTCCCCCCGTGGGTCCATTGTGGCATGCCATAAGAATGTCAGTGGCTTCTTTGCCGTGAATGCACAGCCGGATCACTTGATCCGCACATATCTTAAACAAGTAAGGGTCGTCCCAGAAATAATGCTTAACATCTTTGAAGAATTTTTTCTTCTGCTGGAACGACATCCCTTTCCGGATAAAATTCCCCACATGGTAATTCGCAAAGTCGGCGAACCATGGGGTACTAGAATCACAATGTGATAAACTCCCCAGTGTCTCGAGAGGAAATGCTTCGTTAATCTCCTTTTTCTCGAAAACACTTTGGTGGGGATTCTCTAAACGTGATAGGTGATCAGCAGCAAGGTTCTCAGCTCCCTTTTTATCTCGAATTTCAACTTTGAATTCTTGAAGGAGTAGAACCCACCGCATCAAGTGTGGCTTAGCGTCTTGCTTTGCCATAAGGTACTTAAGAGCCGAATGATCCGTATACACTATGCATTTCTTCAAAAGCAAATAAGATCGAAACTTTTCAAAAGAGTAAATGACGGCTAACATTTCTTTCTCAGTATTCGTATAATGATATTGAGCGTCGGTCATTGTTTTACTGGCATAGTGTATCGGCTGAAAATGCTTAGACTTGCGTTGCCCCAGGACTGCACCAATAGCATAATCGCTAGCATCGCACATTAGCTCGAAGGGCAAGTCCCAGTCGGGGGCAATTAAGACGGGAGCCTCCGTTAACTTCTTTTTAAGAACATTAAATGCTTCGATGCATTCATTTGAGAAGATAAACGGAGCATCTTTTTCAAGTAAGTGGGTCAGAGGCCGGGCTATCTTAGAAAAGTCTTGAATGAAACGTCGGTAAAAGCCGGCATGACCGAGAAAACTTCTAATTCCTTTAACGGTCATGGGATGCGGTAATTTTGCAATCACGTCGACTTTAGCTCTATCGACCTCAATCCCGGATTTCGATATCTTATGGCCGAGGACAATGCCCTCTTTGACCATGAAATGGTATTTCTCCCAATTTAGAACCAAGTTGGTGTCTTCACACCGTTTCAGCATATTTTCTAAATGGGAGAGACACGAAGTGAAAGAATCTCCATAAACCGAGAAATCATCCATGAAAACTTCCATGGTTTTCTCGATCATATCCGAGAATATCGACATCATACACCTTTGGAACGTGCCTGGAGCATTGCATAAGCCAAAAGGCATACGTCGATAGGCAAACGTTCCATAAGGGCAAGTAAAGGTAGTCTTTTCCTGGTCCAGAGGGTCAATAGGTATTTGAAAATAGCCGGAAAATCCATCAAGAAAACAATAGAACTCATTTCCCGCTAGGCGTTCTAGCATTTGATCCATAAATGGAAGTGGGAAATGGTCCTTACGAGTCGCATCATTCAATTTACGATAATCAATACAAACTCTCCATCCGGTAACAAGACGTGTCGGAATCAATTCATTATCTTCATTTGTTACGACGGTCATTCCACCTTTCTTCGGTACGCAGTGGACCGGGCTAACCCAAGAGCTATCCGAGATTGGATAAATCATTCCGGCATCGAGGAGTTTGATAACTTCCTTTTTGATAACCTCATGAATTTTTGGGTTAACCCGTCATTGTTGCTGAACGGACGGTTTGAAATTATCTTCAAGTAAGATCTTATGCGTGCAAAAACAAGGGTCGATACCCTTAATATCAGAAATTTGCCAAGCGATGGCACTCTTATGCTTCTTAAGCACATCTATGAGACGTTTCTTCTCCTCATCTTAAGATCATTAGAAATTATGACGGGAAGTTTATCGGTTTATTCCAAAAATGCGTATTTGAGATGAGGAGGTAAATCCTTGAGCTCGGGCTCCGGAGGATTCTCAGTAGACGGCTTAACTTCTTTAACGTCGGCCATTTTAAGGTCAATCGGAGGGAGGGACGGGTTGGGATCTTCATTTAATAATTTCTCAATCAAAAGAACATCTCCCTCCGGATCACAATCGGAATGATCAATTTCCGGTGAAATCGAATCATTAGCAAGAAAGGCCTCGATCTCTTCCAAAATGAAATCACTTCCCTCAAACGGAGTAAGGGAAGGGGAAGAATCGGAAATTATTGGTTCAGAAGAACGAGTGGGATTGCCACTCGAAGCATGTTCGGTAAAACCAAGTAACTCTTGAGCGTACTACTCCGTAACTTCGTCGATAACGTCGATTCGGTTAACGGAATATTTGTCAAACTCGGAGGAGTACCTTGCGGTTTGGTCCAAGTTAAAGGTTACAGCTTCGGTACCAACGCATAGGGTAATTTCTTCATCGAAAACATCAATTAAAGCACGGCCAGTCCTTAGGAAACCTCTTCCGAGAATGAGAGGTACCCGAGGGTCGGCATCGAAATCAACAATGACAAAATCGGCAGGGAAATTGAATTTCCCAACATTGACGAAAACATCCTCAGCTATACCGATAGGTCGAGACGTAGATCGGTCGGCAAGCTCGAGGTTCATACAAGTCGGAGTCAAATTGGGTAAAGACAACTTCTTCCAAATTGATAACGACATTAGGTTAATACTAGCATCGAGATCGGCCAAGGCGAAGCATTGAATCATCCCAGGAAAATTACATGGAATGAGAAATCGACCGGGGTCTTCAAGCTTTTCGGGAAGCTTTTTGAGGATAACCGCCGAGCAATTCTCATTCATCTGGGTTTGAGATTTTTCAAACAATTTCTCTTTGTTATTCAAAAGACCTTTTAGCATAGAATCAAATTTAGGCATCAAAAGTATAGCATCCGCGAGAGTTATGTCAAAATGTAGCTCTTGAAAAACTTGGTAAAACTTTTCCATCTGAATTTTATCTTTCTCACGGTGCTTTTGTTCGTTTAAGCGTGACGGATAAGGCAAATTTGTTCTGACGGGTATTTCAGTTTCATTAACAACTTTATCTTTTCCTTTAGACGTTGGGACCACCGGAGGTTGGATGTTCTCGGTCCTTCCATTATTACTAGGAATTTCCGTATCCGTTGTCGCCTCGGTTTCACGGACGACTACCTTGGGAAACGAAGAAAAAGAAGGGGTAGTCGGATCCATTGGTCCATCGATTACAATACCACTCCTAGTCGTGATCGCCTTAGCATCGCCCCTTGGGTTAGCGATCGTGTTGCTTGGAAGAGTACCCGAGCCCGAGGGTCGATTATTTAAAGACTTCTTCAATTCGGCCATTTGATTGATTAAAATTTTATTCATTTCCTCTTGACTTTTCATAAACTGCTTAAGTAATTCATCCGAAGAAGACTGATTCACAACTGGATTTTGAAAATTTTGACCACGATTGTTGTTATTGAAACCTTGATTCTGAAAATTCTGATTTCCATGATTATAATTCCCATGATTAGCATTTTGAAAATTTCCATGAAAATTCCCTTGATTCGGGCATTGATTATAATTTCCCCGATTTTGATTTTGAAAACCATGATTTTGATTCTGAAAACCATTGTTCATCCGATTTTGATTAGCATTGTGATTAAATTGATGATTTCGGTTTTGCATATTTTGATTAACTTGATTGACTTGATTAACCGGATTGACTTGATTCGGTTGATTGAAACCGGGTGGTCCAACATAATGGTTCGAACGGTAGCTAAGAAGATTTCGGTCACCCGGTGGTTGGTATCCGTTACCGCCCATATTGTAGGTTCCCGGAGTAGCATACACATTCTCGTTAGTGTAGCCACCGGTGGCTGGGCACTCAAAATACGAATGAGGACCACCACAAGTCTCACAAACATTGTTGACCATATTAACTTGATGGTTTTTGACTTGATTTTGATTCTGAGACGTTTGGTGCATTCGTAAAACAGCAGTCGATAAATCATCGAGTTTCTTAGTAATTGCGGCTATTTCATAATTAGACGTAGAAGAATTGTGAGCAACGGTTGTTTTTGACTCATTTCTCTCGGCAGAGGAATCCCAGTAATTGTAATGAGCAGTCATGTTCTTAATAAGTTCGTAGCAATCTTCAGGACGTCGTTTCATAAAAGTTCCACCCGCAGCTGCATTGATCGTGTCCCGATGTCGTAAAGTCAAACCATTGTAAAACGTATCGATTATCGTAACAAGAAGCATGTTATGGTTTGGACATCGATCAATAGCAAGCTTATAGCGTTCCCAAGCTTCGAATAAAGATTCGTCGGGAAGCTGACGGAAATTGCTAATATCGTTTCGAAGTTTCGTCACCATCGATGGTGGAAAATATTTTGCCAAGAACTTCGATACCATTTCTTCGAAGTTATGAATCGAGTTCTTGGGAAGACGATCAAACCAAGCGGTGGCATGATGCGTAAGAGAATAGGGGAAGAGAGAAAGACGAAGGGCGTCATCGGAGACCCCATGTTGTTTCATACTTTGGGTGACGGTTAAAAATTTGTCGAGATGCTTGTTGGCATCGTCACCCGGTAATCCGTGAAATTGGCATGAATTTTGGACTTGTTGAATCATGTGGTGTTTAAGTCCAAAATCCGTAGCCTCAATATTGAGAGGGGCAATCGGACCGCCTCTACCGTGCATTGTCAGTTGACACAGCTCCTCCATTGTTCGGAGATCGGGAGCTGGTGCATTTTGAACAACACCCACCGGAGGGTGTTGATTGTTGTGGTTGTTTTGTTCCGTTTCCGTAATGTTAGGGAAACGAACTTTGTGTGTGTGACGTATCAAACTCTCGGGGTTCGATAATGGAGAAATAAGACGTTTAGAAGATAAACGGGTGTTCATACACCACAAAAACTCAAATTTTGAAAAATAAAAGGAAAATCAAATTTGAAAAGGAAAATCTTTTTGTATTTTTGTTTTTATAAAGCAAAATTCAAAAACTTATACTTTTGTTTTTTTCTTTTTCAAACGTTACGTTAATTGTAAATCGTTTCCCTTAATCTACTCGCGACGGAACGGGAGAGAAGAATGGATCTCTCTTCAGCTTGCAATTTAATGTCAAAGCTATCCATATTTTCCGCTTATTCGGTTGTAGAATTAAAGTAATCCGATTAGCAACTAATTTCACGCGTAGTTATATTGGGAGACTTATTTGGTTTACAACGTCCTTCCTTTCGGTCGAGTCGAGGCTGTAACTTTATTATTTTTTTTTTGGTATTTTTTTTTGAAAACACTTTAGGAAAATTGTTTTTGATTTTTCAATATTTATATAATATATACAAAATAGAGGAAGGCTTATTAAAACACAATTTTTCAAAAACGAATATTCAAAAATTCACTTCAACCTTCCCCGGCAGCGGCGCCAAAAATTGATTCGTGGTAAACACAATATCAATATTATAGTATAGATATAAGCTCAAGAGATCCGCAAAGAAATACGGATAAGCCGAGGTCGTATTCCGTGTGAAGGGTGAATGGAATTCCGAATTTCCGATTCGGAAAACGTGTCGTGAAAAGTGGTACAAAGTGATATATATGAGATTACACTAATGATATAGCAAAGAAGGCACAATTAATCACTTAAACACGTAGTTCAAATAAGGAAACTAAAAATGTCACGTAAAATCGAAACCGTATGCTAAAACGGAAAACAAACGTTAACGTACGAAATAAAACGCGACTTTAAAGCTACGCTACTCCTACGGACTTGGAAATAATTTTCAAAAATTAAAAATGATAAAAGAAAATTTTGAGAAAAAGAAAAATATTTTTTTTTGACTTTTTATTTATTTTTTATGAATTAAAAACTAATTTAACTAATTAAAAATTAAAAGAAAATGCAAATAAATTGAGAAAAATGCAAAATAAATTTCTAAAATTCTAAAATAACTAAAAATAATTTTCTAATATTTTTTTGAATTTTTCTGGGCTTTTTTAGATTTTTTTGTATTTTTCAGCAATTAAAAAGTAATTAAAAATGAATAAAAATAAAAATTAAATAAGAAAAATAGCAAATGGACTAAAAAAATATGAAAATTTCAGGGAAAATCTAAAATATTACTCTAAATCTAGGAAAAATATAAAATTTGAAAAATAAGCACTGAAGTGCTGATTAGACCCAAACTGCTTATTGGAAAGTGCTTATTTATAAGCAAAACTTGACAAACTGACCCAAACTTTTACCAAGTACTTTTTAGACTTAAATAAGCTTGATGGAACAGTATTGAAAGCAAATGAACTCAGAAACACAGGTATGTGCACAAAACAAATGCTATAAGCACTTAGATATAGCAATAAGCCAAGGAGAATAAGCACAGGCCAAAAACCAACTGAAACAGTAACTCTAAGCTATATTAAGCACAAATCACTCAACAAAATCAACTTAGAATCTTAAATAAGCACTAGCAGGCCTTAATTTGAAAACAGAATCAAGGGTGAACCACCAACTTGATGAGGCAAATAAGCTGAGAAGATAAGCTGAGAATAGCAAACTTTTGGGTGCTAACTACTGACTAGCTACCATAAATCAAAAATCCACCAAGAGAACAGACTTCCAATCCAATTTAATCACCTAAGATTACCCTAGAAATTTGGTCAACAACTGAGTATGCAGGGTACTTATGTGCTCAAACAGGCCACTTTAAATGGCTTTTCAAATAAGCAAACAAGGACCAAACTAAGATTTTCTTTTTGAAACTTGTAAACAACCTGACAAATATTGCAAAACAACTTTCCAAATGAATTTTGAATAAAAAATGAGGACTATGCACCTCTTTGAATATCTGTCCAAAACAAACCACCAACAAACCTTTTGACTTTTTATGAAACACAAATTTTACGAAATTGAATTTTGAATCTACTTATATGACTGACAATGGTATATTAAGCTGATTGATGACTGAGATGAGCTTGAACTTATAGCTATGCAACTATTCAACTGAAAATGCAACCTAAAACCTAACTGTATGAGTTTTTATAAGCTAATTTGACTTTCTATGAATTGAACTACTGATTATTATGTTATAACTAACCTATATGCAACTAATATGAGCTATCTAAACTATAATTAACCCATGAGATACAACGTAAATCAGCAAACTGCTATAATCCAAACACCCCTACTAGTGACTGTTTCCACTAAATCATACTCCCATCCAATCAATACTAATCCAAACCTCAACCTAGTACCAATATAAGAACCAATTTCACCAATCTTACTCAGAAATCACAGATCCATAAGTTCTAAATAGTAAGTAACACAGATCACAGATGTTGACAGATGAATAAGATGAAACAGTAGAACTAAGTATGAAACCAATTCAATCAAAAGTGACTAATGAACTAGTATAAACCAATATTCAGACCATATAAGCAACTATAAGCTAGAAGTAAACCACTTAATCAGATCTAAAACTACTAGAACTAATAAGCTATTAAGATGAAAAGTAAAATTGGAACTTACAAATTCAAATTCCCCCTCAGCTCAAAAAGAGGGGGATTCACTTAGCTAGCCTGTCTCTTAGACAGGCCAATGGCTTCTTATGGCTGCCTTATACCCAAATAAGCTGAGCTTATTAACAATAAGCCCTCACAGTTGACCAGAGTTGACTTTTTGAGGAATTGAGAGATTTGAGTATTTGGTGCCAAACAAAGCTTCACACAAGCTATAAAAAGCTTATATGAAACTGATTAAACAATAATACAAGCTTATTGAAGCTTGTTGAATTAAGTACTTTGTATTTTTTATTTTTTTTAGTATTTTTTTATTTGTTTTATCTTTTATATGTAAACTTTAAATAACAATAAGTAAATAAGCTGAAAAGTAAGACTGAATTAAAAGGCAATATTGAAAGAGAAACAATAAGCTTAAACAGCTTATCTAAATAAGCAGTAAATAAGAGTAATAGAATTAAGACAAGTGATATAAAAACTGAAATAAACTTGTCATTAATAATAGAAATTCAATACAAAATTAAGTTTAACAGCATAACAATACATAAAAATGGCACACTAACTATACTAATGGAGGGGGGTATATATAGGAGAGCAGGGAGCTTGCTAGGGTTTGTCCAGCTCACCAATCCGTGTGAGAAGTGTGTTTGTTTGAGTCCCTTTGAGCCGTTTGATTACATTCCAGATGCTTCTATTCATTTTAGACCCTTGATTGATTGATGTGATTGATATCCATCCTTCGTGTGCATTCTTATTGGCCCACGCGTCATTCTCTGACCCCTGACATATGTCTGACATTCCCTGACCCTTCTAGAAGCCCCAATGAGTGGGTAATTATTAGTGTACGAGGGTAATTTTGGGCGGGGTAAATCTAGGGTTCATGTAAACAGTTCTTTTCTGGGTAAACGAATGAAAAGGGGGGCGGGTTTTTTTTAAAAGGTGTTAATTGTGGGAATTGGGTCGGGTTTTATATGGTAGGTCGGGTAGTAGTATTAGATGGGCTTTGTTTGTTCTTGGGCTAGGTGGGGTTTTTGGGTTTATATTTATTTGATCCGGAGTAGTGTTTTGTAAGGTATAAGGACCAAAGTTGTAATAATGCAAACCATAGGGACCAGAACTGCCATAAATTCAAACTTTCTTCAAGGGTATTTGTTGACATTCTAAGATTATTGGAGGACCATTGATGACTTTTCTTCAAATATTCTTCAAAGGACCATTTTTGTAATTATTAGGAATTGCTGGGACTAAAATTGCCAATTCTTCAAAACTTTGTCCAGGGACTAAACTTGTAACTTTGAGAATCTCTGAGGACTTAAATTGATAATTTTAGCTTTCCTTGATAATTTTCCTTCCCCGGCTCCGTCTTTTGACCTTTTTCCAATCTCGTGCTCATTTTTGTCGGTTTTGCTTTGTTTTTGTTCATTTTTCACATATCCGTACCTGCACATACATAAACACAAAAACATGCATTCTCTTGGCAATTTTGGTTTGTATTTGGTATTTTTGGTCTGAAATAAGGCCTGAAAAGGATGAGTGATTAAGCACTCATCAAGGGTTTTAGGGTTTATGGTTTTTAATTTTTTAATATGATTAGAAACCCTAGGATGTCATGTAATTGTTATGCGTTTTAGTAAATGATCTTGGTGCAATATGTTAATTGTTAAGCTAAATCCATGAAAAAGTGCATATTTGCATGGATTTTTATATTGTGTAATAATTTAAATGGTTTAAATTGTTTATATGAATTAATGGTTAAGTTATATCGAAACATGTAAATTTATTAATAGATGTCGAATTGGGGAAGACTCCAATATTAAGTAATCAATTATGTGCTATGTGGTATTTATTTAATTTTGGCTTACGCAATCAATTTATCGATGTATGTGGCTCTTTTTCCTAGAAGAAGAAAGCCTTAATTGAATTAATACGTTGTACACCTAGATTTGATTATTAATATGATTATTGAATAAGAATTGCATGTGGCTACATGTTTTATACATATTTAATTGTTATGATTATATATATTTGTTTATTTAGTTGTTTTATTTTTTATTGTACATTACTTGTTTTGTTTATTAATTGTTAGACATGTTTATAAACAAAAAGGGTAATTTTTAATAGAAAAATAATACGGTCTAAATAATGGCGAAATTTTTGGTTTTTAAGAGTTTAAATTTCAAAGAATTGGTTGATTGATGTTTTTGTACGTAATGGTTAACTAGGCCCGACCGAAGTTTACTCACTATAAGATGGGTATAAGGATGGCTTCGCATTAAATTGTGGCCTTAGAGAGACAACATTCTGTCTTAATGCTCGTTTGTGTGTAAATTAGACTTACCGAACAACCATTACATGCACACTGTCATCTTAAGGGTGAATTAACCACAATTCCACAATGATTATCCGAAACACTAAGCTTTCAGGCTTATGCAAAAGTATGATATATTGGACGATAATTGTTGGTAATTCTTTAATTGGTGAACCCGATACCTCAATCAAAACTTTGTTATTTTACTCTTAGCAAATTGGTAATAAAAATGTTTTGTAAAACCAATGTTATGAAGTTGTATGCATACTTCTTCATACATTATTTTGATTACACGTCAAAATTTAATACCCTTATAAAATTAAGTCGAATGCCATCTAATTAAGAACACTTGAAGTTGTAATTTACGTCATGTGAGAACTTGACGAGATTGCAATGGAGAGGTAAATTTCATAAATTCGTTGCTAGCAGATCAACTGATGTGATGGATTTATGAGTTTGCAGTTTTTTAGTTAGACGACTTAAATTGAATAGGAAGTGAGATCTTGGACTCAAGGCATTAAGATGGGGATCAAACATGCTTACATTACAAAAGTTTTGTGATTGTAAATCCCATAAATCTAGGAATTGCAATATGAAATTGGCAATGATTGTACGACAATTACCTTGTTGAATACTATCATTACTAGCAGATCAACTGATGTAATGGTACTATGTCAATTAGGATCCTAGCTTTAAGAAAATACTATGGTTTATATGAATATTTACCAATGGGTATTTTATTTTCTTAAAGATCTAATTATTGAAAATACTGAAATTGAATTTTTGTAATTCGTTTTAATGTATTAATGCAACGTTCAAACCGTAAACGCACTTTGGGCTTTGGTAAATTGATCTAGTTCTGTTTTCAAACATATGTTTGATTAAGAAATATTTACTTCAAAGACAAAAGAAGTCTCCTTTTTATGAAGGAAGAGTGAGCTACAATCCTATTCTTTTTCATGAATAAGAAAGGATAATAGGAATATTAGATATGTCTAAATTCTAATATAACTCATAGCAAATTTTTAATGGTTAAGAAAATTGCATACATTTTTCATGGGGATTTTATCATCCTCATTCGGTGATCAAATTCTTAGTAACAAATATAATATTTGGTTAACAGAAAATTATGTATGACATTTTATGAGTTATTATAATTAGAAGCTAGACTAATTACCGCAAAATGTTTAAAGACAAACTAGTTGTTTTGACTATTTTAAAGGTGCTACATACATTGTAGGATGGTAGACCTGTTAAGGAAGAAATTGCATGCCCAATTTTTCAAGTTAAAAGCATTTGGTGGATAGTCCATCATTTACGTAGTAGAATACACTTTTAGTGCATAAGTAATTGTTACGTATAGACAATTAAAGGTGTAGGAAAGTTAAAAGTACACTATTTTCTTTCACTGGATATGAAACATTTTAAATGTTGTCAAATTCAGTGGGAGTATTGTGTACTTATTACTGAATAAGAAATTATTGTAATGATCTTTAATTCAGTGGGAATTACAAGCTTTGACATCTTGGTAGCTAAAGATAATTACTTTCCAAGTGTAGACACTCATACTTTTAAGGATAGTCTTGTACGTTTCCTTACTAGACATTGTTGTTTTACATATACTTGTTATGCTAAAATCTATGACACAATCATATTGAACACATAAACAAATGCATGGCATGTTGTTTATCAACTATATGAGGTTGTTCCATGCACAAGTGGGAGAAATGTTATCTTTATGTGTGCAAGAAACAACTCATAAAGATATGATTTAATGGATTCTCTTGACTACAAGGTAAGAGAATAATGTTCTAATATTAATTCTAGAAATACTTGGTGTTACAATTTATGTTATGTGAGAGCTTAGCTAGATTGCAACAACAAGGTGAATTTCATATTTCATTACTAGCAGATCAACTGATGTAATTGAACTATGAGAATTTGCAGTTTCTAAATTAGAATAATGTTCTGATATGAATTATACTAGGCTAATTCAAGAAACACTTGGTGTTACAATTTATGTTATGTGTGAGCTTAACTAAGATTGCAACAACAAGGTGAATTTCATATTTTCATTACTAGCAGATCAACTGATGTAAGTAAACTATGAGAATTTGCAGTTTCTAAATTAGATACCTATTAGAACATGTGTCAACATGATATCAAGACTACTTTAATTTATAAATTTATGAATTCATGGAATGACATAAATTAATTAAGTAATCTAATGCTACTTCAATCTGAATATTTATGTGTTCTAGAAATGACATAAATAAGTGAAGAAATAATGTTATTTACATTATTGTGAAGTAATAAATTAACTTGAAATTACTATTGAAACCAAAAGATGGTGTTCATAATTACTTTAGTTAAACATGTTTATGTTTCATTGTAAAGATATAAACATAAAGTCTTTTAATTGTTACAAGACTTATAATAAAGTAAGAAGTTATCTTTTTTTTTTTTTTTTTTTTTTTTTTTTTTTTTTTTTTTTTTTTTAAATTAAGACATATACATGAAGTTATTAAATTGTTAAATGACTTATAACGTATAGTGGGATTATAACAGTTTATGTTTTCTTGTAAAGACATGGACATGAAGTGACTTTGTAAAAAGTACTTGTGTTATAAAGCATGTAATTGGCTTCAATATTATTATACCATTAAAATGAATTAGTTGGTAAATAGACAAGTCAAAAGGAATATGGTTATCTTTAATATTGTTAGATTGTCTTACAATATTAATACTAATGAAATATCAAATGTTTATGGTATGTTCAGTTAGGAAAATCAAACTCTTGTTATATTGTTTGATTAAAGATAACTATGACTTCTTTTCTTCCAAAAGTTGTCAAGGTTAGAATGTTGAGTATGACTTGGACATATTTAATAAAACTCCAACATAGAAGATTAATAAGACATTATCATATGATGGAATGTGATGAATCACATTAAGTCTTAAATTGAAGTTCTAAATTTGTTTAACTGGTTATGAAGAGGTTATTAATAAAGTTAAGTCAGGAACTATCAATAAGTATTTGTAATATTTCAAAAGAGAACATTGTATTGTTTCTTTATTTGCTAAGTATTTAAAGATAGTCTTTAAATTACTAAAAGCAAGTGGAGTTTTGATCTTTAAAAGATACAATTATAAGATACATAATCTTACTAAAATACACTAGTAAATATCATGATTAAGTTTGACATTTTAATGTTAAATATCAACATGATAATAAATGTTGACATTTTAATGTTAAATCTCAAGATAATGGAATTATCATTCATAGAATAGCAATATATCTCATATATTTGATTAATATGCTGAGGACTATGATTTACAGGATTATTGTAAACCTGATAATCATTATGATACATTACCAAATATGAAATTGGGTAAAGTACACATGATATGAATGATTAAGATGCTGTCCATAAAGATAATCAATTTTAGAAACTTGGTTTATCTTAATAGTTAGACTAGAAAATAAAGATGAGTTTCTTCAAAGATTAGGTAACTCTTGTGGTTTAAATCTTTGTATAGAAATCATATGGACAATATTGTGCACATATTTAATGCATGTCTTATGACAAGATTATTAATCACACTTAAGCAATTAACTGTGATTGAATATTCTTTTCTAAACACATTAAATATATAAAGATTATGATTGTCATATTTATGAAATTGACAATAGAATATCAAAACTCTTTCTTGAGTGATTACTTGAGCGAGGACGATAAGAAATCAAAAGGAGTTTGTGAATTCAAATAAATCTTTGGAAGTGTACAAAGTGCAATATGTAACAATTCGCAATTTCAGGTTAATTACTATTCCCGGAAAATTTTACTATTCATTTTTACTATTCATTACTTTCCGAAATTTTCCCGAAAGTTGATTTTTATTTCATATTCTCGAGTGATAAATCATTTCCATGGCAAAATAAATGTTTGACATTCGTCAGATCATTTTCGTGAAAGTTATTAAGGAAATACATGTTTTAGGGTAAAACGTCATTCAGAAATTCCACGCACAACGAAATTTGACCCCGTCAGGTGACCCCACATCAGAAAAATGTTTGACACACTCATGATTTATTTGAGAATAAATCATGACTGAGAAAAATATGACAAGAATAAACCGCGGCCGTGAAAAACTGGAATTTTCAGTTTTAAGCGTTTTTACTCAGCCGTAACCCTAGCCTATACCTGCACCGCGTTTCTAAGATGATTTGAGTTTTCAACTTATTAGAATAAGTCAACATATTTTTCCCTCCTCCATTGACCAAAAATCATCCCTTGATGTTATAAGTCATTTCGTGATTTTTAGGCTTACGGTTTGATGTCTAAAAGACATTTAATACCAACCGACACTAGACTGAGCCCAGTCTAGACATTATAAGTCATTTTAAATCATTTATAACATATTAGAAAAGTAACATTTTACTTTTCTCAATTTTACGCAATATTCGTACATTTTACGTATTACGCGTTTTAGACCCGTGTTTTCAGTTTTAGCAGGGTTTTACCACCCAAATGGCACCTACCACTCATTTTATATTTTATTATGGGACATATGGACATGTTTATCAATACTTTCAAGTTTCATAATTTTACGACACCCGGTTTTACGTTTTGAGGCCTAATCATTTACGGTTGGCTTTTCCCGGAGTCAAAACTAGCAAATATCTTAGGATAATATCCAAGCCAAGCCAACTCACCCCCCTAGCTCTTGTGAACCGCCAATAGGGGGGGGGGAGTCACCCCATGGTGTGGCTTGATCTTGTGGAAAATAGTCCAAGATGATTACATGTGTTATTTTGCTAAAAATATCCTAAGGAAACTAACCTCCTCATGAGACTATAAAAAGCCCCTCTCCCCCCTTCCTTTGTGCCGTCCACCTCCAACACCAAAACCATCCATCCTTAGCTTTATTTCCTTCTAATTTCTAGCAAGATTCAAGTGAAGTTCAAGTATAGAAACCCTAGTTGATCTTAAGTTACTAAAACACTTCCAAACCCTAATATACTTGGTGATTTCTCTTGAGTTTAAATCCACTCAATTCACCTCAATCTTCATCATCCATCTTTCAAGAATACTAAGGGTAGAAAGGTTGCATGAAGTGAAAAAGGGTTGAAGCAAGTCTATCAAAGTCCATTTCCTTACTTGTTACTTCCTTTCTTTATTAGAAAGCCAAAAGTTGTAAGCCTAAACCTAACATGCTTCTTGTTAATTTATCATGTTCATATCATTTACATGTTATTCTTGCTATATTATGTCTTGTATGAATGTCCATGGTGTATAAAAATGACTAAAACATGTTGTTGTGATTGATTGTTAAGATAAGTTACTAAAACAAGCAAACTAGTGACTTTCTTGGTAAGACCTGATCAAAATGGAAAAATTATGATATTGGATTATTACATATTACAGTAGAGGACTTAACAAGGAAACCATAGCAACTTGAACCACCTAAAACGAGTATATGAGTCAAAAGTTACGCCCATTTGAAGTTACCAAAGATTTCCGGCAAAACTGCCAAAACCTTACTGTTTTGCATTCTGAGTTTTTGAAAGTCACCCTTCTGCTCCGATTCATCAAAAAGTTAAAACACGAAAGTTGTCCGGAACGCCGTTTTCGTTCAGGTTTAAAGAAGCTCGAGACCTAAAAACACTTTCCGGATGATAAAATTCTTCAAATTCTAAACAGCCCATTTTTAGGCGAAAGTCACTAGATTAGGGTTATACTTTGAAAGGAACAAGAGGTCTTATGACCTATAATCAAGACCACCACCATGGCTAGAGCCAAGGTTGTGTCTCATGACCTTGGAACAAGGACCAAAGGTCATGGCTAGGCCATGACGAAATGACCATACCAACTTACATAGGCGTAAACATGAAACAATGAATTAGGCGATAACTTGAACAAGCAATTTGGATCTACTTCACTTATAAAGGAACCATGAGATATTACCAAGAGAAAATGGTCATACAAGACTTATGAAACTACCCCTAATAACAATCTTCATGTTCTAAATAAACTTTCCTAAGTTTATCCAAATATCGGACATGTAACTTTTCGGATCAAAACTTATATCTATATATTTTATCAACTACTATAATAGTAGGGAGCCCCATGTGAGGAGTTCATTATGTAAGCCGTCGAGATGAGTTGTCGATTTACGAGTTAAAGTGTCCTGGCTCCTCGAACGCTTACTAACATGACTTCTGAATTATGTCGGCCCGAACGGTAGTAAACGATATACAAAAACATACATGTTCATGAATCTTTTCTTTCAAAGACTTACAAATATACATCATACCACATCATGGACTAAATGCAAGATATATATATATATATATATATATATATATATATATATATATATATATATATATATATATATATATATATATATATATAGGCACTCCGTTATATTCATTACTCAAATCCTAAATCGCGACATTCTATTATAGGTTGCTCGTAGAAACCTACACGATCCAATCATCACCTTCAATACTTGCTATCCTACTTAAGGTGAGTTCATAGCCCCACTTTACATTACTTCAATGATTTACAAACCCTTGGGGGGAATACATGCTACTTTTAAACCGAACACAATGCTTTGAAACTGTATGCTTCCTGATTGTTTTATTATTATTAAGTACCTACCTTGCCAATCCTAGGCCCTTATCATGAACCATTTAATCACTAGAATTAGTGAGCGCGAGTATTGTGAATAGGCCTATTGGGATTGACGAATTCCATTTGTTTGAGCAGATTAGTTCAAACGAATGCACTATATTTGAACATTAAGTATGACGGCAAAGTACTTACCGGGGCAACAAAACCGCCGATTGATATTGGTACCCGTTAACGTATTGGTTGCATGAGCTTAGTATATAATAATAACTGTTTTGTTTTCTAACATGAGTATGAGTCTAATTAACTCTTACTACCAACATATTGTGTTCAACCGTTAAACAAACTCTATGAACTTCACTCAACCTTTGTGTTGACCTCTTAAGCATGTATTTCAGGTCCATGATAATCAAGAATGGAGCGGAAGGGTACGTACCGAAGGAAGAAGGCTATAAACTATTATGTCATTCGATAAAAACATCAAAGACTTTATATTGATGTATTTTGAAACATGGAACCTTTTGGGACCTTACTATGTAAACTCTGATATATTTGAATAATATGAATGACAACTCTTTTGATTACGCCTCGGTTAGAGATCGTTTTCTATTATTATGACTGTTGTGCCGTCGAGTAACACCCAAGTTGAATTCCGCTGCATCATGAATTGGGGGTGTTACAGATTGGTATCAGAGCCATGGTTATAGAGAAACGGGTCTAAGTGAGACCTAAACTATAACTACAATAACAAGCAAAAACATTTTTATAGCCTTCCGCTCTTCGTGCCTTCCATCCTCCAGAAGATTATGGACTTATTACACATGTTATGCTACATGAACATATTTGTATATTGTTATATGCACATTGCCATAGTTTGAGCATTTTCCATAAGCATTTGATTTATTTTGACATCGAAATACTAATTGTAGACATCATGTCCGCACCTCCATCTCCCGATCATCTTCCTGCTATGCCTGAGTATTTACCAATTCTTCCCGAACCTAATGATCCTTACTTTGAGGCAATTGACTACGATGATGAGGAAGAACCTTATGAGGATCTAGACAACGAAATAGATTCGGACGAAGATCCTGAAATGGATATGGACATAAACATCGATGATTACGAAGAGGATCCTGAAATGGATGTTGACATCGAAGGCATCGATGACATTGAGGAAGCGGAGGAACAAATAGTGGTGCCACATCTATCACCATTAACATCTCCACCTCCTGTTTCACAAATTTCATCCGAATCTAACCGTACCACTCCAGCTCAAGTTCCGAATTCTACTCACCAAACCGGCGGAACATCTACATCTACACATATGTTCGTGAACTCAGCTCAATACGAAATCTACTCTTTGAAACAAGCTCTCAACCTAACCCAACTCAAAGTTCAAAGTATGGCAAGTCAAATGCACGACTATATATCCAAGGTAAATTCTGCCAGAATGGATGCCATGAATGCTCGAGACGACCTATATTGGTTTAAGCTTGACATGAGCTACGTGAAGAGTGACTCGACTCATATTGGGGAAGTAGTCTTAAATCCTTTGACTGGCTTGGATAACGTCAAGGATAGACTCACTTTGGTTGAGAGGGCCCAAGAACAGGATGCGGTACAAATTCATAAACTACTTCACCGCCTAAATACCGCAGAAATCCGGTTAGATGTTGCAAACTTTGATAGGTATCAACATAAGAATGATTTGTGTGGAATGCAAACTCAAATGAGTTCCATACAACAAAGGCTATACCAAAAGGATGTCAAAGAATACCGTCCAAACGAAAGTGTAGATGTGTTAGCAACATACGGAATTAATAATCCGTCCGGACTACGACAACCTCCCAACCAACGTTAGACTAGTGTTATAGTACTAGTTATCTTTAGTACAACGTTGTAATTACTAACTGAAAGTATCAGTTAGTAAGTTTTGAATGAACTTGTAATAAGTTCGATTTTGTAATCAACGTTATATGAATAAAACTCATGTTTTATATACTATCATGTGTTATGTTTTTAAGTTTCAACATTATTACCCCATCATTCTTATCAAAAATTGTGCTCATCTCACAACTCTCTAATTACAACGTATCTTTTGAATAATAGAATCATGGCGCCAAAGAAAAAGACACCACCAACGATGACGCAAGCTGCCATCCGCAAACTGGTAAAGGACAGTGTCAATGCAGCACTTGTCACGGAACGAGCAGCCATAGCTGCAGCAGCTGCCGAAGCCACCACAGCTGCTGGTACTGCAGCAGCCGCTGATGCTGCAGCATCTGCTGATGCTGCAGCAGCCGCGGAAGCCGCCACTGCTGCGGAAGCTGCTATAGCTGCAGAAGCAGCCAGAATTGCCAGCCTTAACCTTGGAGGACTGAACTCAACTACCCCTCCGGCAACAAATGTTGCTACCGTACCAAAGGGTTGCTCGTTCATTTCCTACTTGAAATGTGAACCCATCAAATTCAAGGGTACTGAAGGAGCTGTGGGTTTGACCCGTTGGTTTTAAAAGGCGGAGTCAGTGTTCTTGGTCAGTAAATGTACCAAGGGTGACAAAGTTCAGTATGCCACGAGTACTCTGTTGAATGAGGCATTGTCTTGGTGGAACTCAATTGCTCAACCCATGGGCATTGAGAATGCCTATAAGATTTCGTGGGATAACCTGAAAAAGATGATGATCAAGGAATACTGCCCTCGCAGCGAAATGCAAAAGTTGGAGGTTGAATTCTGGGACCATACGGTTAGGGGTAATGATATCATAACCTACAACCGTCGATTCCAGGAATTGAGGATACTTTGTCCAACAATGGTTTCCACAAAGGAAAAATTGTTGGAAAAGTATATCTGGGGACTTCCATCAAGCATACAGGGGAATGTGACTTCGGCAAATCCCAAGGAACTTGATGAAGCTATGCGGATGTCCCGCAGCCTCATGGATCAAGTGGTACGTATGACGGAAACCCGAAAGCAAAACAACCCCAACAATACCAACAACACCAACAACGCCAGCAATACCAATAATCCCAACAATTCCAACTACCGTAACAACAACAACAAGAACAACAACAACAAGCGACCATGGGATGGTAACCATGGGAGTAACAACAACAACAACAACCAAACCCGAAACAACAACCATCACAATCAACAGAACAAGAGACAAGAAGCCGCGACGGCTTATGTTGCTGCACCAGCTGGTGGTAAGTACGTTGGTAATCTACCACAATGTACCAAGTGCAACTACCATCATGAAGGTCCTTGCCCGGCCAAATGCAACAAGTGCCAGAAGCCCGGACATCTTGCCAAGGATTGTAGAGGCAAGGGTATAGCTACTGGGGCTAACACACAGCCCATAGTTACATGTTTTGGGTGTGGTGAAAGGGGATACTTCAAGAACAACTGTCCTCAAAACCAAGGACCCCAAGGCGGAGGTGCTCGTGGTAGAGCCTATGTCATGGGAAATGGAGAACCACACCAAGACCCGAACGTGGTTACCGGTACGTTCTTACTCAATAACATTCATGTTAAAGTCTTATTCGATTCTAGTGCTGATATGAGCTTTATATCTACTAGAATTGTGCCTTTACTTGATATTCCATCAATTACTTTAACCACTAGTTATAGTATTGAACTAGCTACCGGTGACTTAGTAAATACCAATACCGTAATCCCAAACTGTACCATTAATCTCTTAGACCACCCCTTTAACATCAATCTTATGCCAATCGAACTCGGAAGTTTCGATGTTGTTATTGGCATGGATTGGTTGTCTAAACATCAAGCTAACATTATTTGTGGTGAAAGAGTTGTGCACATTCCATGTGACAATGAAATTTTGATCATTCGTGGTGATCAAAGTGGAACTCGAATAAACATCATCTCATGTATCAAAACCATGAAGTACATTGAGAAAGGATGTTATGCTTTTCTAGCCCACGTAACCGAAAAGAAATCCGATGAAAAACGTCTCGAAGATGTTCCTATTGCCCGTGAGTTTCCTGAAGTCTTTCCCGAAGATTTACCCGGACTACCACCAAATCGTCAAATAGAGTTCAGAATTGATTTAATACCTGGAGCGGCGCCAGTTGCCCGCGCACCATACCGGCTAGCACCTTCAGAGATGCAAGAGCTATCAAATCAATTACAAGAACTTTCGGACAAGGGATTTGTTCGACCCAGTTCCTCACCTTGGGGAGCTCCAGTTTTGTTTGTGAAAAAGAAAGATGGGTCATTACGAATGTGTATTGAGTATCGTGAGCTAAACAAATTAACCATAAAGAACCGATACCCACTACCAAGAATTGATGACTTATTCGATCAATTGCAAGGTTCAACCTATTACTCAAAAGTTGACCTACGATCAGGTTACCACCAAGTTAGAGTTCGTGATGAAGACATTCCAAAAACAGCCTTTAGGACACGATATGGTCACCATGAATTCCAAGTGATGCCATTTGGGTTAACAAATGCACCGACAGTATTCATGGATCTCATGAATCGGGTGTGTAAACCATATTTGGACAAATTCATGATCGTATTCATAGACGACATTCTCATATATTCCAAAAACGAAGAGGAACACAAAGAACACCTGAGAACAATTTTAGGACTACTCAAGGAAGAGAAATTGTATGCAAAGTTTTCCAAATGTGAATTTTGGATTCAATCAGTACAATTCCTTGGGCATGTGATTGACAAGACCGGTTTACATGTCGATCCCGCTAAAATTGAAGCTATCAAAAATTGGCCAACACCTACCACACCTACAGAAATTCGTCAATTTATGGGTTTAGCCGGGTATTACCGAAGGTTTATTGAAGGATTTTCCTCAATAGCAAAGTCTTTGACTAAACTAACTCAGAAAGACAAGAAATACGTATGGGATGAAGACGAAGAAAAAGCTTTCCAAACCCTCAAACAGAAACTTTGTAGTGCTCCTATCCTAGCATTGCCAGATGGGATCGAAGATTTTGTAGTCTATTGTGATGCATCACACCAAGGGTTAGGTGCCGTGTTGATGCAACGCGATAAGGTCATGACTTATGCATCAAGACAACTCAAGGTTCATGAGGAAAATTACACCACTCATGACTTAGAGTTAGGAGCTGTGGTCTTTGCACTAAAAATCTGGAGACACTATCTATACGGTACTAGATGTACTGTGTACACCGATCATAAAAGCCTGCAACACATTTTGAACCAAAAAGAACTAAACATGAGACAACGTCGTTGGTTGGAATTACTAAGTGATTATGACTGCGACATTCGTTACCACCCAGGAAAGGCAAACGTAGTAGCCTACGCCCTGAGCCGAAAGGAACGGGTTAAACCACTACGAGTCCGAGCCTTAGTTTTAACCATAAATTCAAACTTTCCTACTCAAATCCTTCACGCTCAAGCTGAGGCGGTGAAACAAGAAGACATCCAAAAGGAAAAGTTGGATGGCATGATACAAAAGAAATTCGAAACCCGTTCAGATGGAACTTTATGCTTCCAAGGTCGAAGTTGGTTACCACTTTATGGTGGCCTACGAGACTTGATTATGCATGAATCACACAAGTCTAAATACTCCATACATCCAGGATCTGATAAGATGTATCATGATCTTAAGTTACTCTATTGGTTGCCGAACATGAAAGCCGACATTGCAACATACGTTAGCAAATGTCTTACCTGCTCCAAAGTAAAAGCCGAACATCAAAAACCATCCGATCCATTGCAACAACCAGAGATTCCTACTTGGAAATGGGAAAGGATTACTATGGACTTCATTACCAGGCTCCCAAAGACATCAAGCGGTTATGACTCCATCTGGGTCATAGTTGATCGTCTCACAAAATCCGCACACTTTATACCAATCAAAGAGACTTACAAAATGGAACAACTAACCCGACTGTACGTCAAAGAAATAGTCTCAAGACATGGTGCACCAATATCCATCATATCCGACAGAGATGGTAGATTTACTTCCAATTTCTGGCAGTCACTCCAAGACGCCTTTGGAACAAATCTAGACATGAGTACAGCGTATCATCCTCAGACCGATGGTCAGAGTGAACGAACCATCCAAACACTTGAAGACATGCTTCGAGCATGTATAATAGATTTTGGAAAAGGATGGGATACTCATCTACCATTAGTCGAATTTTCCTACAACAACAGCTATCATGCAAGTATTCAAGCAGCTCCATTTGAAGCACTTTATGGTCGAAAGTGTCGTTCACCTGCTTGTTGGGCTGAAGTGGGAGAAGTTCAACTCACTGGACCAGAACTCATCCGTGAAACAACAGATAAGATTGTACAAATCAGAAGTCGATTACAAGCCGCAAGAGATCGACATAAAAGTTATGCCGACACACGACGCAGACCCCTAGAATTCCAAGTCGGAGATAGGGTTATGCTAAAGGTATCGCCTTGGAAAGGCTTGATACGATTCGGTAAACGAGGAAAACTAAACCCAAGATACATCGGACCATTCAAAATCCTAGCCAGGGTTGGCCCTATGGCGTACAGACTTGAGCTTCCATCAGAACTCAGTAGTGTACACCCCACTTTCCATGTATCTAACCTAAAGAAATGCTTGTCGGATGAATCACTCGTGATTCCACTCGATGAAATTCAACTCAACGACGATCTTCAATTTATTGAGGAACCCATAGAAATCATGGACAGAGAGGTCAAACAACTCAAGCAAAGCCGTATTCCAATTGTCAAGGTTCGTTGGAACTCACGACGTGGTCCTGAATACACATGGGAACGAGAGGACCAGATACGTAAGAAATACCCACATCTTTTTACCAACGAAGCTTCTACTCCCAACGCAAATTGATCTCCGGGACGGAGCTCTCATATGGGGTGGAGACTGTAACAATTCGCAATTTCAGGTTAATTACTATTCCGGGAAAATTTTACTATTCATTTCTTTCCGAAATTTTCCCGAAAGTTGATTTTTATTTCATATTCTCGAGTGATAAATCATTTCCATGGCAAAATAAATGTTTGACATTCGTCAGATCATTTTCGTGAAAGTTATTAAGGAAATACACGTTTTAGGGTAAAACGTCATTCAGAAATTCCACGCACAACGAAATTTGACCCCGTCAGGTGACCCCACATCAGAAAAATGTTTGACACACTCATGATTTATTTGAGAATAAATCATGACTGAGAAAAATATGACCAGAATAAACCTCGGCCGTGAAAAACTGGAATTTTCAGTTTTAAGCATTTTTACTCAGCCGTAACCCTAGCCTATACCTGCACCGCGTTTCTAAGATGATTTGAGTTTTCAACTTATTAGAATAAGTCAACATATTTTTCCCTCCTCCATTGACCAAAAATCATCCCTTGATGTTATAAGTCATTTCGTGATTTTTAGGCTTACGGTTTGATGTCTAAAAGACATTTAATACCAACCGACACTAGACTGAGCCCAGTCTAGACATTATAAGTCATTTTAAATCATTTATAACATATTAGAAAAGTAACATTTTACTTTTCTCAATTTTACGCAATATTCGTACATTTTACGTATTACGCGTTTTAGACCCGTGTTTCCAGTTTTAGCAGGGTTTTACCACCCAAATGGCACCTACCACTCATTTTATATTTTATTATGGGACATATGGACATGTTTATCAATACTTTCAAGTTTCATAATTTTACGACACCCGGTTTTACGTTTTGAGGCCTAATCATTTACGGTTGGCTTTTCCCGGAGTCAAAACTAGCAAATATCTTAGGATAATATCCAAGCCAAGCCAACTCACCCCCCTAGCTCTTGTGAACCGCCAATGGGGGGGGGAGTCACCCCATGGTGTGGCTTGATCTTGTGGAAAATAGTCCAAGATGATTACATGTGTTATTTTGCTAAAAATATCCTAAGGAAACTAACCTGCTCATGAGACTATAAAAAGCCCCTCTCCCCCCTTCCTTTGTGCCGTCCACCTCCAACACCAAAACCATCCATCCTTAGCTTTATTTCCTTCTAATTTCTAGCAAGTTTCAAGTGAAGTTCAAGTATAGAAACCCTAGTTGATCTTAAGTTACCAAAACACTTCCAAACCCTAATATACTTGGTGATTTCTCTTGAGTTTAAATCCACTCAATTCACCTCAATCTTCATCATCCATCTTTCAAGAATACTAAGGGTAGAAAGGTTGCATGAAGTGAAAAAGGGTTGAAGCAAGTCTATCAAAGTCCATTTCCTTACTTGTTACTTCCTTTCTTTATTAGAAAGCCAAAAGTTGTAAGCCTAAACCTAACATGCTTCTTGTTAATTTATCACGTTCATATCATTTACATGTTATTCTTGCTATATTATGTCTTGTATGAATGTCCATGGTGTATAAAAATGACTAAAACATGTTGTTGTGATTGATTGTTAAGATAAGTTACTAAAACAAGCAAACTAGTGACTTTCTTGGTAAGACCTGATCAAAATGGAAAAATTATGATATTGGATTATTACATATTACAGTAGAGGACTTAACAAGGAAACCATAGCAACTTGAACCACCTAAAACGAGTATACGAGTCAAAAGTTACGCCTATTTGAAGTTACCAAAGATTTCCGGCAAAACTGCCAAAACCTTACTGTTTTGCATTCTGAGTTTTTGAAAGTCACCCTTCTGCTCCGATTAATCAAAAAGTTAAAACACGAAAGTTGTCCGGAACGCCGTTTTCGTTCAGGAACAAAGAAGCTCGAGACCTAAAAACACTTTCCGAATGATAAAATTCTTCAAATTCTAAATAGCCCATTTTTAGGCGAAAGTCACTAGATTAGGGTTATACTTTGAAAGGAACAAGAGGTCTTATGACCTATAATCAAGACCACCACCATGGCTAGAGCCAAGGTTGTGTCTCATGACCTTGGAACAAGGACCAAAGGTCATGGCTAGGCCATGACGAAATGACCATACCAACTTACATAGGCGTAAACATGAAACAATGAATTAGGCGATAACTTGAACAAGCAATTTGGATCTACTTCACTTATAAAGGAACCATGAGATATTACCAAGAGAAAATGGTCATACAAGACTTATGAAACTTACCCTAATAACAATCTTCATATACTAAATAAACTTTCCTAAGTTTATCCAAATATCGGACATGTAACTTTTCGGATCAAAACTTATATCTATATATTTTATCAACTACTACAATAGTAGGGAGCCTCATGTGAGGAGTTCATTATGTAAGCCGTCGAGATGAGTTGTGGATTTACGAGTTAAAGTGTCCTGGCTCCTCGAACGCTTACTAACATGACTTCTGAATTATGTCGGCCCGAACGGTAGTAAACGATATACAAAAACATACATGTTCATGAATCTTTTCTTTCAAAGACTTACAAATATACATCATACCACATCATGGACTAAATGCAAGATATATATATAGGCACTCCGTTATATTCATTACTCAAATCCTAAATCACGACATTCTATTATAGGTTGCTCGTAGAAACCTACACGATCCAATCATCACCTTCATTACTTGCTATCCTACTTAAGGTGAGTTCATAGCCCCACTTTACATTACTTCAATGATTTACAAACCCTTGGGGGGAATACATGCTACTTTTAAACCGAACACAATGCTTTGAAACTGTATGCTGCCTGATTGTTTTATTATTACTAAGTACCTACCTTGCCAATCCTAGGCCCCTATCATGAACCATTTAATCACTAGAATTAGTGTGCCCGAGTATTGTGAATAGGCCTATTGGGATTGACGAATCCCATTTGTTTGAGCAGATTAGTTCAAACGAATGCACTATATTTGAACATTAAGTATGACGGCAAAGTACTTACTGGGGCAACAAAACCGCCGATTGATATTGGTACCCGTTAACGTATTGGTTGCATGAGCTTAGTATATAATAATAACTGTTTTGTTTTCTAACATGAGTATGAGTCTAATTAACTCTTACTACCAACATATTGTGTTCAACCGTTAAACAAACTCTATGAACTTCACTCAACCTTTGTGTTGACCTCTTAAGCATGTATTTCAGGTCCATGATAATCAAGAATGGAGCGGAAGGGTACGTACCGAAGGAAGAAGGCTATAAACTATTATGTCATTCGATAAAAACATCAAAGACTTTATATTGATGTATTTTGAAACATGGAACCTTTTGGGACCTTACTATGTAAACTCTGATATATTTGAATAATATGAATGACAACTCTTTTTATTACGACTCGGTTAGAGATCGTTTTCTATTATTATGACTGTTGTGCCGTCGAGTAACACCCAAGTTGAATTCCGCTGCATCATGAATTGGGGGTGTTACACAATAATCCATGGATGGATAAATGCATTCATCTAGAAGATTACTCTTATGTTTAATTATTAAATTCATGTTTTGATTTATAATTGAAATAAGATAATTTCTAAGTATTCCTAAAAGCTAGTGGGAGTATTATGTTTAAATTCTTAAATCATATATGTTGTAGAACATATGAAAAGTAATATTCTATATAAGTAAATGTTAAGTCTTAGAATGGAATGAAATTTTACTTGTAAGATTTAGGAAATAAGACATATAACCTTAGAATGAATGTTTATTGTTGAAACATGTGCGGTAAATGAATCTAATATAACATGATATATTATTTAGAAAGTCTAAATAGATATGTATGACATGAATAAAATCTAAATATGACTCATAGATTTTTCATGTACATCATGTTTTGTTGTATCATACTTGACTACAAGATGATTTGACAATATTAATATCTAATTAAAAAGTTATTAGATAACTTGTGTAGATATTCTAAAAAGAATATGCTTGATTATAGAATCACATCCTAAAACTGGAATAGCTTCCAAATTCTATAGAGGAACAATTTTTCAATTGTTGTGAAAATTGTCATAGTCAACAAACTTGAAAGTTTGAATGGCATCAAACATTACATAATAGATATTAAGGTTTACGGAAAGTTTTAATAGTATATTGTTGTTGCATACAATGATGCTAAATGAAATTGAGATGACACTCAATACTAGTTATGGTAAGGATTTCGTTCATTGCTATATGTACTAGTTGTACTTACTAAAAGCATAAGTTGCATTATACATTAAGAGTATAAGAATACTTCAAACTTTAAAATGTTTGGAAGTTTAATTTTCATAAATTGGTGGTTAAGGATGTCTCACATTTTTATGAAATATGGCATTATCAAAATAGTTGACTATGCACATATAAGAATTTCCATAGTTGAATTCTTGAAATAAGTATTCTTAAAATTCCGATAGATCAAAGTTGGATGATTTATGTCTTGTCAACAAGTATGAATGTCATTGCTTGTAGTCAAGATAGAATTTGTTTCTTCAAATTATTTTTGAAGTTTAATACTGCTGGACCCCTCGTAGGATTGTCAAGATGTTTGCATGGCCGTGCCCAAGATCTTCCCTGAATATGTTCAGATGATTTGGTAATCTTGATCAATCACTAACAACGAGAAACAGAATGGTTAATTAAGGAATGACTTTAATCCATATTCTTATTAACATGGTATTAGAAACAAAATGATAATAATAATGAGAAATCATTAAAAGGTTTTTCCAGGATCCTTACTCGAGATCGTACTAGAGGCATCGGCGTGTTGCAAGACGCTAACCGATGTGATTACACTATTAAAATATGTCCAAGTGGGAGTTGTTAGATTATGGACATTATTTTAGTAGTCGTATGTTAGGATCGAACTCGAGATCACGGGATTGTACACAATACGTATGAAGAGAAAAAGAAATAATTATTTATAAAATGTTATAAGTAATTATTAATAAACACAAAACTAGTAACGACCGTTAGTATTTAACGGAGAATGACTAACGACCGTTAGACGAAGAAAAGGAAAGTAATACTTGTGAATAATTGGAAACAAGAGAAGGTTCCGGAATCCCTTGGAGGGATGCATGACCGATCGGCCAAGGGAGGGTTTCCACCTCCTTTGTGCCTTGAGCTCCAACTATTCACTAGTATATAAACACCTCATGGGTTATTGGTTTTCTCATAACTTGTACACACACATCTTGGTGTTTTTCTCTCCTCTCTTTGTCTTTGGTCGATCCATCTAAACAAACCCTAAGGGTTTCGATTTTCATAGATCAAAAGAAGTTTTATGTTTAATTACTTGCATAAACTTTTTCTTGAATTAGTACGTGTGTACAAGAACGTGAATCAAACACACTATTGTTTGATCTTGGATTGAATTCAAAAGAGGTAAGGGGTAATTCTTGTAATCCACATGAACCCTAATTAGGGTTCTTGTTCCGGAAGATTGCTTTTGATTCTTGTTCGGGCTAGAATCACAAAGGTATGTTTACTATTTAATTATTGATTAATTAATTACATGTTATTTGATCTTGTTATAATTGCTTCCACTATGCTCACTTGATGTGTTTGGTTTATAATATATGAATGTCATGATATCATAATTCCAACAAGTTTATCAATAAAGTTTTGGAGGGAGAAATTGCTATGTTTCCTTTAGACGGGAAGGAGGACGAGTGGTGTGATGAATTAAAGGGCAAATATATCCAATCTTTACCATCAATTGTAAATGAGGTTGATCATGAAGAAACTAAAGAGGACGTAACAGGTTATCATTACTTGCTGTCTACACCCGTTGGATCATTCACATATGCGAAGATAGAGGAGTTAAAGAAAGAAATGGAAGATAAGAAGAAAAAGTGTGATGAGCTCCACCATGCTAGTCCCGAGTCTTTATGGATAAGAGATCTTAAGGCTCTTGATTCCCAACATGAGAAGCGAGAATATCCTTTAGCACCATCTTTAGCAGAAAAGAGTGCACAACCACAGAATGCAGCCGGACCACAAAGGGAGAAGAAGAAGAGTCGTATGTAGTGAGTGATTCTGATGAAGAAGAACCTGAAGATGAGAACTATGCGACTGAGGGGATTCTAATTTTGAATATGAAGAATGAGGAGCAAGTGATTGAAGAAATATGTGTTTGGTTCTTCTAACTATGAATTTAAAAAATGGTAGGAATTATGCTTTGTTTTTTTGAACCTTTAGTTAGGATGGGTTGTAATGTTGACTTGCCCAAAACAAGTCGAGTTTTAAAGAGTCCGCTTCACACCTTAAAAATTGCTTTAGCTCACATTTACGCATTTTTTGATATTATCTTTTTATTATAAAGGATTCAAGCTCGAATCTAGTGAATAACTAAAAAATATAAATTGGGCTCGACTCGGCTCCTTTATGACATAAATAATCAATCTTTTGTTATCCCAGGTGGCGAGGTGCAAGCTCGTTTATCAAATGAGCCTAAACATATGTTAGCAAATGTTTGTCTCCACCCAACGTCAACTTAACCCAATCTTACCGTAGTAAGTTAGTAACGATAAAGGATTTTGCTCGCTTAACCAGACATTGTTCTAGCTCCTCACTTAACATGCTCGCTTTATTGTCATATTAAGTTATAGAAATGAAAAGTGCACAAGTCGTGTACAAAGAAAACATTTCAATACAAATTAAAAGACGACCGTTATTTTCTTTCAAAACATATTTTAAAAGTAAAAGAGAGATTTAAAGCAAGAAAATAACAAAAAGAAAAGATAAAAGAACACCAAAAATTCCAAACTTGCACAGTTGCACACCCCAAACTTCTTTATACTTCCCTTCTATCCATATCCACACTTTTCTTTTGATTTTTAGCCTACTCTTTCATTTACTTTCATCTTATGTTCTTAATCTTAATATTGATATAATACTATGTCATCTTCCAAAACGTCCAGTCTTACGCTTAAGTCCAAACTCCTGTATGCTAGCTCTTAAGCTGCCATCACATCGACGCTTCACTAATAAAGAAAAGACTTGAAACAAAAAAAGAATGTTATGTATTAAGTGCACCCTGATAGTTAAAAGGACCATCAGGCTGATGTTGTGCTACTATGGATAAAATTCACTTTTTTAGTCATTTTAGTCGGACCTTAAAATACACATAGCAATCTTCGTTATCATGATTGATTTTACAAATCCATAGGTTTTCTGCTACATTCACGCGTGATACCTAGTTTTTGTTATGAATTCATAGTTGCTAGTGGAAAAAGTATAAAACTATGAAAATATTGAAAGCTCATAAGTCCAAAATTAGTAGTGTAATTCTAATGCTTAAATAACTTAACCAGGAAATAGTAGTGTAATTCAAATGGGAGTTATTTGAAAAGTATTTATGCTTAACAGATTAAGTGCACAAGAAATAGTAGGTTAATGCAAACTAGAATGAATCCAAATGTTATTGTGATTGACCTCTTTTTTAGTCTAAAGATATAGCTAACAGGTGTTTGTAAAAAAAAAAAAAAAGGTGTTTGTTTACCCTATATAGCGGACTAGCTTCATGACCCGGCCGATGGCCGGGTACGCTTCATTACATTGTTTTACAAAAATACTTTAAGGGATAAATAAAAATAATTCCTTTTATATATTGCTCATATATTATATGTAGTAATAATAAATAGTATATATAAAATTAATTATTTTTTAACTTGATATATACAAAGCATATATTCATTATGACGTGTTTATGCTTTATATCTATAATGTTTATAAAGGAAATGATGTTCATAATAAAATAAGTAAATAATGGTTAGGCATAAAGGAAATACATCCTCATACATTATAACTAATATAGTTACTTGAAGAAAATGATATACATAGATAAAAAAAAATGAAACTTGCAAGAAAAAACATAATAATTATGTCATTATTGAGATGTAACAAATAGAAACACTCATACTTTAAAAAAAGTATAAAACAACAATTATGAAACCATTAAAAATAAAATGACTTGAACAAAAACATTGAAGGAGTCAATGTGAGGAATACTTCTCAATAACCTCTTCAATCATTATATTGTAACGCCACTTGATAAGCATGCCTCATTTTGTATGCCTTGAGGATACTTTATTTTGTTATATGGCTAGTCGGTGGAGATAATAAACCAATCTTGTAATTATGCATGTCGATTCCAAACTTGTATTTATAACTACAAAAAACAAAAATGATGTAATAAAATTATATTTTGGAAATTGAAAGCATTATATAACACTTTTCTTTTACCTGCTTCTAAACATATTAACATCGTAATTATCGTCGTTGATATATATCTTGCTGGCTCCAGTATGATGCATGGCAATAGTTGGCGCACCTATATAAAATGATATACTAAATTAGCATCAATTTACCTAAAAACAATTGCATAATGTTTATAATTTGATAGTTTATAGTATAATACCTTCCAAATAAACGACTTTCGCCAACTGTATTATGACAACTACCAATCCGGACGAATCTCTTTTAGATGTAAGTTCTTTAAACTTGTCAACGACTTCATTAAAAAAACGACACTCTAATTTGTTTCCCCTAAGTGGAATAAACATTTAAAATGCTTATTAAACTGTGTTGATTTTATATACATAAAATTAATATTAACAAATATGATAAGTAAACATACTCTTCATCTTGAATCTGTAAACGTATGATTTGTTTAGTGATTCCATGCGAATCAAACTGTTCGGGTTCGCTAATAGATACAATTGCGCCAATGACATCTATGTATTATAGTGTAAGGACTCATATACGTTATTCACAACACATAAGGAGAAAATTACATAAAATAATTGTAATATATGATTAATTAGAGCGAAAATAACATACCAACTGTATTAGCTTCGGTTCTAAATCGCGAAATAATGTACTTGAATGGTACAAACATGAATGATTGCATTTTTTGCTGAAATGCATATATAGGATTCAACAATGTGTTGTTTGAAAACACAATCTTGTACCGATTGTTAAACAAAGGGTATAAATCTTCATTATTTGTCACATTAAAGTCGCTAACAATATACCACATGCCCTCCTGTAATGGTAAATCGTATTTGGGCATATCACACTTCCTAATGATGCATTGCATGCGGTTTCCCTATTGCAAAACAATTAATTTTGTATAAATGATTCGACTTTAAAAAAAAAAAACTTATTACATGTTTTAAAACTAATACTCACTAACCTGCTCATCTTGCATAACACATCAAAGACTCTTAACTGGGGTAGGCTTTCCATAAGGATGTGAAAACCATTTTCTTACACATAATACTTTCACTTTGATGTTATCCATATTAGGCTCAAGAGCAGACAACAGTGTGTGATCATTCATCATAATCGTTGCTGCTTCTTTACTTGTGTTCTGAACCGGATTTGTTTAGGTGGATGTGGTAAAGGTAAATAAAAGCAAGCAGTTATAATATATGTTGATTTGGTTTAGGGTTTGAAAATTTGATATTATTTTGTTATCTTTAGAAATTATATTCATAATTTTTGATATTTAAACAAACTGAGATAATTAAGGAGATAATTGGGAGTGTTTAAAGCAAATTGATTATTAAAAAAATTGATACAATTTATGATTTTTAAATAAGTTCATTTTGGAAAGTAATTTCCTTAGTTGTTGTATTATAATTCAAAATAATCATACACTAAATTGTAATGCTTTGTTATCAAAGTTATAAATTTCAAAATATAGTGTGGTGACAATTAGTTTGTTTGATTAGTTTGTGATATTAGATTTCAATATGTTTCATAACTCTTGTAAATCACAGTTAATATATTTCAGTATGATGCAGAAAGAGTTGTTTCAAAGTTACTAAATTTCAAATCAAAGTGTGGCGACGTTCAGATTTTATATTTCAGCATGCTTGTTTGGTTAGTTTGTGATATTAGTATGAGTTTCATTTGTGAAATACGTTTGATTTTTTGCATTATTTTGTTGTCGTTAATAACTTTGTTCATATTAACAGCGGTGTAGTAAAGTAAAAAATCGTATAGTAAGCATTTTTTATAAAACATTAAGTGATGATTTATATAATTACGCTAGGAAATATGTAATTGAAACCTGATTAAAACAAAAACAATGGAAACAAAACATAAAGAAGAACAATTAAACATAAAGAAATCCAATAAAAAAAAGTTTAACAATGAAACTTGGGTGATTTTTCTAGATCAAATGTTACATGAAAATTATCATAATCTAAATCATCCAAATGATCTTCATCGCTAAACTCTTCTTCTTGGTCAGCCTCCAAAGCTCTCAGCCTTCTCTTGATTGCATCTTTGAGCTTGTTTGGTTTTTTACCGGGCTCTGGTCTTTGTTGGCTCTTGATCCACCTCTGCAACTTTTTCTCTCTATATTTAGCTTGCAAACGTCCATAGATCTCCTCAGGATGCATGTTCAAACTGGTTGCATCATCTTTTAAGTCTGAGTTAAGTCCATCTAAAAAAAACATATGTTTAAAAGAATATCATGAAAGTATTAAAATGTAAAATATATTCGTCATAGTATAAAAATTTCAAAATTGGTATTAACCTGATGAGCCAACAGACTCTTTGAGAGGAGACTCTTGCAATGCCTGGCTTAGTTGCTTCCTGATACGATAAATAAATGTGATTAGTATAAAATGATACATGTCAATGAAAAAAAAACGAAAACAATTCATCACATTGCCATTGATACTTACTTGGATGGTTTTGCTGTATCGTTCTCATGTGCAGCAGAACATTTAGCATTTTTCATTAGAGGGAACATGATAAAAATACTGGTAATTATACTTGATTTGTGAAGTGTGACTGTCAAATGGTGATAATGAGTTACTTTTATAGAGTAAAAATTGTTAGGATTAAAAGTGACGATCATTATTGAGTCAAATAGTTAAGTTAAATATATTCATGTAATAGTTAGTAAATGCTAGTTTATTAAAGTTTATGTGTATTATTCATGCTTGTATAAAGTCTAAGGGCTAGTTATGTAATATGGTCAAATATATGTGAAGCCCTAGACTACAAGTATAAATACACTTGTAAGGCCTCATTTTGAGTGTGGAAAACTAGAAGGGGGGGTTGAATAGTTTTACGTCTTTTTCGTTTTGCTTATTTTATAAAAGATAGTTTCTAAGATAAAACTTTCAAATCACTTTAATACATAAATATATATACTAGTTAATTTATGATTTTGTATAAATACTACTTATGTATAATGTACAATTTCAAAACACTTAACTACAAAAGTATAAATACAAGATTTATTAAAGGTTATATATATATACAATGCTTATGTATAATGTTTGGAAAGAATATACAATTTCATATATTTTATGTAAGCATATATATGTGTAGTAGTGTATAGATATAATTATATGTACTAGGTTGGTTTTTGTAAGATTAGTTTTATGAATGAATTTTAGTTTGATCTTTATGTGAAATCAACATATGCACAATACTATCAATTATGACTATGTGTGAAATGCAAGTAAGTAATAAATCAAAGAGTGAGAGATGGAAAGATCAAACCGAGACACAAAGGATTTATAGTGGTTCGGCTACAAGGACACCTTCCTTGCCCTACTCCACTCCCCGAGTCACCTACTCGAGAGTTTTCTTCACTAGATCAAAAACCTCCTTTATGGCGGAGAAAACCGTACACACCAAATAACACACCACAAGAATATCACACCACAATCACAACTTCAACACACCTTCTTCACACCAATCTTCTATACTCTTCACACCAATCTTCTATTTTCTTCACACCAATCTTCTACACACCAATCTTCTACACACCAATCTTCTATTCTCTTCACACCTTCAAAGTACTAATGTCTTGACACCTTCAAGTCACTAATATCTTCACAACTTCAATGCACTAGTGTCTTGACACCTTCAAGCCACTAATGTCTTCACAACTTCAATGCACTAATGTCTTGACACCTTCAAGCCACTAATGTCTTCACAACTTCAATCTACAAATGTCTTCTAGTCTTCTCCACTAGAGATCCTTAATTTCTTCACTACAAGATCCTATTGCTACAATCTCCTATCACCACTACTATCTAACCCTTCTTCTTCACTTCAAGTTACACTTCACACTTACAACAATTCTAGATTCTTCAACTAAATCTAGTTAACTAATACATACACCTTATTCACCAAAGTATGAAAGATATACAAGAAAATGTAAGCAAACAACTTAGATAGCAAGATGATACTAAGTTGTAATACTTCTAATAGAAGTATTCTTCTCTTTGCACTTGAAAGAATGAGGCTTTGGATCACTTGGAAACAAAGGCTTATGAAATGATCAAAGGATTTTTAGGATTGAAATGGAGATCTAGAACAGAAAGTTTTTGTGCAAAAAGGTGAGGAAAAAATCCAGGTTTAAGGTGGTATTTATAGGCAAAAGTTTCTGACAGAGGAGCGTGGCCGGTCCCCTTAAATCATGGCCGGTCCCCTTAAAATTAAGGGGACCGCCCTTTATAATTAAGGGGGCCGCCCAGCTGAAACGGCCAGAAACTTTGTCTTTTAGTGGGGAAAGTTTATTTGGTGAAAAACTAACTGATTTTGGTTAAATATTTGAAATCATATATTTAGTATGATTAAAATATTTTTCCTTATTACCAAAAGTGTTTTTCAAAAATATATAATAAGATTATATAAATAAATAAACTTTGTATTAGTTAATTAAATACCCCTTTGATCATAAATTGCACTAAGCACTTTGTTTATTCATACCTTAAGTGATTAGTTGGTGAAAGTGAATATTTATTACTAAATACGTGTTTACGTCATGATCTTTGGTTTGATTAGTTTAAGTTTTGTGATTATCAAAACATAGAGATATCGGAAGATATGAATAATGTTTTTAGTCAATTATTTATATCAACAATCTCCCCCTTTTTGATGATTACAAAACCTAAACTTATTAAATCCAAAAATTAATATTTAGACAAGTATTTAGTAAGTTTACATTCACTTCTCCCCCTTTTTGTAGAATCAAAAAGGTTAGGCCGAATAAGCTTCGTGAGAGAAGTCTAAACGGGTAGAAAACTCCCTCTTGATGTATGCTCCCCCTCGTTTGAGGGCACCAAGGTTTCGAGAAAGTAATTCTTGCAAGAAAAATATTAGAAGCACAAGCATGGCACAAGCAAATACATATAGCATAATATTAACAAGTAATAATCATGGCACAAGGGAATAGGAAACATATATGTTAGCATTAAAAATATGTATTATGAAGTGATGGTCATTCTCATATTGTAACTTTGTGTCGTTTGTTAAGATTAGTAATAGTTTAGTCATTGGGCCTTGGACTTGGCAAGCTAATATGTTATATTCTATGTTTCATAAGCCTAGTTGTCCAACCATGTAACCAAGTCCAAGCCCAAGCCCATAGAAAGCCCATAGGGCATCTCATGTTAAGAAGTATATAAACACCTCAAAGGCTCATTTGAGGTGTGTGCTTGTGTGTGTATTTGTGTGTGTTTTAGTAATCAAAGCTCTCATATTTCTTATCTCTTTCTCTTATATACACGAATTACATATAAGTCACCAAGTCACCATCTTTCTTCTTCTAATCTTCTATATTTGTGATAAAGTTGGTATATCTAAGGTCCTACAAGTGGTATCAATCGCCTAACAATGATTTAGGAGGGTTGAGAGTTTGTGTGGTTCGTGTTTTTAAGCTATATTTCACGTTTTTTTAGAAAAGTTCTCACTTTTCTTTTCTTTTTTTTTTTTTTTTTTTTTTAACACTTTTTTGATTACAAACTAGTGTTATAAACCTTATCTAACAAGAAAGTTTCAATCTTTTTGAAGATTTTAGCTTAAAAAATTCGGATCTTGTTTTTGTACTTGTTTTCGAGATCTTCAATAGTTTCATAAAAATCATCAAGTTTGCAACTTTCTACAAGTTTTGGTGTTTTTAAGCTTAGAAGTACAAGAATCTTGGATTGCAAAAGTCGTTTGGGTGTGCTTTTTGCTTATACAAAAAACTGTCCTAATTTCGAAATCACACTTTGACAACTTTTCGAGAACACAAGAAAAGGCTCCGTTCGTGCTCAAAATTGGATACTCGGTATTTTCTCTCTTGTATAAGAAAGAAATTACTTCGACTTTCGGGCTAAATTTCGAAATTGTATAATTTCGAAATTTCTTGTGAATCTGGGTTTTCGAGAAAATCACAAGTTTTTCGAGAACTTCAGAGTTTATCGAGAATTTTTCAATTTTTTCGAGAACTTCAGAGATTATCGAGAACTTCAGAGTTTATCGAGAATTTTTCAATTTTTTCGAGAACTTCAGAGATTATCGAGAACTTCAGAGTTTATCGAGAATTTTTCAATTTTTTCGAGAACTTCAGAGATTATCGAGAACTTCAGAGTTTATCTAGAATTTTTCAATTTTTCGAGAACTTCAGAGATTTTCGAGAACATCAGAATTTATCGAGAACTTCAGAGATTTTCGAGAACATCTCAAAATTTCGCAATCTTCAGAGTTTCGCAATCTTCAGAAGTTTCGCAATCTTCAGAGTTTCGCAACCTTCAGAAGTTTCGCAATCTTCAAAGTTTCGCTATCCATAAAGTTTCAAAATCACAGAAGTTTCGAGAATTTTGACAAAAGTGAGGTTTTTGACGATCAAACTTCAAACGGCCATAACTTTTGAACCGTAACTCCGTTTTCGACGAATCAGCTGTCAAAACGACCGTCAGACAGAGGAGAACGACATGCTAAATGATTTATCGATTTAGGCGAAGTTTCGAGGCCTAAAAACGCTCCGAGAAGAAGTTATTGAGGTTTTAAGGTTTTTAGTCAAAATTTTCACCATAAAAACTTGCATCAACTCACTCTAAACTCAACTCCTATTTCGTTGGAACGATCCAAGAATCAACTTTATCCATCTAAACTTCATCTAATGGCAACTCAGCAAGACATTCATGCAGCCGGTGCCGAAAACCGACCTCCCATGCTGTCAAAGGGTGGATACTCACAGTGGGCTAGTCGTATGATGCGTTATCTTAAGAGCAAAACAAATGGAAGTCTTCTCATCAAATCCATTGTGGATGGACCCTTCAAACCATCACAAGTACTAGACCCTGGTGATCCAAATGGTACCCCCCAGTACAACCATACTACAGAGATCAGAATGAGACTGAATACACTGTGGAAGACAGAAAGCAGATTGAAGCTGATGATCAGGCATTTCATTACGTCGTTCTTGGTTTACCTGAAACCATCTATGCTACTGTTGACAGTGAAGTAAGTGCTCATGCAGTCTGGGAAAGAGTCAAGAGGTTAATGTATGGGACAGACATCGGGAAACAGGAAATGGAAACACAACTGCTTAAGGAACTTCGCAAGTTTACTTCAATTCCTGGTGAATCCATAGAGACGTACTACCACAGATTCTGTAAGATCATGAATGATTTATCAAGACACAACCTCAGTTAGACAAATATTGCTAACAACACCATTTTTCTGAATGAGTTACAACCAGAATGGGGAAGATATGTCACTATTGTTTATCAGACAAAGAATTTGCATGAAGTGACTTATGATCAGGTGTATGATTTCTTGAAGCAAAATCAGGATGAAGCTAATGAAGTAAGAGCTGAATTACTAGCTAAAAAGCATGATCCTCTAGCATTAATGGCTGATACCCCAACACCTATACCAGTGAACACACAACAACAACCATCATCATCTTCCACTCACAACTACTTGCAACCATCCTACATTCAACAACCAACACCGATCTACCAACAACAGTTCTACCCACAGCAACAACAACATCTTATTCCACAATAGCAATACCCACATTTCCAAGAACCAGAATTCACTGACAATGATGAAGCTACTGCAGCCTTGACACAAGCGTTTGCTTTTCTGACAAAAGCATTCCAAGGACGCTATTCTACCCCAACAAACAACAACCAAAGGATTTCATCGAATACTCGCAATAGGCAGATCGCTCAGCCGAATTTCAATATGGGCAATGGAGGCCAAATGGTTGGAGTTTATGGGAATCAGCAAGGATATGCTACTGGAATTAACATGGGTAATCAGAATATACAGAATGCAGGTCAGTATGCAGGGAATCAGTATGGTCAGTATGCAGGGAATCAGATGGGTCAGCATGTTGGAAATCAGAGGGGTCAGAATGTTGGTAATCAGGCAATGGGTAATCAGAATAGGAATGTGGCAGCTCCAGTTGTTGGGAATTATGGAAATGTGAATCAGGGTAATCCAGTAAAGTGTTTCAACTGCCAAGGAGTAAGTCATATGGCAAGGAACTGTCCTACTAAGCCGAACAAGAAAGATCTAGAGTACTTGCAGAAAGCAGTGATGTTGGCACAAAAGGCTAAGGCAGGGTTTCAGTTGAACGCAGAGGAGAATGATTTTATGGCTCTTATGGATGACATGGAAGATAGAGAGGATATCGATGCGAATTGCATATTCATGGCTAATCTACAGGAAGCTAAGTATGACACGGATTCTGACACACTTCCTGTTTATGACACCAGTGCACCATCTGAGGTATCAAATTTCAACACATGTCATAATAATGATATATTTGATATGTCTCCTCATGAGGAACAGCATTCTGAGAAGCAATCACCCACTTATGATACATACCTGGACACGCCAAGTAGTAGCAATACTTCTTCAGCAACTCCAGATGTGAATCATAATGGAGGCTTCGTTTCACAGCATGCTGAGAATGATGAGGAAACACGTGCTTTATTTGAATCATTATTAAATAATTGTGGTATTGAAATCGAGAAAGTGAAAAAGGTCAATCGCGATGTTAAGGCCGCGAATGAGAAATTGACCACTGAGCTTGAGAGATACAAGGAAAATGCAAAAAGTTTTCAAATTCACAAAGAACGCGAGTCAGAATTTGAAATTGGTTATAAGAAATTACTTGTTAAAGATAGGGAATGGAAAAACAAGTTTGCTAATCTTGAAATAAGTTCAACAAAAACCATTAACTCTTTAAATCAAGAAATTTCTGAATTAACAAACCAACTTTCAAAACAAAAAACAGCTTATACCAATCTTGAAAAAGAACGAGATGAGTTGAAAAAGGACTTTGCAAAGAAAGAAGATAAACTTTTGGAAGAAATCGTAGAGTCAGAACACAAGATTACACATCTAGAAGAATTAGTGGTTAAGTCGGGTCAGTCAAGTCAAACTATGAAAATGATTTCAAATCAAACTAATCCGATTTACCATACGAAACACAAAATGGCTCTCGGTAACAACAATCCTTGTAATCTCAAGAAAGCTCAGGATGAACAGAATGTTTTGTATAATGGTAGTGTTTTTTACACCAAACATGATCCTCCCGTCGTTCGGGATTCTGTGCAAACGATAGAACATGTCGAAGAGAGCATTTCTAAAATGAAACAAAAGGATTTAAAACCCATTGATTATAACAAATTGAACAAACTTTCGGGTATTACTTTTGTTCCACAAAAAGAACCATCTGTGTTTTCCATAAAATGACCATTCTCGAAAATGTTTTCTAAAAAAGTAGTTGCTTCCAAATCAATTTCTAACATGGAACAGATGTCTTCAAACAACACTTTTAACTCAAGTGTTGCACGGGGATATCTTGATGATCTTAAAACCAGAATTGGGCAACTTAAAACGACTTTAGAATCTAAAACGAGACTTAATGAGATCAACTGGAATTCCACGGTTCATTTACAGCTTAAAAAGATTCTCGAAAATGAATTTGCTCCTCAAATTAATAACATTCATGCTCGTGTAATTCACTTTGAACAAGCATTTTTGAAAGAAACAGCTGACTTCGTCACGGATCACAAATCCCTGATAAAGAAGGCTAATGAATCTTTTGAGCAAATCAATGTTTTGGAAAACCTAAATGATTCTCTCTTCGAAGCTGTTATGACCACTGACATTATGTCCATCATTTTACAAACATATTCTGTTCAAGACGATGAACGACTAAGAGCTAAGACCTCCGCAATTGTTTCAAAATATGAAAATGCTCTTATAAGGCTTGAAAAAGAAAATGTGTCATCTTTTAAACAACTTGATCGGAAAAAGGAAGAATGCAAGTATGGCAAATTGTCGTATGAGCGTGCCTTAAAGAACATGAAAGAGCAAAATGATCTTTTGAGGACTCAGCTTGACAGTCAAAAAGGGAAGGGTGAGGAAACTAAGTTTGCAAAACCGTCGACTTCGGAGAAACCAAATGTTTCAAACACGGTTCAAAAACCTAAAATGTCAATTTCACGGTTTGCTCCAAAAGTCGATGAGAAAAAGGATTTGACAAAACCAGTCACTCCAACACCCTTGCCCAAGAAAAGTGAAAATGAAAAGATTGTTGATAAAGGAAAAGCGGTTGTCGAAACACCAAAAGTGTTAGCACCTGGCCTTTTTAGGATTAGTCCCACTAGTGCGTCTGCCTCAACATCTAAGACAAATGACAAGTGCATTAAGGATAATTCTAAAGAATCTAGGGATGCTAAAAAGGACAACAATATAAATCCTAATGTGTGTGCCTTACCTTCTACAGGATTAGAAAGCACCTCTAGGAGCAGCAGACTAAAGCCTAGGAGCAATACAAGGAACAATAGAGTCTCGCCTGTCTCTACGAGTAGTAGCAAGAATAAAGTTGAAGAAGTAGAAGAACACCCTAGGAATTTATCGCTTTTTAATAAGAGACATGTTTCATCTGAATGTAATGTCGAACGTACTGTTTCTAATGCATGTAATGACTCTGTTTGTTTAATATGCAAGAAATGTTTAATTAATGATGTTCATGATGAATGTGTTTCTAAGAATGTGAATGTTACGCCTGAACAGAAGAATGTTCCAAAAAGACCTAGTGCTAGATCCAGATCTTTAGAAAGATTAGTTGCACGATTTAGGACTACCACTATTAGTCGAATGCCTAGGAACTATCTTAAGTTTTGTATGTGGATTCCGACGGGTAGAGAGTTCACTCTTAAGGACGGCAAATTAGAAATAACTCAAGCTAAACAAGTAGCAACTGTCTATGAGTGTGATTCTGCTTTTACTCCTAACCCCATGGAACCAAATTCAACACGGTTTCCAAATACAAACTCTTCTGTTCTTGGCAGGTTATCGAAATATGTCTTTGGATCGTCGACTCGGGTTGCTCCAAGCACATGACCGGGAATTTAAAGCTGCTGATCAATTTTGTCTGGAAATTCATGGGAACTGTACGCTTTGGAAATGATCATGTAGCAGCTATTCAGGGTTATGGAGATCTTCGGTTTGAGAATTTTTTAATCACTCGAGTTTACTATGTCGAAGGGTTGGGACACAACTTGTTTTCAGTTGGGCAGTTTTGTGATGCGGATTTAGAAGTCGCATTCAGAAGAAACACGGTTTTTATTAGAAATTTGGTTGGTGATGATCTCTTAACTGGTAATCGTGGTACAAACTTGTATGCTATCGACATCAACCAAATGGCTTCTACATCACCAATTTGTCTTATGACAAGGGCAACCGAAACTAAGTCCTGGCTGTGGCATAGACGTTTATCCCATCTCAATTTCGACACCATCAACAAGTTAGCCAAAGACAACATCGTCACCGGACTTCCTAAGTTCAAATACACCAAGGAACACCTATGTCCATCATGCGAACAAGGAAAAAGTAAAAGAGCATCATATAAACCCAAAACCGTACCTAGTTCGGAAGCAAGGTTACATATGTTGCACATGGACTTATGTGGCCCAATGAGAGTTGAAAGCATTAATGGGAAGAAGTATATTCTCGTTATTGTTGATGATTATTCAAGATATACTTGGGTAAAGTTTTTGAGATCAAAAGACGAAGCACCAGGCATCATCATCACCTTTCTGAAGCGTATTCAAGTTCTACTTCAAGCTCCAGTAAGGATTATAAGAACAGATAATGGCACAGAATTTACAAACCAGGAGTTAAGAACTTACCTTGAAGATGTTGGAATCACACACCAAACATCAGTTGTTAGAACTCCACAGCAGAATGGGGTAGTTGAAAGAAGAAATAGAACTCTTGTGGAAGCTGCTCGCACAATGCTGATTTTTTCTAGTGCACCACTATTCTTATGGGCTGATGCTGTAGCCACTGCTTGTTTTACTCAAAACCGATCCCTAGTCCATCCGAGATTCAATAAAACCCCATATGAGCTAGTGAACAACCGTAAACCTGACATCTCTTATCTTCACGTATTTGGCGCTTTGTGCTATCCGACGAATGATAAAGAAGATCTAGGAAAGTTAAAAGCTAAGGGTGATATTGGAATCTTCATTGGATATTCAGAAAACTCAAGGGCATTCAGGGTGTATAATAGAAGAACGAAAAAGATAATGGAGACGATGAATGTGAAGTTTGACGAGATTTCACAGATGGCTTCTGAGAGATACGCTCTAGAACCCGCGCTTAATCCGATGGCTTCTAATCAAAACGGATTAGGACCCGCACCAAACCAGCAGACTTCTGGACACATCAGTTCAGGACTCGTACCTCAAGGAGCTCAGTCAGCAAACACGGATAAACCCTCAGAACAAGAACTGGAAAATTTCTTCGAGTTAATGTTTGATGAATATTATGGTGGACCTTCGACAAATGCATCTCAACAACATTCCGCTGCACCCGCTCAAAACCATCAACCACCACCACCATCACCGGATGCATCTACAACAATCGAAGCTGAAGCACCAACTACATCAACATCATCTACATCTACTCAAGAAACTCCAGTACTAGAAACTGATCTACCAAGAGTTGATGAGCAAAACCAAAACACAAATTTTCAAGAAGAACCTACAAATAATTCAAACGATGTTGCGTTAGAAGAAGAAGAAGAAGTATTTGAAAACCCGTTTGCATCAGACTCTGCTGAATCTTCTTCAAGGTTACAAGAACCATCTAACACACATTCGTTCAACCAAAGGTACCCTTCTACGTTTCAATGGACAAAAGACCATCCGTTAGTACATGTTATTGGTGATCCTTCAATGCCAGTTCAGACGAGGAGACAACTTGCCACCGATCTCGAATTGTGCATTTACATTTGCTCAATAAGCACCAAAGTACCAAAGAACATTCGGGAAGCAATGGCAGAAAACCCATGGATTGAAGCGATGCAGGAGGAATTTCTTCAATACCTGTTACATGATAGTTGGGAACTTGTTGAACGACCACTTGATAAACGTGTTCTTGATCTCAAGTGGTTGTGGAAGAACAAACTGGATGAGGAAATGACTGTAATTCGCAACAAAGCTCGTTTCGTGGCTAAAGGTTATCCACAAGAAGAAGGGATAGATTTCGAAGAATCATTCGCGCCTGTAGCTAGACTAGAAGCAGTCCGGATTTTCTTAGCATATGCCGCTCACAAAAACATCACAGTCTATCAGATGGATATTAAGACTGCCTTCTTAAATGGAACTCTGAAAGAAGAAGTGTATGTGAGTCAGCCAGAGGGACTCATCGACAGAGATCATCCAGACTACGTCTACAAGCTTAAGAAAGCAATTTATGGCTTAAAACAAGCTCCAAGAGCGTGGTATGACGAACTATCATCTTTCTTGCTCAAAAACAATTTCACAAAAGGAACGGTTGATGACACCTTGTTTATCAAAAAATTCAAAGATGATATTTTGATCGTTCAAATTTACATGGACGACATAATTTTTGGATCAACCAATCCTAACCATTCAAAACATTTTGAAAATCTCATGAAAAGCAAATTTGAAATGTCCATGATGGGGGAACTAAAATTCTTTCTTGGTTTACAAATCCATCAATCCCCTCGTGGTATTTTTATTAATCAAGCTAAATATACGATAGAGATTTTGAAAAAACATGGAATGGAAAATTGTGATTCTGTTGGTACACCAATGGTCACTTCACCAAAAATAGGTGCTGATTTGTTTGGGAAACCCATCGATCCGAAAAAATATCGGAGCATGATCGGTTCTCTCATGTACCTAACCGCTAGTCGACCAGATATTCAATTTGCTGTTTGTTTGTTAGCACGGTTTCAGGCAAAGCCTACCGAACTTCACCTCAAAGAGGTTAAACGGATCTTTCGGTACCTACGAAGCACCATTAACATGGGACTTTGGTATCCGAAGGATTTGGAGTTTAATCTAACAGCATTTTCAGATGCAGACCATGCCGGTGATCAAGTTACAGCAAATAGTACATCAGGTGGAGCACAATTTTTGGGTGAAAAGCTAGTATGCTGGTCGTCAAAGAAACAGGATTGTACTGCGCTATCAACCGCCGAAGCCGAGTATGTGTCTCTATCTGCGTGTTGTGCCCAAGTTCTTTGGATGCGGACACAGCTCACAGATTATGGCTTTACTTTTGACAGAATACCTATGTATTGTGACTCAGAAAGTGCCATAGCCATCTCGTGCAATCCCGTACATCACTCTAAGACGAAGCATATCAAAGTCCGCTACCATTTCATCAAAGAACACGTGGAAGAGGGTACTGTTGAATTATTTTTCGTTAAGACTGATTACCAACTCGCCGATCTATTTACTAAAGCCCTTCCAAAAGAAAGGTTTGACTATTTAGTTCGACGAATTGGCATGCGAAGCCTAACTCCTGAGGAGCTAGAACGTCTTCTCGAATCTTCTTGAAAAATGTTTTCAAAATCGCTTCGCTGTAAATATTTTTGAAACAAACAAAATACAAAATTTGAAAAACCATCAAAAACAAATTACAAAAATATAAAATTTCAAAAAATACAAAAACAATATAAAATCAAAAAATCCAAAAATATTCTTCTCACGACATGTCTCTCGTATAAATCAATATTCTGTACGTTTCTAGAAATGTCATTCAACAATGATACGGATATGTACAGATGCTTGAGCGGGAGTTCTTTTTTATGTTTTCCTAAAACATGTCGTTTCTCAAAATTTTCTTCACGATGGCTTTCGTATACTTCAGTACGAAACCCGTACGTTAAACGATGACTTCTGATTATTTTCAAATCAAGGACTCGTACGTTCAATGACGAACTCTTTTTCAAAAAGTTCGAGTCTAAACAAACGAAAAAGACTTCAAACAAAAACTCGTTTCCAAAATAGAAATCTTGAGCACTTTTTCAAGATTCATCAAAAGATTTTTCAAAATCTTTCAAATGAGTGCTCAAGATAACTCCCTCAAAACCCTTAATTGATTTTAAAATGTGCTATCATTAAGGGGGAGTACAAAAACAAAATGTTCCGAATTCATGCAAAATGAAATCTGTCTATCTCTCCAAAAAGCTCTTTCTTAATCAGTTGATATCAAAAATATCACGATATGCTATTTTTGAGGGGGAGAAGACATGCTTAAAGTGTGATCAAAGATGTTTAAAGATTGTGGCTGAATCTCAGAAGAGCTCGACTCAGTAAGTACCAATGAATTGACGAAGCTTAAAATGTCAGCAATCGAAAAGACTTGTCCTGGACGGGTAATAATTTCAAGCTAGTCTAACTAGTGATGTAAGCGTGTCTCAAATAGGACTTGTCTGAGTAGAGTGTACCGTATCGAGAGACTTTCTTTGGACTTGACCAGGACGGGTAATAACTTCAAGCTAGTCTAATTAGTGATGTAAGCGTGTCTCGAATCGGTCATGTTCACTGAAAGTGGATCAATTCAAAAAGTGCAAACTCCTCACGCATGTGCAAATTTCTAAAATAGTCATGAGCACATGTGAAGGGGGAGTTCTTCAAAAGAAATGCAAAACTCTCGAAGTGTCAACAATGTGTTTTATTATCAAAAACACTTTGAGAGATTTTCAACAAATGGTTTCATGGCAATGATAGGATAGTCATGGAGTTATAAGGTGACTAAGGTTAGGAAAAACCGTCCTATGATCCGCCAGAGCCGGAGGGATCTACCCAAGGACAATTCCAATAGAGTAGAATTAGAAGTCCTTAGGTATGATTGAAAAAAGGAGAAAATGAGAAAGGAGAAAGAAGGGGTTGAAGAATTAAAAAGAAAAGATATGAAAAAAGGTGAAAAGAAATAGCCCTCCATATGTTCAACCTTAGGGCAGACACCGGGTTCAACTCATATGCTACTGGTTGTTACTAAGGTGACACCGGTATTGAAGACAAAGACGTCATGGACCCAGTGACGCACTGCACTAAACCTTCTTAACCACTCAAGTTCTCTTAAAAGAGCTTGTTTCATTCTCACGGGGAACCGGCATAATCTATCGACCTGTCTCTTAGAGATGGTTGATATTGAAGCAGGAGACCTCTCCCTAATCTCCGCATAGGAAACCAAATGTGCACTTATCGAGTCTAGAGCCCTGAGATTCATCAAAAGATCTCATAGGAACACATGATATTTCTACACTGGTTGTTCAACATTAAGGACGCCAGATGTAAACTTAAGAGTCCTACGCAGATCTTAGCTATCTGCCAGAACATTTATGAGAGGATTCACTTTTGTGATTCTCAATGATTGAACGGAAATTCCTGCCAGGGTCAACATCAAACAGCCCTGACAGCAGGTCACTTCGGTAATTCTTTATGGGTTACGCTTAGTGTTCGCGGTGGTTTCAAACGGTCTACAGTCGTGGAGTGATCCCCAGCGACTCACCCAGTCATTGAGCTACTAAGTAGGTCTTGTAAGCTCTCTCGAGAGTATCTGACATGGGAACGGCCTTGGTAAGGGTTAGAAGGAGTCTTCACACTATGCTGTTGACGATCTCTAATTCTTATCTGTAAGTACCGGATATTTTATTGCTAACTGTTTATATGCAGGGACACTTCATCTCCATGGCGACAGATTCCACGTGCTCATACATACATCTGGAAGTTAAAGAAAGCTCCCTCAAAGATCTATACAACACAAAGTTCAGAGAAAGATTCTACGCCAAAAAGAAGAATCTACAAAGTATAAAGACTAAAGATCAAACTGAAAGAAAGGGAACTACGTGCATACGAATATCAAAGTCCAAAGATGTATGAGCATGTTGGAATGGCAAACAACCACCACAGACGCAGAAGTGACGAAAGGCAGATAATCCCACATCGCAAAGGAACAAAGAACGATGAAAAATCAGTTATCAAAGATCACAAAGCATGAAGGAACAAAGACTAAAGACTATTCTACAACGACACACAAAGTTAAAGACAAAGAACACGGAAGACCCACTCACGTGGAGCATCATTCGAATGACCACCCCTTAGGGGGAGATTGTTAGCATTAAAAATATGTATTATGAAGTGATGGTCATTCTCATATTGTAACTTTGTGTCGTTTGTTAAGATTAGTAATAGTTTAGTCATTGGGCCTTGGACTTGGCAAGCTAATATGTTATATTCTATGTTTCATAAGCCTAGTTGTCCAACCATGTAACCAAGTCCAAGCCCAAGCCCATAGAAAGCCCATAGGGCATCTCATGTTAAGAAGTATATAAACACCTCAAAGGCTCATTTGAGGTGTGTGCTTGTGTGTGTATTTGTGTGTGTTTTAGTAATCAAAGCTCTCATATTTCTTATCTCTTTCTCTTATATACACGAATTACATATAAGTCACCAAGTCACCATCTTTCTTCTTCTAATCTTCTATATTTGTGATAAAGTTGGTATATCTAAGGTCCTACAATATATTAAACCATTCAATAATAGAGAAATGATTATGTCAACCCATAATCATTGTTACAAAGGCAATACAAATAGAATTCTAAATAACATAGAACATCCTATAGTGCCAACAAGGAGTGTCACCAAACTTTCTTGAATCCCAAAATGGTTGAGGAGTTTTATTTGAAAATGAGAAAACATAAGCATATCAAATGCTTGGTGGTTTAGAGGAGGTAAACTCTTGGTTCCATGGGTGTTGGTGAGTTTGTAGAGCTTGGAGGTGGTGGATTTGAAGTGGAGTTTGTTGGTTGAGGGTTGTGATGTTGTTCAAGTGATGGGGTTTGTTGAGATCTAGTAAGAAGATACTCAATCCAAGTGAAGTGCTCATTCAAAGCAATGGTTTGTTGTTGAAGGAAGATGCAACAAGGGCAATTGTTAACATGCTTCTCAAGTTGGTTTTTGTTATGTGGTGATGATGGTGAGCTTGATTGTGGTGGATCCAAATTGCGTTGAGCAAGATGTAATGCTAAAAGAGCACTAAGCTCATGTGCCTCTTTTAGCTCCTCAACGAACTTCAAGTGTTCGGAGGAAGGTGATGGTGGTGGAGCTTGATAGTTGTCTTGGGTGAAAGTTTGAACATGCAACATGGGAGTGGCATGTGAGGTAGTAGGAAGTGGTGGTGGTACTCTAGGTGGTGGAGACATGTTTGAGCTTGGGTAATCATGAAAACATGATATGGGTGGAAGATGTTCTTCATGAGTGGATGATGTCTTTGTTGAATGAGCAATATGTGAAGTGTTGATTGAGATGTTGGGATTGTTGTTTTGGGATTGAGCATGCTCATCAAAAGAGGAAGCATTAATGAGGGTATTAGTGGAAGATAGGTTGTGGGATGACTCATTTGAGTGGGTTTGAGGTTGAGTTGTTGGTTGACTTGAAACAACATCACAAGGGTTATGACAAGAATCAAGTTTCCTCCTCCAAACGGGTTTGACGGAGATCCTTGCGGTTCTTGAAATCTTTGGTTTTTGGTTGTTGGAAGATGACATGTTTGGGTGTGATGGCATTAATGGTGGTAGGAGAGTATTTATAGTGTATGAGAAATGTGGTTTAGGAAGAAAAATTTGAGGGATAGTATGGGACAAAATATGTTTGTGAATTTTGGGAAGTATAGGTTGAAATGGGTCAAAAAGTGATAAAGAAAACAGTATCCCCGACCATCAGATGGCCGGTCCCCTTAAATGGAGGCCGGTCCCCTTAAATTTAAGGGGGCCGCCCTTATGATTTAAGGGGGCCGCCCATCTGGTGATTCCCAGAATGCCAGAAATGGGTTTTTGGCAGAAAATTTTCAAAAAGGTTGTGTTTTTGGATTTGGATTCAAGTAAGTTCAACTCTTGAGGCTATATAGAGCATACTATTCATGAATGTAGAGAATATTATAGAAATGATTAGAGTGAACAATTAATTCCTAATAATCATGTTATCTATCAATATTTCAATTAAGTTTGGTAACTAAGGAAGCAATAAAGCAAACTAGTTAAGTATGCAACTATATGAAGATAATGGTAAGTAGGATTAGTGCAAACAAATTTAAGATTGCTTATGATAAACAAGTGGGAAGATATGATTATATGAACTTCAAGACTTGTTACAAACAAGATCCATATGGGCAAACCATGATTCTCATGAAATGATTTGATTAGATTGTGGATGTCATTTTCACATAAGTTTATGACATATGTGAGAAAATAATAATGTTTTAAACAAAATGTTTTTAGTTTTATTCAACAATGTTTGAAAGTAAGTTTTCACTTAATGCCATAAATCTGGGAACGAAAGAATCTAATGAGAAGCAAGGTTCATAAAAGTAAACTAGCGTTAGGTATATATAGGAAGTGCAATTTAATCAAGTTGGAGAATGAGTATGAGACTATTACTAGTGGTGCTCAATTCAGGCTAAACACGACCGTTTTTACGGGTTACACACACCCAACTTCTCACATAGAAGCAATTCAACCGTTAGGTTAAATTGAATTTCTAGTCAATAGATTCTCCAGTAGTCATTCTCCTTTTAGAAGAAATCGAGTTCCTAAATTTACCTATCGAAGATTACCAAATATGAAGTTTTCTTGTTTCACTAATACTTGGCTTAATGTTTTGAAATACATTCAAGTTTGTATCCTAATAAAACAAATTTTGTTTTGTTTCAAAAAGAAAAATGTTTCTCTCTTGATAAAGATCAAAATAATGTTATGATAGCTTATGATTAAGCATGTTGTTCGAAAAAGCATAAAATAGATATTCGAAGGGTTTTAACTCAAAGAGAGAAGTTTTTAAATATGATGTATTGATTTTGATAATCAAGAAATTTCAGGTGAAAGATATACTTCAAGAGAATCGATTCAGCCCATTGTCACATGTAATCATCTCTAATGGCAACTAAAGATGTGAAAGAGATATGGTAGACATTGAACATCTAAATGCAATGAGATAGGAAAAGACAAAGAAAATCATCAATGAATGCAATATAGACATATGTATATATGCATGTATACAAGACACATTGTAATATTGAGTCATTAGCAAGTCTTAATTATAACACATCTATTAATGCAACTAGTAAGATCATATAGCACAAATGGCAAGTATTCTATTCTAGATCATAGAAGATTATCAATATAGATGAAAACTAAAATAAATGATAATATACATAGCAATAAGAGGGTTAATTATCCTAATGTTATGTATGCATATATAGGTATTCATGATCTAAAAGCATAGCAACTTGCAAATTAAAACATATTAATATACTAATTGAAGCATACTCTATCTTAATGTAATGTAGGCAAGTTTTTGAAAAGAAAACTTACCTCAGGTCCAGCTCTTCTTTAAGAGTGGTCATGAGAGCAATATAAAACGTCAAGAAGGTTTTCCCCAAAGCAAGTTGAAGAAGCGAAGTAATATCCCAATGCAAAAAGGATCAAGGAGACTTGATCATAGAAACACTATCGGTTGCACCAATCATCACAAGTCGTGCAGATTAAGAATGGTAGAACAAGAATCCTTCGTCATGAGGTAGTAACGAACACACCATAAAGTCAATGGTCATCAAATGAAAGAAAGCGAATAGAGCGATCCAAAAAGTAGTAGTTCCTTTGATCGTTAATTACCTACACATGACAGAGAGCTTGGTACCCAGATTCTCATGGGTCCAAGTTGATTAGTAGCGAACATCCAATGCACTTAAATGCATATGAAGAGGATGTCGTCGAGAAGTACAAGAATTCATTATTTGTTTGTTTTAACAAACAAACAATAACTTTCTTGACTAGAGAAATAATCAATGGATGTAAATAATAATAGTTCTAAATTTTTCCATTAGGTTTAACAAATTTTATTTGTTTTGATGTATTTGTTAAATACTCATCTGCCGTAAATCCTAATCCGGTTTTATAATAAAATGACTTTTGAGTGTTAAGTAGATATTTTAAAGATTTAGAACTATTTTCGAATTTTGCCAATATTTTTGCTTTTTCCTTTTCCATTTTAATTTCATGTTTATAGTCTTGACAATTTTTACATTCAAGATCAATTTCAATATTACTTTCAAGTCTAAACATTTTGTCTTCTAAAATTATTTCTTTTTCAAAGTTATTTTCAGCGGATGTTGAAGATTCATTTTTAAAAATAATTTTTGAGTCAATGTTGCAAAAGTGTTTGAAGTTATTTTCCATTTTTGAAAATTCTAATATAAATTGATCATAGCAAAAATGTTTGGTTTTGAATTGTACCTTATTTGTACTTGTACAATCTTCACTCGCTATACGGTGATCAATTCCATTGTTCATGTCGCTCCATGTTTTGTTTGTAGTATTGCTTGGATCTTGGAGCATGTAATCCTTGTCATCACTATTTGTATTAACATTTGTTGGGATGTTCACGTATTCCGTATTTACATCGTCTTTATCGTCCTTGTTGCACCATGATTTATTAACATGCTTTCTTCGGATTTGACACATGTGTTCTTCATTATTGGTACCTTCAATGATCACATTTGAACTAGTAGTACATGTGTTTATTTCAACTAAATATTTATCTATTAAATTTTCTAGAGTAACTATTTCATGTGCAATATCAAGTTTATCATCTTTGGTTTTACTCTTTGAGAGGAGACTCTTGCAATGCCTGGCTTAGTTGCTTCCTGATACGATAAATAAATGTGATTAGTATAAAATGATACATGTCAATGAAAAAAAAACGAAAACAATTCATCACATTGCCATTGATACTTACTTGGATGGTTTTGCTGTATCGTTCTCATGTGCAGCAGAACATTTAGCATTTTTCATTAGAGGGAACATGATAAAAATACTGGTAATTATACTTGATTTGTGAAGTGTGACTGTCAAATGGTGATAATGAGTCACTTTTATAGAGTAAAAATTGTTAGGATTAAAAGTGACGATCATTATTGAGTCAAATAGTTAAGTTAAATATATTCATGTAATAGTTAGTAAATGCTAGTTTATTAAAGTTTATGTGTATTATTCATGCTTGTATAAAGTCTAAGGGCTAGTTATGTAATATGGTCAAAGATATGTGAAGCCCTAGACTACAAGTATAAATACACTTGTAAGGCCTCATTTTGAGTGTGGAAAACTAGAAGGGGGGGTTGAATAGTTTTACGTCTTTTTCGTTTTGCTTATTTTATAAAAGATAGTTTCTAAGATAAAACTTTCAAATCACTTTAATACATAAATATATATACTAGTTAATTTATGATTTTGTATAAATACTACTTATGTATAATGTACAATTTCAAAACACTTAACTACAAAAGTATAAATACAAGATTTATTAAAGGTTATATATATATACAATGCTTATGTATAATGTTTGGAAAGAATATACAATTTCATATATTTTATGTAAGCATATATATGTGTAGTAGTGTATAGATATAATTATATGTACTAGGTTGGTTTTTGTAAGATTAGTTTTATGAATGAATTTTAGTTTGATCTTTATGTGAAATCAACATATGCACAATACTATCAATTATGACTATGTGTGAAATGCAAGTAAGTAATAAATCAAAGAGTGAGAGATGGAAAGATCAAACCGAGACACAAAGGATTTATAGTGGTTCGGCTACAAGGACACCTTCCTTGCCCTACTCCACTCCCCGAGTCACCTACTCGAGAGTTTTCTTCACTAGATCAAAAACCTCCTTTATGGCGGAGAAAACCGTACACACCAAATAACACACCACAAGAATATCACACCACAATCACAACTTCAACACACCTTCTTCACACCAATCTTCTATACTCTTCACACCAATCTTCTATTTTCTTCACACCAATCTTCTACACACCAATCTTCTACACACCAATCTTCTATTCTCTTCACACCTTCAAAGTACTAATGTCTTGACACCTTCAAGTCACTAATATCTTCACAACTTCAATGCACTAGTGTCTTGACACCTTCAAGCCACTAATGTCTTCACAACTTCAATGCACTAATGTCTTGACACCTTCAAGCCACTAATGTCTTCACAACTTCAATCTACAAATGTCTTCTAGTCTTCTCCACTAGAGATCCTTAATTTCTTCACTACAAGATCCTATTGCTACAATCTCCTATCACCACTACTATCTAACCCTTCTTCTTCACTTCAAGTTACACTTCACACTTACAACAATTCTAGATTCTTCAACTAAATCTAGTTAACTAATACATACACCTTATTCACCAAAGTATGAAAGATATACAAGAAAATGTAAGCAAACAACTTAGATAGCAAGATGATACTAAGTTGTAATACTTCTAATAGAAGTATTCTTCTCTTTGCACTTGAAAGAATGAGGCTTTGGATCACTTGGAAACAAAGGCTTATGAAATGATCAAAGGATTTTTAGGATTGAAATGGAGATCTAGAACAGAAAGTTTTTGTGCAAAAAGGTGAGGAAAAAATCCAGGTTTAAGGTGGTATTTATAGGCAAAAGTTTCTGACAGAGGAGCGTGGCCGGTCCCCTTAAATCATGGCCGGTCCCCTTAAAATTAAGGGGACCGCCCTTTATAATTAAGGGGGCCGCCCAGCTGAAACGGCCAGAAACTTTGTCTTTTAGTGGGGAAAGTTTATTTGGTGAAAAACTAACTGATTTTGGTTAAATATTTGAAATCATATATTTAGTATGATTAAAACATTTTTCCTTATTACCAAAAGTGTTTTTCAAAAATATATAATAAGATTATATAAATAAATAAACTTTGTATTAGTTAATTAAATACCCCTTTGATCATAAATTGCACTAAGCACTTTGTTTATTCATACCTTAAGTGATTAGTTGGTGAAAGTGAATATTTATTACTAAATACGTGTTTACGTCATGATCTTTGGTTTGATTAGTTTAAGTTTTGTGATTATCAAAACATAGAGATATCGGAAGATATGAATAATGTTTTTAGTCAATTATTTATATCAACATTGAGGTTGGTTCTCTTAGTAATATTAAGGTTATTATTTCACACACTAGAGTTCCCACTCACTCTCTCTCTCTCTACTTACTTTCTCTCTCTAGATCTAGGCTAGATTCACAAGTGATAAGGTTGTTCTACGGTCCTAACAAGTGGTATCAATCGCCTAGGGATAATTTTGGGTTGTTTTAGATCGTTTTTGGGTGAAAAATCGGTTTTTTAAGAATAAAGTTACTGTTCATCGGTGTTTTGCGAGTTAAGAAAAAATTTCGAGTTAGAAATTTTTGTCTATCGAGTTTCAAATATTTCTATCGAGTTAGGTTTTGGTCTTATCGAGTTTGAAGCCTACATACCGAGTTAGAAATTTTCTGGTTATCGAGTTAGGGCAGTGTACCGAGTTAGGATTAAGTCTTTATCGAGTTAGGATAAAATACTTATCGAGTTAGGATAAAAAACTTACCGAGTTAGGGGTTTATATCGAGTTGGGTTCTATAAGTTTCTTATCGAGTTTGGACTTTGGCGAGTTAGCCTTTTACCTAATCGTTTATCGAGTTAGGTTCTTTGTGTCAACCTACTAAGGGAAACTCTGCTCGAATTTCACCAGCTTATCGAGTTAGAAACTACAATTTCTTACCGAGTTAAGTCTGCCTTAAATCTTACCGAGTTAGATTAACAACAAAAGTTATCGAGTTTGAACTTTTCTTAATACATACCGAGTTTGGATTTCTCTCAATACATACCGAGTTTGGATTTCTCTCCATACATACCGAGTTAGATATTCAAGAAATCATACCGAGTTTGAGTTTGACAAGGTTTACCGAGTTTGCCAAAAAAAAAAAAAAAAAAAAAAAAAATTACGCGAGATTCAAATTTTGGTATAAGGTTGAAAATTTTGGTCCGAAATTCAAATTTTTAGGCCAAAATTCAAAAATTTTCGGTAAAATTTGACGAAAATTTTTCAAAACTCAAATTTTTCTGGTAACCTTAGAATTGTATTTCTTTGTGATTTTCAAATTTTGAGAAAGAAAATTTTCGTATTCATTTTTTTGGAGGGAAAATTTGAAATCACTAAAAATTCAACCGAAAACGTTTTTCATTTTCACCAAAACATCTAATCTTCAAACAACAACCTTTGTTATCTTAAAAGATCCTAAGATCAACTTTATCTCATATCGTTAAACAATGGAAATAAAAGAGCAGAAGGAAAGAGAGACGCAAGTAAGGATAAAGCTCGCAATGCACTCCAAAGAAAATTGTTTAATACATTTTGAATCAGTTAAGCTTCAATGTGTGGCCCTCTCAGAAGCAAGTCAACCATTATGGGATTCATCATTTCTTAGAACTTTTGAGACATTCTTCGGATCTGAAATGGACTTTGTTACCTTCAAAACAACATAGTTCAACTCAAAATGCAAATTGAACAGGGAAGTGATTGCATGGTAGGATTTAGAGAGCTCAAGACACAGTTAAAAGGGTTCATGACCATGGATTTTAGAGCGTTTAAGAATTCTTGGGATTATGCATCAGCAAGCAGTATATGGAAAAAACACTTCACTAGCATAGAAGTTGAAGTCTTTAGAGATCAATTGCTTAATCATATGAACATACTGGAAATGGTGCTTAATGCAAGATCACTTCATCTGAGGGAGATGCAGAAAAAGAAGAGGGATTCAAATGAAAAAGAAAGAAGCACTTCAGGGAATGAGATTGAGAAGCTGAAACGGGAAAGAGAGCTAATTGAAAGAGAGATGCAGTTAAAGGAAAAAGAGGTCATTGAAAAAGAGACAGAGAAAGATTTTCAAATAGAAGAGGAAACTGTCAACGAGGATGATGGATCAGATGATAGTTTGGTTATTACGGGAAGTGATTCATCTTCAGAACAGCAGGTTGAAAGCAGCAGTCCTAGCTATGATTCAGATACTGATGATACACAAAGGAATGAAGCTGTTTGGGACACCGAAGATGATCATATCAGACCTTCATCAGACACAGAGATATTGGCTACGGTGCAACATTCACATGCTCATGATAATGTTGATATATTTGAGAATATGTTTGTTCATGATCAGACACATCCTGAGCATCCTGAGTCTATTAGTGATACTTATGTCGTGGAACAAAATGATAGTAATATCACTTTTGATACTCCAGATATGGATCCAAATAGAGGTGAGCCTGCCCAGGATGGATCTTCTTATGAACAAGATCGTGCCTTTTTTGCTTCATTAATCAATAATTTCAAACATGAACTTGAAAAGTGCAAAGAGGACAATCGTAAAGCTAAGCAAACGAATGTCTTATTAACAAAAGAGCTTGAGAGATTTAAAGAAATGGAAAAAGGTTTTCAAAATATAACAAAAAGAAAAGCTGAACTTGAATTTGAAAACTCAAACCTTAAATCTCAAGCTCAAAAGTTTGAAATGTATGGAGAGTCTGTCAAACCACTTTTAAAAAGAAATGAAGAACTTGAAGTTAGTTATAGAGAAGCTGTTCTTCGTGAAAAACATTCCATTCAAAATCTGGATACTCAAATGGTTGTTAACAACAGAAAGGTTCAAGCGCTTATAAAAGAGAACAATGATTTAAAAAGTGAAAATTCAAAGCTTCAGAAAACCACATCAAATTTTGAGATTGTAAACACAAAACTTGAGAATGAAAACCAAGAGTTTTTGAAACGAACAAACGATCTTGAAAACAAACTTCGAAAATTGGGACAGACTTCTCAGACTATCAACATGCTGCCTACTAAAGATGAGGAGGTTGAGAAACAAACATCTGGGATTGGTTTTGTGAATAATGCTAATGTGGAAAATGGAAAACCGTGTTTTTTAAACAAAGTGAAAAAGCTGACACCTATTTTGTACAACGCTGAAGATATGGGAAAAGAATTTTCAGATGATCTTTTGTTTGAGTCTCAAGATATTTTAAAATCTGAAGAGGAAAAACGTTTGACAGTAAAACAAACAAAAAACCCTCTCTCGTACCACGGCTTTGTGTATGGTTGTACACAATTGACAGATTTTCCAAAAGCACCTTTCAAAAGAAAAGACACAAATGTGAAAAGATTTTTCAAAGAAGCTCAGCTTGCTACTTATGATGCTACGTTATGGCAAAATAAAGCAAGGAAACAATTTTGTAGTCTTAAACATCACATTGAGCATACGTTAAAGGTCATTTGGTTTAAGCAAGTAAACATCGATAACAGCGTTTTCTCTAATCCTCTTTCCTCAGATGTACGCCTTAAGATTGAAGTCCAAAAGATTTTGAAAGATGAGATTGAACCTCATGTGAAAAATCTCAACTTAAGTTTTGAGTACTTTGAAAAACATCTTGTCACTGAAATGAGAGAAGATTTAAAGTACGTTCATTCTCTTGAAGACGAATTTGATGAAAAATGCTTAATACTTGACATTCAACAGGAATTTTTCACAAATCAAATAGAGTCTTTTAAATCAAAATCTGTCCGCCATGAGTATGAGAATGAGCATTTTGAACAAACATCTTCCTTGAAATCTGAAAATCTCTGTCTCAAAAAGAAAATCACCGAGCTTTCAAAAGAAGCAGCTGATGTCAAAGAAGAATTGTCAAAAAGAACAGCTCAGTTTGAGAAACATCTTGCAAAACTCGAAGCACAAAGTATCTCTTTCCAACTTAAACTGCAAGAGAAGAATGAGAAAATGTCTTCTGAAAACTCTTTGACATCAGTGCTTAAAGAAAAAGAAAAGATTTTTGAAGAAAATTGTGATGATACCAATATCAAGTTTGATTTAGACGAACTTGATACAAAAAATCTTGAATTGGAACATGCTGTGGCATCATTACAAAAAGAAAATGAGCATTTGAAACAGACTTACAAAAACTTGTTTGATTCAATCAAGCGGTCAAGAGTTCAGAATCAAACTTTAAACAAATCTGACTCTCAGATCACACCAAATCATCTTTTTGAAAAAGAAAAGTCTGTGCTTCAAAAGAAAATTGTTGAATTGGAAAAAAACGATTGCACAACAAACCAAGGATTTTGGTGATGCCAAAAATGATTTTTCCATCCAAACAGACAAATATGAAAAATATTTTGCACATCTTGAAAATCAAAATGCTTCTTTGCAAGAAAACTGGCATCATCAGATCGTCTTTCTCTTCAAAAAGAATACAATGATTTGAGAACGTCATACAATGCATTAAAAGCGAAGTTTGATGTTCTTAACCGGTCAAAAGGAAAATCTCAAGTTTCAAACGAGTCTAAACCACAAGTAAGTGTTTCGGAGAAGGTTTACACGAGTGAATCTTCCAAACCGTTTTCGAAAAAGGTTTCTCAGTTTACAACCTATTCTTTGCAAAAAGGAAGGAAATTTTCTAAGAGACCTAATTTTTCTGAAACATTTACTCCTCAAAAGGTTTCAAATGCAAGTGCTCATAAAGAAAAGAATCAAGGTTTTCAAACTCCATACTCTCGTTTTACTCCGGTAAAGCCAGTGTGGAAACCAAAGCAAAGCCGTTCAAAACATTTGAAATATTCATACTCTGAAATGCTTCCGCTACAACAAAAGAATGGCTATACTTGGAAAAATCCTAATTCTGGAAGGTTTCCATTCATCTCAAAAATGAATTTTCGAAATGAAACACCGAGTTTCAACAATGGATGGAAAACTTCTTCTTCAAGTTTTAAAACTCCAAGAGAGACACTGAGTTTCTCTAACAACTTTCAAAAGCAAAAGAGTTTTAAATCACCGTTGATTCCACGAGCTTTATTTCAAAATGAAACACCGGTTTTCAGTCCTCGTTGGAATTCAACTTCTTTGTCTCGGATTGACACAACTTACAAATGGATTTCAAAATATGGTAACCCAGTTAGCATCGTGCTTAAATGGGTTCCAAAAGTTGTTGTCTAATCTAAAAACATGATGGCTTTCGTATACTTCAGTACGAAACCCGGACTTCAAAATTGTGACTTCTTAGTATTTCAGCTAAGGACTCGTTCTTCAAAGAAAGGAAAGTGCTTAAATCAATTCAAAGGTTTTAAATATTTTTTGAGCACTTATCCTAAAAACATTATGGCTTATGCACACATAACAGTGTATGACCCGCGATTTTCAAAGAAAGGACCCTGTTGTACATTTTTATGCAACAATCCTAAAAGATAAGAAGACTTCTCATCAATAAGCTTATCAAAGTCTTCTTAAGTTTTGAGCAATACTTTAAAAAATGATTCAAAAGGTTTTCAAAACTTTTCACCATGTTGCTCAAGATATTACTCCCTCAAATCCTTAAAAGTTTAATTTGATCAAAATGTTCTATTTTTTAGGGGGAGTAATATAAAGTTGTTCCATAAAGATCATGCTTAAAAGAAAAAATACGGAATTAACAAACATCCGTTTCTCCCATAAGTTATCCAAATAGAAAAGGTTTTAATCAATTGGTATCAAAAATACCATGGATATGCTATTTTTGAGGGGGAGAAGACGTGATTAAAATGTGATCGTCTTGAATCTCAAAAGAGCTCGACTCAGAAATGACCCAAGAATTGACGAAACAACATAAGTTAGTAATCGAAAAGACTTATCCTCGACGGGTAATAACATCAAGTTAGTTACTAGAGCTAATTGTCACCTAAAAGCTGACAATGGAACTCTTTAACTAGCCACGTAAGCGTGTCTCGAAAAGGATTTGTTTGAGTAGAAATGTACCGTTTCGAGAAACTTTCTGTGGACTTGACCAGGCCGGGTAATAACTTCAAGCTAGTCTAACTAGTGATGTAAGCGTGTCTCAAATCGGTCATGTTCATTGAAAGTGGATCAATTCTAAAAGTGCAAACTCCTCATGCATGTGCAAATTTCTTAACAATCCATGAGCACATGTGAAGGGGGAGTCCTTCATGAAATGTAAAACTCTCGAAGTGTTAACAAAGTATGTTTTATTATCATAACACTTTGAGAGATTTTCACAAATGGTTTGATGGCAACAATAGGATAGTCATGGAGTTATAAGGTGATTAAGGTTAGGAAAAACCGTCCTATGATCCGCCAGAGCCGGAGGGATCTACCCAAGGATAATTCCAATAGATTAGAATTAGAAGTCCTTAGATATGATTTGAAAAAAGGAGAAAAGAATGAAAGGAGAAAGAAGGGGTTGAAGAATTAAAAAGAAAAGCAAATGAAAGGGTGAAAAGAAATAGCCCTCCACATGTTCAACCTTAGGGCAGAAACCGGGTTCAACTCATATGCTACTGGTTGTTACTAAAGTGACACCGGTATTGAAGACAAGACGTCATGGACCCAGTGACGCACTGCACTAAACCTTCTAGCCACTCAAGTTCTCTTAAAAGAGCTTGTTTCATTCTCACGGGGAACCGGTGTAATCTATCAACCTATCTCTTAGAGATGGTTGATATTGAAGCAGGAGACCCCTCCCTAATCTCCGCATAGGAAACCAAATTATGCACTTATCGAGTCTAGAGCCATGAGATTCATTAAAAATCTCTTAGGATACACTTCCTTTGAATACACTTGTGTTCGCCAAAAAGGACACAAGTTGTAAGAGTCTTTTTGAGATCTATGGATCTTGCCTTATCTTTCATGATGGTTACTGTGTCTCAAAACGGTCTACAGTTGTGGGGTGATCTCCAGCAACTCACCTGAATGATTGATGTACTTTGGTGGATCTAGTAAGCCCTTTCAGGGGTATCTGATTCAAGAACGGCCTTGGTAAGGGTTAGAAGGAGTCTTCACACTATGCTGTTGACGATCTCTAATTCCGAACCTGTAAGTACCGGTTGATTTACTGCTAACTGTTTTATGCAGGTACTCATAAATGTTCCTTGGAGAAAGACCGTTACCAACACTCAAAGATCCACATGCTCATACCCTGCAAAGCTCTCTTCAAAGATCTAAGCAAAGCAAAGTTCAGAACGTTTCTAAGTCAAAGTCAAAGAATCTTCAAACTAAAGAAACAAAGATTAAAGTCAAAGAGAAGAGAACTTTATAAAGATTCAAAGCCAAAGAAAGTATGAGCATGTTGGAAAAGACGTAAAGACAACAGAGTAAAGATATTGATCAAAGGCAAGAAAGATCACAAAGCATGATTGAAACAAAGGAACTAGCAAAACTATTACACAACAAGACTCAACGTTCAAAGAGAACAAGCTTCAAAGATTAAAGATCAAGGTCACAAAAGAGAGATCTCAATGATCACCCTTAGGGGGAGATTGTTAGCATTAGAAGTGTTGATCATTTATGTAATCAAAGAGAGATCTCAATGATCGTCCCTTAGGGGGAGATTGTTAGGATTAAAAGTGACGATCATTATTGAGTCAAATAGTTAAGTTAAATATATTCATGTAATAGTTAGTAAATGCTAGTTTATTAAAGTTTATGTGTACTATTCATGCTTGTATAAAGTCTAAGGGCTAGTTATGTAATATGGTCAAAGATATGTGAAGCCCTAGACTACAAGTATAAATACACTTGTAAGGCTTCATTTTGAGGTTGGTTCTCTTAGTAATATCAAGGTTATTATTTCACACACTAGAGTTCCCTTCCACTCTCTCTCTCTCTCTACTTACTTTCTCTCTCTAGATCTAGCCTTGATTCATAAGTGATAAGGTTGTTCTACGGTCGTAACAAAAATACATATAAATCGACTTATGGATTAAATACGATAATTAAGGAAGTGATTAGGTCCATTTTCCCAATTTAAATCATTAAATGTGTTTGCATTGATAGTTTATGTGTTGAAAATTGTTGTGTCTTCCATTGTAGGATAGTAATAATTTCAGAAGTAATTGTTAAGTTTCGAATTGCTATACTGTATTTTTAGTTGTGCATTTGTTAAAATTGTTTATATTCAATGGATTATTGAAACATACTACTTGCTAAACTGATCGTGTTGAATAACATAAAAGGGTGTGGTCATTTCATGAATCTGTATTTGTGTAGGTAGATGTTTTAATGCAAAAATAAAATCAAACAAACGAATATATTTTGATTTGGTTTATGGTTTCAAATTTTGAAATAGCTATTGTTTCGCCAAGGAAATGATATTTTAGTTTTGATCTTTAGAAACTTTGAGATATTTTCGGCTAATTTACTTAATTAGTTTTGAAAAATAATTATAAAGAGCTTTGTACAATTAATCTTTTCTTTAAAATATGATACACATTTATGACTTCCCTATTATAATGCATATATTTCAAACACTATATATATTTCCATGTGTTGTTTGAGTAAATAAAAAAGACTCTACAAAAATGTCAACTACTCCAAAGCCAGCACAATCAATTGAATCAAGTTCATCAAACTCGGTTGGGCAAAATGAAAATGGTAAAAAAAAGTGATGTTGTAATCCAAACAGCCATAACTAATACCTTTTATCATGATCATGGCAACAAAAACGAAATGAATAAGGACAAATATTCAGGAAAACCTAAAGGTATTGTAGACGTAAAGAGATATTATAAACTCTTTCATACTTCCTATTTACATTATGTAATATAACTTTATTTTGATTAACATTCTAATTGTATATATTGAAACAGATGAAGCATGGCTCAAATATAAAGGAATCTGGCACAAGCTTAATAAGAATGAAAATGGAAGTTGGAATAAGATGATGTCGAAGGTAAAGAAGGCTGATGAAATGATAACAGTTATTCGTGAATCCAGACATGACATCACCGATGTTGTTGTTGACCACAACGTTAGCGACGATGAAGATTAAGTTTATTCAGTGTGTTTTATTATTTTAATTTTGTTTGTTAAAATATTTTTAATTTGAATATGTTACGTGCGAGTATTGGATTTTAGTTTTGTGTTTCGTTTGTGTAATAAGATGGATTCAATGCAATGTTTGCATACCATTGTTATATTTAATTTAATTCACAATTTTAGTAAAGGTTAAATGTTTATAATAAGCATTTTGTAAATGGCATCACATAATCACATAACATTTATACACTTAAACAAAAAAATATGAAATTCATGTCTTAAAAAATGCAGCAACAAAATTCGGTCAAAACATTACTTCATTACATGATGGTGAATTCATATACGGAATAATACTTCTTTGTACACAACATTTGTAGTGGAGTTGGTGTATTCGCTGTCTTTGTCACAACAAAGAACCTTCAAACCTTTTTTCGTCTTTACCCTAGAAACAGCAACATAGAGTTGCCCATGTGAGAATACCGCCTTTGGTAAAAATAGTCCGACTCGGGACAACGTTTGACCTTGGCTTTTGTTAATAGTCATACCAAAACAAACTTGAACAGGAAATTGTCTCCTATTCAATTTGAATGGCATCTTGCTATCCGTAGGTGTAATGATCATTCTTGGTATTGCACATATACTACCAATTTTTCCACCTGATATTATCTTGCCTTCAATAACATTCGTTCCCATCCGTTGGATTTGCAACCTCGTACCATTACATAGTCCGGCTTGATCAATATTTCTCATACACATGACAGGTGCACCAACTTTTAAAGTTAGCCTGTGGTGTGGAAGTCCTGACATTTCGATGGTATTTAGAAAATCTGTTGTGTATATCTGTTCATCGAAAATTGTATCCGCATCAAGTATATTAATTGTGTCACAACTTTGGTAAACTTTCTCTTCACCTGGAATTAAAGATAGCATTCTATCATTAATAATGTTAACCATTTCATGGGTTGGGGCAAGAATAGCTCATTCTTGAAAATAAGAGGGATCATATAAGTTGGCTCCCAAATCAGGATATGTTTGTTGAATAATGGAACCAACATGATCTTCCGAATTAGCAGTCAACATATCTTCTGGAAATGTCACAACCGCGTCACCATCATTATTACCACCAATATTACCATTGCCTATATCTAAAATCCAGTCAGCAAACTCTTGGATTTCTTTTCTTTCTGATTCTGAAGAACCTAAACTCAACCTCATGTTGACAGTCAAATTCAGTACGGTGCACTGATCCCACAGGTATGAAGAGTTTATCGTGGCATGTACTACTTCTTGTCTGGTTGCACCAGGTATAACTGGTAGGATCTGACGGAAATCGCCACCAAACACAACGACTTTACCACCAAACACCTTCTCAGAAGGATTTGACATATCCTCTCTGCATATGTCTCTCAAGGTTCTATCAAAGGCCTCGAAACAGTATCTACTCATCATAGGTGCTTCATCCCATATAATAAGCTTTGCCTGTCTTATCAAATCAGCAAGATCGCTATCTCCTGGTATCTTGCACATTGAATCATCGACCACATTAATAGGGATAGCAAACCTTGAATGGGCAGTCCTTCCGCCTTCCAACAAAAGTGCAGCAATTCCACTTGATGCCACGTTTAATACGATTTCACCTTGAGAACGTAATGCTACGGACATTGTTCTGTACAGGTATGTCTTGCCAGTACCTCCGTAACCGTATACAAAGAACATGCCACCTTTGTTTTGTAAAGCAGAATCCATAACTTGTGAATAAATTCCTTTGTGCTCGGTTGTCAAGCTACCGTACAACTGCTCATGTTGTTCTCTTAGCTGGTCAACGTTGTAAGCCATCTCGTCGTATATCAATCGGTTATACGACTCCATTGTGTGGTCTTCATTAGGATATGGCATGTTTTGAATACTCTTTAGACTTTTGTTGTTACACAAAAGCATGTGTTCAATATAAGTCAGGCATATGTTATACTTCTGAATATCGGAAAGCTCAAGACCTGCATATTACATAAGCACATGGATTATGCATTAGTTTGTGAACACACTTAATGAAGTGTAACAAACCAAAACAATGTATAATGTTCGTTTATTGTTCAATTACTGATATGCAAAAAATAATAAATAATTTCGCTGTACATTTTTTAGAATGGTTTATAAAGATAAACTATTCATATACGTCAAAATAGTTTGAATAAAAAATTATGTTTTACGTTTTCGTATTTTTTGAAATTACCAAATAAATGTGCAATTGCATATAAACTACATGTTTGAATATGAATTGTAAGTTAAAATTTAAAATAAGGTACCTGGATCATTGCGTTTTTTACGCTCAACGCGTTCAACATCTGCAGCCAAAACATGCCACGTTTTCTCCCATACAATCTCTAGTTGAGACATGTTGTCAGTCATTATGAGCATAACAAAAAATGACCGCAAAGAATCTCCCATTCCCCATAAACTCGCTTCCAATATACCATCGATGTACTCTTTGTCATTCTCCAAAATCCCACGGGCAATGCAAGCATCCTTATAAGTAGGATATACAACATCATCATAGGTCTTAAGTTCAACCCACTCCTTAACACCTTTTATTTTGTTAAGCAAAATACGTAAGTAAAAAAGCTCTCCCCAAGACGGTGGAACATGGTGTATACGTCTAAGGCTTTCACCTCTTTGCCTGAGATGCCATTTCAACTCCTGAGGTTTCCAACATAATATTTAGGAAATTCTACATAAAGAAGAGTTTGAGCAAATGTGTCAGTCTTGTTTGTTATCCAGGCCAAGAACTTGTTCTCGTTGGCTGATGCCTTTTCAAGTTGGTAATCAACACTTTCCGTAGGATTAAACACCACAGATTGTTCGTTCTCCAAATGGAACGGGAGACGCTCTACAGGTGGAAACCTGTAATGAATGTCATAGCCAAAAATACGCCAAGCCGCCTCACATGCAGATAAATATCGACAGTCATAGAAGTCTTTAATCTCGTCAGCATCTTCGTCCTCTACACCAACTGTCACTCTATCTGGTCCTTTGTTTATGTACTTGAATAAGTACTTGATAGAACCAACCTGATTGCAATATTCAACATTTATGTGAGACTGGTATCGTCTAAGCAAACCAGGATTGTAAGGCACCACATAACCGTTATGCAAATCGACTCCACTTTTCTTGATGGTTGTACCATCGTTCCTCCTTTTATACTTTGCATAACCGTTTTCGTCAATGGTTGTGGTTTCATTAAAATGAATAGGGAAACCCTTGGTGCATTTGAAATCAACTGTGCACGGACATGTTGGATGCTCGGCTCCACACGGACCATGCATCATGTGATCAGTTACAATCTGATACAACTCAGGGTCTTCATTCTTGTCAGGAATTTCGGCTGATATAAACTAATCAATTCGCCCAGGAGTGGTTAGCTTATCCTCAGCTTTAAGCCAAAGTAATATATGACAGGGAGTCCTCGCTTTTGAAACTCAACCGTGTAAACAACTGCAATAATTAAATAAACAAAAGTTGGATAATCAGTAACTAATATTGATGATACATACCAATTTTGTTATTAATTGAATATAGAAAATTATATGAACATCTCGTGTTAATAACTTACGTACTTCAATACGCCCAAATGTACGCTTCTCTCTGAATTCTTTTATGAGAGTGTCTAATTTGATTTTGAGGACCCTTGTTGTTGCATCCGGCCTGTCCTCTGATTTCATACCCTTTGCCTCCATCATTCTTGCAATTTCAGGCCAATTCGGGTTACATGTAAATGTAATGAATAAGTCAGGGTATCCATATGACTTGCAAATTGTCATTGCATCCAAATAGTTCTGCATCATATACCTAGGACTACCGGTGAATGACGATGGCAAAATAACCTTCTTGCCCCTTAACGTGACACCAGAGTCTCCATTTTCTGCCAAGACTGCCAATTTTGCGTATGTTTCAGTTCTTAACTCCTTATTTTTGTTTTTGATAAACAACATGCGTTCAGCCTCAACCATAGTGTATCCATCCACAAGAAACTGCTGGAACAACCTCCTAGAATTTAGTATCAAGGAATATTCTTTTTGCCTGTCTTGAATTCTGTATGCGAACCACTCCCTCATTGTTACGCGTTTCTTCTTCTCATCTAGCGTGGCATCCGTGACGTTCGCGTGGTAAACATCAGTTCTGTATCCATCTTCTGCGTAAGGAAACAGCAAAGGATATTGAAGTGGGAGGTATGACACATGCAACTCACTTATTCTTTTGAGATTGCCATCTTGTTTGTGCAAAATAATATCCCTATTATTTGTGGTAGAGTCAAAATCACCGACTATTAAGGCGGCAACCTCAGATGCAATTGGTAGGTTATATTGCCTACCATCGCGCGGTCTTGCACCAATAAGCTTAAGCTTATATTTCTGGTCATCAAGTGCAGATGAAATTCGTTCACCAGCCATTCGAAACTTGGCAACCAAAGGATTATTTTTTTCAAGCATGTCACGTAAATCACAGCTTAGCTGGTAGTCAAGTTTATTTGTACTTGATGATGTTGCTGCCTCGTTGCTGCATATGAAGTCGGAAATCATATGTCAAATAAACATAAAAGGAAAATGTTGTTTTAACAACTCTAACCAATCTAAAAAACATAAATGAATTATCAATGAGTCATGATACATAAAATGTTAATTTAATGTACAAACCTGGCAGCGTTGATCCTGTTTCGAATCTCATTAGGTTTATCGTAAATATATAGTTGCGCAAATTTAGGAGGCTTTCCTTTTTCAGGCAACAAAGTACCAATTTTATGTAAGTTCTGCCCTTGTATCCGGTAGCAATATGGACCACGACCAGCATTAACAGACTTATCTTGTTTACCGCCCATGGAGGTGAACACAAACATAGAATTGTAACACCTAATATTATCCAAAAATGAGGAACTCTTAGGGTGTTCTTTGTTCATAAGTTGCTTCAAAGGTTTTGGTGGGTCTTTAAGTGCAACAGGCAGCTTAACCTTCCCTCTACCACAACAAAGAGAAAATGCATCTTTAGTACAATTGCTATCCCCACGTATAGTCTCATGATACCACAGCATTGCACCGCATTTTGCACACACTACATTTGGATCTCCATGGTCAATGTAATTTGTAATTGGATAAGTTAGATGTAAGAATATTATATTACAAATTGAATATACTTTGAAATATTTGAAACAATAATATATATCTTTAGTAATGTAAATATTGTGCATACCCTCGCATATACCAGCAAAACGACGTGACTCTGCTCCGGCATCATCTTCCATATCTAATTCTGCGAAGTTAATACGTCGTGAACTTTTACTAACGCCCATTTTACCTTTAAAAGGTCGTCTATCAGTAGCGATCGTAGAATATTTTCCATTTGATCGTTGCTTTGTATTAGATGAAGTTGATCCTGTTAATACAAAAATAAACATAAAAAATAAATTTGGTTGATAGATAACAAAAAACTTAATAGGATAGTTAGCACGTACCCAAAGTAAAGTTCACAGGACTCGGAGTGACAAAACGTGTTCTTTGGTTACTCATATTACCTACATTCGATAAACATCTTATAAATTTTTAACGTGTAAGACAACTATAAAAAATTCAAGTCATAAATATTTGAAATATATTAATTGATATTGATACCTTTTCTTATATTTTGGACAGCTGAGTTTGTTGGTGTATCAGCATCAACTACTGTAGACTTAGGTATCCTGGATCGAAGATTCATATGGTGTTGTGATGGCGTTGTTAATGTGTTTGTAACCTGGGATGTTGGTGGAGTTTGAATATTCACCGACTTAGGTGTCCTGGAGCGAAGTTTCATATGGTGTTCTGATGGCGTTGTTAATGTATTTGTAACCTGGGATGTTGGTGGAGTTTGAATATTCATCGACATAGGTGTCCTGGAGCGAATATTAATATGATGTTGAGATAGCGTTGTTAATGTGTTTGTACGGTGGGAGGTACGTGGACTTTCAATATTCACCGACTTGACAGCTGAAAATAAGATTATAATATATAAATTTATCCTATCCTATATTATATAAGGTAAATTTTAGTTGACGGATACAATAGAAAGTAACCAATAAGTAATCGTAAAGATGTGGCTTACGTGTTGAAATGTTACATATTCGTTGATGTGCCTTTGGTCTAGATGAGACCGTGGAGAGTCCAATTGATGAGCCACTACCATAAGTATTTGAATGTCTTTGAGTTGACATTGGTGTTTCTATTCTTGATCCTGAAAAAAAAAAAAATGGCATGAAAATAATAATAGTAGATAATTAAAACTAAAATGTTTAAAAAGGAGATAGCAGGTTATTTACTTAAAAAATAAACTCACTCTTTTCTGAATTGTTTAGTCTTGTTGATACAACACTTGTATTCGTTTGTAATACATCGTTGGCGTTTACATCAAATGACGTTTGAGGTAAAAGGATATCGGAAGATTGACTTATAAGTGTTGCGACATTTGCTGAATGTAAGGACGATGTAGTCCCTGCAAAGTTACAATATAATAAAATGAAACATAAATAAAACTGAAGCATATGTATAAGCCAACTAATTATAATTTTTTTTATAAGAACCTATGTTTTTAGATTTTTTTGATGGCCTTCCAGGACGTCTAATGGCCAAGTCATCCGTTAAACTTGTTTATATCAATAAACGAAATAGAAAAATTAGTATAAGGGAATATATTGGTAGGAATGGTAATATAGTATGATTCTTATAAAGTTTTTGAATATCAAAAATCTATTGCTATATGTTTTTTTTTTTGCCTCACAATAAATTGACATGCTTAGTCAATGTCTAACACTGAAAATAGGATTCAAAAGAATACATTATGATGACTTATATATATTGATAATTGATAATAGACACATGATAATACACATAAAGGTATGATACCTGGATTATTATCTGTTGTTTTCCGCCTCCCAGGACGTCGAATACAAAAGTCTACATCTAAAAATGCAAATAGGATGAAACAATTCAAAAGACGAACGTATTGTAACTTATTATGATGATCTATATAACGAAAATAATTTAAAATAATGTAAAAATAATTATATTCAAATATAGGTGATGTTATTTTGTGAAATTTCAGCAAGTGGACGTCTAGCAACACTTCGAGTAGGTCTCTTGCTTCTGTCAATTGAATTTGCACTTCGTAACGATCTCTCCGATTGTAAATGGCCATCATGAGAATCACTTTGTTCTTGTTGATTGTTACAAACACGACCAATTTCGTTAATGCTTGTGGAATTGACATTTGATACATGGATCTTCTCTTTACCTTTCTGCTTATTGTTGTTCATGTTTTTTGGAAAATGGCTATTTTTTCAGTACATAAAACAATGAATGACAGACTTGAGGATTTGGAATTCCATCCGCTTTGTTTAACAATAAGTGTTGACAAACATTTAAAACTTGAATTACACTAATTTAGGAGGTCACATTAATTGATATATATTTCCTAACCTAAAAATGTAAATAGTCATTACTTTCCCATATTAAGCGTATTATTGTTATGTATATTATTAAACATATTTATGGGTAAATATATAGAAGTTATTAAAACGAATTGCAAAAGTACAAATTTTAAAATAAACATTTTTACGTCTAATTATTTACTTTTGTATAATATGGATATGGATTCTAAAAAATCTAAACAAAATATAGGTAGCATGTATACATAGTTCAACTTGGTAATGATCACAGTGTGTGTTACAACTTGACTTAACACTTAATCTCTCATTACATCTCACACCGCTCAATAAAAATTTCTAGAAAACACACACGGCTCATTGTTCTTCCTCTGGAATTCGAAAGTATCAGGTAACCCTTAAATTTTTTGGTTCATAAATTCACAATTTTTATTTCTTTATCACATGCATGTGTTTAGATGATGAGATATGTAATGATCCTAAGATGATTTAATGATTGATTACATTATTAAACTGAATGAGTAATTCCATTTCCGGTTAGATCTGTAAAAATTATTAATTATTATTTTACAATGTTTGGATGTTATGAGTTACTTATTATCTTTCATTAGTTTAGGACTTCTAATATGTAGTTAGATATTGGTTTCGAATTAAATGTGGCCAAAATGTAATTGGATATTGTTTTGAAAGTTTAAAATTAGTTTACATCGGCTTCATAAATAAAAATTATGAATTGTGGAATTTCATGTTGATCATTAGGGTATATAAGTTTTGGAGTTTTAAAAAACCCAAAATACATAGTCTATATAAAAAGATTGAAATAGAAGATTATGTTGTTAGTATTCTTTTTATCGTGACACCTGTAAAATCACTTTGGTAGGATTAAGGATACTATTGAGTTTGTGGTTCCGATCAACCCGAAGACCTATAAACAACACCATGTATTTCATTGTTTGATCTTATGATGTTGGACTGAAATAATGTTAGTACCCTTGGTAAAAGTGACATTTTTTCAATTTGTTTTAAGACACTACCATCTGTTTACCTCCGGGAAGGATACAATGGGAATCATCATCTGTATTTGAGTGGACACCAAGGGTTAAAATTCAAAGTATCCTTAACTTTAAGAATGAATGGGACAATAGATGTTCATGGTGATAAATGGAAGCAGTTTGTTTTGAGACACTTTGATGATGGACTTTCACTTTTGCATTTCGTCGAGGAGGGAGAGGACTCCTTTTATGTGACGGGATATGATGCAAAAGGAATAGAATTTGGTGGTTATGAAGGAGTGACGGGAAGGATGCTGAGGTATATGATTCGTCATCACACTTACCCATGTTTAAAACAGGTATTTGATACTAAGTTTGTTAAGTTAAATGAAATCATTCACTGCGTATATAATGAAATGGGTGTCAACTTGGACAAAACTTAACATTCATTATGAATTTATTTGCAGACAATCGCTGCCTCTTTCTTGGCAGGAATACCAAAAAAGGCATACCTGGGTGTTTTGGCTAATGGGAACCTGTTTTAGGTGCGTGTGAATCGTGTTAATCTAAAGACACCTGAAAACCCATGTTATGCTTATGAAATAGAAGATAATTCATGGAAAACTTGTGTTAAACATCTTAAACTTGAAATGGGAATGACAATAGTGTTTGCAAAAAATATTTTTGATCGGTTGTGGTTAATGGCATTCGACAATGATGGCATGGCACACATGGATGTCCAATTCCATGGTGCAAATCGTTTAAGAAGAGTCCAACTTCCAATTGAATATAATGATCGTAGTAAGTGATACAACTATCATGCTTGCAGTTATAATTATATCATATATACAAATGTTATTTGCCGTTGATTTGTCAATGTGTAAATTTAAATGACTTATGTTAACTTGCAGATGATGATCGATTGAAACATATATGCCAATGGGAATCACACAGAGAACACTACCAAGAAGCCGATGATATGTTCTATAAGCCTTACGCATCAACCGTGGATAAACAAAGATTGGTATGTGGAAATTATATTTAGTTATTGTTCTCTATAATTATTCACACATATTTATATATCAATACCTAATTCCTGGAACATCATGTCGCAAACTATACCGGCTAATTTCTGTGATGAACACCACCTGCATATGTATCATCATGTAGTGATGAAGCACAAAGATTATCAAAAAAACCATGGTTATGAGAAGGGTACCACACACTGACAAACCGTGGAGGAATAATCACATTGCTATCTATGGGCCATGGAAAGAATATGCACGTGACTGCTCTTTCGCATATGACAAAGTAATCAGGTTCCGCTTTATGCACTTTATTCACGACGTTGATCTGGATGAACAAATTCCAGTGGTCCACCTCTGCTGATATGAATTGGGCTATATCCATTTGTGTCTTTGAAGTATTTTGTTTTGGAAATTAGCATCTTATGGAAAATGTGTCTCTATAATTTCTAAGGATTTGTGCTTTTGCTTAGGATTTACTATGTTGACAATTAATATGTTATTAATATGTATTAGGACAAACTTATGGTAGTGGTTTAACGACCTGGAACAACTTATGGTAGGATTGTCTATGGTGATCAATGCCCAGTTTTAAGATGCTAAGTTATTTTGTTTAACTGGTATGAATGTAGTTTGATATTTTTAAGATGGTAGTGTTTCAAAATGATGCGTTCCTTCATTGTTATATTTATAGTTTTAAACACAGTTGATAGTCGCGGACTACCACCGCAAACAATAAAATGTTGTGTATGCATTTTAATCATTTATGCTTCCTGTAAGGCATAGAGACTACATTAGATGTTACAATGATTAATAAAATAACATATATATGTTATGTAGCAAGAGTATAATTTTTGCTACAAATACATTAGTAGAATCAATAACATAGACATAAGAATTTAAGATTGTTTGTAACATAAATTATTAATTAAAAAATATAAGGACATGAAAATAAGATTATTGAGCTTCAAACATCATCATCAGTATCATCTTCATCGGTAGGAACAGATTCTTGAGTTCCATCATCAATGAAACCATCTAGATCATCTTCATCATCAATTGATCGCTCACTACAGTGGTCAGAATTTTCTAAATCCACTTCAGCTTCATCGTCAAGGAATTTCTTAGGATTCTCCCAACCATCATAACCCCATGGAAGATCATCGATATTCACCCAGACACCATCTTCACTTAGATTATTTTTAGCATCAATATCTTAATCAGTTTCCTCATCAATAAGAGAATAGTTGGGATACTTCTTTTTCGTAGGAGTAGGATCTTCATCATCAAAAACCTACGTTTCAAAATAAATTTATATTTAACAAAATATAAAGTCATATATAGTTTTTAGTAGACAAAACACCAATATTGATGATTGTATATAATTCATACCACTTTTCCAATCTTGTGAGGTTGGTTATCCAATTTTGTTGCATCCGAAACATTACCTACCTTGTCATCATCTGACGAACACAGATCGACCACATTGTTGTTTACAATGTTTCCATTTTTTTGTTAATCTTCTCCATTTAGGCACTTTTTGAACTGGCTACAAAACATAAAAACGAAAAAAAAAACATATAAATATTTAAACTATAAGCCACATATGTTTGTATGATAAATCTGAATATGGTAAACATACCATTTCACCATCCGATGATATATCAACAACGGGTATGTCATTTTTAAAAACATCATTAGTAGTTGATGCACACCATTTGCCATCTTCATTGGATTTCTGCAATGATAATTACATGACACCCTTAAACATATAGAGGTATTTTAAATATATATCAAAACACAAATACTCTATATAATTATTATAACAAAAATATGGACAAAAAACATGTATACCTTTGGGGATCCAGTATTTGCCATCTCTAAACACTTTTTAAAAACCGTATAGTTTATTAAATATAAACATTAGCATGACTTTATATAGAGTTTATTTGGTGAATCTATTTTTGTAGTTTATTTTCAAAATTTAATCATATTAATGCCTAATTCTTATTCTCAAATGATAAGGGATGTTATTTGAATCAGAATATATATCATATAAAAATTGGGATTTCATTTCCTAAAATATATGAACTAATTGTAGATAATATGCAAAACCGAAATTTAAATTATACGTTTTTCTTTTTTCTTTTTTTTTTCTTTTTTTTTGTGTGTGTTATACATTTGTTTGTACACAATTTTATAAATGTATCATGTTTTGTTTGTGAATACCATAATTGTCATATAGGTTAGAATACATGATTTTGAATACATTTATGCACATAAACCCATATATCAAATGTCAATTTCTGTATTTATAAGTTATAACTATGATACAAAAGTAAATCATTTTCTCAATTGAACCCTGTGAATTGCCAGGACTCCCTAACTTTGCCATCGACAATGCTTGATGTTTGGTTATATTTCAAAAGTGGAGTATCCATATCCAAAGTATTTGAAACAGCCTCATATGTTGATTTAGGAGGCTTTGGTGGTCTTAGAAACATTATAAGCCATGGCAAACTATCCGCATCACTATCAGCATTATTGATTATTAGAAGTGTACAACAATTTGAATTTCTTTGTGGTTCACTTTCTGAAGTCAAACCTTGTAAAGAGTTGTAACATGTATTCATAGTATATAAAAAATTTAAACCATAAGAACATATAAATATAGAAATTAACCATTCAAAAGATAAATAAAATTCCAAACCATTATCAAAACACATGACCAACATGTGTTGAAACAAAGTAAACATGTCCATGCTTCAAATACCGCGATATGTTTAAGGTAATAAATCTTTTTTCAAAGAACCAACAAAAGGATAAACGAAAAAATTAGAATTGTTTATGCCACAGCAAAATTTATTGAATTTTGACAAAGCAAGTTTAAATATTCCTTAAGACCAACTTGTGCGTTGCTCAAGGATCCTTCTCGATCTTCACTTTCACCATTGGTTTCTTCAATGGATTAGGCTCTACATCTTCCACTTCACTGGGATAATCATCAAGGTCAATGAATTCAACGCGCTCACATTTTTTCTCATTTGAACCATGAGAATTGGAACGAGACTCCATAACTTTGCCATCGACACTGCTTGATGTTTGGTTATCTTTCAACAGTGGGGTATCCATATACAAAGTCTTTGTAACATCCTCGTATGTTGATTTAGGAGGCTTTGGTGGTCTTAGAAGCATGATAGGTGTCTTAAACTGGTCCGATTGATCCTACAAAGACAAAAAAAAGTATGATATTTGTTAGTTATACATAACATAATGCTATTTTGCTGTTGCAATAAAAGTTAAAATTACATGTTTACGTACATCGGATTCTATAAAGCCATTCTGAAAGTAGGAAATAACATCGGGATCTTGAGACACACCATCACACCTATACTTGTGATTGTTTCTATTATGGTTATAGTCAGAATAGAATATCTTTAACATCACCTTTTTTCCAACAATCACATCCAAGTCGTCCGGGAAATACTCATCCGGATTCATTCCATTTTTTTCCATTATCTCCCAAGCAGTTTTCCCGCTCAATTTGAAAACAGTTGTGTTAAAAAAGACAGCGGATGCAGATCTTGTTTCGTCAGCAAAACGAAGAACTAACTTGAACCTGTTTAAAAAACATGCAAAATATAAGCATAAGTAATTTTATTTCTTACTTCAACCATTATATACAATCGTCATAATGAATGTACAATAATCATACACCGGTGCCGCATCAACCGTCCCATGACTCTCACAATGGTATGTTGGCTTGCGGGTTCTTGAGGGGCCATGAGCCTTAGCAGGTATGATTGTAACACGCTTGTTGCATGTTTTACATGCCGTGTAAGCCCAACCTTCATCTTGCAAAATTTTATGTACAGTAGCATAAACCACACATTGGGAATCCTTTAAAAAAAATGATGGTGGTTAGTGGACTATTATTAATTAGTTTGTGCTATGTACATGGCAAACATATTATTAACACGGATTGGCATTCATAATAATGAAATAATCACGTACAGGTTGTGTATCACGAATCGTTCCCACCATTTGCTTAACACATCTAGACATGAACTCCGCTGGGCTTTCAATCTTTTTGGGCGGAGTGTATAACTGGATCTTAAAGTCAATTTCATTAAAATCCTCACGTTCCTGTAAACTGTATCACATATAAATTGTGTGTTATATGTCAGGCTATTATTTAAGAATGGAATACATAGTGTTAGTAACATCAATTTGTCGGCAAAAGTACCTTTTCCTGAAGTTCATAATTTCTGGCATAGCATAATTCATGAATATTTTCGTGCCAAAAATTGCATTATGAACAGCAGGAGTATCTATATGGTTAAACATCAAAGGATATTACAATTTCAAATTAGTTTAGTAATAGATGATGATGATACACATAATGATATACATCGTAAGTTAAAAAATATACTTACCATCCCAGTATTTGACTTTACCAAGTTGAAGTATGATAATGAGACATCCCAATGAATCACGCTTCTGTGAATAGTCGTTCCACATGCTTGCCCAACTGTCCCAAAAAGTGAGTTTAATTATGAGACCTACAAATACAAAAAATGTTATTGTCCAAGTGTTGATGAATATTTATTGTTAAATAAAATATAAATTGTAAAAAAAAATAGTTCTTACTGAGCATCTTCAAGCAGAACATCCCTGCGGGTCTTTTTTCCCCATTTGGAATTGACAGGAACAATATCACCAATGGCAACAACATTACCAACAACATCTGTTATTGAGATTTATCACATATCACATGAAAATAGTGTAATTATACATACCAACATTTAAAATGCTTATTACACTACTTGACAACAAATGTATCAATCTTAATGAAAAGCAAGACAAATAATAATCATACATACCAACATAATCAGAAGATTCATATTTGTTGTTCAAATCCAGAAGTGAATTGAATGGTTCAAACTGGAAACCATGTGTGTCTTCATTGAACGGGTCAATCCGTGTGACAACAGTGTTGCGGTTAAAGACGATCTTCCATTTGTGAGGTAACAATGGCAATGTGCCATCATTTTCTGCAATAGCAAAATTAGATAAAACATAGCACTGGCCCTCAACTAACAATGGCTCGAAGGCATACTTGAATTCCATTTTTATGTACACCTCAATCCGTGTACCCTGTTATTAAAATAATAAATGATTCCGTTTAACAAAATATACATTTATAATCAAGTTGATCATGATAAACAAATACAAAAATTGTATATAACATACCTCTTCATCTTGTAAAACACAATCAAGACTGTACGGATTTTTTTCCTTGTTTTTTCTGTGGGAATGCCATAGTGATATGCATCGCGCTTTGACAGCAATATCATCGATCATAGGATCTACATCTTCAAGTTTAGTGATTTTCATTCCAGCTACATTAACTGTAATGATAAAAACACATAATGTGAGAACTACAACTTGAATTAAAGTATGTTAAAATATAATTGGTTCATAACTAATATACCAATGGTTTTCATACAAAGTTACATTCCAAGTTTTGAACAACATGGACAAATACATTAATACCAGTGTAATATTCATATTGAACCATACCATGGGATTTTAAAGAACTGGTCATTGGAGACTTGCCCTTATTTGCAAACCTGGAATGAGAATTCTTATTCATGATTAGTAACTTTGATACAAACGATATTAATATGATATATGATATATATGTGAAAATAAAAAAACATGATGGAGCTAATATATAGTGATATATTTGTGGAGGATTAGGGTTTGGCATTGAAACTGACATTGAAAGTTATTTGGGATAAATTATACAAATCCTGAAAATTTGAATAACATAACAATACATTGCAAGTTTCCCTCATTATTCTCATAAACATCCCTTGATTTAAGGAAATAATTGATGTGATTGTAACATAAGTATGATATGAAACCGAAATCCCTTGATTCTAGGGTGGGTGAGTTAATGTGAATCGGTTTCAAAAATTCAAATGATCTCTTGTGTATAATGAGATCCCTAGAATTAATGAATGGATGAAATATGGAAACTTGATGCCGGATATAATGGTACTACATGTAGTATTGGTTTTGAAATGTTTTACCAAAAAAACTCAACTGATCTAGTGGTTGTCATCCTTGAGTGTTGAAGGCGAGGTCAAGGGTTCGAGTCCCATTAGTTGCATTTTTATCTCAGCCGAATTTTATTGCATGGGGTTTCTGTGCCATGTAGGCAATCCAGTAGGCAATGACATGGCATTTACTCGCTTATGTAGCGCTGTCATGTTAGGCTATTATATAGTGCTTGATTTATGAGCTTAGATAAATTTAGAAAGCTCACAAGTCCATCTTTCTGTGTTTATGATAACTTGTGCATATAGCTTATTTAAAGTTATAAGCTCGATTTGATAAGCTAATAAGCCAAAAATTAAGGTTACGAACTTTTCCAATTTACACACACAAAAGTTGACTACATAATGTCACGACCCGCATATGCTACGAGACCATAAAGCTAATGATTTTTAAGATTCTAAACTATTCTTCAATAATCAAGAGTCCTGGAAGGATGTGAAAGATATCTACAAGCTGTTAGAACTCCTTTAATAGTTTCTCACTACTTTCTCCCATAAAAAAAATATGAAAGGTTCTTTGGAAGGTCTTAGAAAACTCTATACTCTATAGTAATAGTTTAAAACTTTTTGGGAAATGTGTATATACTTACCAACTAGTACGGAGTATATGAGAGTTTCTATAGCAACACCCCTTATCAAACACTGTACAAACCATTATGCACACAGTATAACACTGCTAACACACAAGTACAACCCCATTATACATAAAAAGAGGTGTATATAGGAGGTTTGAGGTGTGTATATAGTACAACCCCTGGTATATATTGGTTGTCTCATTTGACACAACTCACCTTAAAGTTCTCTTCAAATGTTTTCTTGTAATATTCCCTCGAGTGATATAAGTTTATACTTATCTCACTTGCTATTTTTTGTGTCTTCTTTAGTTACTTAGGCGCTAAGTATTCGAGTAGTGTCACGTGATGAGGTATTTTGCTTTTTTCTTGTTGTATCTTTTCCTCGAGGCGTGTTTGGGGCTCCATCAAAAACTCTCCAGAGTAAAAATCGGTGGCTCGGCCTCCGTGAGTGAGGATTTTTCTCTTGTCTCGGCTCTCTGTAATTGGCAAGATTTGTTTTTAATCCTTTTTGCAGTTCTCACAATTAAAGTCTCAGGTAGAATCTAGAATCTGTAGATAGGTTTATTTCTAGATTTGTTTTTTGTACTCTTCAGCGTCTAGTGCCCTATTAGTAGCTTTTTAATGAAATTTATTCCGTTCAAGGAAAAAAAAAAACTCTCATGTCAACTTCAACCCGTTTTGACTTCCTTATTAAAGTCAACATCTCTACTTTAATATGCTCTTTCTTATAAACTACTTATTGTTTCAACTTCATTAATCATTTATTCTTATTAAAGTCAACATTCTGTGTAAATCGGTCGATCTAAGAAGAGTTCCTTAAAAGGTAATAAGTGAGTTACGCGGGGACGCCCAAAGTATGACTTCGATTCATACTACTTCATTAATCATTTATTCTTTAGATTTAGGCTGATAAAAAGGCCAATGTGAAAATCTTCGCAAATTTTCATAAAAAATAAAAATAAAAATAAAAAATGGCGACAAATGGAGGTTAACTAAGGAATAAAAAAATTGTAAATGTTTTTATTTAAAAAATACGATATTTTTTTTTATAGGAATCAATTATGTGATGGTCCGATGAAGAACATAAATATATACACAATTTACTCATTACATAAATCATTCGTTTTTAATTTTCTTTTACAACGAATGTTAATCACGTCTCTCATTCATTGTTAAAAAAATTTGATTTTTTGTATCGTGTCCTTGATGTGATTTAGTGTAACGTAAAGGAGTAAGATTTAGAGGTTGTGTCTCTATACGTGCCGCAAAGTTTTGCATCTTGTAGAACACTCGTAACGCTTAAGCTGTGCTTTTTTTTCGGCTAGCTTGGGATGCACTATCTCAAGACTCCCGAATCTTCTTTATATGGACATCCACACTACTACACAAAAGCTTAAATAGATCACTTCTAATATAGTGGTTTTCTTAAAAACCGATCTAACAAATGGAAAAGAGGGGGAAGTAAAATAAATAGATCGGTTATTTGGATAAAGACTGATCTTACTAACTTTTAGTTATACACAAGATTAAATAGATCAGTTTTTTCTAAAACAAATTATCTATTTAACTTTTAAAGGGATACTACTTTTCATTTGCCCCCTTCACCAAAATTACAACTTTTCATTTGCCGCTTCACCAAAAATTTATACACACAAAACCCTACTCCATTTCCCCAAAATCACATCCAAGCGCCTCACCACTCTCACCAAACAAATCCTAACCTCCATAACACTCCAATAGTCTGGTTTCTCACTTCATCACCACACCTTCAATTTACCAAACAACTACAGAACCCTAGCCGCCATACACCACACATCTGCCACCACAAACGACATCACCATCGATGACATCACAACCAAAACCCAACGACCACTATCACCACTGTACATGGACAGTACGACTCTTCTTAGGTTATCTATCTTATTTTTTATTTTATGGATTATTATTTATTTAGGTTAATTTGTTGTTTATATGGAATTTTTAGTTTTATTATGCTCATGTTAAGGTCCATTTGTTCCTGATTTACTTTACTAAGTTTGTACTTATATTGTAATAGGAAAGTTGGGGTGAAATCAAGATTAAGGTTATAAATTGATAAGATTTGTGAGATAGTAATCTGATATTTGTGTAATTGGTTATATGTTTACTTGAGGATGAAAGAATAGTATACTCGTTTTAAGAACATAATGTGAAATATAGCATGATATTGTAAATAGCAATACTTTGTTTGATAGTAGTATGGAGGGGGCATTGTGCATAAATTAGGATATCGGGTAAAATAGTGATATGAAAGGAATGACGCCTTTAATGGTGGCTTTGAATTTTGATGAATCCACAATTATATGATGTTGCGGAAACGATGATTGAGTTGGGTGCTCGGGTGAATACTTTAAGTATGGTTGCGTTACTTTGTGCTCATTTGCGTCTAAATGTGTAAGGCTGCTTAAATTTTATAATGTTCTCATTTTCGGAAATAAATTCTTCCAGGCTTCATGCTGCAAAAAGAGGCTTAGAGCAGACGGTTAAGCTACTCCTTTCAAAAGGCGGTAAGTTGTTGCTACTTAAAGACAACAGTTACATTGTTACTTGTCACTTGTTTGCTTAGACGATATTGACTATCTTGATTTTCAGCTAATGCGTTGGTGATGAATTTTGACGATCAAACTGCACTTGATCTTGCAAGACTGATAGGATATACTAGCTGTTTTTTCCACCCAGACACTCAAAGGTGCCATTTGCATTTAAATAACTCCTAAAGCTGATAAGATGAATAAGATAAGTAATGCTTAAGTTCGATTCTAAGAAAGATATCAAGAATGAGAAGTACGAAAATGTCTCTTATAGGACGAATCATAAGGTATTTCATATTCTGAGCAGTTGGCTTATAAGAGTTGATCACTAACAACAAGTGCCGAATGGGTTCAAACTTATTAATTGATTTAAGTTTTAAGTAATTGTAGATTTAATTTTCAGCTAAATAGGTATATCGCTTAAGGGATTATGTTGCAACGAAACTTGGTTTGGTTTTTTAGGTGTTATCATTTCATCTTGGGGAGAGTGAACATCAGTAGTTTTTTATACGGAGAAATTCAAGTTGATTCTGAAAGGTCTTGATGTCAACCAAACGGATTACAGTGTAAGAAAAAAAAACCCTTCTGTCAGTTATCTTTTAGCTATACTTATTTTCCAGTTTATCTATTGTTGATGTTTTTGAGTGTACGTATATATTGTCGAACCCGTGGATACGAAGAGGTGAATTTTATAGTTTTTTTGATATTGGATTTGAAAAATGGTTGTAGATGGTAATGAAAGGAATGAATTTTATCAAGTTTTGGGGTTAAAGAAGAGGCTACCATTGGTATAAATTTCTTTGATTTTTTAAATGGTTTGATACCTTTAACTGTATTAAATACTTTGTTTTGGATCACGTGATGAAGAGTGCTATGTTTGCTGATTGTGTGTTTATTTGAGATGGCATCCGGATCGTTGTTCAACAACTGGGGGCTCAAGGCATGTAGAAGAGACAAGAAACTTTCAGCAACAACTGCGTTGATATAGCTTTAGTAGCGTATAAGAAACCAGGAGTTATGTCATGTTCGGCTTCATTACCTTGGAAGAGGCACATCAGGTACCATTGTTTTCTTTCTGACTCCAGTGTAGACAACAAAATGATTGTAATACTGATAGTGTCTGTTTATTTTTATTTGTTTTCTTACTTCTTCACAGGAATTTCACTTTGTCTGTCCAAAGGTAAAGCCTGCAAAAATTCTACTTGCTGCATTTTCCGCTGAAAAAAACATGAGTTGTGGCTGACAGGTTAGGGAAGGAAATGTTTTGTTTAGAAATTTGTGTGTTTGGTCAGACAGTCACTTACAGTTGTCTCCTTTGATTTGCAGAATTTCATTCCGCTTGCTCGAGTCTTGAAGTCGCATAAGCAAGCTCTCAAAATTGGTAAAATAGCATCTACTCCCATTGATTTACCTATTACTTTGAAAAGGTTCAGAAACTTGAATGTATAGATGACTGGTACAGAGGGTAGAAGCTATTGATTCCCTTCTAAGGAAGCTAATGCCGGTTACAGAATCAGATATTGTCAGGTAATGCTTTTAATCGTATATGCACCGTGCACTTAATTGCCAGTTAGGCGTTTATTCTGCAAGCCTGCTACGGCTAAAAAGCGTTCGTTTTCTGCTAGGTTCACACGTAACTCATTGTCGCCAACTTCATCTAAAACTCCACAACACTCATTCGTACGAAACCTATTATTGGTGCTCCTGCTATTGGCATTACTTTGTGCATTTTAGCTCCAATGGGTCAAACGGTATGTAGCAGATCCTTCTATGTTGTCAATATTCACATATTCAGCAATCAATGAAGGTTACAAAGATTGTAGACGTAACCAACAAGCCCGATGATGCGTAGGAATTGCACTAGGCTTTACCTCTCAAGGGATCTTGAGAAGCATACAACCCCCACCAGGCAGTGTACCGGGGGATTGATCGTTCAGCTAGGAATAGTGTCGCTAGGATTAGAAAACCTAAATACTAGTTCTAAAGATGAAGGATGATTATTTTTGTATTTTTATATTTTTTAGAAAGCAAGTAAAAATCTCGAGTTTGAAGGATTTGGGCGGAATTAGTTGCTAGTCAACTAACCCAATACTAAGATGCAATCAAAATAAAATACTAGAAATGAAAATAAACTAAAGTAAACTAAGGTTGTGAGCAATAAGTGGAGAAATGTGTTTACTTAGATTTCACTACTCCCTAAATATCTTTTACACGTTAATTACTTGTTATAGTTGCGTGGATGACGGATTGTATTCCTTAATACCATTCACGGGGTGGCATACTTAACTCCCCAATCCTATGAGTGCCTACTTCACTCCTATGTCGAGCCGGCTAAGAAGCTCCTAACATGGGATCATTAGAATTTACTCATGCATTAAATACAACCAATAAAACCTAGTACACATCGGTTCATGTTTCCTAAGACGTTCAAGCATGTTACCATTTGGAGATCAGTTTTCTTAAGCCTAACATTGAAATCATTCATCCAATACAACCATAAACAAGTAATCAACACATAATCAACATCTAGGTTTCATTAGATCTAAGCAAACACAAGATAAATCTAGCCTAGCATGGTGGAATCAAGACAAGCACAAGATATAGACAACCAACACGTAGACATATTGATTGAATTAAAAGAACACTTATCTCAATAGCACATGTAAGGGTTCAAGGGCTGAAAACCCTTGAAAAACCTGTAAAATTCGTATATGGTTCGACCTTAGGGTTTCTCCAAACTTCTTCCTCCTAATGAATGAAAATTAGAAAACTATACATAGAAAATTGAGTCTGACGGCATCAAGAAGAAATGGGTGACGCCGTCTTCTCACCGCCAAAAGAATTCTCGAACTGCCTTGATCTACATCTGACGCCGTCATGTATTAAGTTTTTCCAGGCCGTCACGTATTTAACTCTTGACGCTCTTCCTTGTGATGCCTTCATTTCTGTACTGGGCCGTCATGAAATTTACTCTTGACGCCGTCAGGAAAATGCTCTTGACGCCGTCACCTACTGTTCCCAGCTTGGAAAATTAAGTCTTTGGCGTTTTCTTCACTTTTATGCTCCAAAAACGTCTGAATTGCTTCCTTTTCCAGATTTCACTCCCAAAGTACCTAAAATCATAAAAGGAATGATTTAGGGCAATATTTGATCAAATAAATTCAATTCCGGGCTTAAATGACCCCCTAAAAGTGGTTCATTTTTCGCCTCATCATATACCCTTACACTTGAGATTTGCTTGTCCTCAAGCAAATGCGCTTTTATTCTACTCAAAATACAAGTTAGGGGTTTTTAACACTAATATAAAAGTAATTATAACAAATAATCGTTCCACTAAAGACCAAAGACAAGCACGGAGGTCATATACTAGCACCTCATAAATAGTGTTTAGATACTCACATCTCTCGGGTGTAATAAAATATATATCACAATATGGAAACGGAAGATATCTCTCACTACCTGTCATAGCAAAATAGATTACCATAGGCTTGGGAAAGGATCAAACCTCCACCACATGGCGTAAGCACCTAGGATAAACTATCAAAGAGGTCTTTTAAAGGGTTGTAACATTAGGTGTAGGGATATGGAAAATACGGTTTTGTTGGATATAGGCAGTCTTTACTGGTGGCGAGTTAACAATCTTGGTTAATTACATGTACAATATGGCGTTGCTAAGCCAAGACTAGACTCGACTTAAGCTAATAAATGAAAAATAAAAAAAACATAAAATAAACATAGAATGAAAAGGAATGGTAGTCCGTATGTTTTTTTCTCTTTTCTTTTTCTAATATTTTTTCTTTTTCTTATTTTTTCGATTTCTATTTTTTTTTTTTTTTTTTACCGTTTCTGAGCTGCCAAAACATCTAAAAACACTCAATATTGTATCAAAATAGTGAAAATATCCCAGGAATGTGTTTTATATGTTTCAAATGCAAAATAATCAAAAACAGCTGAAAAACGTACAAAGTTTGCATAATTGGCAATTTCAGTCCTTCATCTTTCAAAAGTTGTCAAAACTAGTGCCTGGTTATTCAAAACATGTTAAATATCATCAAAGGTCCTTGGGGATTCATAAGTTGTCAAAATAAGTCCTTTAAAGATAAAAATTGCAAAATTACAACTTTAGTCCCCCAAGTTTCAAAAATGTCAAAATTAGTCCTTAGGTTTTAAAAAATGGAAAAATATTAAAAACAAACCTTGTACTATTCATTAATGGCATAATTGGTCCTTGTGGTATTTATTGAGAATTTACAGGTTCAACCCTTCATAAATTCAGAAAATACAGATTTGGTCCCCAAAGTTTGAAGATTTGGCAAAATTGGTCCCCGAGTGGTTTGAAATGGAAAAATTACATTTAAGGTCCTTTGGTTTATCATACTTGGCAATTATGGTCCTTACGAATACTTTGGAGCAGTTACATTTTCAGTCCCTACATATTTCATAATTACAACTATGGTCCTTGTGATTTATGAACAACCAAACGGATCCTTAAATATAAAACAAAACCAAATCCAGTCCATCAAAACACTCCCAGCCCATTCCCCTTCTCTGACCCATCACCCACAACCGGCCCACACCCTTAAATAAAAATACCGGTCAAACCCACTTCCTTTTCCCTCCCAATACCACTCATCCCTGCCAAACCACCCTGGTTTCCCTACCTCCACCATCCCAACTTGCCCACTGGTCTCGCCTATCACCTCCACCACCCCTACCCTACCCTGCATTTAATGCCACCACCCCCCCCCAATTGCATCCTCAGTCCCCATTTTGTCAAAACTGTATTTGGCGCCTGATGAGTGCTTAATCACTCATCCTTTTTAGGCTTTATTTCAGACCAAAAATACCGAATACTAACAAAAAAATGCCAAGAGAATGCATGTTTTTGTATTTGTGTATGTGCAGGTACGGATATGAGAAAAATGGACAAAAACAAAGCAAAACCGACAAAAACGAGCACAAGATCGGAAAAAGGTCAAAAGCCGGAGCCGGGGAAGAAAAATGGTCAAAGTCCAAGCTCAGAATGTCATAAGAAACCCTCAGAGATTCAGAAAGTTGCATATTCAGTCCCTGAGCAAAGTTTGAAGAATTGACATGTTTAGTCCTCCAAGTTTCACATGTTGGCAAAAATAGTCCTTTGAAGAATTTTTAAGAGTAAATTCAACATATACCCTTCATGAATCAAAAAATGACAACATAAGTCCTTGGAAGAAACTATGGAAAAATGACAGTTTGGGTCCTTACAATTTTAGATTATACAATTTTGGTCCCTTTGATATCATTTACAACACAACCGGATCCACAAATTACCAAAACCCCAAAACTAGCCTAGTCCACAATCCTGCTGGCCCAAAACAATATACAAGCCCACCTCCCTAACATCTTATACCCAGCCCAGTCTGCTAATCTACCCGGTCAACCCACCCTTAATACCCGGTCAAACCGGTCAACAATAAAAACATACAAACACCCAACTTCCCACTCCCGCCCCCCAAACACCTTTTACCCAGAAAAATATACTTTTACCTACGTTACTAATAATTATCCAATGATTTGAAGTTTCTAGAAGGGTATTCACGTGTCAGGGTGATGTCAGGGAATGTTTGGACCAATGAGGATACACTCCTAGGATCGGTCACATCACACAATTAAATCCTAGGGTCCAAAATGATTGGAAGCATCTAGAGCGTGATCAAGGGCTGAGAAAGACTCAAAGAAACACAGAAGCACACGGATAGGTGACCTGGCAATTTACAAGACCTCCTCATCTCAGGCTATAAATACCCCCCCTCTCATCAGTGTTTAGTGTGTAGGTTTTTGAATTATTTTAGCTTTTCTGTTCTTAAGTTTCCATTGTAATTTCTTTTTAAAAGCATTGTACTAATTTCATTTCAATTAATAGAATACAAGTTTATTTCAGCTTATTATTTTACTTTTATTATTGCTTATTATATCCTGCTTTTCAAGTTTAGAATTAATATTAATAACCTTTCAATTCTGTTTTTGTTCATCAAAATAAAAAAAAAAAATATATATATATATATATATATAGTAGTAATTTTAAATTAGTTTGAATCTAGTTTTATTATAGTTTTTAATTGTTTTTAAAAAGTTTCTATAAGTTTTATTCACTGTTTTATCAAAAAGTTTACAAATAATACAAAAGGTCAACTCTGGTCAAACATCAGCTTATTGTTAATAAGCTCAGCTTATTTTGGAATTAAGGCAGCCAAGGAGGTCCACTTGGCCTGTCAAAAGACAGACAAGCATAGTGAACCCCCTCTATTTGAGCTGAGGGGGATTGTACTTTGTAAGTTTCATGTTAAATTTTCCTTTGAATGCATCAGTAGAGTTATAGTTGTTTAGATCTGTTTTATTGATTATTATTCATAGTTGTCTTTATATTTGAGTTCATTTCATACTTGCTTCTCTAAGTTTGTTTGGTTTTAGATTCATATTACGTGTCATCTTACTATTTTATTGACTGTCTTGCATTGGATCTGTGTTGTGTGACTGTTGTAATCTGAGATCTGAGTTTTTGGAGTTGCTTGTATCTCATTTAGGTACTGAGTTTGTGGTTTGAGTTTGGATTACCCATAGGTTGTATCATAGGTGTTGGTAATATCTGAGCTAAATTGCATCTGATATCTGTGTTTTTGGGGAGTATTTGAATCTGTGAATCATTGTTGGATATGAGTTTGAGGTTTTGTTAGGATTGGATTGATTGTTGTTGAATCTGTGGTAGTTTCTAGTATAGACAGTCACTTTATAGGGGTGTTTGGTATTATCTGGTTGTTGATATTTTGGGTATTTTAGAGTGTGTTTCAAGTTGTAGCATAATTCTTAGGTTTCATTTAAGTGCAGTCAAGCAAAATCAGTGAGTCATTACATTAAAAGTCAAAAATCATTTGTTTTCTCTTTCAAATTGCAAAACAGTTAGGTTGTAGGTTGTTTTATCAATTCAGTAGTTGCAAAAGTGTAAGTTTTAGCTTATTTAAATCATACATTAGCTTAACATACCAATTTCAGTTAAAATTTAGGAACCAAAGATCATTTGAGTCTAAGTTACTTGCAAATTCAAAAGTCTAACACTAGTTACTCAGTTTTTGTGGTCAAAGCTTTGGGATCATTTTTAGAATTCAACACTGAGTTGGACAGTTTTTCATAAGCATCTCTAGGTTTCATTTGTAGGTAAAATTAAGTTTGGTTTGCTGTTTTGAGAAGACTTGCAGCTTGAAAATAAGTGTCAATCAGATAATCTCTGTTTAAATCTCAATAGCTTATTTGGAATTAGAGTTTAAGTTGCCTGTTTGGACTATTCTTCCCATGCTCTTCAGCTTTTGAGCAACTTCCTAGGTACCTATTAGGCTAGCAAGGTGGATCTAGGGTCAGTTATCCTAATTGTTTTGTGATCTCTGGTAGTAATTCAGTAAAGTGAACCCACAAGCTTGTGTATCTAAGCCCATCTGCTCAGCTTATTTAGCTTGTCAAGTGAGTGCATTGAACTAAGTAATCTGTTTTCTATATAAGGGCTGCAATTGTGCAAGTTTGATCATCCTTTGAGTTTTATTGATCATTTGAGCTCCATAGTACAATAAGTAGTTGTTCTCAGTTGATTTGTGCCTTCTGCTTATTTGTATCAGCTTATTGCTTATTCTTCTTGGCTTATTTGATCTAATTGTGCCTTAATCTGTGTTTCTGAGTGATAGCTGGTCTCAAATCTTTTCCAATAAGCTTCTTTTAGTCAAAAATACATTGGTTTAAGTTCTGGTCAATCTTTGGTCAAACTGCTTATTAATAAGCACATTGTCTTAAGCTGTTTTCAAAGCAAAGTGTAGCTACAGTACCTATTTTTCAAATTTTTTTATTTTTCCTAGCCTTTAAATATTATTTTAGAATTTCCCTGAAATTTTCATATTTTTCTGAGCTCATTTGCTATTTTTCCCATTTAATTTTCATTTTTATTCATTTTTAATTACTTTTTAATTACTAAAAAATAGAAAAAAAATCAGAAAAACCCCAGAAAAATCCAAAAAAATATTAGAAAATTATTTTTAGTTATTTTAGAATTTTAGAAATTTATTTTGCATTTTTCTCAATTTATTTGCATTTTCTTTTAATTTTTAATTAGTTAAATTAGTTTTTAATTCATACAAAATAAATAAAAAGTCAAAAAAATATTTTTCTTTTTCTCAAAATTTTCTTTTATCATTTTTAATTTTTAAAAATTATTTCCAAGTTCGTAGGAGTAGCGTAGCTTAACAGTCGCGTTTTATTTCGTACGGCTACGTTTATTTTCCGTTTTAGCTTACGTTTTCGATTCTACGTTACGTTTCTAGTTGCTTTACTTGAATTGCGTGCTTAGTTGATTATTTGTGCTTCATTTACTATTTCATTAGTGTAATCTCATTCACATCACTTTTTACCACTTTTCACGACACGTTTTCCGAATCGGAAATTCGGAATTCCATTCACCCTTCACACGGAATACGACCTCGGGTTATCCGTATTTCTTTGCGGATCTCTTGAGCTTATATCTATACTATAATATTGATATTGTGTTTTTCACGAATCAGCGCCAAAACCCAATCAAGGGCCAAGATGAGTTTCAGACTTCCAATGGTCAGGATTACAAGTGGGATTGCTTCAGTAGGGCCCACTAAACCCTAAAGGTCATCTATAAAGAAGGGAGAAGCAGTGGATGAGAGGTATTAGTGTAGCTTAGTGTAATTCTAGTCTTAGGTAGTATAATTTCCATTCCAGTTGTGTTTTTCATTTAAAATCACTTGTACTCAGTTAATTCAATGTATTGAAACCATTATTTTAAAGATAATTCCAGTATTGTTCATTATAATTCAATTTCATATTTTCAAGTAAAATTTGCTTTTTCATCAATATTGTGCAAGGCTGTTGATCAGAGGTTTTTTGAGTTTACATAAGTCTCAAATAAGATTTTATTAGCTTTTCAAGTAGTAAAATTAGTTTTAGCATCAAAAATAAAAAAATACCAAAAATAGCTTTAAAATAGAGTAAAATATAAAAATCAGTGTTCATGGAGGATCAAGCTTGAAGCAAGGTTGGAATGGATGTTTTCATGGTTATAGTACCTCTGGTGAGGTGTTAGGACAGTTGTAGACCTTGGATACATGTTCTGAGCAGTTGATCTTTTGTAAGCTCATCTTTCATTTCTGGCATTTTAATATTCTACTGTTATTTAGTTGTTATTTTTGTTCTTATATGTTTATTTGTTGTTAGTTAGTAATAATTTAGCTTAAAATAAGTGTCTTGTTAATTGACATTAGTAGTTGCTTGAAAATTCATTTTCACAGTCAATATAATTAGTTTTGTTAGTTTCATGTTCTTGTAGTTAATATAAATGTTTTATGCTTGTAAGGTCTTATAAAATGATAATTTGATCTCTGAAACAAGTTCCATGGTCTTAATCTATCTTTGGCTTTGAAAATCTCAAATCATTCTTTCTAAGGGAGTGTTTGGAATTGCTGAGCTTGGTATGCTCAGTGGTGTTTTTGTTGATAACTCAGACTTCCACAACTACCATTAGGATATATTAGATCATTTCAGTCATAAAACTTGTCACTTGTTTATGAAAAAGTCAAAATCTCTTTGAGATCCACCTCAGTAGTGATCTGTCAGGTTTTATGCATTGCATTCTCACCATTTATGTTCATAACTTGGTAGTAAGGCTTTATTTAGTATCTTAGTAGCTTAATACTTCCATTTCAGTCATCAAATCAGATCACAAATCTCAAAAAAGTCAAACTAGAATGTTTTCATAAAAAGTCAAAACCATTTGTTTTCAGAAAACCCAAAAATAGTAGGATTTATTTTGATTTTTCTAGGAGGTTTTAGACCCTGAGATTTTTTACAACTTGCAGCCCCCCACCTCATCTTTGGAATCCCACATTGGTCTCATTTTTGCCATTTTTTGTGTGGGCCCCACAACCCATCAAAGTGGGCTGCAGGGCTGCCTGTTTGCCCTGTGCAGCAGACCCCCACCCTACCACCACCACTTTGGTGGTTGCCACAAGCCACCACAGTGGGCCCCAGTGGTGGATCTTGGTTCCTCCCAACACCCCTCCTACCAGGCTACAATCCTTGACCCTTAGTTTGACCTTAGGCTTAGTGGACCCCACCTAGAACCTCCCTAATTTTCTGTCCCATTTTTCAGTTAAGTGTCAAAATAGTAAGTGCTTATTGTGGACTCTGAGCTTATTCAAGCAGCTTATTTGATTGAATCCTTCTTAACTTTGTCCAAGCAACTTAAGTGAACAAGAATTCATCATAGTGGACCCCACACAAGCTCATTTGAGCTCATTTTCCTTTTTGGTCAACTATAGTCAACTGTCTAGCAAATAAGCATATAAGCACTCAAAATGCTTAATTTTAAGTTACAAAAAAGTTGATTTCACAAAAGTTGTTTGTTTTTAGGTGTAAAATAGTTTTCAAAAAGAAAAATCAAGAAAAACCAATTTAATAATAAGTGATAGTTTCTATTTAATGTAATTTTAATTTAAATTTTCATTTTTAGATTTTCATTAAGTACTTAGCATTTTTTTATATTTTTATTAATTACCTTATATAGTAAAGTAATTTTATTAAATTTTTCAGATTTTTATTTTGTCATTTAGTATTTATTAGATTTAATATTAATTTAATTAATAATTAATTAATAATTAAGTTTTAAATAGCATAATTAGTTTTTATTAAGTAAGACCTAGTTTTTATATTTTTCCTAGATTTTAAATGTTATAAAATAATTTTAGAAATTTTTCCATAATTTTCTAAGTTAATTTAGTATTAATAGTAATTTAAAATAGTTTAATTAGTTTAATTAAGATAAATAGTTTTTAATTAATAAAAAACTCATAAAAAGACAAAAATATTTATTTTCATTTTTTATACTTTCTTCAAGTTCTTTTTTAGGTTTAGAAAATATTTTTGCAAGTTTCTAGTTTAATTTGTAGTGTTTATCATTTTTAGTTAATTTTATTTAGGTTTAGTTTACATTTTAAATAGTTTTATTAATTAAAAAATATTTAAATATTAAAATAATCACGTTTATAATTACAATTTCATTTTAAATTTCTTTTTAATTTTAAGTTTTTCAAAAAGTTTCACTTGCACCCCCTGTAGTTTGTAATTGTTTAAAACCCATTTTTCTGTCTGTTATCTGATTGTGAATTTGTGCATATATCTGTATATCTTATATTTGTGAATATTATATCATTGTACCAATACCAAAATATCAGTAGCAAAATCAATTCCAAATCATCTTGGCTACTGTCCTCAGTGCCCTCATTCCTAAACGATTTCCAAAGCACCATTTCAATCTCGCTGGGATTTAACGACCCAGGGACACACTATACTATCACCGGAGAATTGGAACGAGGCTGTCTTTGACTTATTTACCTTGGTCAATAATAACTGACTGTTTCGGGACCAATCAAAATTTGGCGCCGCTGCCGGGGAGGTTGTTGCGTGTTTTTAAAATCGTTATAAGTTTAGTGATTTTCAAGACCCTCTCTGTACAAATTTCACAAAAATTTGTAAAAAGTTTTTTTAAAAATATAATCATATCAAAAAAGTTCATTAACACTTTTCCTGAAGTGTTAACAACACCAAAAAAATCAAAAACAACAAAACAAACTATGAAGTTAAATTACTTCGTTTTCTTTAAGATTACAACCTGAAACAGTTGGTTTAAGGTAAGTTCTGACATTAAATTGCGAACTGAAGAGGAAACCTATTTACTTCCTCCCGCCAGCCTGCGAGTAATCTTAAAAGAACGATTTCGGTTAACGAATCAGTTCCAAAAAATATTTCCCAAAGTTTTCTGCACACACACCCATAAGCCTAAAGACAAATTTTTCTGTTAATAAATACATAAAATCTTACCACTGCAAACCAAGGCTGAACACCTACCAACTGGGGGTGTGAACATAATAAGTTCCCAAACTTAAGATTAAAACTTGCCTTTGTATCCCTTTGAGTGGTGTACCTTTTTTTAAAGAAGCCATTCACTTGTGATTATTGGTTTAAGTTCCCTGTGGTTTTGCCTCGATTTTGTTTTGAAAATTTGCTTTTAGTGCATGTGTACTAAGCATGTTTCTCAAAAATACCAAAAATATTCACCTTTACCCTCTCACCTTTTTAATTCTTCATCCCTTTATCCTCTATCCTTTTGATTCTAACTTCTTTCACTTGTCATGTAATTAATGGCATCTCTCGATGATGATTTCTTTGAACAAAAGGCCTTTGAGATCAACATTGAAAAACTTCAGGCCTTATCAAAAATGTTGAGATGTCGTGTTGATTATGATGGACCATCGATTCCTATTCCCTCTCTGATGAGGGAAATGGAACGAGAAACCGGGGTGACAAAGGACCCTGTACTTTCCTCTGACTATGGAAGTACTAAATACGTCCAACCTCCGGTTATCCAAAAATCTAAGCTCACAATTGCTCCTAAACCATCAAGGATTGATCCTAACCTTTCATGATATACGGTTATAAGCAAAAACCAAGAGCTTAGAGCTATGACTAAAAAGAACGACTTGCCTAATCTTCACATTCAAAAACCCAAGACCATAACGGAAGTGGTGGAAATTCCTAGCTCTAAGAGCACACCACTTGTCCCACCTCCGGATTTTGTTTCTTGTGTCGGTTGTGGTGAGCCATTTTTTGGTTCGCCATGTCGTTGGTGTACATGTGTACAATGTGGTAATGATATTCAAAACGGGAGTTTTTTGTTTTGTGGGTCGAGTAATTCATTTGCTTATGATCCTAATCAAAACTCATTTAACGACTCCTCAAATTTTTCCAACTACCCATCACATTCATACGAGCAAGAATCATATTATCCAAATCTTAACAATGCTTCATATCAAAATACACCAAGTCAGACTCTACAGTTTTTCTGTTGTGAGTACTGTGGTGGCCCACACTACAGTTCTGATTGTCAATCGGAAAACACGCTTGTCTATGAGCAGTTTCCTGATAACAATTATGACTCTAGCACATACGACTCATAGCCACATCAGTTTTTCTATTGTGAGTACTGTGGAGGTCCTCACTTTAGCTCGGATTGTCAAACATGGAATCCCTTTCCTTGTAACAATTGCGACTATTCGTTTCAAAACCCACCTCCACAGTACCAAATTACCCAAGCGACTCCTCAATACCCGCAAGACCTTTGTCATGAGGTTCTTGAAGCATTGAAAGAATTTAAGGAGAAGTTGTCTACTATATCGTTTCAAAACTCTCGTGAGAAATCTATGGCAGAATTACTTGCTGAAGAACGAGATGCTAGAAACAATATGAGCATGGAAGAATTACTTGCTGAGCAAAGAGCAGCTAAATTACGTGCCAATCAAAGCTATGCTGCTCTTTATGATGATGATGATGACAGTGATGATGAAGATAACATTGTTATTATTCAAAAAGATTCATCAGATTCATCAGTTGTGATTCCTTCCATGGAGAATCAGGGAGAAAATAATGTGACGAAGTCACTAGCCGTTGATCAAAGGGAACTTGAAGAACCCATAACTGCTAGTCCTTCTCAACTCCTCAGTCTGTTATCACACCCGAAGTTCACACTCACTCTCTGATCATGGGGGATGAGCATCTTAGCACTGTTCCTAAAAAGTAATCGGACGAATTCATAAAGTCTAGTGCTGAGAACCTTGTCCCAATCCCAGGATAGTCAAAGGGAACTTTTGATCATATGTGTGATATCCCTCCTCCTCTTGTCTTCCCGAATGATGATGTTGAGATGTTCTCCGATTCAAATGATGACGATTCGTTATCTTGTGGAGACATCAGTTATGTGGAAGCATTACCTTCTCAGCTAGTTAGCCTAGAAGAAGAGAATGATGAGATTGACACTGGAATCAAGGATGAAGCACTTCGTACAACATTAGTGAAAGTCAATCTCCTCATTTCTAAAATCGAGGCTTTCAAAGAGAAACCTATTTCATCTCCTATCCCCATTAAGGATAGTGACATTTTCTCCGATGATCCTATTCCGGAGTTTGAAGCCTTTATGTAGGACCTTAGATATCACAACTTTATCACCCACAATATAAGCACAATAAGAAGGAAAGATGGAAGGATGGTGACTTGTATGAAGTATGTAATTCGTATGAATAGAGAGAGAGATAAGAAATATGAGAGCTTTTATTCAAGAGAAAACACACACAAATACACACACAAGCACACACCTCAAATGAGCCTTTGAGGTGTTTAAATAGTTCTTAACATGAGATGCCCTATGGGCTTTCTATGGGCTTGGGCTTGGGCTTGGACTTGGTTACATGGTAGATAACAAGGCTTATGAAACATAGCACATGACATATTAGCTTGCCAAGTCCAAGGCACAATGACTAAACTATTACTAAACTTAACAAACGACACAAAGTTACAATATGAGAATGACCATCACTTCTATATGTATATTCTTAATGCTAACAATCTCCCCCTAAGGGGTGGTCATTCGAATGATGCTCCACATGATTAGGTCTTCCGTGTTCTTTGTCTTTAACTTTGTGTGTTGCTGCAGAATAGTCATAAGTCTTTGTTCCTTCATGCATTGTGATCTTAGATTACTGACTTTTCATCGTTCTTTGTTCTTTTGTGATGTGGAGTTATCTGCCTTTCGTCACTTCTGCGTCTGTGGTGGTGGTTTGCCATTCCAACATGCTCATACATCTTTGGACTTTGATATTCGTATGCATGTAGTTCCCTTTCTTTCACTTTGATCTTTAGTCTTTATACTTTGTAGATTCTTCTTTTTGGCGTAGAATCTTTCTTTGAACTTTGTGTTGTATAGATCTTTGAGGGAGCTTTCTTTAACTTCCAGATGTATGTATGAGCACGTGGAATCTTTCGCCATGGAGATGAAGTGTCCCTGCATATAAACAGTTAGCAATAAAACATCCGGTACTTACAGATAAGAATTAGAGATCGTCAATAGCATAGTGTGAAGACTCCTTCTAACCCTTACCAAGGCCGTTCCCATATCAGATACTCTCGAGAGAGCTTACGAGACCTACTTAGTAGCTCAATGACTGGGTGAGTCGCTGGGGATCACTCCACGACTGTAGACCGTTTGAAACCACCGCGAACACTAAGCGTAACCCATAAAGAATTACCGAAGTGACCTGCTGTCAGGGCTGCTTGATGTTGACCCTGGCAGGAATTTCCATTCAATCATTGAGAATCACAAATGTGAATCCTCTCATAAATGTTCTGGCAGATTGCTAAGATCTGCGTAGGATACTTAAGTTTACATCTGGCGTCCTTAATGTTGAACAACCAGAGTAGAAATATCGTGTGTTTCTATGAGATCTTTTGATGAATCTCGGGGCTCTAGACTCGATAAGTGCACATTTGGTTTCCTATGCGGAGATTAGGGAGAGGTCTCCTGCTTCAATATCAACCATCTCTAAGAGACAGGTCGATAGATTACACTGGTTCCCCGTGAGAATGAAACAAGCTCTTTTAAGAGAACTTGAGTGGTTAAGAAGGTTTAGTGCAGTGTGTCACTGGGTCCATGACGTCTTTGTCTTCAATACCGGTGTCACCTTAGTAACAACCAGTAGCATATGAGTTGAACCCGGTGTCTGCCCTAAGGTTGAACATTTGGAGGGCTATTTCTTTTCACCCTTTTTCATAACTTTTCTTTTTAATTCTTCAACCCCTTCTTTCTCCTTTCTCATTTTCTCCTTTTTTCAATCATACCTAAGGACTTCTAATTCTAATCTATTGGATTTGTCCTTGGGTAGATCCCTCCGGCTCTGGCGGATCATAGGACGGTTTTTCCTATCCTTAGTCACCTTATAACTCCATGACTATCCTATCATTGCCATGAAACCATTTATTGAAAATCTCACAAAGTGTTTATGATAATAAAACACTTTGTTGTTACCACTTTGAGAGTTTTGCATTTCTTTTGAAGGACTCCCCCTTCACATGTGCTCATGATATTATTAAGAAATTTGCACATGCGGGAGGAGTGATTTTAGTCGTTTTTATAGTATATAGTTTTTAACCGAAGAAACACTCGTGAAAGTATGTTCGCCGGGTCGTTATGTCCCAACGAAGGTAAGACGGCGATTGAGTCGGCTTGAGTCGCGTGATTGTGAAGTCAATGGGGTTTTATAATTGAGAATTTTTGGAGTTTTTATTCTAGAGGAAATGAAATAGAAATTAAAAACAATAAAACAATAAGAGATTTAAAACAAGAAAGAAAACTAAGACGGGAAAAGACTTTAAAAACAATATGTTTGCTAAGCGACGTGAATAAGTTCATCAAGTGTGGGTCAAGGATTGACGACGAATTATTTTCCTTAAACAAGACTATTTTCTCACAACGTTTGTTTATTTTGAAAATAATCCTTTAAAAAGAAAATAATTACTAGATGTGTAATTTGATTATTTTCCGGCTTTTGCCCTTCAAATAATAAAACTACAAATCTAAATAATCTCACTAATTATTAATCACAATCTTCTTTTATTTCCACGCTTAACTCACAAACTCGTGCCACTAAGCAAACACTAAAAAAAACTACTCGAGACTCATATTAAATAAGATAAAGTTACTTGATAAAAGAAAAAGACTCGATAAAAGAAACAAACTAGATAAGTCAAACTAAAATTCGGCAGAGTTTCGCCTAAGCATAAAGCATAAAAGAACCTCACTCGATAAACGATGAGGCAATGATTATCGTACTCGATAATCTTGGCTAACTCGCCAAAAGAAACTAAACTCGGTAAAAAAAATAAAAAATAAATAAACTCGGTAATTATATTTTGCAAATTATCCTAACTCGATAATCTAAAAAATTACAAACTCGACAAATATAAAAAACAAACTCGGTAGAAAATATTTGCATATAAGTCCCTACTCTAAAATTTCAAACTCGGTAACAAATTTTAAAAACAAACTCAAACTCGATACATTTTTTAAAACTCAAACTCGGTAAAAAATGAAAATATCAACACTCGATAAAAAATTGCAAACAAGTCCCTAGAATGAAAATGTTGTAACTCGATACTATTTCTATTTTCGGTAATATTTTTTTTTTAACTCGATAACTCTTTTTTTAAATCAATCAAACTCGATAAAAAGTTTTAAAAAAAGCTAACTCGATAAAATCGTAACAAAACACTATTTTGATCCAAAATAAAGCCTAAAAACCAAGGCTGTCAAGATCGCGATCCCACGTGAGATCGTTTTTGTATTTGCAAGATCGAGATCGTAGGATCGGATCGAGATCCTACGATCCTACCAATATGTCATATTTTGTAAACAAAGGTTAAACGAGTCAAACTGTTTTACATTTTTACTCAACGTCAAATATAATTCATAAAAATTGTGCAGATCATTTCCAATTTATACATAATATGACTCTTTAATTTACAAATTGAGGTGTTTCAAATGTAAATTGTGCATATCATTTCCAATTTCTACTAAAATTTGACTCTTAATCACGGCATTTCTAATAAGGTTTGACTATCATAATCATGGCATGACTAAAAACAAAACTTACATCAACAAAAAGACTGAAACTTTACATTGGGAATAGTTTTACATTGGGAATATGCTAGAGTAACAATATAAAATAGTGTATTCTTTTTAATTTAGTCCATAGAAAGCAAAAGCTTCTCTCTCTTCGTTTATTAATTGTTCTTTCACCTTCTTCCTCATGCTATGCCTTCTTCTTCAACAACAGAGCCGGCCTGGGGTCGAAATCTTCACATCTTCATTTCAACTTCACACAAGGTAAACTCGTATCGGCACACGATCTAACGATCTTACGCTTGAGTTTACGATCTTAGTTACGATCCCCTCTTAGATGCGATCCTACAACGATACTACACGATTTTACCAGGTATGCACGTAAGATCGTACGATCTTACGTGTAAACTCGCGAGTTTGACAGCCTTGCTAAAAACTAATGTTTTTCACCAAATTTAACACTAGACTAACTAGTTTAACCATAAACTTTAATTCTCACCAATAAAAACAAGATTTAAACAACTAAAAATTAAAGATTTTTAAAAAGATAAAGCTTTTTAGAGAGAGAAAGTAAAATAAAACACATGACTTCATTAAAATAAAACTACACTACTCCTACTACTATGAGGACTAACCCTCAATAACCAACCTTTCAAAGTTGGTGTTTAAGGGGTATTTATAGGCTAGGGGCTAGGGCTTGTCTAATCTTTGACATTGTTGCATAATTAGCCCCTAGACCTTTACAAAACATGAAATTCAAGCTTAAAACATTATAAAATGTAACTAATACAACTTAATATTAAACGTAACGACCGAGAACGATCCTAATGCATTTCTTGTAACTTGGAGGATGTGAGTTGACTTTTCTTCCTAAGTTCTTCAAAGGATCAAAATCGACAACTTTTGAATACTTGGAGTATTTTTCTTGTTAATATCTTCACGCTTCCACTAAGGGTCTCTTTTGTCATTCTTTGAATCTTTAAGTATTTGAATTGTCGTTTTGGGCTTTTTCTTAGATAGATTGCTTTTCTGGTTTCGGCTTTTGACACTTTTCCAAGTCTCGTGCTCATTTTTGTCGGTTTTGCTTTGTTTTTGTTCATTTTTCACATATCCGTACCTGCACATACACAAATACAAAAACATACATTCTCTTGACATATTTGGTCAGTATTTGGTCATTTTGGTCCCTAAACTAAGGTCAAAAGTATGTGTAAAATAACACATACCAAAATCCCCTAGACTAAGGTATTGTTGTGTCCTCACGCAATGTGATCAATTAACGCTTTTGGGATAAATAATTTCGATACTCTTTCTACTAACTTTGAAAAGTAGCAAGGAGTTTCAAAAGAGATAATAAAATCATTTATTCCCGAAAGTGCTCCGTTTTCCAAAAAATTTCCTTTATTCCTTTATTCCACTTTCACTTCTATTTTTGTACTTTTCATTCTTCATACTTGTGACGGTTTGTCGAACTTTCATTATTTTGCAATAATTATTAGGTTCAACGAGTAGAAACACTTCTATTTAAAAAGTGACCATACTGATAAAAATCATTATCCTTGATTTTTCACGAGTCCCCAAACTAAACGTACAAACGAGATCACAGCTTATCTACAAATTAGATGCTAACACTACTCATAATAGTTACTTGTGAAAACTCCTTACTCCCATGTCCTAAGTTTTGTATCTCAATATTTTATTTTTGTTGAGAAATGAATTGCTTCATATTTTCTCGTTTCAATATTTTTAAGTCCAATAGTGACACCTAAGTTTAAACGATAAGTAGTTATCTATTTTCTCTTAAAAACCACTGCAATAGAAATTCGGGTCACATCAAGGAATTTTGGTACATACAACATCATAAATATAAGTTGCGGAGTACTACACGTGCACCTCATGTGTCCAATTCAGAATCATTCACATGCACCTCACGCGCCAACAACTTATTTACATTCAAGCTCTTATTCATCATAACTTTCAACTTTCACTTTTTTTATTTTTCACTTTTTTCACTTTTCTCATATTTTTCATACTTTTCACTTTTTTCTTTCTTGACTTTTCTCATAACATCAATGGAAGCTTATCGGGTAGCTCCAAAACCACAAAGATAATCAACTTTTGACTTTTGATTTTTTCACTTTTTGCTCTTATTTTTTATGTTCCTTGATATGTACCCAACTTCTAAAGCAAAGATTCTCTTAAGAAAACAAAGAACTAAATATTATTCAAACCGAAATACCACTAATTAACCTAGAACATCTATTATATATGGGTGACGTATCTGATGGGAGTAAAAAGCCACAAGTACCTCTCATGAGCTCTAAAGAGAACCACTACTCCACGTTTAGCATCTAACTTCTAAATAAACTCTATCATTTCTCGCTCTTCGCAATTTAAGATTCCAAATAATGAAACCAGCGAATACTTAGCCGATAATCAGCCACGCATATATAAAGTCAGTTACGGAAACTTGCAAATTCTAGAAGAAGAATTCGCGTTTTCTAGCTCCTTATGTAAAAGACTAGCGAAAGCTTTTAAGCTGCGCATGTATAAAGTCAAGTACGGGAACTTGCAGATTCTTAAGAAAGAATTCGCATTTTATAGCTCCTTGTGTACAAAACTAGCACAAGCTTATATGATCATCATTGGTTAAGGGAACAAGCTAGGGCTCAACACGCCCGGTCAGGTCAAAATATTTATTCCTACTCTCACCAGCAAGAAAGTCAACAAGGTGTTAAAACACTTATTCAAACTTTATTATATTTTTTTACAACTTTTTCAACTTTTCTCATTTTTTTGTGCTTTTTCATGACTTTTTCACTCATTTTTTTTTCAAAATTTTTGAAATTTTCAAATTTTTTCATATTTTTTTAGGAAAAACGGAGTTGCAAGAGTTCACGACAAAGTGCAAGGCAAAAATCAGATCGAACGATCACCCCCCAGACTAAAACGAAACATTGTCCTCAATGTTTAAAAGGTAAGGGTTCTCCTAACAAATCTAAGGCGGTTTATGAATTATGCCAAAAGATAACGTTAGTCGATAAGATTAGGATATTTGGATGAGCAACGAATGATGAAACTCGAGTGGAGACAAAACAACGAGCACGAGAGTCATCATAAATCGCGGACAATCCTGAACAAACATCACAAACAACCACGGAACACAAGAATGGAAGAGGTAGCCCTCTCCTCACGTTATTTGTTAGAAAATAGAAAGATAAGAATATAAAATTTGGATAAGCATGGGGTGCCTCCCACGAAGTGCATGTTTTTGTTATCTAAGTCACATGAGCTTGACTCGATCCCCGAATTAATTCGTCCTTGGGGAGAGCAAATAGAACGGCCACTTGGCACAAAAGATACAGATGCCCGGATCAAATACGGTGTCCTCACTCCCGGTGGAGTGGAAAGAAGAAATTATGGGATAAGTATAAAATGGTCGAAACACCCGGATGGTAAGAGCAAATTCGAGTTCAGAAACCTCGTCCACCATTCTAAAAATATCTTCATTCGTACCGGATTCATAATCTATATCGGGTGGTTTTGCGGGCGAACAAGAAGATGGTAAATCGGAAAGAATATCCTTCTCGTCATTCTCAATACCCGGTGGTATCGAGTCATCCGCAGCAAGAAATAAATCGACATCCTCTAAAAGAGGGTCACGTAACGGATTATCGGAAATAGGTAAAGAGTCGATCTCAAAGTGAAAATGCTCATAATCCGGAAGAGAGATATCAGCATGAATAGTGGGATTGCCACTACTCGTCTCTTCAAATCGAAAAATTTCAAGCTCGGGTAATAAATCACTATCCATATCGGGGATAGGAGAAGAAGTCGGAGGATCTTTCAATGCCTCGATCTTAGAAATGAAAAGATACACTTTGGATAATTTCTCACGAAGAGCTTCATCTTGAATTTCCGTGTCAACTTCTTCTTCATTCACTTCTTCTAAGCTTACGAGCTCAAGAGGTTCTTCATCAACATATTCGATCTCTCCACAAGATATAGAATCGTCATCATCAGAATCGGAGAATATCTCATCATGATCATTCGGATTGTCAATAGGAGGTAATTCACACTCATCAGCCGTATCAAAATCATTTTTCACAAAATCGGGTAAAGAATCCTTGAGCTCGGGCTCCAAAGGATCTGACGGCTTATCTTCAACAATCTCAGTCGAAATAGAATCATTAAGAGAAATATCGACATCTTCCAAAACGGGGTCGCTTCCCTCAACCGGTGTGAGAGAAGGACGGGAAGAGTCAGGGATGATAGATTCAGAAGACGGAGTGGGATTGTCACTCGAGGAATCGATGTCATGTTTACAAAATAACGCTCTTATAATCTGCCTATGGCCCTCCAAGAACAATTCTTCCATACTTTTGCTTCCATCATCTTCGACGATTGGAATATTATAAAACTTCCCACGATGATAAACCGAAGACATAAATGAGAATTAAATAGATAGAGGGTGTGAGAAGAAGAATTATACGGATAAGAGGATAAGAAGATTATTTTTGGTTTTGCGTATCATAAAAACAAATCAAAATAAAATTGAAAATCAAATATGAAGAAGAAAATATTTTTTTGGGTTTATAATATTTTAAAGAAACTTAAAATTAAAATCTTTTTGCTTTTTATATAATTTTTTTTTTTTTTTTTTTTTTTGGATTTTAAAATTTTTGAGAATATTTACAAAAAACGATAACTTCTCGGGAGAAGGGTCTTCAAATCACCAACAAACGATACAAGTACGACGCTCTCGTTTCAAACCTTCCCCGGCAACGGCGCCATTTTTTATTTTGTTCGTTTTTTATAGTATATATTAGATTTTAACAAAGAAATACCGGTTAAAGTATGTTCCCAGGCAACGGCGCCATTTTTGATTTAGTCGTTTTAGTGTAGTATATGTTTATTATACCGAAGAAACACTTGTGAAAGTATGTTCCCGAGGTCGTTATGTCCCAACGAAGGTAAGACGGCGATTGAGTCGGCATGAGTCGCGTGATTGTGAAGTGAATGGGGTTTTTAATTGAGAATTTTTGGAGTTTTTATTCTAGAGGAAATGAAATAGCAATTAAAAACAATAAAACAATAAGAGATCTAAAACAAGAAAGAAAACTAAGACGGGAAAAGACTTTAAAAATAATATGTTTGCTAAGCGACGTGAATAAGTTCATCAAGTGTGGGTCAAGGATTGACGACGAATTATTTTCCTTAAACAAGACTATTTTCTCACAACGTTTGTTTATTTTGAAAATAATCCTTTAAAAAGAAAATAATTACTAGATGTGTAATTTGATTATTTTCCGGCTTTTGCCCTTCAAATAATAAAACTACAAATCTAAATAATCTCACTAATTATTAATCACAATCTTCTTTTATGTCCACGCTTAACTCACAAACTCGTGCCACTAAGCAAACACTAAAAAAAACTACTCGAGACTCATATTAAATAAGATAAAGTTACTTGATAAAAGAAAGACTCGATAAAAGAAACAAACTAGATAAGTCAAACTAAAATTCGGCAGAGTTTCGCCTAAGCATAAAGCATAAAAGAACCTCACTCGATAAACGATGAGGCAATGATTATCGTACTCGATAATCTTGGCTAACTCGCCAAAAGAAACTAAACTCGATAAAAAAAATAAAAAATAAATAAACTCGGTAATTATATTTTGCAAATTATCCTAACTCGAGAATCAAAAAAATTACAAACTCGACAAATATAAAAAACAAACTCGGTAGAAAATATTTGCATACAAGTCCTTACTCTAAAATTTCAAACTCGGTAACAAATTTTAAAAACAAACTCAAACTCGATACATTTTTTAAAACTCAAACTCGGTAAAAAATGAAAATATCAAAACTCGATAAAAAATTGCAAACAAGTCCCTATAATGAAAATGTTGTAACTCGATACTATTTTTATTTTCGGTAATTTTTTTTTTTTTTTTTTTTTTGTAACTTGATAACTCTTTTTTTAAATCAATCAAACTCGATAAAAAGTTTTAAAAAAAGCTAACTCGATAAAATCGTAACAAAACACTATTTTTATCCAAAATAAAGCCTAAAAACTAATGTTTTTCACCAAATTTAACACTAGACTAACTAGTTTAACCATAAACTTTAATTCCCACCAATAAAAACAAGATTTAAACAACTAAAAATTAAAGATTTTTAGAAAGATAAAGCTTTTTAGAAAGAGAAAGTAAAATAAAACGCATGACTTCATTAAAATAAAACTACACTACTCCTACTACTATGAGGACCAACCCTCAACAACCAACCTTTCAAAGTTGGTGTTTAAGGGGTATTTATAGGCTAGGGGCTAGGGCTTCTCTAATCTTTGACATTGTTGCATAATTAGCACCTAGACCTTTACAAAACATGAAATTCAAGCTTAAAACATTATAAAATGTAACTAATACAACTTAATATTAAACGTAACGACCGAGAACGATCCTAATGCATTTCTTGTAACATGGAGGATGTGAGTTGACTTTTCTTCCTAAGTTCTTCAAAGGATCAAAATCGACAACTTGTGAATACTTGGAGTATTTTTCTTGTTAATATCTTCACGCTTCCACTAAGGGTCTCTTTTGTCATTCTTTGAATCTTGAAGGATTTGAATTGTCGTTTTGGGCTTTTTCTTAGATAGATTGCTTTTCTGGTTTCGGCTTTTGACACTTTTCCAAGTCTCGTGCTCGTTTTTGTCGGTTTTGCTTTGTTTTTGTTCATTTTTCACATATCCGTACCTGCACATACACAAATACAAAAACATACATTCTCTTGGCATATTTGGTCAGTATTTGGTCATTTTGGTCCCTAAACTAAGGTCAAAAGTATGTGTAAAATAACACATACCAAGGAGTTTGCACTTTTTGAATTGATCCACTTTCAGTGAACATGACCGATTCGAGACACGCTTACATCACTAGTTAGACTAGCTTGAAATTATTACCCGTCCTGGTCAAGTCCAAAGAAAGTCTCTCGATACGGTACACTCTACTCAGACAAGTCCTATTCGAGACACGCTTACATCACTAGTTAGACTAGCTTGAAATTATTACCCGTCCAGGACAAGTCTTTTCGATTACTGACATTTTAAGCTTCGTCAATTCATTGGTACTTTCTGAGTCGAGCTCTTGTGAGATTCAGTCACATACTTTAAACATCTTTGATCACATTTTAATCATGTCTTCTCCCCCTCAAAAATAGCATAACGTGATATTTTTGATATCAACTAATTAAGAAAAAGCTTTTGGAGAGATAGACAAATTTGTATTTGCATGAAATTGGAACATTTTAGTGTTTGTACTCCCCCTTAATGATAGCATATTTAAAATTACTTAAGGGTTTTGAGGGAGTTATCTTGAGCACTAATTTTGAGAGATTTTGAAAAATCTTTTGAACAATCTTGAAAAAGTGCTCAAGAATTTTGTTTGAAAACGAGTTTATGCTTGAAATCTTTTTCGTTTGTTTAGACTCGAACTTTTTGAAAAAGAGTTCGTCATTGAACGTACGAGTCCTTGATTTGAAAATAATCAGAAGTCATCATTTAAGTACGGGTTTCGTACTGATGTATACGAAAGCCATAGTGAAGAAAATTTTGAGAAACGACATGTTTTAGAAAAACATTAAAAAGAACTCCCGCTCAAGCATCTGTACATGTCCGTATTATTGTTGAATGACATTTCTAGAAACGTACAGAATATTGATTTATACGAGAGACATGTCGTGAGAAGAATATTTTTGGATTTTTTTTTATTATATATTGTTTTTGTATTTTTTGAAAATTTTATATTTTTGTATTTTGTATTTTGTTTTTGTTGGTTTTTCAAATTTTGTATTTTGTTTTTCAAAAATATTTACAGCGAAGCGATTTTGAAAACTTTTTCAAGAAGATTCGAGAAGACGTTCTAGCTCCTCAGGAGTTAGGCTTCGCATGTCAATTCGTCGAACTAAATAGTCAAACCTTTCTTTTGGAAGGGCTTTAGTAAATAGATCGGCGAGTTGATAATCAGTCTTAACGAAAAATAATTCAACAGTACCCTCTTCCACGTGTTCTTTGATGAAATGGTAGCGGACTTTGATATGCTTCGTCTTAGAGTGATGCATGGGATTGCACGAGATGGCTATGGCACTTTTTGAGTCACAATACATAGGTATTCTGTCAAAAGTAAAGCCATAATCTGTGAGCTGTGTCCGCATCCAAAGAACTTGGGCACAACACGCAGATAGAGATACATACTCGGCTTCGGCGGTTGATAGCGCAGTACAGTCCTGTTTCTTTGACGACCAGCTTACTAGCTTTTCACCCAAAAATTGTGCTCCACCTGATGTACTCTTTGCTGTAACTTGATCACCAGCATGGTCTGCATCTGAAAATGCTGTTAGATGAAACCCCGAATCCTTCGGATACCAAAGTCCCATGTTAATGGTGCTGCGTAGGTACCGAAAGATCCGTTTAACCTCTTTGAGGTAAAGTTCGGTAGGCTTTGCCTGAAACCGTGCTAATAAACAAACAGCAAATTGAATATCAGGTCGACTAGCTGTTAGGTACATGAGAGAACCGATCATGCTCCAATATTTCTTCGGATCGATAGGTTTCCCAAACAAATCAGCACCTATTTTTGGTGAAGTGACCATTGGTGTACCAACAGAATCACAATTTTCCATTCCATGTTTTTTCAAAATCTCTATTGTATATTTAGCTTGATTGATAAAAATACCACGAGGGGATTGATGTATTTGTAAACCAAGAAAGAATTTTAGTTCCCCCATCATGGACATTTCAAATTTACTTTTCATGAGATTTTCAAAATGTTTTGAATGGTTAGGATTGGTTGATCCAAAAATAATGTCGTCCACATAAATTTGAACGATCAAAATGTCATCTTTGAATTTTTTGATAAACAAGGTGTCATCAACCGTTCCTTTTGTGAAATTGTTTTTAAGCAAGAAAGATGATAGTTCGTCATACCACGCTCTTGGAGCTTGTTTTAAACCATAAATTGCTTTCTTAAGCTTGTAGACGTAGTCTGGATGATCTCTGTCGATGAATCCCTCTGGCTGACTCACATACACTTCTTCTTTCAGAGTTCCATTTAAGAAAGCAGTCTTAATGTCCATCTGATAGACTGTGATGTTTTTGTGAGCTGCATAGGCTAAGAAAATCTGGACTGCTTCAAGTCTAGCTACAGGCGCGAATGATTCTTCAAAATCTATCCCTTCTTCTTGTGGATAACCTTTAGTCACGAGACGAGCTTTGTTGCGAATAACAGTCATTTTCTCATCCAGTTTGTTCTTCCACAACCACTTGAGATCAAGAACTCGTTTATCAAGTGGTCGTTCAACAAGTTCCCAACTATCATGTAACAGGTATTGAAGAAATTCCTTCTGCATCGCTTCAATCCAAGGGTTTTCTGCCATTGCTTCCCGAATGTTCTTTGGTTCTTTGAGGCTGATTGAGCAAATGTAAATGCACAATTCGAGATCTGTGGCAAGTTGTCTCCTTGTCTGAACTGGCTTTGAAGGTTCACCAATAATATGTTCTATTGGATGGTCTTTTGTCCATTGAAACGTAGAAGGGTACCTTGGGTGTAACAAATGTGTGTTAGATGGTTCTTGTAACCTTGAAGAAGATTCAGCAGAGTCTGTTGCAAACGGGTTTTCAAATACTTCTTCTTCTTCTTCTTCTTCTTCTAACGTAACATCATTTGAATTATTTGTTGGTTCTTTTTGAAAATTTGTGTTTTGGTTTTGCTCATCAACTCTTGGTAGAACAGTTTCAAGTACTGGAGTTGCTTGAGTAGATGTAGATGATGTTGATGCAGTTGGTGCTTCAGCTTCGATTGTGGCAGATGCATCTTGTGATGGTGGTGGTTGATGGTGTTGAGCAGGTGCAGCAGAATGTTGTGGAGATGCATTTGTCGAAGTTCCACCATAGTATTCATCAAACATTAACTCGAAGAAATTTTCCAGTTCTTGTTCTGAAGTTTTATCCGTGTTTGTTGACTGAGCTCCTTGAGGCACGAGTCCTGAACTGATGTGTCCAGAAGTCTGCATGTTTGGTGCGGGTCCTAATCTGGTTTGATTAGAAGCCATCGGATTAAGCGCGGGTTCTAGAGCGAGTCTCTCAGAAGCCATTTGTGAAATCTCGTCAAACTTCACATTCATCGTCTCCATAATCCTTTTTGTTCATCTATTATACACCCTGAATGCCCTCGAGTTTTCTAAATATCCAATGAAGATTCCAATATCACCCTTAGCTTTTAACTTCCCTAGATCTTCTCTATCGTTCGTTGGATATCACAAAGTGCCAAATATGTGAAGATAAGAGATGTCAGGTTTACGGTTGTTCACTAGCTCATATGGGGTTTTATTGAATCTCGAATGGACTAGGGATCGGTTTTGAGTAAAACAAGCAGTGGCTACAGCATCAGCCCATAAGAATAGAGGTGCACTAGAAAAAATCAGCATTGTGCGAGCAGCTTCCACAAGAGTTCTATTTCTTCTTTCAACTACCCCATTCTGCTGTGGAGTTCTAACAACTGATGTTTGATGTGTGATTCCAACATCTTCAAGGTAAGTTCTTAACTCCTAGTTTGTAAATTCTGTGCCATTGTCTGTTCTTATAATCCTTACTGGAGCTTGAAGTAGAACTTGAATGCGCTTCAGAAAGGTGATGATGATGCCTGGTGCTTCGTCTTTTGATCTCAAAAACTTTACCCAAGTATATCTTGAATAATCATCAACAATAACAAGAATATACTTCTTCCCATTAATGCTTTCAACTCTCATTGGGCCACATAAGTCCATGTGCAACATATGTAACCTTGCTTCCGAACTAGGTACGGTTTTGGGTTTATATGATGCTCTTTTACTTTTTCCTTGTTCGCATGATGGACATAAGTGTTCCTTGGTGTATTTGAATTTAGGAAGTCCGGTGACGATGTTGTCTTTGGCTAACTTGTTGATGGTGTCGAAATTGAGATGGGATAAACGTCTATGCCACAGCCAGGACTTAGTTTCGGTTGCCCTTGTCATAAGACAAATAGGTGATGTAGAAGCCATTTGGTTGATGTCGATAGCATACAAGTTTGTACTACGATTACCAGTTAAGAGATCATCACCAACCAAATTTCTTATAAAAACCATGTTTCTTCTGAATGCCACTTCTAAATCTGCATCACAAAACTGGCCAACTGAAAAAAAGTTGTGTCCCAACCCTTCGACGTAGTAAACTCGAGTCATTAAAAATTCCCAAATTGAAGATCTCCATAACCCTGAATAGCTGCTACATGATCATTTCCAAATCGTACAGTTCCCATGAATTTCCAGACGAAATTGATCAGCAGCTTTAAATTCCCGGTCATGTGCTTGGAGCAACCCGAGTCGACGATCCAAAGACATATTTCGATAACCTGCCAAGAACAGAAGAGTTTGTATTTGGAAACCGTTTTGAATTTGGTTCCATGGGGTTAGGAGTAAAAGCAGAATCACACTCATAGACAATTGCTACTTGATTAGCTTGAGTTATTTCTAATTTGCCGTTCTTAAGAGTGAACTCTCTACCCGTCGGAATCCACATACAAAACTTAAGATAGTTCCTAGGCATTCGACTAATAGTGGTAGTCCTAAATTTTGCAACTAATCTTTCTATAGATCTGGATCTAGCACTAGGTCTTTTTGGAACATTCTTCTGTTCAGGCGTAACATTCACATTCTTAGAAACACATTCATCATGAACATCATTAATTAAACATTTCTTGCATATTAAGCAAACAGAGTCATTACATGCATTAGAAACATTACGCTCGACATTACATTCAGATGAAACATGTCTTGTGGAGTTTGCTAGACTCCTTGGACCGTTTTGAGCACTAAGGTTAACAATAACAATGACAATATATGCAGCGGAATTAAGAGTAAATCAATAGTTATTGACACAAGGTTTTTCCCAATCACCTTCAATTATTATTTGATCAGAATAATAATGTGTTACCTAAATGTAACAAGGATCTAAGACACCTCAGACCTTAGAGGATTCGAACTAGTTCTAGGCATTTATAGTTTACACGCCCTAGAACACACACACACACTTTTCTAGTCGACTACATTGTGAAAGACATATTAATAAAAACCTGTACCCTTGATCTCTTTATATACTAGAGAATTAGGGTTTACAAAAGACTACGAAGGACTAAATATAAAATCTTCTTTATCAAGCAAATCCTTCTTGTTTCAATCTTCGTCTTCTGTAGAATTCCAGCTTTGCATTATAGTCCCTTTGTTTCATTCTTTTATCTATTTTGTCACATCAAATCAAGAATCCCAACAATCTTCCCCTATTTGATGATGACAAAACAAACAAAGTCGTGTACGAACTTCCCTAGACGAAGTAGAGAGGTTGAGATGTATGCATCTCCCTGAATGAAACAAGTTTGTCTTCCCCTTAATCCATGCCATGCCACTTCAATATCTCTTCCCCTTTTTGTTATCAACAAATAGGGAATGTAAGCAATATAAACTTCCCCTCGAGTGGTGCATGTAGATCAAATGATTAAACACATCATAATATGCTTCCCCTGAAATCAATGTGTTAACCATCTTCATGATTCTTCAAATCTGTAGGCTCTTATGTAATGATCACTGATGAAGAAAACTGAGTATAACGAATTTGATGAAAAAGTTGAATTTCCCAAACTTGCGTCTTATATCTTGTACTAACCATGTGACTCCAAACTTATACCCAAAACTGAATATATAAGTAGACCGCGATCCCTAGATAAATCCTCATCTTCAATGAGACACTGAGCACAATAACGTAACTCCTTTAAGTGATAGCCAATGTGTGCATAGAGCATCATAAGAAAAATCACACATTACTAGATTCATCAAGCTGTTGTCACCACCGTATAAAACAAACAAGTTACCTCCTGCTAAAAGGTATGATAAGAACACAAACCTGTGAAACTCAACTACAACATCAACTAAGTGATAATCAACCTTCTTCGTAATCAATTAATTAAATAAGAACGAGCTTTTAATCTTTTAAGAACATAAACCAAACTAACCATCTTGTGTGTGTATACCAACAACCCATATGTACTTCCCCTTACTGCTCTTAAATCATCAAAACACAGCAGTAGAATAAATAACACAGCAGCAGAATTAATTCACAAGCAGCAGTGTCAAGCAGCAGAGTAAAATACAACAGCAGTAGAGTCATAAAGCAGCAGCAGTATGCAGCAGCAAAATCATAAAGCTGACGATATAGACCTCAGATGGAAGATCCCTCCGGTGAGAATATACCTTGATACATAGAGAAGCTCCAGTAAAAATTTCAGCCCAATCCAACGGTTAACGAAGGAGAAATCGTCGTTTGAAAACAGCCCTGCAGAAAGTTACGAAAATTGAAACCAAACTTGATTTTCAGCATCATTCTTCGACTAAAAACCTTGTGAATCCCTAGGTAACGAGCTCCCCAAGCTCTAATACCAATTGTGGAGTTTTCTAGACTCCTTGGACCGTTTTGAGCACTAGGGTTAACAATAACAATGACAATATATGCAGCGGAATTAAGAGTAAATCAATAGTTATTGACACAAGGTTTTTCCCAATCACCTCCAATTATTATTTGATTAGAATAATAACGTGTTACCTAAATGTAACAAGGATCTAAGACACCTCAGACCTTAGAGGATTCGAACTAGTTCTAGGCGTTTATAGTTTACACGCCCTAGAACACACACACACACTTTTCTAGTCGACTACATTATGAAAGACATATTAATAAAAACCTGTACCCTTGATCTCTTTATATACTAGAGAATTAGGGTTTACAAAAGACTACGAAGGACTAAATATAAAATCTTCTTTATCAAGCAAATCCTTCTTGTTTCAATCTTCGTCTTTTGTAGAATTCCAGCTTTGCATTATAGTCCCTTTGTTTCATTCTTTTATCTATTTTGTCACATCAAATCAAGAATCCCAACATGTCTCTTATTACAAAGCGATAAATTCCTAGGGTGTTCTTCTACTTCTTCAACTTTATTCTTGCTACTACTCTTAGAGACAGGCGAGACTCTATTGTTCCATGTATTGCTCTTAGGCTTTAGTCTGCTGCTCCTAGAGGTGCTTTCTAATCCTGTAGAAGGTAAGGCACACACATTAGGATTTATATTGTTGTCCTTTTTAGCATCCCTAGATTCTTTAGAATTAGCCTTTATGCACTTATCATTTGTCTTAGATGTTGAGGCAGACACACTAGTGGGACTAATCCTAAAAAGGCCAGGTGCTAACACTTTAGGAGTTTCGACAACCGCTTTTCCTTTATCAACAATCTTATCATTTTCACTTTTCTTGGGCAAGGGTGTTGGAGTGACTGGTTTTGTCAAATCCTTTTTCTCATCGACTTTTGGAGCAAACCTTGATATTGACATTTTTGGTTTTTGAACCGTGTTAGAAACATTTGGTTTCTCCGAAATCAATGGTTTTGCAAACTTAGTTTCCTCACCCTTTCTTTTTTGACTTTCAAGCTGAGCCCTCAAAAGATCATTTTGCTCTTTCATGTTTTTTAAGTCACGCTCATACGACAATTTGTCATACTTGCATTCTTCCTTTTTCCGATCAAGTTATTTAAAATATGACACATTTTCTTTTTCAAGCTTTATAAGAGCATTTTTATATTTTGAAACAATTGCGGAGGTCTCAGCTCTTAGTCGTTCATCGTCTTGAACAGAATATGTTTGTAAAATGATGGACATAATGTCAGTGGTCATAACAGCTTCGAAGAGAGAATCATTTAGGTTTTCCAAAACATTCATGTTTCCACGAGTATCATTAGCTTCGTTTACCAGGGATTTGTGGTCCTTGACAAAGTCGGCCGTTTCTTTTAAGAAAGCTTGTTCAAAATGGATTACCCTTGCACTGATGTTATTCAATGGGATAGTAATTTCGTTTTGAAACACCTTTTTCTGTTCGATATAAAAACTAGAATGCCAGTTGTTAATATTGATGGTAGTTTTCGATGCAACAATATTTTGAAGTTCTTGAATTCTCTTTTTAATGTCATCAAGAATTTCTCTAGCCTCACTTGTATTAAAAGTGTTGTTTGAGGACATTTGTTCCAGTTTTGAAAGAGATTTGGAAACAACTTTATTTTTAGACAAGAATTTCGCAAATGGTTGTTTTATGGAAAACGCAGATGGTTCTGTTTGTGGAACAAAAGTGATTCCCGAAAGTTTGTTCAATTTGTTGTAATCAATGGGTTTCAAATCCTTTTGTTTCATTTTATTTATGCTCTCTTCGACATGTTCAATCGTAAGCACAGAATCCCGAACGATGGGAGGATCATGTTTGGTATAAATCACATTACCATTGTACAAAACATTCTGTTCTTGCTTAGCATTCTTGAGATTACAAGGGGTGTTGTTACCAAGAGCCATTTTATCTTTCGTATGGTAAATCGGATTAGTTTGATTTGAAATCATTTTCATTGTTTGACTCGACTAACCCGACTTAACCACTAATTCTTCTAAATGTGCAATCATGTGTGCTGACTCTACGATTTCTTCCAAAAGTTTGTCTTCTTTCTTTGCAAAGTCCTTTTTCAACTCATCCATTTCTTTTTCAAGATTGGTATAAGCTATTTTTTGTTTAGAAAGTTGGTTTTGTAAATCAGAAATTTCCGTGTTTAAAGATTTTATCTTTTTGAAAGAATTAACATCAAGTGTATCAAACTTGAGTTGCAATTGTTGTTCCCTTGAAACGGAATTTTGATAACCAGTTTCTAATTCAGACAATCTTTTGTTATGAAATTCAAAATCTTTAATGGTTGCTTTGTAACTCTCAAGCTCAGCGGTCAATTTAACATTCGCGGCCTTAACATCGCGATTGACCTTTTGCACATTCTCAATTTCAATACGACAATTATTCAATAATGATTCAAACAAAGCACGTGTTTCCTCATCATTCTTAGCATGCTGTGAAACGAAGCCTCCATTATGATTCACATCTGGAGTCGCTGAAGGAGTATTGCTACTACTTGGCGTGTCCAGGTATGTATTATAAGTGGGTGCTAGCTTCTCAGAATGCTGTTCCTCATGAGGAGACATATCAAATATATCATTATTGTGACATGTGTTGAAGTTAGATACCTCAGATGGTGCATTGGTGTCATAAACAGGAAGTGTGTCAGAATCCGTGTCATACTTAGCTTCCTGAAGATTCGCCATGAATATGCAGTTCGCATCGATATCTTCTCTATCTTCCATGTCATCCATAAGAGCCATAAAGTCATTCTCCTCTGCATTCAACTGAAACCCTGCCTTTGCCTTTTGTGCCAACATCACTGCTTTCTGCAAGTACTCTAGATCTTTCTTGTTCGGCTTAGTAGGACAGTTCCTTGTCATATGACCTACACCCTGGCAGTTGAAACACTTTACCGGATTACCCTGATTCACATTTCCCAAATTCCCAACTACTGGAGCTGCAACATTCCTATTCTGATTACCCATTGCCTGATTACCAACATTCTGACCCCTCTGATTTCCAACAAACTGACCCAACTGATTCCCTGCATACTGACCTGCATTCTGATTTCCTGCATACTGACCTGCATTCTGCATATTCTGATATCCCTGCGGATTCCCATAAACTCCAACCATTTGGCCTCCGTTGTTCATATTGAAACTCGGCTGAGCAATCTGCTTGTTGCGAGTGTTCGATGATATCCTTTGGTTGTTGTTTGTTGGTGTAGAATATCGTCCTTGGAATGTTTTTGACAGAAAAGCAAATGCTTGAGTCAATGCTGCATTAACATCATCATTGTCAGTGAATTCCATTTCTTGGAATTGTGGGTATGGCTGTTGTGGAATAACTTGTTGTTGTTGTGGGTAGAATTGTTGTTGGTAGACCGGTGTTGGTTGTTGAATGCATGATGGTTGCATGTAGTTGTGAATAGGTGATGATGGTTGTTGAGTGTTCACTTGTAATGGTGTTGGTGTATTAGCAATTAGTGCGAGAGGATCATGATTCTTTGCCAATCTTTCTTTCCTAACTTCATTAGCCTCAGCTTGGTTTTGCTTCAGAAAGTCATAGAGTTGATCATAATTCACCTGATGTAAGTCCTTTGTCTGATTAACAATTGTAACATAACGACCCCATTCTTCTGGAAGGTTATTGAGGAATTTGATGTTTGTTGCAATTGCTCGTGGTGTCAATTTGTTTCTGATTAACTCATTCATCAAAGTGCAAAACCTTGTGTAGTAAGATTCAATCTGTTCACCTTTAGTGGATGTAAAGTTCTCCCATTCAGTAAGAAGTTTGTTCTCAACATCTTGTTGTCCAATTTCTGTTCCATGAAATATTCTTCTAACACGTTCCCACATAGCATAAGCACTTTCACAGCTGTCGACCGCAGCAAAGATCTCCCGTGGTAATCCAAGTTGGATTAAATGCATTGCCATATCATCAGCTTTGATCTGCGCCTTGTCTTCATCAGTGTAATCTGCTTCTGTTTGTATACGCACTAATGGTTCAGTAGGAGGTGTGGTATTTAGATTACCTTGAATTTGAACTTGTCTTGGCTGAAATGGACCGTTTTCTATGGATTTGATCATTATGTGCCCGGTATCCTTTGTTTTGATGTAACGAAGCATACGGCTTGTCCATGGGAGATATCCACCTTTTTCAAGCATTGGAGGTCGGCTTTCCGCACCGGCTGCATGAATGTCTTGCTGAGTTGCCATTGATGAAGTGTAGATGGATAAATTGATTCTTGGATCGTTCCAACGAAATAGGAGTAGAGTTTAGAGTGAGTTGATGCAAGTATTTATGGTGAAAATTTTGACTTAAAACCTTAAAACCTCAATAACTTCTTCTCGGAGCGTTTTTAGGCCTCGAAACTTCGCCTAAATCGATTTAGCGTGTCGTTCTACTCTGTCTCACGGTCGTTTTGACAGCTGATTCGTCGAAAACGGAGTTACGGTTCAAAAGTTATGACCTTTTGAAGTTTGGTCGTCAAAAACCTCACTTTTGTCAAATTTCGCGAAACTTTAAGGTTTTCTCGAAACTATGGGATTGCGAAACTTTTGATTTCGAAACTGAGGATTGCGAAACTTGGAGTTCTCGAAACTGAGGATTGCGAAACTTGGAGTTTTCGAAAATATAAGTTCTTGAAAGTTTTGAATTTTTTCGAAAAATCAGTGTTCTCGAAAATTTTGGATTTTTTTCGAAAAAACAGTGATTTCGAAAATTTTGCATTTGTTCAAAAACCCAATCTCACAACGAAATTTCGAAATTATACAATTTCGAAATTTAGCCCAAAAGTCGAAGTAATTTCTTTCTTATACAAGAGAGAAAATACCGAGTATCCAACGGTGAGCACGAACGGAGCTTTTTCTTGTGATTTCGAAAACTAGTCAAAAAGGGATTTCGAATATGTAGTAGTGATTTCGAAATAGTGACAGTTTTTTGAATAAGCTTAAAGCACACCCAAATGACGTTTGCAATCCAAGATTCTTGTACTTCTAGGCTAAAAAACACCAAAACTTGAAGAAAGTTCAAAACTTGATGATTTTTATGAAACTTTTTCGAGATCTAGAAAACAAGTACAAAAACCAAATCGAATTTTTAAGCTTGAAATTTTCAAAAACGTTGAAACTTTCTTGTTAGAAAAGGTTTATAACACTAGTTTGTAATCATAAAAGTGTTAAAAACCAAGAAAAGTAAAAACTTTTCTAAAAAAAACGTGAGAAAAAGCTTAAAAACATGAACCAAACAAACTCTCAACCCTCCTAAATCATTGTTAGGCGATTGATACCACTTGTATGACCTTAGATATCACAACTTTATCACACACAATATAAGCACAATAAGAAGGAAAGATGGAAGGATGGTGACTTGTATGAAGTATGTAATTCGTATGAATAGAGAGAGAGATAAGAAATATGAGAGCTTTTATTCAAGAGAAAACACACACAAATACACACACAAACACACACCTCAAATGAGCCTTTGAGGTGTTTAAATAGTTCTTAACATGAGATGACCTATGGGCTTTCTATGGGCTTGGGCTTGGGCTTGGACTTGGTTACATGGTAGATAACAAGGCTTATGAAACATAGCACATGACATATTAGCTTGCCAAGTCCAAGGCCCAATGACTAAACTATTACTAAACTTAACAAACGACACAAAGTTACAATATGAGAATGACCATCAATTCTATATATATATATATTCTTAATGCTAACACTTTACTATTGATCCTATGGGAGAGAAGATTAGTGACAGTACCACTTCTCATAATTCTCTCCCCGATTATGAATCATTTACCTTCGATGAGTTCTCCTGTGAACTCACGCACATCAATTCAGAATATGATTCATTCACATTCGATGAGTTCTCCTATGAACTCACTCATATCATGACTCCTCCGGAGTATGATAGCCCGGGGGAAATGCTCTCAATCATGAGAATTTACAAATTCCCACCCTCCCGCCCGGGATGTTTTCAAACCAAACGAGCTTAACCTTTGAAATCCAAAATCAGGCTAATGATCCTGCTTTCGAGGAAGAAGATCTTATCATGATTTTCATCATGGTTTTCTTCCTTTTCTTCACCTACAGGGTGACTTCTCCTGTTCTTCACTCCTTCGGGAATGAAGATACCATCTTTGATCCCGACATTTTCATTTACCATTATCTTGAGCCGGGTACTTATCTCATCGGTGTGGAACTTTCACGTGCTTCAAATGTTTGTCCAAACATCTTGAATGAAAGTCCGATGGAGATTATTTCTTCCACATCATGCTTCCCCAAGGACAAATGAATTCGGGGTCGAGTCAAGCTAGCGACTCGGTAAACAAAAACAGTAGCATGCTTATAGGGTTTTCACCCTAAGTGTGGGGGAATTACCCCTGCTATGGTTACAAAAGTGAAAAACAAAATAGTGTTTTCCACATTTAGCTTGTAATGTACCCTTTTACGTTCCAGGAATCGGCATAATAGCCGGGACTTTGAATATTGAGGACAATATTCATTCTAAGTGTGGGGGGGGGGGGGGGGGTATTTCGCTATTCTAGCGAATTTTATCACATTTTACTATATAATACCCCCGTTTTTTACCAAAATTTTTTTAAAAAATTTCCACTAAAGCTCAAAATTTTTGTGGTAATCAGTCCGCCAAAGTCTAAATGACAAATGGATTGGCTAGTCCAGGAGCAAACGGCTCTTGGTAAAGACATCTTAAACCCGTTGATGGCTTGCAATTTGCCAAAAATTGTATGGTAAATCAACTCGCCATATCCCATAAAGCGAATGAGTTGGCTAGCCCACAAGATTATGGCTTGTGGTAAAGGCCGTGGAAAATCCATAATTGGTAATCAGCTCACCAAGATGTTGACTTAGTCCATCAAGAGTTGGCTAGTCCAGAAGCAAACGGCTTTTGGTAAAGACTAATCAAATCCATTGACAGCTGGTGGTTTGCTCAAAATCACACAGTTATCAGGTGTGCCACAGTTCTTACACCTGGCTACTCCAGAAGTGATGGCTTTTGGTAAAGAGGTTTTCAAACCCATCAGGTTTTTCTCAAAAGATTGCTAGGGACTAGCAATGTTTTAGTGTGGGGGATTGATGAGTGTGTAAATACTCATCATTTTTACCGTTTCTGAGCTGCCAAAACAGCTAAAAACACTCAATATTGTATCAAAATAGTGAAAATATCCCAGGAATGTGTTTTATATGTTTCAAATGCAAAATAATCAAAAACAGCTGAAAAACGTACAAAGTTTGCATAATTGGCAGTTTCAGTCCCTCATCTTTCAAAACTTGTCAAAACTAGTCCCTGGTTATTCAAAACATGTTAAATATCATCAAAGGTCCTTGGGGATTCATAAGTTGTCAAAATAAGTCCTTTAAAGTTAAAAATTGCAAAATTACAACTTTAGTCCCCCAAGTTTCAAAAATGTCAAAATTAGTCCTCAGGTTTTAAAAAATGGAAAAATATTAAAAACAAACCTTGTACTATTCATTAATGGCATAATTGGTCCTTGTGGTATTTATTGAGAATTTACAGGTTTAACCCTTCACAAATTCAGAAATTACAGATTTGGTCCCCGAAGTTTAAAGATTTGGCAAAATTGGTCCCCGATTGGTTTGAAATGGAAAAATTACATTTAAGGTCCTTTGGTTTATCATACTTGGCAATTATGGTCCTTATGAATACTTTGGAGCAGTTACATTTTCAGTCCCTACATATTTCAGAATTACAACTATGGTCCTTGTGATTTATGAACAACCAAACGGATCATTAAATATAAAACAAAACCAAATCCAGTCCATCAAAACACTCCCAGCCCATTCCCCTTCTCTGGCCCATCACCCACAACCGGCCCACACCCTTAAATAAAAATACCGGTCAAACCCACTTCCTTTTCCCTCCCAATACCACTCATCCCTGCCAAACAACCCTGGTTTCCCTACCTCCACCATCCCAACTTGCCCACTGGTCTCACCTATCACCTCCACCACCCCTACCCTACCCTGCATTTAATGCCACCACCCCCCAATTGCATCCTCAGTCCCCATTTTGTCAAAACTGTATTTGGCGCCAAAACCCAATCAAGGGCCAAGATGAGTTTCAGACTTCCATTGGTCAGGATTACAAGTGGGATTGCTTCAGTAGGGCCGACTAAACCCTAAAGGTCATCTATAAAGAAGGGAGAAGCAGTGGAGGAGAGATATTAGTGTAGCTTAGTGTAATTCTAGTCTTAGGTAGTATAATTTCCATTCCAGTTGTGTTTTTCATTTAAAATCACTTGTACTCAGTTAATTCAATGTATTGAAACCTTTATTTTAAAGATAATTCCAGTATTGTTCATTATAATTCAACTTCATATTTTCAAGTATAATTTGCTTTTTCATCAATATTGTGCAAGGCTGTTGATCAGAGGTTGTTTGAGTTTACATAAGTCTCAAATAAGCTTTTATAAGCTTTTCAAGTAGTAAAATTAGTTTTAGCATCAAAAATAAAAAAAATACCAAAAATAGCTTTAAAATAGAGTAAAATATAAAAATCAATGTTCATGGAGGATCAAGCTTGAAGCAAGGTTGGAATGGATGTTTTCATGGTTATAGTACCTCTGGTGAGGTGTTAGGACAGTTGTAGATCTTGGATACATGTTCTGAGCAGTTGATCTTTTGTAAGCTCATCTTTCATTTTTGGCATTTTAATATTCTACTGTTATTTAGTTGTTATTTTTGTTCTTATATGTTTATTTGTTGTTAGTTAGTAATAATTTAGCTTAAAATAAGTGTCTTGTTAATTGACATTAGTAGTTGCTTGAAAATTCATTTTCACAGTCAATATAATTAGTTTTGTTAGTTTCATGTTCTTGCAGTTAATATAAATGTTTTATGCTTGTAAGGTCTTATAAAATGATAATTTGATCTCTGAAACAAGTTCCATGGTCTTAATCTATCTTTGGCTTTGAAAATCTCAAATCATTCTTTCTAAGGGAGTGTTTGGAATTGCTGAGCTTGCTATGCTCAGTGGTGTTTTTGTTGATAACTCAGACTTCCACAACTACCATTAGGATATATTAGATCATTCCAGTCATAAAACTTGTCACTTGTTTATGAAAAAGTCAAAATCTCTTTGAGATCCACCTCAGTAGTGATCTGTCAGGTTTTATGCATTGCATTCTCACCATTTCTGTTCATAACTTGGTAGTAAGGCTTTATTTAGTATCTTAGTAGCTTAATACTTCCATTTCAGTCATCAAATCAGATCACAAATCTCAAAAAAGTCAAACTAGAATGTTTTCATAAAAAGTCAAAACCATTTGTTTTCAGAAAACCCAAAAATAGTAGGATTTGTTTTGATTTTTCTAGGAGGTTTTAGACCCTGAGCTTTTTTACAACTTGCAGCCCCCCACCTCATCTTTGGAATCCCACATTGGTCTCATTTTTTTCCATTTTTTTTGTGGGCCCCACAACCCATCAAAGTGGGCTGCAGGGCTGCCTGTTTGCCCTGTGCAGCAGACCCCCACCCTACCACCACCACTTTAGTGGTTGCCACAAGCCACCACAGTGGGCCCCAGTGGTGGATCTTGGTTCCTCCTAACCCCCTCCTACCAAGCTACAATCCTTGACCCTTAGTTTGACCTTAGGCTTAGTGGACCCCACCTAGAACCTCCCTAATTTTCTGTCCCATTTTTCAGTTAAGTGTCAAAATAGTAAGTGCTTATTGTGGACTCTGAGCTTATTCAAGCAGCTTATTTGATTGAATCCTTCTTAACTTTGTCCAAGCAACTTAAGTGAACAAGAATTCATCATAGTGGACCCCACACAAGCTCATTTGAGCTCATTTTCCTTTTTGGTCAACTCTAGTCAACTGTCTAGCAAATAAGCACTCAAAGTGCTAAATTTTAAGTTACAAAAAAGTTGATTTCACAAAAGTTGTTTTTTTTAGGTGTAAAATAGTTTTCAAAAAGAAAAATCAATTTAATAATAAGTGATAGTTTCTATTTAATGTAATTTTAATTTAAATTTTCATTTTTAGATTTTCATTAAGTACTTAGCATTTTTTTATATTTTTACTAATTACCTTATATAGTAAAGTAATTTTAGTAAATTTTTCAGATTTTTATTTTGTCATTTAGTATTTATTAGATTTAATATTAGTTTAATTAATAATTAATTAATAATTAAGTTTTAAATAGCATAATTAGTTTTTATTAAGTAAGACCTAGTTTTTATATTTTTCCTAGCTTTTAAATGTTATAAAATAATTTTAGAAAACTTTCCATAATTTTCTAAGTTAATTTAGTATTAATAGTAATTTAAAATAGTTTAATTAGTTTAATTAAGATAAATAGTTTTTAATTAATAAAAAACTCATAGAAAGACAAATATATTTATTTTTATTTTTTATACTTTCTTCAAGTTCTTTTTTAGGTTTAGAAAATATTTTTGCAAGTTTCTAGTTTAATTTGTAGTGTTTATGATTTTTAGTTATTTTTATATAGGTTTAATTTACATTTTAAATAGTTTTATTAATTAAAAAATATTTAAATATTAAAATAGTCACTTTTATAATTTCATTTTCATTTTAAATTTCTTTTTAATTTTAAGTTTTTCAAAAGTTTCACTTGCACCCCCGTAGTTTGTAATTGTTTAAAACCCATTTTTCTGTCTGTTACCTGATTGTGAATTTGTGCATATATCTATATATCTGTTATTTGTGAATATGATATCATTGTACCAATACCAAAATATCAGTAGCAAAATCAATTCCAAATCATCTTGGCTACTGTCCTCAGTGCCACTCATTCCTAAACGATTTCCAAAGCACTATTTCAATCTCGTTGGGACTTAACGACCCGGGGACACACTATACTATCACCGGAGAATTGGAATGAGGCTTTCTTTGACTTATTTACCTTGGTCAATAATAACTGACTGTTTCGGGACCAATCATCTATCCTCATCATTCCTATAATAAGCCACTTGCTTGTGTTCCTTTATTATATTAGAGAGAAGGCGGTATTGCTCAATTTTGTAGGGCATTTGGTAGGCAATCTCATTATTCTCTTCCTTGAATCTAACTATCCCTAAAGTCGGATCATAACTCATCCTAGTGGCCTCAACAAATGGTTTTCCGAAGATTATTTGGCTTAGGCAATCATCTATCACCGGACGAGTGTCTTCCACTATCATAAAATCGATCTCATAAGTGAAATTACCTATAATTACATGCAATCCCTTCACTCTCCCTACAAAATTACTTATCAAATTCCTATTGGGTATCATTCTAAAATCAAGTTGTTTCTTCATCACCCAATTGTAATAAGTCCTAGTCATGATGTTTATAGGAGATCTAGGATCGATGTAAGCTTTCCATATATGCATATGCCCGATATTGCATGGTATATTAATGTTAAAGGGGTCTCCCATTTTGATAAGGGGTGTTCCAAGGATATATGGTCTCTCGGGACTATCGAATAAATCCTTATGGTATTCCCGTTCTTCCTTGGTGAGCAACTTATCAAAGTTCTTTTCTATGGTTTCTACTTCCTCTAACCCCTTTTCCTTGTTAACCTCAACTTCCCTACTTTCATTCCTAGTTTCAGTTTCTACTCCAACTTCATCCTTGTCACTTTCTTCTATCTCCTTATCTATTGGCTTAATGGTGACAACATTGACAAAGTGGACATGTTTAGATGAGGAGGGGTCCTTAATTTGGATTCCGTTATTGGTGTCCCTAGTGTCTTTCCTAGGTGTAGTTAACGCTTGGTTGTTGAGGGCTTTCAACAAGTTGTCTATCTTGTTGGTCATCTCCATTTGTTGTTGGTTGAATTTAGTTTCAAACCTAGCTATGCGAGCTTCTTGAGATGCCATGAATTTAGACATCAATCCTTCAAGATTGTTGGTACTACCATAGTTGTTAGAAGGATTGTTGTTGAAAGTACGGTTGGAGGGTGGACCGTTTGGTTGGTAACGATTAGGCGGATTGGAAGAATTGGGTTGATTTTGTTTCCACCTAAGGTTTTGGGTGATTTTTCCAAGAGGGGTTGTATGAATCACCGTAAGGGTTTGGCTCGGGTTTGAAAGTGTACCACTTATCTCCCGCTTCGTCGGTACGCGTGGATGCGTAGTCCGCAAAAGCTGTTCCGGGGAGTTCCACACAATCACGAGTGTCATGGGGACCACTACATAATTCGCATGAAGAAGTGATTTTGTTCACTTGGCTTGAAGGCTTAGGAGCTTCGTAGGATTTCATGAGAAACTTGACTTGGTCCTCAAGTTTCATGATCCTACGGTCGGGAGTGCTAGAGTTGTTTGAAGGCAAAGATATTGCCTTGACCGTTTTGTTCAAATCACGGGGATCATTCCAACTTTCATTGTCATAGAGAGCAAGATCTTCTATGAGTTCCCATGATTGTTCCACACTTAGATCACGTAGCTTACCACCGGCCGATAGGTCAATGGCTCGCCTCGTGGAGAGATCGATATGGTCATAAAAGATTTGGACTTGGAGCCAAAGATCTATGCCATGATGAGGGACTTTTTGGATTAAGTCCTTGAAACGAGTCCATGCTTCATAAAGAGATTCATTTTGACGTTGTTGGAACATCAAGATGTCATTTCTAAGCTTAGTAGTTCTCCCCGGTGGGAAAAATTGAGCAAGGAAACGAGTGGTGAGATCATCCCATATGGTGATGGATCCCACGGGTAAACGCTCAAGCCATTGACTAGCTTGATCCCGTAGAGAGAATTGGAATAGGCGTAATCGGGTTGTCTCTCTAGTTTCAACATCTAGGTCTATGGAGTCTATGATTTTTAGGAAGTCCTTAAGATGTTGGTTTGGATCTTCGGAACGAAGTCCATGAAATGCACATCTGCTTTGCACCAACCGGATGGTGTCGGATCGCAAGGGAGTCACATTAGCTCCGGTGAGCTCAATGGTGTTTCGGTAGCCTTGGTGGCTAGGTCGGGAATACTCTCCTAAGGTTCGGGGCCTAAGAGGTTCTAGTGGTGGGTTTTGTTGTGGTGGGATGACGGGTTCAAAGATGTTCCCATCATCCATGATGTCGGGTGGTGAAAAGTTACGAACAAAAACACAAAGAAATAAGATAGACTAAAGAAAACCTAAAAATAAAAATAAAATCTTACTAGAAAGGAATCTAGCAAGTAGACCTAATAAAAAGAGATTCTAACCTAGACAATAACTATTCCCCGGGCTGTGGCGCCAAAAACTTGATGCGTAGGGATTGCACCAGGCTTTACCTCTCAAGGGATCTTGAGAAGCTTACAACCCCCACCAGGCAGTGTACCTGATCGATGTAGTATAGTATAATGACAAGTACCGGGGGATTGATCGTTCAGCTAGGAATAGTGTCGCTAGGATTAGAAAACCTAAATACTAGTTCTAAAGATGAAGGATGATTATTTTTGTATTTTTATATTTTTTAGAAAGCAAGTAAAAATCTCGGGTTTGAAGGATTTGGGCGGAATTAGTTGCTAGTCAACTAACCCAATACTAAGATGCAATCAAAATAAAATACTAGAAATGAAAATAAACTAAATTAAACTAAGGTTGTGAGCAATAAGTGGAGAAATGTGTTTACTTAGATTTCACTACTCCCTAGATATCTTTTACACGTTAATTACTTGTTATAGTTGCGTGGATGACGAATTGTATTCCTTAATACCATTCATGGGGTGGCGTACTTAACTCCCCAATCCTATAAGTGCCTACTTCACTCCTATGTCGAGCCGGCTAAGAAGCTCCTAACATGGGATCATTAGAATTTACTCATGCATTAAATACAACCAATAAAACCTAGTACACATCGGTTCATGTTTCCTAAGACGTTCAAGCATGTTACCATTTGGAGATCTGCCAGTTTTCTTAAGCCTAACATTGAAATCATTCATCCAATACAACCATAAACAAGTAATCAACACATAATCAACATCTAGGTTTCATTAGATCTAAGCAAACACAAGATAAATCTAGCCTAGCATGGTGGAATCAAGACAAGCACAAGATATAGACAACCAACACGTAGACATATTGATTGAATTAAAAGAACACTTATCTCAATAGCACATGTAAGGGTTCAAGGGCTGAAAACCCTTGAAATACCTGTAAAATTCGTATATGGTTCGACCTTAGGGTTTCTCCAAACTTCTTCCTCCTAATGAATGAAAATTAGAAAACTATATATAGAAAATTGAGTCTGACGGCGTCAAGAACAAATGGGTGACGCCGTCATCTCGCCGCCAAAAGAATTCTCGAACTGCCTTGATCTACATCTGACGCCGTCATGTATTAAGTTTTTCCAGACCGTCACGTATTTAACTCTTGACGCTCTTCCTTATGACGCCTTCATTTCTGTACTGGGCCGTCATGAAATTTACTCTTGACGCCGTCAGGAAAATGCTCTTGACGCCGTCACCTACTGTTCCCAGCTTGGAAAATTAAGTCTTTGGCGTTTTCTTCACTTTTATGCTCCAAAAACGTCTGAATTGCTTCCTTTTTCCAGATTTCACTCCCAAAGTACCTAAAATCACAAAAGGAACGATTTAGGGCAATATTTGATCAAATAAATTCAATTCCGGGAAGTCAAACCAATTGAGGTTACGATTTGTGACATTAGATAAATAGGTTTGACTCATGGAAGTCATTACGGGCCTTAAACAACGAAAAATTGTCAATAAAGGGGGTGTTTGATTTTGATGTTACGAAATTAATATCAACTGTGTTTGGTTTTCATCATATTATGGGGTGTTTGGTTTTTGCCGTTACAAACAGTACATAAAAGGGGTGTTTGGTTTGTTACAGTCGCTTTGCATTTTGGCCCCAAACCACTGTCTTTGGATTTGCTGGCATAAAGGGGTGTTTGTTTTTGGTCATAAGAACAGTAAACAAAATAGGATACTACAAGAAGATTAAACGAGAAAACATATAATTATATATGCATAATAGTGGCAATTAGCCTACAAGAACATTAAAATCCTAAAACAAGAACCCAAAAGACCCCATTAACCTACCCCTGGAAATACCCTAAATTAAGACCCCATTACACTAATTATTTTCAGCCATTTTCTGAACAAAACCTTCCTGCATACGAATATTAGCATCAGATTCACCATACATCTTGATCAAACGTGCCAGTAGATCGATTTCAATGGCCTGGGTTTTTTTCAAAGCCTCCAAACAGTTAAGTGTCACACCACGAGGTCCCAAAGATTCATTCTCCTGAATCAGCTCCCTATGCTTTGGTATCATCCTCTTGAGATGATCAATAGTGGCACGAATAAGGTTTTTAAAAAACCCTGCTTCAACAGCCTCTTGACCAAACCAGAGGCTCATATGATCATGTAATCGTAGTGAATCGACCACTTCCATGAGTTCATTCAACATTGGGAAATCTTCTTCCATGGGGAAATGTGTGAGGAAAAGCTTGTTGATGGGTTTATTAGGTTACGCGCTAAAGTTAATACAGTCTCAGTGAAGAGACGATGAAGGGGTTTAATAACAAATTTTATTTCATACTTGGTCCCTAAGGTCGTCTACATTTTCGTCAACGTAGGTACAATTCCCGCCCAAAATGTAGTGATGTGTTCACAACATGCTACATTGAGTTTACAAGCTTAGGGACCTACGGTGTAATTTGAGCTCCTCAACTCCGACCCGAGCCAAAAACAAAAGCCACTCATGAATGTCTTCATAATTCAAGTCGTCTTGTCCAAATAGCATTTTGGCTCTATGGAGAACATAAACCTTCTTACTGGCCCATTAAGCTGAAGTAAAAGCCTAGTAGTATGCCTCCCATCGAAGGTATTTGTTAAATAGTAAAACAAATCCTCATAAACTATGACATCCATCAACAAAGTCCATTTAAATCTCCAGCTTCTGGCTAAACTATCGGTCCTCACCGCATCTTTTAGCGACAATCGATTCATAATATTAGTGGTCACGTTATCTGGCATGTTGCTGATATAATCTGCCATATCAGTGATCACATTGTCTCCAAAAGACATTATAATGTTGGAATTTTAGTTGGGTCTTTGACTTCTGGAAATGGGTGACTGGTTTTGGTTTTTGATTTACCGGTGATGGTCTGGGTAAGGGTTTGTGCAATTATGGTGTGTAAATGTGTTTGGTTTGTGGGTTAATTGGTTATCGCGCGAATAATAACTAGCGTATCAGAGAAGATAGGCTCAAGTTGTGAAGCATAGTTCTTAGTTGGTCCCTAAACTATCATATGTCATGGTTGATTTAACTATAGTGGGGTGATAAATGTATTTTGCCTATTATACCCTTGGAAATGTACCAAAATATGAGCGTTGACTGAGACAAAAGTGGTCAAGGGACTCATTCGGCCTCAATTTCCTATGTTTTGGACGCCACACGACGTTTTTAGAAAAGTAGGGTGCATGGCGATGCTTTGTGAAAAGTTTAGGGATCAATGGTGTATTTTAGTCTTTAAAAAATTTGCACCAATTTCTTCACAAACTCAAACGAGATAAAGCCTTTGCTTTTCAAAAGTTAAACTTGGCAACTTGAAAGTTGTTTGCACTAAGAAATTAAACTTAAAAGACATCTCACATTTTAGTTATGATAATCATAATTTTTTGGCACCACCCCACACCTGAGTGGTTTGTATAACGATATTATTTTATAGGCTAAAAGCTAATATATGTGTTGTTGGTCCACTTGCAACTAAAATCCTGGCTTCGTCACTGAACTTTTCCATACAATTTGAAAACATGTGAACTTTTGTACAATAAGACTGAATGAGTCGGTCGGTCGGGAGGTCACTCGGTCGCTTATTACTCGAGGTCGTGAGGAGTCGGTCGGTCGAGGCCAAATTAGGTGAATGGGTTGTTTTAGCGACCTATTCGTTTACAAAAAAAAAAGACACCTCCCCTAAAAAAAAATGTTGCAGCAGGTATACGAAGAAGATGAGCAATCTCAATATCATTCTTGGGAGAGCCAACCTTAGGTTTTTTAACTTTGCATTTATGTTTTGAGTTTAGTCATAGATCATTTTTTCAATTTCTTATAGTCTAATTGAAATAAGGATTTTGACCAATTTTTTTTTTATCAATTTTCTTCAACTTTGTTGCTATTTATAGAAGTGATTTTTGCAGTAAAAAAAAAATACAAAGAAAAAGGCTTTTTGTCAGGTTTGGGCTTTTTGTTTATTTTTATGGTTTGGGCTTGGGTTTTTGAAATACAAACACAAAAAAGATATATATATATATATATTTTTTTAGATGTAATGTAATATTTATTTATTCTTATATATATAATGCAACGTCAAGGTCCTATGAAAACGTGTCAGAAACTAATAAAAAAACATTTGAGCTCCCAGTTAATCCGCATGTCCATTTTCTATTATTATGTGACCTAATAGTGTAATATGTGTTGTAAACAACAATCACTTTAGTTTTAAGGCCATACATTTGCAGGCTTCATACCTACAGGATTAAGCCATGCATAATTTTGCAAACAAGCAGGCCATAACATATATATCTGCTTCTTAGTTTGAACTTTGACATATTATCATGTTCGACCATCTTTGATATCAGACCCGCTTTCTACTTAAAAAAAATATAGCGTGCAATAATTAATGTCATGAACCAACGCTCCGCCGCAACGCGGCGGACCGCCGCCCACCTATTTTTTTATATTGAAATGAATTTTGTTTTTAGATGTAGGTCAACTTATTAGAGAAACGTGAATCCTAATCAACCATATAACAACCAATACTCATCTTTTTAAGCATATACAAAAAAAAGTACCAAAACGTGGGATCCACATCCACCATCAGCAACAAAAACCATCACATCCACACCCCATATATAAATCCCCCCTCTCAAAAACACACACACACACTTTCAATTCAAATGGACGTCGCCGTTAACCAGCCGTTAAGTAACGGCAAGACTCATTCACCTCATTCATCATCAGCGTTAATATTTCTAGGCACAGGCTGTTCAAGCGCTGTACCGAATGCAATGTGTTTGATCCAACCGTCTGATCCTCCCTGTCACGTTTGTCACCAGTCCTTATCTCTTCCGCCTGAACGTAATCCTAATTACAGGTATATTCATTTTTATATAATTTATAAAAGTTAGGGCTATAAGTGTTTATTTTAAGTATTTTGTACGCAATGTGTTGTTTTAGATCTACAATTTGTATATTAATGGTGTTATTAAATAGTTTCTATTAGTTATTAGTTAGTTTCGAGATCGGTGACGAAGCTTTGAACATAATCCTAATTATAGGTATATTCATTTTATATAATTTATAAAAGTTAGGTTATAAGTATCTATTTTAACTATTTTGTACGCAATGTGTTCTTTAGATCTGTAATTTGCTGTGATTAGATAGTTCTCTATTAGTTATTAGTTAGTTTCGAGATCGGTGACGATGTTTTGGTTTGGTAGAAAAATGTAACTGTATGAGGTTGAAAATTTGTGAAAATAGGTTCGACTTGTAGTTATGGATGTTAGGAAGAAAAAATGTATCTGGCGGTTTTGAATATTAGAGAGATGTTGTGTTTGAGTTTAGGTATGTGTAGTTTTCTGTTAGTTATTTGTTATTTTAGAGGCACGTGTGATGTTTTCGCTTTTGGAATCAGTTAGAGTGTTATAGTAGTTAGGTAGAGAACTGTTGTAAACGTAACTGTAACTGTATAATCCTCCGTGTCATGTTTGTTTCAGAAGTTAAGCGTAATCCTAACTATAGGTATTGATTTCATATTTTTTATAAAAGTTAGGTTTACAAGTGTTAATTTAAGTATTTTGTATGTAATGTGTTGTTTTAGATCTGTAATTTGCTGCAATTAGATAGTTCTGTATTAGTTATTAGTTTATTTCGAGATCGGTTAGGATGTTTTGGTTTCGTAGAAAAATGTAACTGTATGAGGTTAAAAATTTGTGAAAATAGGTTCGTCTTGTAGTTATGGATGTTAGGAAGAAAAAATGTATTACTCAGTTTTGAATATTAGAGATATTTGAGTCGTTATCGGTTATCGGTTCTGCCTGAACGTAATTCTAGCTATAGGTATCGACTGTATGATTTATAAAAGTTAGGGTTATAAGTGGGTAATTTGTCATTTTGTTGTTATGTGTTATTATTTTAGATCTGTTAGGTTTAGTTATTTTAGAGACATGTGTGTTGTTTTTGCTTTCGGAATCAGTTAAGAGTGTTATAGTTAGGTAGAGAACTGTTGTAAACGTAACTGTAACTGTATGATCCTCCGTGTCATGTTTGTTTTCAGAAGTTAAGCGTAATCCTAACTACAGGTATTGATTTCATATTTTTGTAAAAGTTAGGGCTATAAGTGTTAATTTAAGTATTTTGTATGTAATGTGTTGTTTTAGATCTGTTTAATTAGTTGTGAATTCAAATAGTTATCTGTTAGTTATTACTTACTAGAACGGTACCTGAGCAATGCGGCGGCAGGTACTTGTGACTATATTTTGCGTTATTCGGTTATTCGGTTACACATTTAGTTGTTTTTATGCTTTATAAGTAGAGATGGTAGAAATGGTTAAGCCAAATAATTTTAGTTTGAACAACCAACTTGCTTCCTAACAAACTTCCTAACCAACTTGCTCTTCCTAACCAACTTCCTAACCAACCTGCATCCTAACCAATTAATTTTCAAATCCTTCCATAATAAGCAAGTAAAAGTCTGAATTTTAAGCCTTTCTAATTATAGAATAGTCCCAAATGCATTATATAGTACTATAGTAGTATAGATTAGATTGTTTCGAGATCAGTGAGAGGATGTCTTCTTTTTAGGTTGAAAAGTGTAGTAAGTTGTAACGGAATGAAATTAGAAATTGATGAGAAGCCTTAACTATGTATAGAAAAGGTATCATAGAGAAGGTTTATAATGTGGTTATGAAGAAAATAATGTATTTGTGGTTTAGGAATGAGTAATCGACTATCGGCTCCACCTGAACGCAATCCTAATTATGGGTATTGATTCAGTATTTTTATAGAAGTTAGGGTTATAAGTGTGTAGATTTTACGTAATGTGTTATTATTTAGATATGTTAGGTTTAGGTTCAATAGTTTTGAACGTGTAGAAATTACTAATGTTTATAATCGATCAACTTATGATAAATAGTTCTCTGTTAGTTATTAGTAAGTTTTGGATTAGTGACATGTCTTGTTTTAAGTTTCGAATTTGGTTGGAATCATGGAATGTTATGATTAGGTAGAAGAAGGTTGTAACTGTAACTGTATGATCCTCTGTGTCAATTTTGTTCTCTATTGTTAACGGTCCACCTGAACGTTATCCAATTTATAGGTATTGATTGATATATTTATAAAATTTAGGGTTATAACTTATAAGTGTTTATTTGAGTGTTTTGTATCATAATGTGTTTTTTAGATCTGTATAGAGATATATGTTTATGATTAATTAATTTCAAATAAATGGTTCTCTGTTAAGTTTTGGTAGCTGGATCGAACTATATGAAAAAAGGTTTATGATTAGAAGAGGTGTGGATTGAACTATATGAAAAAAGGTTTGAGAATCAATTTTAACCATCATACTTGTAGCTTTGTAACTTCTGTTGCATTGAAAGTATCTGAAGCTGTCTAAAACGTTAGACGCCTGATGTCGTATACTTTAGTGTTTCTAGCATTTTACCAAGTCTATTGATTATTTTCCAATGAAATTAATAGTACAACCGACAACATGGTTGCAAAACTCGATTTGCCTTTAATTTTATGCAGTGTATGTTCTTGAGTTGTAAGGGGGTGTTTGGGATTGTGTTTACAAAACAGATAATGTGTTTGCACAACTGCTTTCTCTCTAGAAAAACACAGATAATCACTTTTTTTCTGATGGCTTGCTGAACAGTATTTTCTGGTTATATGTGTTTCGCAAACACTATAATTAAATAGTCACTCCCAAACACCCGGTAGATATGAATGGACTTGTTTTACTCGAGAGATGGAATTCCATCTTCAGTTGTAAGGGAGTGTTTAGGATTGCGTTTTCAAAATGGATAATGTGTTTGCAGAAGCTGACCTGTGTTTTCTCTCTAGTGGTTTGCCAAACTAAATAATTAGATAATCACTCCCAATGTTCTGTAAGCAGAACTGTGTTTTTCTCTCTATTTTCTGATTTTTTTTTGTTTTGCATAACAAAATAGTTAGATAATCACTGTCAAAATGCAATCCTAAACACCCTTTACATAAAAATGGACTTTAGTTACTCGAGAGAGGGAGGTCTATATATTGACCCGTGTTGGTGGTAAAATAGTACCAAATTCTTTACAATTCTGTGTGTTTGAGATGTCCGAAAACTGGTAAGAAGTCTTGTATTATGCTTTACAATATCATTTATTCAATCACTTTTCTGAATCTCTATATATTTTTCGTTGATTTTTTTGTTGTTGTGTTAATGGTGGTGGTACATAAGAGCTATGGTCATATGTTCTGTAGGTGCAATACATCTCTTCTGATTGATTATAGCCCAACTGGTGAGGAACACAAGTACATACTAATTGATGTTGGAAAGACATTTAGAGAGCAAGTTCTCCGGTGGTTCACTTATCATAAGATTCCTCAAGTTGATTCTGTGAGTATCTTTTCCCTTAGAATGTTTTGCACTAAAGATTTTTGAAACGTGATAATGTATGATGTGAAAGTTCTGTTTCTTCACTGGAAATTATTTTACAATACAAAAGTCATTCTCCAACTGTAACGAATCCTCGTGGTAGTTACCTATAAGAAGTGCAAATGGCATCACACAAGGAATGATGCATTTGAACTAAATTCACACACTCCTCATGAACTCATCTCACCTTGTGGCTTGTCCTAATGCAAAAATTTATGCTTTTTTTTCTTTCTATGCTACTTGTTGGTATTAATAACAAGGAACTTATTGTTTTCGTTTTATGTAATAAAATTTGTGAGTTAAGTTCCTTTTTACTTGCTAATTAAAATTTAGATAAATCGCTAATCCTTTTTCTAAATGCAGATTGTTTTGACTCATGAACATGCTGATGCAGTTCTTGGTCTTGATGATATCCGTGCAGTGCAACCTTTCAGTCCAGTAAATGACATTGAGCCTACACCTATTTTCCTCAACCAGCATGCCATGGACAGGTACTCAAGTTCTAGGTTCTGTTTCATACTACACATTTGATTCTATATTACAATGTTAGAATTGTGAGGCTATCTATGTTATTTTATGTTTTTTTTCTTAACCAGATTAATCATTCAGGTTACACCTTTTTTGCTGAACCTCTTCCCATTATATGTGCTCCATTTATTTTGCAACTATCAGTCTATCAAATGAATAATCCATTTTTTCCAACTCCTAAGTCCTAACCCATGCATTACCCTGTTTGGCGTGTTGCCTGGTACTCCCTCTGTTCCAACATAACTGTCTACTTCTAGAAAAGGATAAAATTATCAACCTGCCAATCTAAAGCTGTAATTGTTACAATTTTTCCTATAACTGTGAATTTGTCTAGTGGAGAATTATATTGGGACTAAAGGAGTATTACAATATTATCATGACAAATTCATTGTATAAGGCTGGTTCACCATGATGTTACTTACTGGTTCTTCTGTGTTTTGGACAGCTTACAAGTGAAATTTCCTTACTTGGTTCAAAAGAAGCTTAAAGCTGGTCAGGAAGTTAGACGTGTAGCCCAACTTGATTGGAAAGTAATTGAGAATGACTGTAAGAGCTCATTTGTTGCATCTGGGCTAGAAATTGTTCCATTACCAGTTAATCTTCTAAACTTTAGTTTCTTTTTATATTATTTTCTGTTTGAAATAGTAAACTCAAACTACAGATTGTGACTGTGTTTACATTCATTTAGGTGATGCATGGGGAGGATTATGTTTGTTTAGGTTTCTCATTTGGAAAGAACACAAAAGTAGCTTATATATCTGATATTTCACGCTTCATTGAAGAAACAGAACTCTGTGAGTGTTTCTTCCATTCCTTTTTGTATATCTGTTCTTTATGTCACTTTTCATTAGACAGCTAATGAATATGTAGGTTTAGAAGCTGTACTATTCCATTGTATGATTACTGAGTGGTACCAGTTCAATTGGTGAGATTAGAAACTATGGTTTTCATATATGTTTCTTCGTATTTTCTGATTGTGCAGATATTTCTAAAAAAGAAGGTCACCAGCTAGATCTTCTTATATTGGATACACTTTATAAGGTCAGCAGTATTACATTTTTTTTCTTGTATAATTCGAAGCACTTTTCCCGGAAGATACAAACCTATTGTAGCACATGTAAGGGAGAATCAGCATATTCTTTGGTCCACGATTCTGTATAAGAGGGTTTTATAACATTTGCTGGCCAAATGGATTGGTACAAACATGTACCATTTTGTCCCTACTGAATTTCTTTGATGGAAGCAATAAGGAAATAAAGTAGGAAGGTTTTATGTAATTTTCATATAGTACTTTTCTTACAAATTCTCTTTATTTCAGTAATTGTATCGTAATGACTGTTGTTCACTGTTCAATTCCTTATAATGGGCTTGTATTAACGATTTTTTATTTATTTTTTTTTTCTGCAGAATAATTCCCATAATACCCACTTTTGCTTTCCCCAGGTTTGTAACCCGATTCTGTTATCAACATCTATCTGACTTATATACTTCAGTTCTAACTCTGGTATCCTAATTTACATATGTATTAACAGACACTTGAAGCCATTAAACGGTTGCAACCAAAGAGAGCATACTTAATTGGAATGACCCATGAGTTTGATCACCACAGAGATAATGAGTTCCTTCAGGATTGGTCTAAAAGGTACCCACGATTAAGATTGTTGCTAATACTTAGAGGCAAATTTGGGCCAGTTAAATGGGTAAGGTTGGGAAATGGCCAGTATGGGTTGAAACCGGTCTAGTTAACACTTAACACAACATGTTTTTTGTCCATTTTAGTTAAAAGTTAAAATATTTAATAAATTGTAAAAACTATTCAATAAAATAATATTTTTGTAAGAAGGGGTCTAAGTTGCCACCTCTGCTAATACTCACTTCTAATTTTGTAATTTATCATTTGGTGCTTGTTGCAGAGAAGGAATTCCGGTTCAACTTGCACATGATGGTTTGAGGATACCTATACATCTCTAGGGGTAATTACACTAACATCAGATAATTATTTTTTCAACTGTATCAGTGATAAGTCTATAACTGGTCTCTTCTACCCAGCTGAGTTTAAACAGTACACGCGGCAAAAAAAATCAATATATTTTTAACAAAAGGAAAAAATAATAAAGAGTGATGAAATCTTTAGATGAAAGTTAACTGTTGCTGCATTTTCGCACTTCTTTTACCGGACATTCCAACTTAATGATGGTAATGATGGTTTAAGCATCTGATAGATGATAATCTGTAGTTCAAGTATGTAACTGATAGTAATATGAAGGTGACACTGATGGTTTTTTTTTAATTTATTTTACAAGAAATCAAGCACCTTTTTGATGTTTCTTGTTTCGCTGTTAAGTAACAATGGACATTAATGCATCAATAAAGTGGAAAAGGAATAATCAGGTTGGAGCTGCCTGCGAAGTTAGACTTACTGAGTTTTATAGATGAATTATGTGCTTGATATTCTTATGAAGGTATTTAATATAAAAAAATGGTCCAATACTTTTTGATAAAGCATTTACGAGGTTTTTATGGATTTGATACATTTTGGACGACTTCCAATCTATATGGCTTGCTCAACCCATTTGACAAGTTTCCTTGTTAGTTAAATTCTCTAGCTTAACCCATTTGACCCATTAGTGATAAAACATAAATAAACCAAACAACCATTTACACACCCTTAATTCAGTTGTTGATGTTCATCTACTTTTGTATCCGTTTGCAGGATCTACTCAGTGCAACAAGTATAAATCAACACACTTTTTGTCTCTTTAAATACTAGTGAAGGTATACTATGCGGTCATAGAATGTTACAGTCCTGAACTACTCAAAAAAATAGGATTTTTAAAATCCTAATCGTATTGAGTATGTATACAAAGATGGCATTTACGAAGAGTTGTACTCTATATCAGCCGCAAGGGTCATGTTTTGTAGCGAATGCAGTTCTCCAAAGTTTTGAGATATATCCGACTTTTATTCTTAATTCATTTCCTTTAATTCCACCCTACATGGGGCTCGTAACATGGACCATACCAGGTATATAACATAGTCCATACATTTGTCGTCAGTTGATGTAATCTTTGTGTTAAATAACCCGAAAGCTTAGTTTGTGTTTAGTTGGATTTTTTTTTCAGTTTTCTTACCAATCTTGACAAAAGAATCAAGAGAACACGTTTGAAGGAAAGTTGGGGGTTTGGCTAACAAAAGAAACAACTCAACAAGGAAACCTTTAACTAAGGAAATCTTTGTGTTAAATGTGTGTTTAGTAATTTTCTTTTTCGTTTCGTGAAGATATCTATTGAATACTCCGTAGTAAACTATTTGAACACAATTCTCATTTTTCCTGTTTTGTAAAACTTTAGATATAAATCAATTAAAAACAACTAGCAGGGTACCCGCGCGTTGCATCGGCGGGTATCCTGTAATCAAAACTTTTGGTGAACAATATTATTCGATTATATATTTATCGTAATAATAACTTGTTTCTAAGAACATGACGTTTTTCACATTACGTGTACCGACTTGTCCTTAATTCAACAATGAATAATATATAAGTTGATTAGCTTAAAATGTCTAAGTTGTGGGCTAATAATACCGCACACATGATGTTTAGCTGATACTCAGAAGATGATACTGTGTCCAACAAAAATTGACATATATTTCAAAGAGTTGGTCCCTTTTGTGTGTTTGTAGATTGTCTTCGTGTTGTTTATTTTTTTTTTAACCCAATTCTAGTTTCTTACACCAGGCCCAAGTGCAAGTCCAATAGCAATTAACCTAGTCCTTAAAATGTGCTAATCTAAAAGATACCAACCCTAAAACTAAGCAACCTAATTTCACTCTCACTAAAACAAACACCACCCTCACAGCCACCAAATAACAAATCCGTCCCTTGTATTCTTGATATAATCGAACATCAACAAAGAAAATCTAAGATTTCCCTTGTTAATGTTTGAACCCGGTTCATATGCGCATACAAGGTCTAAGGTGTTTTCTCTTGTCAAGATTTCTCTTGTGTTTTCTTTCTTTTTGAAACAAACGAACCACACAAAGGTCTAAGGTGTTTTCTTTCTTTGTGATTATCTGAATACAAAAAACGTTCATATGGCTTCAAGACTTTATAACAAACGTGCTTTTGAACGAAATAAGGAAATGATGTAACAGATTCCTTAGGGTTTTTCCTTTTAATTTTCGGACATGATGATAGAAGTTGAAACTTCTTAAAGATCTATGATGTGATATGTGTTTAAATTTTCAAAGATTTGTTATGAACAACAATAAAATTTAAATCTTGTTTTATTTTCCTTTTATGTTTCGATATTGATTTGTTAGTGTGGAGGGTGTGGTGATAGTTTTTCCTTCGCCACATCATCAAAAAACACATCATTTATCTTTTCCTTCAACTTTCCCTCAACCATTGCGTCACATTCTCTCTCTTTTATTAATTTTTTCTTATTTTTTATCATTTAAAAATACCCCTTATACACATACACACACACAACAATTAATAAAATAAAATATATATCTCCAAAAAGTGTTTTCTCTCTCCTCATATATACGGGACTTAAGTGCCGCTAAAGGGAAAAAAATGAGTTTTTGCCGCATAGAAAGTGCAATGTTTGTTAGTTTCCCGCTGACGTGTCACTCTTCTTTCACTATTCTCATTGTTGACACCTACACCCTTATGAGAATGGATTTAATATATTGTTTACCGTAGTTAGAGTTGGATAAAAGGAGGCTAGAGAATAAAAGGAGGCTAAAGAATTTGTACATAATTGTGTTTATGATGTATTTAGTGTAAAAAAAAATTGTGTTTATGATGATTGTACCTGTAGCTTCATATCTTGTGTTAATTATATGTATTGAATTAAAATCTCGGTACATTAACATGGAGTGGAGGGAAGTTTTGGGCTGCTTGTTTTTTCCTCTATTTAAAGCAAAATTCATTGTGTTTGTACCTTATACTTAGGTAGTTGTAACAATTGGTGATGGGCTGTCTTAAATTTATGTATTAATTGTATGTAAGAAGTATTGTTTTTTGAGTTTGATTTGTGCTTTGCATACTTGTGCTTTGTGTTTTAATACTTGTATTTACTTAAAGGGCAAATACCAAAAAAATGTATCATACTTGTCGAAAATATTAGTTTCGCGTAGCGAACAAATTTTTTTCCTCATTGGTGCCTCATACTTGACTAATTTGTCCTATTATGTGTAATATTCCAACCCATAACCGGTCACATGCCATATCAGCATGCTTTTTCATTTTTCTTTTTTTCTTTTTCCAACTCACTATTTCATATATTTATAAATTCTAAAAACAATTTCCCACTCACTAATTCATTCCACTTTACTCTTTATTTTCAACCTATTTGAAACCATATAACCTTCTCTTCAGTTTCCAATTTGCAATCTTCATAATCCACGACCTCATAAATCAGTTTCTGGGTTACCATGGCCTCATCTTCCTCGTCATCTCGTTATTATCGTAGGAGATATAACAAAGACGAAATTGCCCGTATGACACATTGTGAATGTAAATGCCCAATCTATGAACAAGTTTCTTGGACTCCTGAAAACCCCGGTCGAAGATTCAAAGCTTGTCCCATTCGTGTAAGTTACCTTGGTTTGATTTGTTCTTTCAGTTGTTAAATTGTTTATATGCAGTTGACTTTTTTGTTTGACCAATTGCTTAGAACAAAGATAAAAAATGTGAGGTGTATGGATTTCTTGATGATGAGTTGCCTTCACAATACTACAAAGACCTTATGTTCAAGCTTTATAAAGACAATGAATTATTGGAGTGCAATCTTCACTGCCTTACCCATCAAGTTCATTGTCAACAGCCAAATGAAGTTAAGTCAAATGAAGGTAACAAGGTTAATGGAAATGAAGGGCAAAAGGTTATTGGAACTAAAGATGTGTCCATGGTACTCATTTACAAGGAATTGAATGAGTTAAAGGAGAAGGGAAAAATGTATGACATGTTCTTCTTTGGTTCCACTTGCATCATCATTCTTCTTTTGGTGTTGACTGTTGCAGTCATTGTTGGGTCCTTTACAAGATAGATGTTCATGTAATGTGGAATGCATTTGTAATGTTACTAAGTAAGCTACTTGCTATTAATATAATATGTCATGCTTTTGAGTATTTGATTGTGTTTGGAAACATATGGACAGTAAATTTTATTACATATGCAGTCTTGAAGTAACATATATAATCAAACCATAACATACAACAATGACATCTACTTCTAAAGAAACATGTTCTTTCATAACATTAAGACTGTATGCAAATGCACATTACAATGTTACAAGTAGAACACAAACAACATACCTACACTTAATTGCCCTCAAGGAACAAAATAGGGATCAGTAGTGGCATCACTTGCTTCACTACTTTACATATCTTACACCATTAGTATAGTGGCAATACATGCAACACTATATTACTTGTTTCACTACGCCCTTCCATGAACAAAATAGGGCTACATAATTACACATACACCTAAGATTAGAAATATTGTTTTCTGCACATACAAAATTTAACATTTAAAAAAAATATGTGCTTTCTTTGTTGTTGTTTTTTTTGGGGAAACTAGTGAATGATTATCAAATCGTCAACATTAGATCCTGGGCCTGTTACAGGTGTTGACAACTTTTTGTTCAAAATCTTTTGACTTGGCATCCTTGGTGGTACCAAAGGTGCTGGAGCTATGTGTTGTGGATGTTCCTGAGTTGGAGGTCTTTCGCTTGGTTGATGCACAGTAACTAGTGGAGCAGATATTGTTGGTCTTTCTTGGACTCCATTTCTGGTTATCCTTCCCTGCATTCCAGTGCTCCCCCTCTAACAGAATTTGTTCCTCTTCCACCCCTAGCTATAGTTTTCTTCCTACCTCCTCTTGCTGATGATGATAGGATTCGTGTTTCAACTATATCATCTTCACTGGTTCTCTTCGATCTTGTAACAACATTGCTGGATCTTTTAGTAGTTCCAATAACTTGTGATTGTTGTGTACCTAATCCATTTTACACTTATACATTAGTTTATAAACAACAACACATTCACGAATAACTATAACTGTTAACATGAAACATTAACTAATCATTACTTGGAATGTTGACCTCTTGACTAGGTTGATTGCATGTTCTTGGTATTGGTCCATTAAAAGTTTGTTGCTCCTCAATTGTATCTTGACTTCCACCATCCATAGCTAACCAAGTACCCATCCTAGCAAGCCTTTCGGCTGGAATAAGTCTCCCCGATTTTGTCTTTCCACCTCTCATTTTTAAATGACCACCTCTGCTACTAGTCCCACCTCCCCTGTTCATGTTCCACTGACCTATACAGAATGCCCTGCCATCGCTAAACACTCCCCTAATGTTTGATTCACCCATTCAAACTCATTGACATCGTTGTTCACAAACCGAGGGATACCATGGTCATCTACAACATCTTCTTGGGTGTTTTGTTTCTTTCTAGGCCTACCACCTTTACTTTTTTTTAGGCACAGTTGGTTTGCTTGGCTTTTTGCATCCATTTTTGTTGTGACCAGTTTCTCCACAGTTTGAACAAGTCATTACTACCCCTGACCTACTTATCTTATGACTACTTGGCTTAGGCTCATGGGAGGCCCTGACCCTGTTTTTCTTAGGCCTACCAGGCATTCGCTTAGCTAAGGGACCTAAAACCCTAGATAGATTACCACATTCAGGCCAAAAATCAATTCCATCTACAGGTTTCATGTATTGACTGTAAGCCAATAAGTATCTATCCTTCCTAAAGCATTCAGGGACATACTATTCAGCAAACTTACCCAATTTAAATATATCTGCTATGGCATGACAGTAAGGCAAACCTGATAGCTGCCACATTCTACACGAGCATGTTCTTTTCGGCTCATCGACTCTGAAAGCATCACACCCCTTCCTGACTTCAAATTGATTACCACCACAAGGAACCACATGCCAATACCTGCCAAATATTTACAACTTTTTAAACATACAAAACCAGATAATATACAACTACTTTTGAAAAAGTATGTTAATATTTGTACCTTTGTTGATCTTTTGAACATTCCAGAATTTTTTGAATATTCGGGCAAATATCACCACTCCATTAATAATCTCATTGTATGCATCCTCTCCATTACAATGATTCTCATTGACTCAAGCATCGTAATTATTGGTTTATGCCTAACGCTTACCAACACTGAATTGAAGCATTCGCTAAAGCCATTCTCAACTGCCTCACAGCATACACCTTCCCTGAAGTAAGCTCGTGACCATGTCCTTAGATCTTTGTTAACCAAGAACTGATGAGCATTTGGATTTGCCCTCTTAATTTTTTCCATGATCTTCTTATGTAGAGGAGGATATGATGCTTTGGAAGCTCCCTAGAAAAGCAATCTAAATTCCTCACCACCATATTGTTTCCTAAAACCCTCGTAAATGTGCCTAGCACACTGGTGATGCTTTGCCAGAGGCATGACAGCCTTGACAGCTTCAATTAGACCCTAAGTATAAAACATCATAATTAATATTAGTTTTGTAAGTATATAGCAGGTTTAGTATAAACTTCAACAAACAATCTAAAAACAAATAAGATAAGCAAACAATTACCTTGTGCTGGTCAGACATTAAGGTTACACCCTGTCCATGTGGAATTTCCAAATCATCTGCCAACAACCGTAAAAACTAGCTCCAGTTATCTTTATTATCAACGGTAACCATAGCCCATGCAACCGGGAAGATGTGTTTATTCCCATCTCTACCAACGACAATTAAAATTTCCCCACGGTTTAGTTTTTTTTTAAGAAACAACCATCCAAAGCAAGGATCCTACGGTATCCTAACTTCCAGCCCTCTTTCAAACCGTCAAAACATACATAGAATCTGTCAAAATAAGTTTTCTCATCCGGATTAACCGTCACACCAACTTTAACTGTACTACCCTCATTTGAGTCTATTAAATCCTTTGCATAAGACCTAAACAAGCCATAATGATCCTGGATTGTAGCATCTCTTTCATTCAACGCATATATCTTAGCATTCCTACATTGGGCACGGCTAACATAACACTTATATTTCCGTTGAACTAATGCAGCTAGATTCATTAAAGTGATATCAGGATTCATCCTAATCCTATCTCCAAACTGCCATGCTATCCACTTATAACTAACCAACCTGCCGTAATGGAAACTCCTAACACATGTGTGGGTATCTCTTAAAGATATTACCTGGAAAGTGGATAAGCCTATGAGCATCTTCCCGTAACACCTCCACTGGCAATGTGAGTCTCCTGCGGTTTCTGAAGGATGCTTTAGATAGTTTCTTTGTTTGCCCTTGCTTGGATCCTTAAGTTTTTCTTTACGTTTCCCACATTTTGCTATTAGCTTGTTTCTTGAGCTCCTTTCAAACCATATTGAGAATCCATTTGCCAAGGCGTAGAAAGTTAGGCATTCTTTAAACTTCTCGGCATTTGGGTACTTCTGCCCAAGCTGTCATTACAGATAACAAGTGTTGTAACCATATGTTATAATGAATAGATTAAGAGATATTAAAAACAGAAAGAATATTAACACTTACAATAGGTTTCTTTAGCCTCCAGTGAGTATCATCATCATATATTGGGTACTTGTCCTCATTTTTTTTTTATTTCTGAAGTAAAGAAAATGGGTCATTTATCCCTTCTCTGTTACCCTTTAATTGCTTCAACAAACGTTCCATGAACTTCTCATGTTCTCTCACCAGTGGCCCTAAAGGATTGTGGCCTGCATCATCAACAACCTCACCAGAATCATCATCATCTTGTTCATCGTTGTTAGAATCTTGACCATCTTCGTCATCATTGGTTTTCTATTCTCTTTTGCGTTTTCACAATTCAATAACCTCATCTTCTCCATTGCTAAGATAGTCATAAGACTTATCAGATTCACCACTAGATTCATAGGACTGATACCCATCGAAATCATTACCACCTCTAACGTTGTAGAACTCGCTTTCACTTTCAGAATCTGAGGACACATTGTTAGGTTCCCATATTGATAACACACAAGCAAGAATGAGATAGATATAAGGATTTGGGTGATTATAAGAATGAGAGAATTATGAGTGCAAGAGTTTCCTTAATATTTCAAATAACCAACCAAGTTTACAAGTGACCTAAGCTTTCTATTTATAGGGAAGGAGCTAGGGCAACACTCCCTCTCCTTCCATACATCAAATCGTGTAGGCTATAAATCCCATGGACCATATAACTTAAGTCTAGTAAACTTGAAACATTACATAAGTGTAAGTAAATAATAACTAAGCAACCTAGTGTTATTACAAATGACCGAGACTTGATAAAATAGTAAAACTTCGTTCCCAACAATCTCCCCCTAAGGGTCGGTCATCACGGTTGCTTGATGTCTTTGTCATTTCTTCTTCTTTGACTTTAACAGCTTTAGACGTCTTTCAAAAATTCATGAAATAAAAATCATTCATCGTTCTTTGTGCTTTGTTCATCGTTCTTCTGCGTTTGTGGTGGTAGTCCGCCATTCCAACATGCTCATACATCTTTGAATTTTGACTTATACATGCACGTAGTTCCCTTTCTTAGACTTTTGATCTTTAGTCTTTATACTCTGTAGATTCTTCTTTTTGGCGTAGAATCTTTCTTTGAACTTGTGTCTTTGATCTTTGTGGGAGCTTTTGATGACTTCAAGATGCATGTATGAGCATGTGGAATCCGTCGCCATGGAGATGATGTGTACCTGCGGGTAAACAGTTAGCAATAAAACATCCGGTACTTACAGATAAGGAATTAGAGATCGTCAACAGCATAGTGTGAAAACTCCTTCTAACCCTTATCAAGGCCGTTGCCATGTCAGATACCCCCGAAGGAGCTTACAAGACCTACTAAGTAGCTCAATGACTGAGTGAGTCGCTGGGGATCACTCCACGACTGTAGACCGCTAAGAAACCACCGCAAACACTAAGCGTAACCCACAAGGAGTTACCGAAGTGAGCTTCTGTCAGGGCTGTTTGATGTTGACCCTGGCAGGATTTCCGTTCAATCATTGAGAAATACTTATGTAAATTCTCTCATAAACGTTCTCGGCAGATTGCTAAGATCTGCGAAGGACTCGATAATTTGCAGCTGGTGTTCATTGATGTAGAACACCAGTTGTAGAAATGCTAAGTGTTCCTAAGAGATCTTTGAAGTATCTCATGGCTCTAGACTCGAAAAGTGCACACTTATGTTTCCTATGCGGAGACTAGGGAGGGGTCTCCTGCTTCAATATCAACCATCTCTAAGAGATAAGTCGATAGATTACACCGGTTCCTCATGAGAATGAAACAAGCTCTTTTAAGAGAACTTGAGTGGTTAGAAGGTTTAGTGCATTGCGTCACTGGGTCCATGACGACTTTATCTTCAATACCGGTGTTACCTAAGTAACAACCAGTAGCATACGAATTGAACCCGGTGTCTGCCCTAAGGTTGAACTTATGGAGGGCTATTTCTTTTCACCCTTTACTTTACTTTTCTTTTTAATTCTTCAACTCCTTCTTTCCCTTTTCATTCTTTTCTCCTTTTATCGTATCATACCTAAGGACTTCCAATTCTGACTATTGTAGATGTCCTTGGGTAGATCCCTCCGGCTCTGGCGGATCATAGGACGGTTTTTCCTATCTTAATCACCTTATAACTCCATGATTATCTGACAATAGCCATGAAACCTTTGATTGAAAATCTCTCAAAGTGTTTGTGATTATCAAACATTTTGTTTAACACTTTGAGAGTTTTGTGTTTACTTTTAAAGGGCTCCCCCTTTCACATGTGCTCATGGATATTTAAGAAATTTGCACATGTGGGAGGAGTAAGCACTTTTGAATTGATCCACTTTCAGTGAACAAGACCGATTCAAGACACGCTTACATCACTAGTTATACTAGCTTGAAGTTATTACCTGGCCTGGTCAAGTCCACCAAAAGTTTCTCGAAACGGTACATTTCTACTAAGACAAATCCTTTTCGAGACACGCTTACATGGCTAGTTAAAGAGTTCCATTGTCAGCTTTTAGGTGACAACTAGCTCTAGTAACTAACTTGATGTTATTACCCGTCAAGGATAAGTCTTTTCGATTATTAACTTTTATGTTTCGTCAATTCTTGGGTGAATCTGAGTCTAGCTCGCATGAGATTTGACTTTTAAGCAACTTTGAACTTTCATATTTTAATCACTTTCACTTTTTCTCCTCCTCAAAAATAGCATATAAGATGATATTTTTGACAAACTTTTGATTAAAATATGCCTTTTGAGCCTTATAGGGAGATATCAACAAGAACTTTTGTTTTTCAAACGATGAGTTTTTCAAGTGCTCCCCCTCAACAAGTGAATTCTTATTGAGGTGAAATACTTGTCTTTTTTAGCAGAGTTATGAAAATCAGAAAATGTTTGATTAATTCTACTCAAAAGTAAAAAGCCTTCGCTCCTTATATTAGGATTGAGGCACTGATGCGTACCTCAGGGTCCTTTTTTTACAAGAACGGGTTGTACACTGTTATGTGTGCACAAGCCATAATGATAACAAATCAATCAAATGAAATAGTTAATATTGAAATGTTAATACCCTTGTGTACCAGTTTAAAGTTCATCCGTGATTGGAGCATCAAAGTCTGTGAACTGAGGATCCGATCTTTGGAAGAGTTTGACGGGAAATGAAGATCTTACACCGATATAACTTTCCAATCGTCTGATCTGTTCCCGAAGAAATAACCTTTCTTCAATTTTCATGACAAAGTTTCGAACTTGTCTTCTGGCACTGGATTTCCACCTTGCAGTTTCACCTCTAGATATCTTTCTCCGATCATCATTCAACCTTTTGACTAACCCATCGCGAACTGTTTTGAGCATGACATCACAGAACTTGTGTAACTCATCGAGCCTCATAAAACTTATTAACTTTTTGTTGTTGAGGTAGGTGAAGCAAAAAGATGGTGTTTGGATGAGCGTGTACTGTGACATCTGATTAATTCCAGGAAATGAAACTTGTGGCTTTGTTAGATTGATCTTCTGTTGGTAACTTTCCACTCCAAGCTGAAGATCTTCCACTCTTTCTTGAACTATCAATTGTCGGATGAAGAGAAGTAGAGATGAAAGGAAGTTGTATTGTGTCTCAGTATCAAATCCACGCATTCTTCCTTGAACTTTTTCTAGATACATGTCTTCAATGTCATTAAGATATAGGTCAGGAAAGTCTGCTTCTGAGAATTTGTACTTCTTTTCATCTTGTCTTTTAACCACAATCACATTCATGAACATGTAGTTAAACCGTTTCGACTCTTGAATCTCCAAGATAGCAATGATCTTTGATTTATGCTTCACATTCTCTAATGACTTGATGTCTAACCTGTGAGTGTAACCGAGACGACGACGTTCAGGCCAGTACTGAATCCCGTGTAAAGCATCTCTGTCGTAAGCTACAATAGAGTCGGTAAATACTGAAGTTGATTCTTCAATTGCAGGAACATCGTATCTTGCGGCTGGTACTGAGATAGTCAACGAGGAAGCATATTTCTGCTTTGATTTTTCTTGAGTGAGTTGGAGGTTACGAAGATTCTTGTTGAAGAAGAAGTGGTAAGGTATGTTAGGTTTTTCGGGAAATCCTTGCAGAGGTAATGGTTTAGTCCAATCGGTGAAGTAAGGTTTGTCCTGTCTTTTAGAATATGTGTCGAGATTCGCCTCAGGATTTAGCCATTCAAACTTACCAGACATTGCACTAGCTATATTCTGCATATGAATTTCGAGTTCCATCGTATTTCCAGATCTAGACTTGAGGAATTCTCGCGCATCCCGATCGATTCTTCTGAGCTCCGCTTTTGTAAGTTTCTCAATCTGAAGCTCTTTCATGATAACCTGAGTATATTGCAGTGTATTGCCTGGGAGTGGTTCTTCATCTTCCAAAGGAGGTTGAGCTTTGACCAAATCAGTCAACCAATCATTTTCAGGTGTGTCATCATTGTCGAGCCATGAGTGACGCCTTCTTTTCTTTGACTTCTTAGACTTAGATGTAGCATCCTTGTCTTGAGCTTTTGAGGTTGACGATGGTCCAGGTTGAGAATCGGGAATAGGGGAGGCACGGTAATCGGTATCGGGTTGTCCTTCATAATCATCAGTTGGGTGCATAAGATTTTCTTCTTCATCTGTGGGACATTGACCAGTAGCTGAAGTGTGTTGCTGATTTCCAGGAGGAGTAGGATCCTTTTGTGGTTGGTGAGAAGATGATGGACCGGTTTCGGACTTGTGTTTCTTACCTTTTGAGTTAGGGTCCGGGTCGTCATCTTTCCTTGACCTCTTCAGGGATCCAGCAGCGTCTTTGCACGACTCTTTAGACAAGTTAGCTGCAATGGCGTTGATAAGTGCAGTTTCTTCAGTTGTCAAAGTGGTTTTGAATGCAACTTTGTCGTAGAGTTGAGTAAGCAGGTCTTCGACTGATGGTTCAGGAATGACTGGAGTTGATGTTGAAGCTTTGGCAGGATGAAGTGTGAATGGTGTTGTTGACAACATTTTCTTTACAACACTTCTGATTCTGTGCTCCAAATTGTCCTTGATTGGTGCAACAAGACTTGTCACTTCATGAGTAACAATTTCAACCAGATTCTCAGTAAGGTAATCGAGAGTGAAAGTCCTGATGAGTCCTGTCAAATCTGCTTTCATGAGCTTATCGATTTGCTGCTTTGCCTCCTGAAAATCTTCAACTTGTTTAGCAAGACTATTAACCATGGTTGTGAGACTGTTGACTTGCTCCTGAAGATCAACTGGTTTTTTTGGTTCATTGATTGATTGTTGCTTAGATGCGGTTTCAAAAGGTGTAGGAGATGAATGTTCCGGTGATGATTCAGATGATGACTCGTTGTGAGAGCTTGAAGAAGAAGCTGGAGGAGTCGGATCCTTTGGTGGAGAGTCTTGAGGAGGTGGAGGTTGCAGTGAAGATGTCTATTTAGATTGGAAGATGACTGAAGGAATATGTTTGTGTCGAATGCTTCCTTTTCTTCATTTTCCTTTCTTCTGCCTTCCTCTTCTTCCTGTGCAAGAAACTCTGGAGTGGTGAAAGGGTCAAATCCCTTATCCGTAGCAATGTTCTCCTGTTCATCAACATTCTCCTCAACATTTGTAGTTTCTATAGTGATGTCACCTGTTGCATCTTTGTCTGTTACATTATCACTTTGTTGTAAACCAGGTTCTAAAGTGGTAGACACAACGGGAGGAACTGAGCTGCTGTTAGTGCCTTCATGCTCCGGTTGATTGACAGGTGGTGATGGAGGTTGAGGATGAAGTCGGCTGAGGAGTGATGCTTCCCTCTGATCTTTGAGAAATTTCTTCTCTTTAGCTCGTGTGTCGACAATTATACTTTTCAATCTTCTTTTGTCGACCAATTGCTCTACTATTGGTTCATCTTCTTCATCATCGTTAGGTTCATTTATCATGATCCCTTTTCTTTTTCTTTTATCTACTTCAAAGGTTTCTAGACTTTGTTGTATTGCAATTTTCATTTCTGGAAATGCTTCTTCAGGTACTATTACTCTTCGTTCAAAGTCTTCCTCTTCTTCTTCAGATTCTGTGTCAAACTCAGAGTCGCTTTCAGAGGGTGGCGGTGTAGGTTCATCTCGAAGAGTGCGCTTTGGTGTTACCTTCTTCTTTGGCTTAGTAGCAGGCTTAGGTTTGGATGTAGGTTTCGGTTTGGTGGAAGGTTTGGTTTTGGGAGCAGCCTTTGACTTTGATTGCGGTGAGCCAGTGGTGCTTGTAGTACTCCCAGATTTCACACTTCCTTTACTTCGAATCTGTATGGTAGTTTCTTCCTGAATCCCTTTGTAAGCATTATCGTAGAATTTATAGTGCGAACTTTTCTTGACATTATCATCAAGAAGGTACTCGGGAAGCCTCATTCCTTTTTGCTTAGTAGAAGATGTGGTCATTTTGACAAAAGAAATGGTGAAGTCGTCCTCGAAGAGGTTCTTTGGCTCATTTGGATCTCCCATTCTTTTGATGAATTCCGGTGTATCCTTGCAAAAATGTTCAATGATTAGCTCTACGAATCTTATGAACGGGATCATAGTCTTTTCACGTCCGGTTTGAATGTTGTAGACTATATCGTTCATTATTGGAACTGCAAAGTCAATAGGTGACATGCTCACCATTCCCCAAAATACTTGTAAATGCTCAAGTCTGGGATGTTCGTGACCACTTTTTCTTCCTGATATAGAACGTACAACTAACAAATAGAAAGTTCTCCAAGGCTGAGGTATATTCTTTGCATTGAATCTGGAATGCTTAATCAGAGGTAAGTCGTCTTGAACATCGTATCCTAGTTCTATGAAGAAGTCCAGGAGATCCAGTTCAGGCAACATATGATCAAATTCATTCTCAGGCTGAGGTAGACGAAAGATTGTACGAAGGACTTCGTGATCTACAGTGTAGCCTTGTCGATCCAGCGTAACAGTGAAAGACTCATCATCTAAGTTAACCTTTGCTGTAAGCCAGAACTGATGAAGGTAGAACACAGGAACTGAAGTAGATTTTTTGAGCAGATGCTTGCAAGGATGTGCAAGGAGAATATCTTTGACAATCTTGCACGAATTCTCAGGAATTCTCAACTTGACGAAATCAACTCGAGGATTTTTTCTGCCAATGGTGACGTTGTAGTCAGCGGGAATGATGTCATTCATAGTGAGTAATGGAAGAGTTTGTTCGGGGACATTCTCGTCGTGTTCAGCCATGTTACTCGTTACTCACTATGAATGACATCATTCCCGCTGACTATGAATGACATCATTCCCGCTGACTACAAGAGAAAACCCATTTAGAACAAAACCCTACTTATCGAGAATCAAGCAAACACGGATATAGAACAAATTAACGTGCATAATAATGATCCTCACACATATAGCAACAAATCCCACCAAGAAAATCAACCAAAACATCAAAGGATCAATAACACCTATTTCGTACCAAAACCCTAGATATCGAGAATCACACAAACACGTATTTGGTTGAGATTAAATGTTATGGGCAAGTTAGGAACATGTTTTAGGACAAAACCCCTATGAAAAATTATTCCCCCAAACACGTTTTGAATAATCCCGAAATTTTGAAACCCTAGGTTTTCAAAACGTGATTACATGAAATCTAACCGTTAACTTTGTGATTAAACGAAAACCATAGCTTGAGATTGTCTAAAGATCATGTAAATACTTACAGATTGAAGATTAGTAGCTTGGATTTCACGTTTGAATTTGGGCCGTAGGTTTCTAAAGGGTTTTTTTGTATGATTTTTGATGATATTTTAGAAAGACGGGGTGTTTGTTTATGTTTATATTATTGACTTTTGAAATTTTTCACTTTTAGTCCCTTAACTACTAATTTTGCATCATGAGTCCTCAAGTTAGATACAAGTTGATAATCAAAGAAACACTACCTTATGACATCGTTTATGAAAAGAAAAGGAAATGAGATATTCCTTTATTCTGAAACAACGCATCTTAAGGAAATATGCAAGTATACCGTTTTGAAAAATATGAGAAAAGTTTGAGCATGTCTCCCCATCAACACTTGTAAAAGAGAAAGAAATAACAAGGTGTTGACAGGAAGCGATATACTTGCGTTTTTTTTTTTTTTTTTTTTTTTTTTTTTTTTTTAATTGCAAGAAAGAGAAAAAATCTTGTTGTGTTTTTGAGGTTTTTATAAATTTGAGAAAAAAATATTTACAAAGATAGTTTGTTTGATGTTTGACATCGCATACCAATTTGGTGAACTAAACTAGCAAACCTTGATGGAGCTAAGGCTTTTGTAAGTAAGTCCGCCAATTGGTACTCAATACCCACAAAATATAATTCAACTGTATTCTTTTCGACATGCTCCTTGATGAAATGATATCGGAGATCAATATGTATGGATTTGCAGTGATGGATTGTGTTGCAAGAGATTGCAATGGCACTTTTGGAATCGCAGTAGATCGGAATCTTATTGAATAGAGAGCCAAAGTCTTTAAGTTGTGATCTCATCTAAATGACTTGAGCACAACAAGCAGACATAGCTACGTACTCAGATTTTGTTGATGACAGTGAAGTGCAGTCCTGCTTCTTTGATTGCCAAGACACAAGCTTATCTCCAAGAAACTGTAATCCACCTGATGTACTTTTTCGCGTGTCTAAGCATCCTGCATGGTCAGCGTCTGAAAAAGCTATTAGTTCAAAACCAGAATCCTTCGGATACCAGATTCCCAAATGGATGGTTCCCTTTATGTATCGAAGGATTCTTTTGCCTCATTGAGGTGTTTCTCAGTTGGTTTAGACTGATATCGCGAACACATATAGACAGCAAATACAATATCAGGTCTGCTAGATGTGAGATACATGAGGGACCTAATAATACTTCGGTATTTGGTAGGGTCAACAGGAGTCCCATGTATATCAGCATCTAGTTTTGTGGAATTGGCCATAGGTGTATTCATTGTATCACAGCTTTGCATTCCATGTTTCTTTAAAATCTCAAGAGCATATTTGGACTGATTTAGAAAAATTCCACGGGGTGATTGATGAACTTGTAGTCCTAGAAAGAACGTAAGTTCACCCATCATGGACATTTCGAAATTATCTGTCATTAATTTTGCAAAATCCATTGAGTAAAGTTTGTTGGTTGAAGCAAAAATAATGTCATCGACATAAATTTGAACGATTAATAAGTCCGCCCCGTATGTTTTTGTAAATAGTGACGGATCCACCGAGCCTAGAGTAAAGTTATTAGCCAACAGGAATTTAGATAACTTATCATACCATGCCCTGGGGGCTTGCTTGAGACCGTAGAGAGACTTCTTTAGCTTGTAGACATGATTGGGACATTCTGGATCAATGAATCCTTCAGGTTGACTGACATAAACCACTTCACGGAGTTGACCATTCAGAAAAGCCGTTTTCACGTCCATTTGATAAACAATCATATTCTGATGAGCAGCATATGCTAAGAAGATCCGTACAGCTTCAAGTCTAGCTACTGGAGCAAATGATTCTTCAAAATCTATTCCTTCTTCTTGAGAGTATCCTTTCGCTACCAAGCGTGCTTTGTTGCGTCTGACAGTTCCTTCTGCATCCAGTTTGTTTTTCCAGATCCATTTTAATCCAATGACAATGATTCCTTCGGGTTTTTCAACCATTTCCCAGACTTCCAATCGTTGAAAGGATTCAAATTCTTCTTGCATAGACTCAATCCAGTTTTCGTAAGTCATAGCTTCTTTGATGTTTTTAGGCACGATTTCACATACTGTGAGTGCGTATATGCAAGTTTCACCGTCTGTGTGAAGTCGTTGTCTTGTTATAATAGGTGCATCTGGATGGCTAATAATTTGAACTAAGGGGTGATCTCTAGTCCATTTGTGTGTCGAAGGGTGAAGTTGGTAAGTATCTCGCAGGTGAGCAGGACCCAAATTACGTGTAGATGACTCAGCAATGTCGGGGACAAGTGGAGCCAGTGCAAATCGGTTAATGAATGGTTCTGGGTCATGCTCTGCGGTTTGTGGAACTGATAGAGGTATGGAGCCTTCAGCTGATTGTCGTGAGTTGGACCCGGTTTGTTCTGTTGTTGTAGGAGATACAATTTGAGGACCGTCTCTTCCAACAGTTGTTGTTATTTGTTGAGGTGTATCAGGTACTTGATGTTGATCAAGATGTGCAGCGGAATTTGGTGAGGCCTCAGATGGACGGTTAACAATCGTATCATCAAACAATGGAGCAAACAAGGTTTCCACTTCATTACGGGAGAGTGACAATGGTTCAGCAGAAGATTCCGGAAAGTTTAGACGGTTGGATGCGGATCCTAAGCTGTTTTGCTCAGAAGCCATTTGAGTGAGTTCATCGAAATTAGCATGAATAGTCTCTTGAATTTCTCTTGTACGACGATTACATATCCGAAAGCCTTTTGAATTTTCACATTATCCAAGAAATATTCCAATGTCAGCCTTTGCTTTAAGTTTACCTAGATCATCACGGTCATTAACTGGATAACATAAAGCTCCAAATACATGAAAGTAACTGATGTTCGGTTTCCTTTTGTGAACAATTTGATAAGGGGTTTTGTGATGGTGTTTTGTGATCATACAACGGTTTTGAGTGTAACATGCGGTTGAAACAGCTTCCGCCCATAAGTAATCTGGTAATTGAGCATTGATTAACATAGTTCGTTCAGCTTCCACTAACGTTCTGTTGCGTCTTTCGACTATTCCATTTTGTTCGGGTGTTCGTGGAATGGATGTTTGATGTTCAATTCCCACTTTCTCAATTTTTTTTTTTTTTTTTTTTTTTTTTTTTTTTTTTTTTTTTAAGAAAATAGGATAAAGTTGATTATAGGATCGTTTCAACGAAATAGAAGTAGAGTTTGGTGAAGGTTATTCTCGAAGACAGTGTTCTCGATAATTTACCCAAGTTCTCGATAATTTTTTCAAGTTCTCGATAAATTCACCCAAGTTCTCGATAAGTTACCCAAGTTCTCGAAAAAATTTTCCAAGTTTCTCGATAAATTCTGATGTTCTCGAAAATCTCTGAAGTTCTCGATAAATTCAAGATTTCGATAAATTGACCAAGTTTTTGAAAATTTTCAAGTTTGCGAAAATTTGTGCAAGTTCTCGAAATTTCCAAGTTTGCGAAAATTTTTCAAGTTTCTCGAAATTTTCCAAGTTTGCGAAAAATTTTTCAAGTTTCTCGAAAATTTTCCAAGATTTTGAAATTTTTTGCAAACCTTTCTCGAAAATTATCACTTATCGAGAAAATTCAAAACTTATCTAAATTATACAATTTAGAAAGTTATCCCAAGTCGAAGTGTTTTGTCTAACTTATACAAGTAAGAAAAACACCGAGTAAGCCACGGAATCGACTGAAGATACTTGTAGAAAAATTCTCGGTAAAAGTTGTTTTAAAGTTCTCGATATATATATATATATATATATATATATATATATATATATATATATATATATATATATATATATATATACATCACATCATGTGCATTTATGGAAAGTTTATGTGTTTGACCATCCATAAATCTCTTACACATTTTGGAAGTATTCCACATTGAGTCAATGCATGAAATAACTTGATGTGACATTGTTGGGTATATAAAGTTATTGCAAAAAGTAGTATGTCCAGTTCTGGCAGAACCTTCGGGCATAAGGGGCGGAACCTTCGGGCATAAGGGGCGGAACCCTTAGTGGGTCTGCTAAAACATTTGGCTATAAATAGCAACCCATGGTTTTCTAATTGGGTTGATGACTTCACACATAGTTTCTCTCTACCATAAAACCCATATCTAGATCAGTAGCAAACAATGTAGAAACATACATTAATCACCCATTCCATAATGATCATAATGCTTCTAACATTCATCTTTGTTGTAAGCATATCATACTTCATGATCCACCAAGAAGGTTACAAGATCTTAAAGTCATCATTCATTAAATCATTCCAACATATGAAGATTCAAGGGCACTTGACATCCTCAATGGTTGAAGACTTCTTATTCAAGAAGTTCAGGTAAATTAGGCATGCATATCCATTAGACTTTTATGTCTTGGATCATCATTGTATCATAACAATATAGATTAGATGGTTTATGTGTTTGTGCCATAAAACACAAGGTTTTTATGTTGGGCCACAAAACATAGCGGGAGTGGTTGTACCCTTGGTAAAGAACTAGACATCTAGCTTAGTGTCGGTAAAAGTGTAAGCGACGAACGGGAGTGGTTGTACCCTTGTAAAAGAACTCGACATCTAGCTTAGTATAGGTAAAAGTGTAAGCGACGATTGTAAGGTTTTCTCCGCCGAAAAGGGAGGTTGTTGATCTAGTGAAGTAACTCTCGAGTTGGGTACTCGAGGAGTAGAGTAGGGTGGAGAGGAGATCCGTGACCGAACCACTATAAATCCTCGTGTTCGGTTTGCACTTTCCTTTTACTTATTGCCTTACTTTAATGTTTGCATTATGTGATTGTTTGTGTTGTGACTTGTTGATTGTACTTGTGTGATAACATGTTTTAAGTGATGTTAGTCATAAACTACAAGTAACATCTTTTATATTAGAACAAGCTAAAAATGGACATTGATACAACAAGTTTAAAGTTTTTAAATGGTAAACTATTCAACCCCCCTTCTAGTTTTCCACAATTGGCATCAGAGCTTCGTAGATCTTATTTTCAAAACAAATGGTTTTTAAAATGGAGCACGATCCATGTATCAAATTTCCATTGAAGCTGAATATAATATGAAAAATGTTTCGTTAATTATACTTAGAAATTTTGTGGTTAAATATTACTTTGTATACAAGCTTGAAGGTGTCCTTGAAAAATAAAAGAAAACATTTCTTAAAAATTTGTAAGTATCAAATTATGTGGTTAGAGCTAATGTACGTAAAATACGGTTTTAAAAGGAGTGTTTGGGTTAACTATAGATCTAGTTGAAAAATCACCTCCGTAAATGTTTAGATAAGTCACATAAGAAGTAATGATGTTAAAATAGGTGTATTATATGTTTACTAACAAATCTAGTAAGTCCTACACATTTTCGCTATGCGAAATACACGTTTTTAGCATTTTGTGACATTTTGTTACAGCAGACCCCACGGATCCCGTGGAACCCTCAGAAGGGTTCCTTGCCCTTTGGACGAAGGTTCCTTGGTCTGCACAGTATACAGTTTTTGTCAAACTTCAAAAATTCATAACAAATTAACCGTAAGTCCGTAGGAGTCGCGCCACCTATCTTTTTAAAGGTAATTGAGTCTACTTTCTTTTAAAAATAATTTCATGGCCTAAATCTAATCTGAAGTCAAAAGAATAAACCAAATACTATAGTGTGTCCAAAATATCAAGTTTCATTTTGACGTAGAAACTCAAACTTTTGAGTTAGGCAATATAAGTTAGTATCCTTTGAACATTGACATTATTTTCTTTGAAACTAAAAAATTTTGTGATATTCATATATACAAAGGAAACTAATCAAGCTTGGCATACATCATCATATTTAAACGCAAAGTGACGAAAAGTATATTTCTTTTTATGTTATGCTAAATGACTACTTGTTTTAGCTGTATGCATATATGATATTTGCTTATTGAAAGTTGTGATTGCATATTGTTTATTTGTGATTCATGAGTGTCAATCTTGTCATGATATTCATTTGCTTGTTTGTCGATTTCATGTTTATACACAATAGGATATATTCTAGATTGTGTGTACTAAGTTGAAAATTTGTGTTTGTATTGCTTATTGTTTTAGTTACTCTTTCTTGCATATGTTATGTGATTATTTTGCATAATTCACTTAGGAATGAGAATTAAGTAATACTAATTAAATATCTTGGAATATGGTCACGCGCTAAATGAGTCACTACATTTTTAAACATGTAGTATTCTTGTAAAATGGTGTTTGGTATACATGCTTCTACAATGATGCTTAATGAATGTGTTGTGCTAAAAGATAGAAACTCATCTTAGATTGATCATGCAAACTAACCGTATCATGTTTGGATGATAACACTTTGTTGTAATCAATTTTCCATGTTTGGCTTAATTTCTATTTATGATAAGCTCATAATCCTCGACTTAATCTATATGCTAACATGTGTTAGAATATGTGTTTTTGGTTTTAATCTATCACATCTAATTAGGTGCATATGTTCCAAGTATTATTAGGATAATTGAACGAATTTCGGGAGTCAATAAATGTCCATTGTTAAGGAGCGTTTGGCACTACTTGAAATTTGAACTATTTGGTAGTTAAACAATGTGTTTCATGGATATATGTACTTCTAGGATCTTTTGTTATCTCTGTACATTGTCTTGTACTAACGGATATGCAGGTAGACAACATTTGGGATGTTGTCAAATTTTCAAGTTTTGGATATTTCACTAATTATAGTGAAATTCGCTAGCCGCCGGTCAAAGTCTAACGGTTAGAATGTTTCTATATCCAATCTTTGCATTTCCTAATCAGATATGGTATAAATTTTATGTTTTAGGAGTTTTCGAAAAAATTGAAAATCGTCTCGACCCCTGAAAATCTGGACTGTCTACTTTTTGCCCCCTGGCAGAACTGGTGGAACCAAATATAGGGTTCCGCCAGTGTAATTTCTGGGTACTCCAGAATTTGGCCCAACGGATCATACAGAACCCTCAAAAGGGTTCCGCCCTTGATGTGTCAGGGTTCCGCCAGTCCTGCAGACTTCTTTTTAAATTTTCATTTAAATCCCTCACTCAAGATCACTCACTTTCATCACTAGGATTCTTTTCACTAATGTTCACTCATATTAGGATTAGGACATCTCACCTGCACCTATAAGATAATCATCTATAATAATACTTTCAAACTCCACAAGAATAATCCAAGATACCTTTCTCCTTAGAGGAAGGAATCCGGAAACTTGTTCCTTGTAATACTCGAACCATTGAGTATTTGTGATCACTATACACACTCACTGCATTCTTTCGTCCTTTACTCATTCATTAGCTTGATTTGTAAATTGACAACTTCCTAACCAATCCGGACTCGTTATTTGCAAAGATTACATACAATATCGAAATCACAAGTCCAACTTATAACTATAGATATTGTCTTGTATCTACATATGTTACCTCGGTAAACATAAAAATAATGTGTCATCCTTCAAGATGATAAGGATTTATATCGAGTCATAACTTACTCTTAAGTTATAGATGTATTATCGAGTCTTGCTATCCTTTTATGCTAGCCAATCTCAACTAAGTAGGATTGACAACATAAGTATTTCGTTCGAAATATTCAAGTAAACTTGACTTACTACTGTAGTCATTAAATGTCATATCCAAAAATCAACACCCAAGGATTTTAACAATGTTTGTTAAAACACTCATCACAACTTGAACACTCATCATAGTACTTTCCCAATCAATAGGAACAAAAACAAGTGTCAATAGGTTTTCATCCTTAAACATTTAGCACTTAAGTTCACTTGTTCTTTCACCATCATCTCATCGCATTCAACTTGTGATATATCTCAGCCCATAAGCCTCACAAACACTTTGGCTTCATATCTTCATTTAAGTAAAACATGATGTCTTGAAAGACATTATGCCTAAGAAATCATGCGTCAAGTTTTCATCATTAAAAGGATATTGTATATCCTATGCATCATTCTCTCATTGAACATGAACGGTTGTGTTACATGAGATTTCATTATACCCCATTGGGTTAATGATCTTAAATCAACATCTGCAAGTTCTAGGATCTAGAGCCTCCTCATTGTCTCGTCATTCTTGTTTTCGTAAGCACGGTGACTTTATTCCACGTGATAATCTTACTTATTGAAAGACACCATATGTGTCTATTTTCTTTTAAGCGTTCATCATAACCAAACCTTACTCATAATCTAGTCCAAACCTTGTGCACATCCACGGTTAATCCTACACATCTCTAGAGCATACACAAGTTCTATTGAAGTTGGTAATTTCACTTAGATTCTTGTCCCAAAGAGCTTTCTTAAGAACGTTCTTAACATATTCCATTTTCACACACTAACACATCTCTTGGTCTTTGATGATCAAATCACTCTCATAACCTTTCATCACTCAAACCTTAAACCACCAATGTGACCTGAAAAACCGAGTTATCCTTTGTTCTACCAATATCGAGTCGTCCACCATTTCCATCCCCTCAAAGAAACCAAGAGTCAATATCATACACCTAGTCATCTTCACAAGAAGATTCCACCATGTAACCAAACAAGTTTGTCATCCCCACTACAACCTAACCCATTAAGGGTAAACCATCTTTCATGATACATAAACTTATATTCACCCTTGTGTCGCTCTTTAAAACAAAGGGCAACTGTTATATCCATACACTCATTGTCATAGTTGTCTATGTAGTCGAAAGTCAAGTGAATTTCATTATGAAATGCGTCTTTTCCACTTTCTAGCAAGTGAAGAACACAAAGAAGATATCCAAGCTTCAAGTGTTGTCAAGTCATCATCACCTCATTTCACACATTCACCTTCAGTCGTCAACCAACAAAACACCTCAAAATTCCATGATTCTGAATCATCCATTAATGATTACCCACATTCACAAAGAGTCTCCTAACCTCAATCCTCAAGATCACTCATCGTAACCTCCATACCAATATTCTAATCCTTTCCACCTCCTTTGAGAAAACCACATGCCTCATCATACGATCATCTCGCATTGATAGAGAAGAGCTACATGACTTTAAGGATAAAGTTCTTTGTATGCTAACCAACATCCGCAAAAACATTACCAAGCTCATCGTTTTCATTAACCTACAACCTCCTAAACACTTCATCATCATTCTTTATACAATGCACTAGACAATATGTTGGATGTCCACCTATTGAGGAGGAGAGAAATTCATCTACATATTTGTATTGTGTCAAATTGTATTTAAAGAACATCTACTCATGTATCTTACATCCTAAAATACCAACACATAGGTACACTCCATTTAGTTAAAGTCGGTTCACAAAACCACAAGTGCTTCAAGCCTTTGACCATTTCTCTTTTTAATAAGTTCAAGCCTCTTTCAACCCCAATATCTCATCAAGTGAAAAACACATCATGTGTTTGACAAAGTTCTTCACTTCCACAACCAAAAACTAAACCAAATGGAGATTAGGATTCTTCTCTCAAAACTAGGACTTCAAAACCTCATTTTCAAGAACACCATCTTAGGATCTCATCCTCTTCTTCCTCGACACATATCATGCACGTCATTGTCAGCGCAAATGATATATTAATCAAAGCCATCATTCCCAACACTTTCTCAACACATTTGTCTAACCAACACTCTCGCATCATATGATGTCATTCCCATCCTCATATAGGTATTGGGCATTTTTTTTTCTTTTTTTTACTCTTTTCATATGGTATTCTTGTTCCTAGGTGCCTATTGTCTTCACTTCTTTTTGAACCCATTCAAGCATACATTGTGGCATGATACATCATCTTTGGTAGATGATAATGTCATTAAAGGTCATGTAGGACTAAACCATGTTAGCACTCTTTCATCCATAGTCATTCGATATAGGTCACTACTTCTAAACGTATTTCGTTTTCATTAGCGTCAATCCTAATCGATCAAATCATAACCCATAGCCGTCATTGAATATCAATGCCCATTCACATTTTCTTTTATCCTTTTAAGTTGTGAATCTTAGATTGCATAAGTTCATATGCTCATTCGTCATAGCATTTGCTATACATACGAGTTTCTAAATTCATGCATTATAACCACCACCTTCATCAACTCTTTCACTAATCATCACCACCATGGATTAGTGTAAAACCTATTCCTATTAATCTTGTGATGTTGTCAAATTTTCTATACTTTTACTAAAGTATAATGAAAATCGTTAGCCCTCATTCAAACTCTATCGATACGCGTGTTTTTACTTGCCTCTTTGTCATTTCCCAATCAGATTTAATAGTGTGCTTCTGTTTTAGGAAAAATCTCGAAATTAGAAAATCGTTTCGACCGTCGAAAACCTGGTCTGTTAAGAATTTGCAGTCTGGCGGATATGGCGGAACCAAATTTTGGGTTCCGCCCGTGTAATTTCTGGGTAGTCCCAGTTTTGGCCCAGCGGACCAGGCGGAACCAAAACCAGGGTTCCGCCCGTGTATTCGTTTGGTGCCTCCAGACCTGCAGAAATTTCTACATTTTTCTCATATTCGCATTCTCTCTGACACCATTAGCACCATCCTCTTTAAGCATTTCAACCTCATGTCTTCCTTCTAGGCTTTGCTTAGTAGGTTCCTATCATATTATATTCACGTTTTTCTTATGATTGCATTTCTTTTTAGAAGCATACACCTCATGAGATTTTTTGGTTTCATGGTTCTCTACTTTGAGTCACTTATATCATTTATATATTTACATCTTACTTTTCTTTGAGATGAAATATATTGCACTAAGTCTTTCATTGTAGGTTCACCATTATATACGCTAGATCGTATATAGCATTATCATCTAAGGATGATGTTTGCATTGAATATTTTCCTTCTTTCATTTTAGGTGCTTCTTGACGAGGAGGAATATCCATCAAGCACTCATATTGCATCGTCTATACACGTTATTGTAGAGTACATGCTTGTCTAAAGACAAAACTTTCACTATACTAATTTTTTTTGTAGGTTCATATTGACGCCCATTAACAAGGGGAGCTTCCGTCAAGCATAGGAAAATTATTGTCTTATACTAACCTTTATTTTGTAGGGTTCTTCATCCTTGCATCAGATACGTTGATACCCTAGCAATGGGGAGTATTGATCAAGGGGGAGTCAATCATACACTAACCTTTGTGTCTTTTGTAGCTTTCTTATCCTTGTATCTATCATATACGTTGGTACCCTAGCAACGGGGAGTATTGATCAAGGGGAGTCAATCATACACCTACCTTGTGTCTTTTGTAGCTTTTTATCCTTGTATCATATACGTTGGTACCCTAGCAACGGGGAGTATTGATCAAGGGGGAGCTAATCATGCACTAACCTTTATTTTTGTAGCTTTCTTATTTCTTGTGTCATATACGTTGGGACCCTAGCAAAGGGGAGTATTGATCAAGGGGGAGCTACAATCTAGGGGAAGCATGCACGCATTTTTCTTTATTCTCATTCTTCGACGCACCTTTGTGTTTCGACAAAAAGAAGGAGATAAGTCAACATAGTCCAAAATGATTTTTATTCATCATGCATTTTTCGTATAATTTTTATGTTGCACAACACTAACCTTGATGTAGGTCAAGGAACTTAATTTGATCCATGGATCCGCTAACAACCTAAGGGACGCAACAACCTTAGGAAATTGGAGTTGAAGAATTAACTTCACTAGGGATGATGCAAGCTCGCCATTTTGGGGAGAACCTAAGTTAACTCCAAGGATACACCCCTTTTTGTTTTGACAAAAGGGGGAGAAGAGTGTAAACGGAGAAGGAAATGTAGAAGGTGTTGCGGATACAAGTAAGTTATACGGACACAAGTAGCTTTTTACATTTTGCGTTCTATCACGTTTACATATTTTGGCATCATCAAAAAGGGGGAGATTGTTAGTGCAAATATTACGATATTTAATCTATACAGTCTCGTTTGTTTTGATTGATGACAAACGTATAACTTGATACATAACGTAAAACGTACAAGTTACTTGTAATCATATTTTGTCTCAACAAACATTCAACACCTCTCAACGTCTCGAGTCATCGTATGCTACAACACAGGTTCGTTCATGTTTGTTATGTAGCATTATGATCAAACCCCTTGACCAACCATTTAGAATGACTAAAATACTTTTTGGGTCTTTAAGTATTTTATGTGTCAAAGTGCACTTTAGGTGTTAAATAGACTAAGTGTCACTTTAGTTGTTAAAGTAATATTAGTAAGTTTTACAAATGATAAAAATGTGATAACATTAGGAATCAAACATTTTTTAGTAACTCATTAACTTACTATAACAACATTACTTAGGTAATATATACTTTTTACAAGTTTACTTTCATATATATTTCTTAACCTTAAAATAGAAATATATATATATATATATATATATATATATATATATATATATATATATATATATATATATATACACACATCACATCATGTGCATTTATGGAAAGTTTATGTGTTCGACCATCCATAAATCTCTTACACATTTTGGAAGTATTCCACATTGAGTCAATGCATGAAATAACTTGATGTGACATTGTTGGGTATAGAAAGTTATTGCAAAAAGTAGTATTTCCAGTTCTGGCGTAACCTTCGGGCATAAGGGGCGGAACCTTCGGGCATAATGGGCGGAACCCTCAAAAGGGTTCCGCCGGATCAGTGGGTCTGCTGAAACCTTTGGCTATAAATAGCAACCCATGGTTTTCTAATTGGGTTGATGACTTCACACATAGTTTCTCTCTACCATAAAACCCATATCTAGATCAGTAGCAAACAATGTAGAAACATACATTAATCACCCATTCCATAATGAGCATAATGCTTCTAACATTCATCTTTGTTGTAAGCATATCATACTTCATGATCCACCAAGAAGGTTACAAGATCTTGAAGTCATCTTTCATTAAAGCATTCCAACATATGAAGATTCAAGGGCACTTGACATCCTCAATGGTTGAAGACTTCTTATTCAAGAAGTTCATGTAGATTAGGCATGCATATCCATTAGACTTTTATGTCTTGGATCATCATTGTATCATAACAATATAGATTAGATGGTTTATGTGTTTGTGCCATAAAACACAAGGTTTTTATGTTGGGCCACAAAACATAGCGGGAGTGGTTGTACCCTTGGTAAAGAACTCGACATCTAGCTTAGTGTCGGTAAAAGTGTAAGCGACGAACTGGAGTGGTTGTACCCATGTAAAAGAAATCGACATCTAGATTAGTGTCGGTAAAAAACGGGAGTGGTTGTACCCTTGTAAAAGAACTCAACATCTAGCTTAGTGTCGGTAAAAGTGTAAGCGACGATTGTAAGGTTTTCTCCGCCGAAAAGGGAGGTTGTTGATCTAGTGAAGTAACTCTCGAGTTGGGTACTCAAGGAGTGGAGTAGGGCGGAGAGGAGATCCGTGACCGAACCACTATAAATCCTCGTGTTCGGTTTGCACTTTCCTTTTACTTATTGCCTTACTTTAATGTTTGCATTATGTGATTGTTTGTGTTGTTACTTGTTGATTGTACTTGTGTGATAACATGTTTTAAGTGATGTTAGTCGTAAACTACAAGTAACATCTTTTATATTAGAACAAGCTAAAAATGGACATTTGATACAACAAGTTTAAAGTTTCTAAATGGTAAACTATTCAACCCCCATTCTTGTTTTCCACACCATGATTTAATCGTTTCAGCTTTGGATAGAAGACAGATAGGAGATAAAGCGATCATGTCAGACATTGAAATTGTGTAAAGGTTAGTGCCACGCTTGCCTGACATCAGATCATTTCCTTGTAGATCACGAACAAAACAAGTTTTCTCTCGAAATGCTACTTCTAAATCCCCATCACAGAATTGACCGACTGAAAAGAGGTTGTGACCCAAGCCTTCAACATAGTAGACTGTGCTAATTTCAATATTCCCATTCACATAGTCACCGTAACCCATGATTAAAGCGTATTGATCATTCCCGAATCTGACAGTTCCGATAAACTTTGAGACAAAGTTAGCTAGCAGTTTGAGATTGCCTGTCATATGTCGGGTGCAACCGCTATCAACAATCCAGAGAACAATCTGAACCATCTGCATCACAAGTAGACGACAAAGATGGAACAAAAGTAAGGGTGAAACCCGAGGAAATGGTGGGTTCCTGTTGGTTAGAAACACAAATATTCAACAGTTTAGGAATCCATTTAAAATTTGGTTTGTATTGTAACCAACGTTGCCAGTTCCAACTAGTTTTTGCTTTATTTTTGGTAAATGCACTAGCTTTTGGCGTGTTCCTAGATTTGTTGATTTCTGCTCTTGGGTTGACTACAACATCATTTGAAATGGTAGTTGGCGTTTTTCCTAAGGTAGACTTAGAGGCAGTAGTGGGCCTAGAAGGAATGCCTGATCTACGTTTCTTGTGACGATGTAAGAGATTATTAGCTACACATTTAGTATGATCACCAGATAACACACTTTTACGACAAAACACATAAGATGCATTAATATTCAAAGGTTCAGCATTCGTTACATTAAGATTTTGATTACAATTTGCCAGATTAGAATCTAAATCAGATGCAACATGAGTTTTATTCAAGTTCCTAAGGTGATCTTCTACTTCTTGCACTTCTAGTGTTCCTCTTCTACGTTGCTAGAGCCTAGTATTTTTAGTCTTCTTAATGCTTTTTGGCTTTGGGCTGCTAACGCTCTTAGGGGAAACTAGTCCTGTAGAAGTGGAAGAGCTAACATTAGAACTCTTAGCATGATTACCCTTATCTATTTTGTCTATTTGAAACATTCCTGGTACTATCACTGTGGTGTCAACCAACTTGCCTTTTTGAAGTAGCTTAAGTTTCTCTTTCAAATCAATGATGATGTGATTTTTGTCATGAATATCAGACTCAAGTAAACCATTGCAATAACGAATGTGATCGCGGTTTTTTTTCCATTCGACGTTTTCAATTTTTAACTCTGCAATTTCTTTTTTATATTGAAGACATTTATTTTTGAGAAAAACATTGTCTTTGCAAAGTTGATAGCTTTTTGAAACATTGTGACTTTGTAGTTGCAATTCAGTTTCAAGACTTTGATCTTGACACCATTCAAGCCTTTGTTTGAGTTAACAATTTTCGTTTGAAAGTTTGTTTCGCACATCATCACTGTTTTGACGCAACGTTTCATATTTATGTTTTAATGTCTCAGTTTCCTTATTCAGCAAATCAATATCAGTGCAGTAATTATCAAACATCATAGCATTGCTGGAATAGTAAAGATCATTCATAATGAGAGAAAAAATATCAGCTGTGAGGATTTTTTCCAAGAGTCGATCAGAATCCGTTTTCAAAAATCGATTTTTGTGTTGTTGAACGAAAATTGCATTTTCATTAAGAGTGAAAACGTTTTGCATTGATTTAACTTCTTTTTGGAGTTCCTGTTCCCAACGAGTAGCACAATGACGCAAATTCTGAACTAAAGGCAGAAATTGTTTTTGAAAAATGTCTCGCTTTTCGCGCTCGTAAGCTGATTGAAAAGTAGCAATTTTTATTTCTGAATTATGTTCAATTACGTTTTCCAAGTTTTCGATGCCTTTCATGAATGTTTTAAAATAGTCTAAGACTCGACAACGTGTTGGTAAAGGTGTCACAGTACCAGAAGATGGTAATGGACCATTTACTTGTGCCACGGGTTTGGCAGGAGCCCCATTCTAAGATGAAACATAAACTCAGTTACATACCATGATTTCTCAGGTATTTCTCTTGATGGAACAAAAGATTTTGAAATATGAGGAACTTTTGAATAATCATATGGTTTGCAATATTCAACTTGACTCATTTTTGATCGACTCTTTTCTTCAAGTTCTTGTTCTTCCTCAGTATTATATACAATAACACGCACAACATTATTATCCATCAATTGGTCCATACTGTAAAGCTTAGGAATTGTTTTGAACGCAGTGCGAAGAAAAGTTGATCTGTAATCGCCAATGGCAAAACCTTTATCGGGTCTTGGTTTTAAAGTAAACTTTTGAATTGTCGTTACAGATTCTCCATGTTTGTAAACGATATTTTGAAATGCTTTAATTTGACGTTCGAGAGTGATATTTTCTTCAATTAAAGAATTTTCTTTTTCTCTTTTTTGCACTTTGTGTTCATAAAATTCCTGTTTACAATTTGACAACTCTGTTTGTGTTTTTGAAAGTTCCTTTTGAAGTTGTACAACCTGTGTATTAAGATCTTTTTTTATCATTTTCCATTTTGGAAACCAATTTACCGTTTGACTCAATTAAGTCATGCATTTGCTTTTGAAGATTTTGTTCTTTGACATACAATTCCTGAAATGACTTTTCAAAGCACTTTTCACGTTTGACTGCATTTTGAAAATGTGAAAGTTGTATTTTATAACATTCAATGTCCTTTTTCAAAACTGCATTTGTTTCTTTCAAAACTGTATTTTGCTCGTCCTTTTTGTTAGTAATAAGAATTTGTTCTTGAAGTTGTTTGGCCATGACAATATAGTCAGGATCTGGATCAGAAGAAGGTTCATGTTGTTCAACATGATCATGTTTGTCTTGCTCAATAGGATCATCAAATAAGACGACAGTGTCATCTTCAAATATAACAACTGTGTTTAATTGTTCATCGTCCTGAGAAGATAAAAATGATTCGGATGGAACAACTTGCGCCTTATCTGATTCAGAAGCAGAGGGTGATGCATTTACTTGTATTGAGCATGTGGTTAGTTCATGTACCTGAGACAAACCATCAGTGTTAAACACTGGGCCCGAATCATTCAACTGGAGTTCCTGCATGTTGGCCATAAGCATCACAGCTGCATTGGCTTCAAGATCTTCCATATCATCATCGTTGTAAGTATTAGCGAAGAAACTATTTTCTTGATCAGTGAAAGTTCCTTCCTTTTCATCTTTGAGAGCCATTAGTAATGCCTGCTTGTGAAACTGACTACCCCGGGTTCTCGGTTTTGGACATGCTGTTGCAATATGACCTTTTTCGTTGCAGTTGTAGCACCATATCGCATTCCCAGATTCTGTATTACCATTTGCCACATTGTCATTTCTTCTGTGAGGAGCACCTAAATTGATTCTGAATCCCCATTGTTGTTGAACCTTTGTCCATTCCCAGAATTTCCTGAATATCCTCCTGAACCTGAACATCCAAGATTACGGTTCTGAATCTCAACCCGACTATCTTGAATGACAGCTTGATTCCTTGTATTTGATGAAGAACGAAGACGGTTGTTAGTCTTGTTTGAGAATTTGCTGAAAGCACGAGCGATAAGAGCAAGTCCTTGATTCAACGTATTGACGTCTTCATCCTCATCTTCTATCTGATTCGAGTATTACATGCTATCATGGTTGTCATATGGAGCAAGTTGAGGAGAAGCCTGTTGCGAGGATGATTCATATGGGACCATTTTGTATGAGGTTGCAGGTTGCGGGTAACTGAAGTAATTCTGTTCCTGAACATAAGCATGATTAGACATCAGAGGATGTGCAGCATGAGATTGAGCAACGAGTGCTAGTGGATTTGAAGTAGGTGGTGGTGTATATCCTCCTCGTGCAGCTTTATCTTTTTCAATTTCAGATTCATGGTGCTTGAGATTGTCATGCAACAAACCATATGGAGCATCATGTAGATTCTTAGCTTGTCTCACAAATGTCACATACTTTTGCCAATCATAACCCAGACTACTGACAAATTTCGTGTTGACTGCAATCCTTGGAAGGTGTACTTCATGTCTCTCTAAGTCATTGACGACAATGGTGAAACGATGATAGTAAGATTCAAGTGATTCCCCTGGTTCGATCATGAAGTTAGTGTATTCCAAATAAAGTTTAGATTTCATGTCTTCTTTGTTCAGTTGTGTGCCTTCCATGAGTAAATGGACGTGTTCCCACATAGCTTTTGTAGTTGTCTGAGCATCAAGACTTCTGAATATTGGATTTGGTATTCCCTGAAGTATGTAAGCCATAGCATACTCATCAGCTTCACGATGAAGGTGTTGTTCAGTAGTGAGTGCAGACTCAGGAACTGGTACAGCAGTTGGAGCTACTGGAGGATCAGCAGATGGGTCACCTCCAACGTAGTTAATAGGCCACTGAAACGGTCCTTCAAGGATAACTTGTTTCATGTACTTACCATTGGGTTTATTGAGTTCTATAAACCTTAAGAATCGACTTGCCCACTGAACATAATTACCCGGTGTGAGCATTGGTGGAGTGTCAATAGATCCTGCTTCATGTCTGGATTGTTGAGTTGAAATGACTTCACACATCCTGTCAAATCAGTGAGTCTGTTTGGATGGAAGTTGGCCTTGTTTTTGTGGCATTGGATAGGATTATTGTATTGGAACCATATGATGTTGTTGCATGAGAAGATGTTGTTGTGAGTAAACCGGTTGTTGATAATATTGTGGTGATTGTTGATACTGTTGTTGTTGCTGATGATACTGTTGATTCTGATGTTGCTGAGGATGGTTAAAGTTGTAGTACGGTGGTTGAGACATAGTGAAACACTTGTGTGAAAAGATGGATCTTGTAGAAGGTATAGGTTTAGCCAAATCTCGAAAATTTGCACAAATTGTGATTGCGAAACCTTTGACTGAAGTGATCTCGAAACTTTGTAATAAAGTATTTCTCAAAACTTTTGAACCTTGAGATTGCGAAACTAAGAAATTTCGAAATTAAATTGCAAAACTTAGTGGCAGCTTGATTCTCGAAACTTGTGGAAAATGAGTGTTATCGTGAAACTTTAGAAGTTTGCGAAAAGTGTGATTTCGAAAAATTGGAGATTTTCAAAAACACAAACTCATGTACAATATTTCGAAATTATCCAATTTTGAAATTAAACCAAAAGTCGAAGTACTTTTCTTTCTTATACAAGAGAGAAAATACTGAGTTCACAATCCATAAGTCGAGAGGAAGCAATCTATAGAGATTTCGAAACTTGGGCAGTGTAGCAATTTCGAAACTTGGGTAAAGATTGTTTTCAAGGAAAGCAAACCAAAAACTTGTTTTATTTAAAGATTCTTGTACTTTTAGGTATAAAATGAGGAGATCTTTAAGAAAGTTGAAAACTTGATAAACTTTTCAAAAATAAGAAAGGATTTCGAAAACAAGTACAAAAAAAACCAAATCGTGATTTTTGATAAAAGTTTGGAACTTTTTTTGTTTGTTTTGATTTGTAGCACAAGTTTGTAAGCAAAGATGTGATAAAAACCAAGAAACAAGCAAGAAAGTAATACAGTTTTAACAAAAAATGATTTGAAAAAAACAAGTTTAAGGGTTGAATTCAATAAAAACAATAAATATACCTTCATATGGCGAATGATACCACTTGTTAGGTTCCCATATTGATAACACACAAGCAAGAATGAGATAGATATAAGGATTTGGGTGATTATAAGAATGAGAGAATTATGAGTGCAAGAGTTTCCTTAATATTTCAAATAACCAACCAAGTTTACAAGTGACCTAAGCTTTCTATTTATAGGGAAGGAGCTAGGGCAACACTCCTTCTCCTTCCATACATCAAATCGTGTGGGCTATAAAGCCCATGGACCATATAACTTAAATCTAGTAAACTTGAAACATTACATAAGTGTAAGTAAATAATAACTAAGTAACCTAGTGTTATTACAAATGACCGAGACTTGATAAAATAGTAAAACTTTGTTCCCAACACACATTTTGGTCAGTGTTCTCTCTAATGGTGATACCAATACCTCTACGAACGTTGGTTGTGTTATCTTGTCATGCCTTCTTTTGGGTTTGCATAACAGCCTTGCCTTTATCAAGTGTTTTTTGCCTTGCAAGCACAACCTCATCTATGTTGGCATATATGTCATCATTCTGAGCACGGACATTGTTGTCGTTCACCAACATGTTATCGTCATTGTTTGTATTACCTTGATTAGTATCAGCTGCCCTTTCAGGAGTTACTTCATCAACCCTATTTGGTACCAACTCATCTGTGACCATGTCAACAACCCCATTTTCCACAAGATTATCATGTACTGGAAAATTGTCAACAGCCGCATTAACATCGACATTCTGTGGTGTCTTATCGTGTACAACATTATCCTCCTTGTACACCTCATCGTAACCACCGTCATCGTCATTAACAGACAATCTTTGAAACCAAACCTTGCCCTCAAAATCATTTCTAAGAGGTCTTTCTTTAAAAGGAGGTGACCTTAAATAGGGAGATTGAGCTTCTTCCTCTGCCCAGGAAATAAGCTCATTAAATGTCATATTCCCGGCATCCTTTTTCATCTTATCATGTTGCTTCGCTCTTGATGTAACCTCCGAGTCAGAACTATCTAAAGACAAGTTATTGTGATAATAGGGAGCTAAATTTTGTGGAGAATGAGCAACAAATATGTCTATTGTCTTATGACGTTTACCTAGATCATATAAGACATGTACATCAGCATCCCTTTCAATTATTTTTAATCTCCCGCTATCTATGTCTAACAAAGGGATACATATGAACAAAGCCCATATGTTTTGCCTTATCTTAGCAACCAAAATGTCTAAAAGGCGACTAAACATTATCCTATCACTTGATGAGGCCTCCATTACAATTTCTCTACAATGGACATACATTAACGGATCAAACATGAAAATACCATTGTAGTGTATTTTAAATACCACATCAAGTGGTACATCCATCAAATCTGTATAAAAAAAGTTAATTTCAGAAAACCCTAATAAACATAAATAAATAATAAATAAATGCAATTGGAGTTAAAAAATAATAAAATCAGTATTGAATATACCTTGTGTGATGCCAATAGTAGTTAAACGACAATGATTTGGTGAATTTAATACGTTAGGGTTTGGTGTCTGATTTTGGGGATCTTGAAAGCGATACATCATCCCAAGTGTGGGGTTAACAAGAACGAGTATATTGTACTTGAAATTATTATTCTACTGAATAATTGTGTCCATGTGGTAGGGTTGAGGGTGGAGTGTGAGGGTGAATAAGAAGCGTGTGTGTATTTCCACGCTAGTAACTATACAAAAAATAAATATATAAATTAAAACCGGCAACCAGTGTGTGGGGTGAAATATTGCACACAATAGGACAAATTAGTCGAGTATAAGGCACCAATGAGGAAAAAAAATTATTCGCTACGCCAAACTATTATTTTCGACAAGTATGATACATTTTTTTGGTATTTGCCCTTACTTAAAATCTATATAAGGAAATCTTAAAAAATTAATAGGAGAGATGCTGCAATATGCTTTACAAGTAGTATAGATGTTTTCCTCCGACTAATTGCGCTGGCGAGGCTTAATTTTAGAAAAGTGTATTACATATTTATGGACTTGAAATAAACAGTAGATATTCCATAAAATAAAAAGTAAATTACATTGTTGGTCTCTAAACACTTCTTGATTTTCGCATTTTGTCCTAAGATATGTGAATTGCTGATAGTCCTCAACATCCTAATTTTGTTTTGCTGTAGGTCCAAATTTCTAACGCTTGTTAATTTTCTCGTTAGTGGTAAGGGATTTTTCGTCTTTCGCTTTTTCTTTTCCAAACACCCCGTTAACATCTTATTTAACACTCTACAACATTAACTCAAGCACCCATGTCTTCTACATCACTACTTTTTTTCAACCTCCAACCCTCATCAGTATGGTCACCACCATACCCATCACCCCCATTGCTGTTACCATTAAAAATCTCGTCATCTTCATCTTTATCTTTTCAAATAAATACCCGCGTATATATAATCCACGTATAAAAACATTGTAATTTACTCAAGGATGGTACTATTGGTAGTACAAGTGATATCCCTCCTATTGCCCACTTTATTGACAGTATAATACAATTTTTTTTTTCTTTTACTTTTTGGTTTCGCATTTTTTTATTATTATTTTTGACTTGTCAAACTTATTAGTTTTTGTTCCGTATTTTTTTGGCGGTTTTACCAACTATATTAACAGAACACTTTTTTAATGGTTTTATGTTCCGTATTTTTTAAGTTTTACTCCCTCCGTCCCAAAGATGTCACACTTTAATTGTCCACTATTAAATATAAATAAAAAAGTTTGATCGAGTTTACCATATTACCCTTGCTTGAAATTATTATTACAAACTCTAAATAATAATTTAATTAATTAGTTAAGGTTAAAACTACCTTCTGTTAAAAAGTAATAAAGAGAAAATTGTAATAAACGCATTTTTTAAACTTTTTGTTTTTTTGTCGAGGGACAATTATTTTGGAACGGAAGGAATACTACTTTTTGACTTTACAAATTTTATATTTTTTGTTCAGTTTTTTTAATTTCACATCTTTATAATAGAAGCAAAATTATTAAAAAATAATAATAAAAATAAAGAAATTTAGAGAGGTATTACTTGTACTTTAAAAAATACCGATAACGAACCCCTTTACTCAAATAAAAAACCTCTTTTGTCGAAATGTTTTAAGCTACTAAACACTAAAAACAAATAGGGATGGCAATCGGCCAAAAAAATCCCATAACCCACTGGTATCCGCACGTAAATGGGCGGGTAACCTCGTCAATTTTTACCCACGGGTGGGTTGTGGGTGAAAATTTGTACCCATCGGTGGGTGGCGGGCGGGTGACGGGTAATGTACACCCGTCACAGGTAAACCCATGATACCCATTTAAAATACCCACGGGTGTACCCGTCAAAAAGCCCGTGAGTGTACCGTGAACCCATTTATGTTAAACTAAATTTATTATAATACTTAAATATTTGTAAGGTTGTTGGTATATAAATAATACCCAACTCTCTAGAAAACACAGTAAATATTTGTAAGGTTGTTTGTAAGTTGTTGAAGAAGTAGGATGCTAAAAGAGCCAAGTGTAGAATTTTGTGTTTTGTTAACGAAATTTTAAACTATTTTACTTTATCTCTTGAAATGAACTAATATTCTTATGATTTGGAGTAAATGATGTTTAATTTGATTTTTTCAGACATATGTTTAATTTGAAATGAACTTGGTGTTTGACAAATCGATATGGTATCTTATTACACAGTTTCATAATTAGTTTTCATATCACGGTTTTATTCTTTTGTTGAATTTCATTAACACATGGGCAAAAGACACTTGCGGGCATGGTCATTGATAGAAAATTGAACCCACTGACGGGTGATGGGTGAGAAAAAAACCACAAAAGCTGGTGATAAGGTAGATATACCCGTACCCATTATCCACGGGTGTAATCCATAAAAACAAACAGTCCAAAAGAATCTCTACCAGAGTCGTTGGGTAAAGGCCCATTATAATATTAACAATTACAAAGTTAAATATTCATTTAATTAGTTACTATAAAAAGTAAAACAAAGTTACCTAAAAGGCATACTAGGTTTTACCATCTTCATGGATTCGATTTCTGGAAGTTCGTCAGAAGTCTCCCAGGTTACCAGCACAAAAAGAATCCCTTCATCGGTAGAGTCAGTTGTTTCCAATGACGACCTTTTGATCGAAATCTTACCCAGGTTACCTGCTATCTCACTTTCATTATTTAAATCCGTATCCAAACACTGGTTATCTCTTATCACATCCTCAGATGTCGTCATGCGTCGGAGACAAATCAGTAACATCGATCCCCCTTCCGGTCTCTTTCTCTTGTGGCGAGATCCATCATGGGAAGATCCATCAATCACCAGGTTCGTGCCTTTGGATAACCGAATTCAGTTCAACACATCTGAGCTAGACACAATGACCTTCATCTTTGGCTCCGAGAAACCTGCTAATGTTGAGATTATACAATCATGCAATGGTTTGTTTTTATGCACTACGTGGTTTAACCAGATATTATATGTATGCAATCCATCCGTAAATAATATGTTTAAGAGGCTTCCAGAACGTGATAATATGCATATGGCGTCATATACTCATTACAACATAGCTTTTGATCCTACAAAATCACCTCACTACAAAGTCATTCAGTTTACACTCGGTATGTGCAGCTGCTATAAAATAATGACTTACTCTTCAGAAACAGGTAATTGGAACGGCGGGAATATTTGGTATGCATTCTGTGATGACATCAAGAAAAAAAGTATTGTAGATTTTAAATCTGGAATATATTGGAATAACGCCATTTTGGCTAAGTAATAGGAAAGGGGTCTTTTATCATCACAAGTTAGATATATATTGCAGATTGTCCAATTTTAACAACTATGCTACCTCCTTTAACTGCTGAGGAGAGGCTGCCTCGGGATTGCAAGTTGTTCAAGTCTCGTAGTAGTTTGCTTCTTATTTGTAGGGAGGATACTAATTCGAGACACTTGCATATTTATGAGATGAGGAATGGGTATGGTGAATGGTCGGTGAAGTACATTGTTAATCTTGATGACATTATGATGCCATTTCCCGATTCATGGAGTATGGGTTTAAGTGTATTTTGTATTGTTTTGGGAGAAAGAGAAGAGGATTCTTCTATGGTGATAAATTTTTCTGGAAAGATTGTACGATACAATATCATGTCGAAGACTCTCTCCACTCTTTGTGAGCTTGGATCACTCAACAATCCTGCTGGATGCTTTCCGTTCATTGCATCTTATGCTAATGTGTGAATCTGCTATTAGTCTCAGGTATGTTACATGCTTAGTTATAGTTATGATGCTACAGGTGCATAGCTATAGTTAGGGCGGAGCTACACCTGGGTCAGATGGTTCAACTCAAGCCGCTGAAACCTTAAAAATTATCGGCAGTATGTTTATAAAACTGCGTTCATTCCATTACTTTTAGTATAATTTGTTGCTTGAACCTCCTGATTTTGGTAACATGAACCCATTGTTGTTGTTTTCTCCTAATTTTTAAGAAAGAGTTTGCTCAATTTTGTTAATTTGCATTCATAATTGTTCATTTCTCTATTTTCTCACACCACTTATTGTTATTTTTTGCTTATAATCCTAATTTCAGTGATTTTTTAATGTTTTTTATTGTCAATTTTAATTCACTTGGCCGTGCTCTTGTTAGACGATGCTTGTCACAAGTATATGAAAACCTGACTTTGTCTTATCAATTCACCCTGTAATTAAAATACTAGTATGAAAGAGTGTCTATGTTTCCCTTTCAGTCTTTCACAATCATATATATCATTGTAGCTTTTACAGTTTCACAATCTTTATTGCTCTAAAATACCATTACTATGCCATACACAAAAAGTTATACTGTAGTAGAAGTGTGTCTCGATGGTTATAATAGAATCAACCAGGGGTATTTCTGTCTTTTTGTTTTTTGTCCTTCCCAATCATCCCTATTTTTGAAGGATACATGTTGGAAGAAAAGCACCCAAATCATCAGTCCTCTACCGTCCCTTTTGTGTCCATCAAAAATCTAAGAGCACAACTTTCTTTTGCATCCTTTCATTTCTTTTCTTTTTTCGCCTATAGATATCCTTGAGAACAGAAGTTTAGAGATGATTTAGTAAAGATAGAAATTATGCCTTGATGCTTGAGCGAATTTCATATAAGTTAATTAACACTTGGAGAATAGAATACAATGAAAAACCATTAATGCCCGTTTTATAAGTATGAAAATGTGCACAAGAATTTGGTATTGGGGGTACTTGTTTTGGCTCTTGTGAGTGGTTTTGCTGCTTAGTGGGTCCTATGGTAGTTTTATTAAGGGCAGTGAGTATCACAGGTGGCATAGTATCCCCCAATAGTTTTATGTAGCAGATTATGCAGGTGTCTATGATTCGGTTATATAGTAAACATATATATCTGCAACTTATATACTATGCAAATGTTAAATGAGTTTTTTCTTTGATGAATACCAAGAACCATTCAAGAAATTGAGTGGGATATCAACTAATGAATGATTGCATTAAGCCTTTAAGTAATGTTAGCAGGGCCGTCTTGTGGTTTTCGGTGGCCCTAGGCAATAACAACAAAGAGGCCTTATTACACTTGTAAACTAACGAGAAATTGCATATAAGCTTGAATTATATGACTCATATTTGTTTGATATTATACGTATTTATATGCAAAACTAATAAAAATGTGGCCCCTTTTAATTGGAGGCCTTGTGCGACGGCACCTATTGCACACCCCTCTGAATGTTACTACGTAAATAAGTGATTATGTGTGGTTCACAAGGGATGAAACAACAAAGGTTAAAAGAAAAACTATGAACGTAGAATGACCTACAATTAGCTCTCGCTGTTTTGTTATAATGATGTTTTGAGCAAGTTAATCACAAATGTTCCAGAAAAGTTGTGAACTGATCACTGTGTACTAAGCTTAATATTAACATGTCTTGCAGGTCTTGAACTTGAAGGTACATGCAGTAGAGGGAAAGAGAATGGAATTTAATTTGTTAGATATCTTTAATACAGTAAGTGACGATGGTTTTGAATCTATGATGCAGAATATATTTTTGTTTCAACAGTTGTAACTAAGAGAGCTCCACTTTTAACTTGAATACTGATGATTTCTCATTTTGGTTCGTCTACATTGATTAGTATGATAGTATATCGTTATTTGATCTCTTTTTGGTTCATTATATTTGGCTTAATTGTGACAGTGATTTAACTCCATCTCCTTTCGTGTCTGAGATAAAGTAACATGCCTGTGAAATCACCTCAAGTATATATATGCTACATCTTGATAAAATCACCTCAAGTATATCAAAATCATGCCTGATCGAGATAAATATAATCTCATACCAGCAACGTCCAGACCCGATGTGGCACTAATTAATTACATAACTCACAGAAAGTCTTTGAGAAGCTAGTTTCCTGGGTACTTACATCCTCCATCATAAAGTACGATCTTAGTTTGGGTTATGTGGCCTTGATTATACATAGAATGGGTCACAGTAAGAAAACAACACCAACAGTACTTTTTGGCGAGTCGAGAGAGGATCATCTGTTCAAAGTTGACACTTTTTGTTCGAATATTTTAAATTAAGTAAACACTTAAATAAACAGTCGTTAGGTTGATGGGTTTATTCAAAGACCCATAGAATCTAAAAACAATCCCAAGATATTACTAAGAACAGAAAGACAAAAACTTATATGTAGCAAATCAGTTATTTTACCAAAGAATTACAAAGTTACCAAGCCAACTAGGGTTTTACCTTTTTTTTTTGAAAGGCAACAACTAGGGTTTTACCTTCTTCATGGAAACAACAGTCGGAGTTTCACCAGAACTTACTTTGCGATCGGAGATAGTTTCCGCTGATGATGATGCCAGAGCATCAAAAAAGCTCATTACATATACCAGAAACAACAAACTCCCTTCATCCGTACAGTCAGTTCTCTCCAACAACGACCTTTTGACCGAAATCTTATTCAGGTTACCTGTTCTTTCACTTGTTTTGTTTAAATCCATATCCAAACGCTGGCTATCTCTCATCAAATCCCCTAGTTTCAATACGCGTAGGAACCAAATCAGTAACCTCGATACCCCATCTGGTCTTTTTCTGCACATTCATATATGGCAACCTGAAGTATTCCTATATAAATATGAATTTGTGCCATTGGATATCCGCATTCCGATCAATACCACCTTCACTTTCACTTTTGGCTCTCCTGGTGAGGTTAAGATTTTGCAGGCGTGCAATGGTCTGCTTTTATGTCATGACTGGTCTAAGAAATCTAAGAATTTATACGTATGCAATCCATCCATTAATAATATTTTTAAGAATCTTCCTGAACCCCAGATTTTGAATTTGTATCCAGATGCTCGTAATGTTTATGATCAGATCAACTTGGCTTTTGATCCTGCAAAATCACCTCACTACAAAGTCGTGCGTGCTAGACAGATATGTGATCAAGATTTTAGACGTATTAATGAAATACAAACTTATTCTTCGGAAACAGGCAATTGAAGTGTTTGCTCTGATCAGTTTCCCGACCAAAGTTTTGTAGGTTTTGAAGATGGAATATATTGGAAGAATGCCATTCATTGGCTACATAATAAAAGGATGATCAGCCTTTGCATTCCATGTTATATATTGTAGACCGTCCATTTATAAATACCATACAAACCCCTTTAACAGTGGATGACAAGATGCCTTGGAACCGCATGCTCTTTGAGTCTCGTGGTTGTTTGCTTCTTCTTTGTAAGGATGTTTCTGACTCGCGACGTTTGACTATTTACGAGATGTGGAATGAGTATTCTAAATGGTCACTGAAGTACATTGTTAATGTTGATGACATTATGATCCCATTTCCCAGTTCCGGGCATCTTAGATCAGTTGTTTGTTGTATTGTTTTGGGAGAAAGAGAAGAGGATTCTTTACTGGTTATGAAGTACTGTAAAAAGGTTGTACAATACAAAATCGTGTCAAAGACTCTGTGCACACTCTCTGAAGATTTGGGAACAGCCGGCTATCTTTTTAACTGCTTTCAGTTCATTCCATCGTTGGCTAATGTGTGATTCTGCTTTCTGTTTCCGTTTCCGGTATGATTTATGTGCTTAGTTATAGTATTAATGCTACATTTAATTGGTTATAGTGTATTTTAGAATCGGTAATTGTTCTCATTGCTCTATTTGTTCTCTTGATATATGCGCAAAATCGTTTTTAATAAAAGAGCTGGTGGAGAGTCTTTAACACTAATTGATCTGTCCTGATGGTCATTGTGTACAAAGATATGGATACAATTTATGAGTTGTAACTATAATGATTGATTGAAAACTCATAATGGTGCTATTGGTGTCCTGTATCTTCTATGGATAAAGGAGCATGCTTACCAAATGACATTTAAAGTATCAACTTTTTCTTAAGTTAGTACCCGCACAGTAGTAAGATTTATGAGTTGTAACGACTCAAATGCTGTTTTGTCATTTGTAATGCCTTAAGCCCAAAACAGCAATATACTTTAATGACTCCTACTATAGACTTGTAGGTTATTGTTCAAATTTAGAATCGATATAGATTGTGATGGCTTAATCTGTTCTCTTGATTTATACAATGTGAACACTATAGTATCTATGACAATCTTCATTTCTGCATTACATCCCCAAGTTTTTCTACCTGTTAAGTCACTTTTCTTTTAAAATGCTGGTTATCTCTCATTACGTCTCCTGATTTTACTCATCGCCAGCCCCAAATCCCTAACCTTGATCCCCATTCTGGTCTCTTTATCGTGTACATACAAAATTGTGTCAGACTCTGCACATTGTATCAATTGGCCGTATTGTTAGCTGCATTCAGTTCAGTCCATCTTTTTCTAATGTGTGAGTCTGCTTTATGATATACATGCTTAGTTATAGTTTCAACGATACAGTTACTTGGTTGTAATTCAATTGTGTTTCAGGTCTTGGACATGAAGTTACGTACAGACATGCAGATAAGAGGAGTAGAGGACTATGGAGTTTTGTCAGATATCTGTAGTTAAGTGACAATGGTTATGAAGCAAAAAAAAAAAAAAAAAAAAAAAAAAAAAAAAAAAAAAAAAATATATATACATTTATCGGGAAGTGGTAACTAAGAAAGTTGTACTTGTACACTTGACTTTAAATAACCAACGTTTCTTTTTTGGTTTGCATAACAATATGGTATGTCGTTTTTCTCTTTTTTGTTTGTTACATTTGACATGAACAGCAGTTTAACTCTCCTTTTGGTTCCTTTTGTACTTAAACATGTTTTCATACTTCTGATTGGTTTTAGCTTGGTTCCTTTTGTCTTATGCTGTTCCTTGCTTGGTTGGGACATTCATATTGGATCTAAGTACCGATCCAGAACTGAGAAGAGCTGAACCAGTCTAGATCCAATGGTCGGATTCTTTGGTAAAACTTTTGGATCTCAGATTCGCCGTTTCCAGAACTGGATACCAGTGACATTTAAAAAGAGGGAATTTTAGTAGGCAACTTTTTGATTCAATTATTAAAGATGCTCTTATGGTCAAATAACAATAACAATAACAATAACAATAATAATAATAATAATAATAATAATAATAATAATAATAATAATAATAATAATATTTTAAACCAAAGGCTATTATATTTTCTTTTCATACAACTTGGGCCATCTCAACTTTTTGGTTTGTGAACTTCGACAGATATGAAAACAATCTAGTCCTCACAAGGTTCATCTAGCGATAACAAGCAATCAGAGACTCGGAAACAGTAATAGATAAAAATCATGATACATCAATTCTAAGACGATATAAAATCTTAAGAAGTAAAGGACTACATATTTTTGGCATGATCACTGACTCACTGTACAAAAAACAATTCTACAAAAACTGAGATACCCCTAATAGCTCAACCTGTGTGATCTAGCATCGTCCAGTTTCCATACAGACCAAGGATGTTAAAGCCAAAGAACCATCTGTGTGCATTTGGACCATCATGATGCAGATTATATTGCACAAAAGATAAAAATGCATGCAATAGTGTTCCAAGTTCAAATATATTGTGTGAACCGTTATCTATCACACCGATCAGCCAGATGCATTGCTTTAACAAAACTGTTCCAGGGGGTTGGATAATTGCAGCCTTTCAGTCCGCTGATTTATATTTCAATTAGATACAGTGAAGAAAGACCAGAAGTTTCAGTGTCAAGAGTCGTGAAATAATTATCAGTAGACTACTGTTCCATGTTGCTGTTGTCAACTCCACTGGTTTCAGCACTAGCATCAACTTGCATATCATCATTGGTGTTAGTGTCTATATTTGGTGTTTCAGCTCCTATTGGTTGGTCGCCAGTTGGCAGATTCTGGAAATCAGTTTCCATATCATGCCCGGATGATAAATCCGGTGAACCATTTTGCTCAATTCTTCCTTCTGAAGCGGAATGTCCAGAATAATCTGAATACTGGCGGCTCCTTTTTATCGCCTAATTAAAATAGAAAACAAATGTTAATTTATTCAGCACTATGTTCAATTATATGTAGAAAAAGTAAAAACGACGAACGACGAGGACAAGATCCAATTATATGCCTCTTTAGCAACCAAGACACTATAATCTCACACTATATATACAAATACACCACACTTGTCCCAGCTGGGACTTGAACCCAAACCACATGGATACCGCTAGGCTAGTAGCCCTTTGGGCTTATAAAATGCTTTTACTATAATCTATAAATTAAATTACCCAACAAGCATATAAGCCCTTATATTATTATTGCTACCAGACGTACAATCATGAGAGGTGATTTGCACACACCTAATTATGATTTGCACACAAGGTACAAGCAGAATAGCATGTAACATATGTACAGCTGTTTACAGCCTGAGGTGTGTGCGAAACTGCAAATAAAAAATGGATGTGCACAAATCACCTCCAATCATTAAAATGGGTAGCTCTAGATTGCATTACCAACTAATTTGTATGTAAAGGAATCAATTTGGGTTGTGTTTTAATGATAGTGTGCCAAACAAATTAATGAATACTATATAAAACAGAGGTTAAACGGGTCGCCTAGTTTAACCTAGTCAAAATCACCAAGATCGTATCAAAATGTATTGCTTAAAAAGATAAGAATGTATTCCATATTATAATCAGTGATATTGTTTTAGTTTTCTTATTTAATGCAATAAATATTTGCAAAGTTAAAAAAAAATGAAGGAATAAGTGTTAGCTGTTAGCGCAACCTGACCCAAACCCATCAGGCATGAACAAGGCATTAAGATAAAGACAAAAGTGTATTATATTTAAAAATTTACATAAGAAAAACGATACCTTATCAAGTTGGTGCATTCTAAAGTTAACGATCCCAGTCATTTCATGAGTATCCTTCACAAGGTGAACAGGTCCGGTTTCTCCAACAAGTCGATCAGTAGTTGGTGCCATTTCATGCAAATTGAGGCCAAGATGGTCAGGCCTCTGAAGTAGAAGCTGAAAAGTGGGTTGCAGTTCATAACATTGCTCAAACAATGATCGGCGACAAAATACATAAAGTCCTAATCGGGCACGCGACATGGCAACTATCAATCTTCTAACATCCCGCAGGTGCCCCACAAATCGAGTCCTCACAAGAGACAGTAAGATAAAATCATTCTGTTGACCCTGAAACTTGTCTACTGTTGCAACCTGAAAATGATAAATTGACCAATCGCGTTAAGACAAATGAACCATATATCAAAACTATCAAAGCAATTCACAGTTTATTTAGATCACAGAATATACTTATAGATAATAAGTTGGGTACTCCAACAAGATATGATGTTTGACATGCACATGCAAACCAACAACCATGATTCAAACAGATTAGAGGTAGAAAACGAGTAAAAATAGACGGAAGCGGATTAGGTAAACCCGAAATACGTTTTGTCCAAATTGTCTTACAAAGAGGGACTAGGATATGCATTAAAATTACACTTTCAACCAGTTTGTCCCGTTCCCCTTTTAGCTATATTTTATTTTAACGTTCGAGAGCCGTAAATGTTAAAAGGTAACCCAAATCAACCCATTCATAAGTACATGGGTCGAGACAGCGATCTCTAAACATATAAAACAATTAAATTTGGCCCTATTCAAATTTCGATGCTGGCATAATTCTTTCAAAACAGAATATAACAAGATTCCTGATGTAAAACGCAAGTTTCAATAACTACTAACCTTGTTGGGAAGGCCAATATAGTCATAGTCAGCACATCTTCGGTTAAGAACATCACGTATCAAAAGTTTCTGACCATTGTAAGTTGTCAGGATGGATATCTTATTTGCAGGATACCCCAGTAACCGCATATAGATATAAACACTAACAAGATATTCAGCCTCTCCTTCATTCTGATAGAACCATGGAGAAGGTGCGGTTTCACCTTTCCCATTGTAATCAGGCACATCAACTAACTGATAATCATAGGAAAACCCAGCATTTGCTCTATGAAAAAATGAATTCTCCTTAACATAAGGAAGATCACCTAAATCCCTGTATCTCCAATTATAAAGCTGGGCTAAACTTGGTCGAGCTCGACCCTGAGCATTGAGTTCAATATACGGGATTCCTAACCTAACAAATCTTGTAAATAAACTTTGGTCCATGTGACTATACTTCTGAAAAGCCATATTTTTTACAACGGGTGGCAGCTGATGATGATCACCAATCAAAATGCACCGTTTAAGCCTAGCATACCCGTCTTCTTGTCTTTGGAGTAACATTGGAATGAAAGTCTCGATTTCTAATATCTGTGCACTTTCTTCCATCAGAAGGTTATCATACTTAAATCCCAGTTGTAGAAAGTCCTTTCTTTTCAAGGCTGCATGAGTGCAAGTCATTGCCACAATCTTGGCCTGCTTTGTCATAAGGTGATTTGCTCGGTCAACCGTTGACTTCAGCAATTCAAATGCTCTACATTCTTCAAGCTCTTGGAAAACAGTTTTAAGATGCTGAAAACAGCCTTTAGCAGCATGCATATCTTCTTCAAATGATTTCCCATTAAAGACTGGTTGTGGGGTGTTCGAAAAAAACTCGGTAAATGGAAACCGGTCTTTAACAAATGTGGGGTTTTCTTGATTTTTATCACAATCAGCTAGAAACTGTTCCCAGCGTGAGTAAACATGAAGCAGCCAAAAGTAGCCAGCTGTTTCACAAGTATAGCCAACATCTTCAGGCAGTTGCAAAGACCTTGCAAGCCTTTCCACTTCACTAAGCAATTCCAAACGTCTCACAAGCATTGCATTGACACGACCTTGGCGACTAAAGTCAAGATCCGTCGCTAATTCTTGCTCACCTTGACCAAGTCGAAGAAGATAACGGGCTGGTACATCCCTCTGTCAAAATAAATGAATTTAGATCATTCAGATATACACTAATTCATAAATGGAATATATATTTTTTTAATATGTAGAAGATCCATACCTCCATAATTTTTTCAAATAAGTCATTCAAAGCCTGATTTGAGTGAGTAATTATTAATGTCCTTTGAGAAGGACAATTGTGATAAAGCACGTTCAATATCTGAACTGCAGTATCGGTCTTTCCGGTACCGGGTGGACCCACTACCATTGTCAATCCTGGTTGTATTCCTGAGATTATGGCACCAACCTACAAAAAAGGGAATATTATGGCACACCATTGAAACGAGAGGATATACCACTCTTTTAGACATACTACTGTATTAGTGTGGGATAAATAACATCAGTTCAACAGGTCAGTTTGGTGGTTCATTAGTTACTAACAAATTAAGTGCTGTGTAAGCAAGACAAATAGAGTAAATATGTATCCCTCAAACCAAACGGGTAACCTTGAATGTCAACTTGTTCCAAGAGAGTATTAAGATTAAACATCAACAAAAATCAGTGTTCGAGTAATACTAAAACATTTCAAATGTTTTTTAGTTTTATAAAAAGCCAAGGCATTTTGTGTATTGATAAATCTACACAAGCCACTTTAATGAAGCAACAGAAACATTTTGTGTATTGATAAATCTACACAAGCCACTTTAATGAAGCAACAGAAACAAACATTGTGTGCCTCTAAAAGTAGTAAAGTTAATTGGCGCAGCTGTCATTGGTGCCTTTTAATATACTTTTTTGAGCTCTGTAGATGCAGTTAATTCTTCATGTAGAAATGTAAATTATGTAAACCTTTAATAAGAGTTATTAAATACAAATTATATATCTTAAACATACATATACCATTCTCCTGGCACTGTCAAAGGCCTTACATAAAACTATGATTCACTATTTTTATCTATTAGGCAGACACCTTCTTGTCGAGGAAGTAGACCTTTCACAGCCAGATTGACCATAGATTGAAATAAGATAGAATATATAGATCAAATACTAATGATGCACACACATACATACAATATCAAAGAGATAAAATGCATACCTGTGTGGGGGTGAATCTAACAGAGTTCTGTTTTGGCTGATCTTGTGGGTACGGACCAGGATCTGGAGGCATATAGGCCTCAACAATAAGCTTTTCTTTCTCTCTGTCAGCAATATCTTTCGTGGCAACATCGACTGAATCTGTGGTGGATTTCTCATTTCCAGGGAGAGCATGAGAAATTCCTTTCAGATTTCTAGGAATATTGATCCGGAATGGAGGTCCTGGATTCAAATTCTCTGTGCCATCTGAATGTGTAAATACTACCTGAAACAGGGATCACTTTGTTAAAAATCTATGAACAAGCTTGCCATGCATTTTGGAAGTGAGTAAGTAATACAGAACAAGCAAAATCAGGTTATCAGTCACAATTACTTACAAAAATAGCAAACTCTGGCTATTTAAGAACTTGGCAGGTAAAATGACCAACAATGACGTTCTTATATAATGTTGAACTATCTAAATTCAGCACCAACATCAGTCTTCTATCAAGTATTAATGTATTATTCACATACTTTTTGCACAGATTATTTATCAAAAAATCTTTAAAAAAGTTGTGATGTATAATTCCAACTATAATATATTTTCCACATAAACCTGTGAATACATTAGTAGGGTGTTTACATATGAAAAATGTAGTAAAGAAGAAGCCAGTAGTCATATTGGAAACAAACCTGATAGTCTGAAAAACATTCTCTCACGTGATCGGCATCAAGAAAAGTATCTTTAAAATCAACTGTCTCAAGAAGATCAGGCATATTGGTCCACTGAGCAGCAGAAGGATTACCATATCCCAAAAATATGTCATGCAGCCAATCAGGGACAATACAAGTTTCATTCATGAGATCTCTTATAGACTCCAATATTGCTTTAAAGTTGTTTTCCTTAGGTTTCCTCCTCATCAAGATATTAAATGTACCGTAAACATCTTCAGCACCTCTTTCAGCGATATCACTAACATCCATATGATACTGTGCAGTATCAAGAGCAACCCTCACAGTTCTCAATTCACCTTTTGGAGGTTTCCACTCATCCCGTTTAATTCTTCCAGTGAAATCATTCATTAGAGTGCCTTCTTCATCACGCATCTCAATAACTTCGCATCCTCGAACAAATTGAAGGCCGAGTTTTTGCGGGACTGACGCATTCTCTGCCTCATCAGCACTTAATGGTTCAAAAGATGGACGTATACAAAGCAGAAATAACACATCGTGTTCTTTTAAAGCATTCCATTCTGATCTTATTTGTGCTCTGTAGCTAGAAATGCTGAAAGTAACCTCTGCGGTTACAGATGACGGTTTTACTTCCCCGATATTTGGTTGCTTCACTTCAGTAATTTTAATCTCCTGAATGGGTACAGCCATTCTTGACCAACCACGAAAAGCAGGTTGACCTTCATTATTAGTATGAGCAAGAAGATGTGGAACAGCTTCTTGAATGTCTTCACGAATCTCATAGGTAGATTCCAGACGAAAGAGATTAAAGTTTCTAAGAAGATAATCATGAAGTGTTAAAAACTGTAGATTTAGTTTTGGAAGTGCTAAACAGCCCTCCCCTGAGTAGTTGATGCTAGGGACGAGGCTTTCATCCCACATTATTTGTTCATTTGGATACAGTGGCAAAGCATTTATGGATTCTTTTTGAGACTGCTGCTTCTCAAAAAAAGAGACCATAACTTCAACAAGAAAGTCAACTCTCTCGGTCCATGGGTCATTCTTCGAAACCAATTTAAGCTGCAATAAGATGAGAACAATATGATTATGATACATATAACTCGATATGTTTATGATGCGTTCATATTTATAGAGATAGCATATCTACTGACCTTATTGCAGACCAAGTCCCTCAACTCGTCAGGAGTAAGTACAGACAGTTTCTTTGAAAGGTCAGCACGCTTATGAATCGCCCCAATGTTAGCAAGTGCGAGCTCTTTCAACTACAAAACATGGAGGAACAAGAAAAGTAACAGAATTTGTTAAATAGCCAAGAAAGGTGTCAACTCAAAGCATCAGGAGACAAGAGGAAAAAATGCATATACTTCACTAGAGGTGGCAAATTCAACCCATATATTAGGTTGGTGTATTATCTCAAATGAGTCGAAGAATAAGCTACTAGAGAAAAAGTCAAATGGACAGAAAGTTGACCAAAATCAATTTGATGCATACCACTGCTTAAATGGTTATATTCAAATAAACTAACATTGTAATAATAATGTTTATCTAATCAAAACTAAGGCATTAACTATTTACATAGTAGATTGGAGAAGAGGACAAAAGGGTGAGCATGTCAAATCAGCCTGACTCAACAGCTCAACCCAACCTTTCAGCTCCATCTCTACTACACAGATATCAGGAGAGAACAAACCTTGGGTATCTTTTTGAATGAAAGAAGCTGGAAAGCCTGAAAACGCTCATAGTGGGCTTGAAGCACCTCATCATCTGTCATTTGCCTTCCTAAGTTATCATCGATCTCAAAACCTTCATAGTACTGCAGCAAGTCGACCAACTGTGCGAAGAGCTTTCCTTTTTCATGTCTATAAAGAACACTCAAATGACACTTTGCAACTACGGCCACATCAGCAACAAGAGGTTTAAAGTATCTGCAAGACAATCATAGTCAAGATAAGTAACAAAATATGAAACAGCATACAATGAAGTACACAACAGATACATAATTCAACTTTGTGAAGAAAAAATATCCAAGGAACTTAAGAACTAACCTCCTTGTAGGAAGCTGACTCAAAAGATCAATCAGAAACTCCATAAACCTCTCACAATATAAGATTGAAGCTTCATTGATTTGGTCGATTCCATGTACACTGGACCCTCCAATCTCATCGCCCTGGTAAAATACTTTAGAATCAAGTACCTGTCCAATTAAATAAAAACGTCCAGAGTCAGATAACATGATTATAATCCGACAATGAAAAAAACTTATATGATGTAAACAAACATTACCTCTAAAAATTCTTCAATGAGATTCCTCAAAAACTTTACTTCCAGCATTACTGACATATCAAAAGATTCCCCTCGTTTCTTTGCCTCCTTGGCTTTTTTTGCAATTCTTTTCCATTTCTTAATTAAATCTGGATTAAGGCACAGCTCCATCTAAAAAAGCAAATCAAGATAACCTAAGATAAGTAACATGACAATCAAGTTAAAGGAATAACAGTTAAAAGTATTTACCTGAAAACGACCAAAGGATAGACTATGCCAGCAATAAAGACTTGCCAATTTCATTATTTTCTTGCTTACTATATCATCCTCCAAGCTCTGTCACAAAAAGGCCAAACGATTTGTATCAGTGCAATTTAATATGACAAAAGCATATTACTTCAAATTTGTAAAATATGAATACAACCGTGAAAGCAAAAATACCAGTCGCAATAAAGATTTGCAAACTATATTATCAAGCAACAAGGAATACACTTCTTTCTAAGCCATAGTAAACTAGAATGGTACCCGCGCAATGCGGCGGCGGGTACCGTGTGATTATATTTTGCGTTATTTGGTTACACGTTTAGTTGTCTTCATGCTTTATAAGTAGAGATATTAGAGATGGTTAAGCTAAATAATTTTAGTTTGAACAACCAACCGCTTCCTAACAAACTTCCTAACCAACTTGCTTCCTAACAAATTGCTTTTGGTTGTATTTTCATTTGTTTAAGTTTGATTTTGTCAAATATTGAGAGTAAAATTTAATTTCAATCTTTCATTAACAAATAGTCTTCTCCAGGGAGAGAGAGAGAACAATATATATATATATATATATATATATATATATATATATATATATATATATATATATATATATATATATATATATATATATACTTGGCTATTAACCAAACTGGATAAGTATTCAAAAACTTTAAGAAGCATCAACCATAAAAGTCCAAAAAACGAAGTTAAGAACCTGGTTGCAAAAACAGTTGTGAATTTTGTCACACTAATGCTTATTAGTGATAATAATATAATATTCTGACCTGCTATATGCCTATATCCATTACAAATGTTTATAATCCACTCCCAGTAATATAGTTTTAAAAAATGAATTGTTCCACGTGTCCACAACATAAAAGTTTTCAGTTATGTGGCCATCGAAGTAATGCGGGAACAATATAGTAGGGTATTTACATAGCCTGATATAGTATATGATAACTGAGGAAGACAATTGGTCGGGTGCAGAGAGAGAAGTTAAGTAGATGTACTCGAAGTTCTGTGTGAACATAGCAAGCATCAATGCTTTTATAAAATTCGTGCACTAAATAACTTGAAGTATCATATAGACACTAGAGGTGATTCGACATCAATTACCCACATAGTATGTGATAACATGCAAAATGATATACAGACTTTGTACCTGGAAAGCATTAATCATGAAAAGTAGATAATTTGTCTTCTCTGCTATACTCAAACTTCTACCCTGCATCAGATTTTTTTAACACCAACCATTAGTCCTGAGCCTTGACCGATGTCAACAGCTACCCAGAAAGTCACAATGTCACATACCTCCTTCAAGCAAAGAACTCTCTCAAGAAATGCCTTGAACATATCTTTTCTATCATAAAAGCATATCCAAGCAGCAACATTCTCTCGAAACTGCAAAGTCCAATGTAATAGCGTTAACATATAAGTCACTGGTCATTGCCTTCAACTTTTGGTTCATCACAAAAGATAAATAAACCTAAATGTTTACTTTAATACATGAATTGGAACCCTAACCTTCTATACTGATCAGTAGAACTCTACCATCTAGCAGATACTTAGCATGCATGACACATTAATGGGCACAGAAAACCATATTCTCTACTTATTTTGTTTTTTGTTATTGGACCTTACAAGCAAGATATTAATCTATCACAACACAACATTGTGATATCTAGCACAGGATTTAGCGAGTATATACTTCCAAGATAAACAGCAACAGCAAAAGGACATGCAACCTACCAACACTGAACTACACCAATCTTAGTTTCCTATCAAACAAACCCCATTAACACCCACATTCTGCTAACCAAAATTCGTATTCTATTCTAACAAACTGTTTAAATTCAGCAATCATGAAATAGATATATTATAATACATTAACACCTACCATGTAATAAAAGTCATATTCCATTTTGTACTCCTTTGAAAAACAAAATTTGGGCCAACATTATTACACAATATGCCAACGAAAAACCTCATTCACCATACTGTCCATACATACAAATCTTCACTTATCGTTGAAACTAAAGTTATTTTGCATACAGTCGAAGCATTCTATAGTATATCACATAAAAACAACAAAGTGAGTATTAAGTATTAACAGATAACCTGACACCTTCGCATTAATCATTAAACATCATATATCTTCATAAACAAGCAAACGGTGTACAGTAATTAGCATATTACTAAGAGGGCATCTCCTTATAAAGAGTAACAGCAAAGGACTCTAACCTACCACCCACCATCACTAAACTACAATCAGGCTTAGTTTCCTATTTATACAAACCTCTCATTACACCCACATTCTGCAAGCCGCATCTCATTTTATATCCTAATCATTTAAATACAACATGGAACATATAAATTACCGTCGAATCGGTACTACAGCTAGTATTATTAGGCCTTAATTATCATCTAACCAAAACATCATACACCCTAATACACACAAATTCACAATACGCACACATTTGAGCTCACTCATTTTCAAAACCACATTTAGCAGCATCAATAACAAATCACCAATTCATCATACCAACAAATAACCAATACCTTCTCATTAACCAAAAGAATCATAGACATAACATGTTCAAACGACAAACTAAAAACAACTATCGTCTAACATTCTAACCAAAACACTGCACAGCGTATACCACAGAAGTTCACCGTGCATCACTTTCACACATTTTATACAAAAATTTCATTCACTTATCATCAAAACTAACAAATCATCATACACATATATTTATACCCTCTTTAATCATAAGAATCATAAACAATTGAGTAGCTTATAAATACCTCATTAACACCTATGCATCCTACTAACCAGCTTTCGTATTCTATATTTATATTCTGATAACAGTTCGACTCCGCAAACATGGCACCGATACAACATAGTTGAATTCATTATCACTTAACATTCAGAGACTTACACTACAGTCAAATCCATAACATTATAAAATGTAATCCACGCAAGTACACAATCTGAATACAAATTTCCATTCACTTAAACCCGAAACTAAATTCATTCTACATTTTTTCGAGTAACCATGGTTTCCGGCCTTTTGACCAACTAATCCACGGGGTTTAAACCTACACAAAGATTCAAACCAGGTAAAGTCCTCCCTTTTCAGAAGGTTGGCGTAGCCACTTCAAGGTTGTTTGCACCTAGAAGAAATTGAAACAGACACCTCACACATTTTTTGTGATGTTACACAAGCCTTTTAACACTAGGCCACCCTTTCATTCTACACCATCAATAACAATAGCAACAAAACATTATAACACTATCTTCTCAATAACAATGAGAATCATAGACATAAATCAACTAAAAACAATTATCGTCCAACATTCTAGCACTCGATAATCGCATTCTAACGCTTAAATGTCCAGCATTCTAACGCTTCAATAATCGTCAACATTCTAGGTTTCTAACCAAAACATCGCACAGCGTAATCACACATTCTATACACAAACTTCATTCACATATCATAAAAACTAACAAATCATCATAATCAACAAATATTTATGCCTTTTCATTAATCATAAAAATCATAGACATAGCATGTTCAAATGACGAACTAGAAACAATTATCATCCAACATTCTAGCACTCCATAATCTTCTAACATTCTAAAGCTCAATAATCGCCCAACATTCTAACGCTCAATAATCATGAAACATATTAAGTTTCTAACCAAAACATCGCACAGCGTATCACACATTCTATACACAAATTTCATCCACATATCATAAAAACTATCAAATCATCATAATCAACAAATTTATACCTTCTCATTAATCATAAGAATCATAGACATAACATGTTCAAACGACAAACTAAAAACAATATTGTCTAACATTCTACCATTCTAGCGCTCATCAATCGTATAATATTCTAACGCTCAATAATCGCCTAACGTTCTAACGCTCAATAATCGTCTAACATTCCAATTTTCTAACCAAAACATCGCGCTGCGTAATCACACATTCTATTCACAAATTTCATTAACATATCAACAAAAATAAAAACTCAGTCATAATCAAGAAATAATTATACCTTCTCATTAACCATAAGAACCATAGACATAACATGTTCAAACGACAAACTAAAAGCAATATTGTCTAACATTCTACCATTCTAGCGCTCATCAATCGTCTGACATTCTAAGGCTCAATAATCGCCTAACATTATAACGCTCAATAATCGCCTAACATCCTAACGCTCAATAATCGTCTAACATTCCAAGTTTCTAACCAAAACATCGCGCTGCGTAATCACACATTCTATTCACAAATTTCATTCACATATCATAAAAACTATCAAATCATCACAATCAACAAATAATTATACCTTCTCATTAATCATAGACATAGCATGTTCAAACGACAAACTAGAAACACTTATCTTCCAACAGTCTAGCACTCCATAATCGTCTAACATTCTAAAGCTCAATAATCGTCCAACATTCTAACGCTCAATAATCATGAAACATTCTAAGTTTTTAACCAAAACATCGCGTTGCGTAATCACACATTCTATACACAAACCTCATCCACATATCATAAAAACTATCAAATCATCATAATCAAGAAATAATTATACCTTCTCATTAATCATAAGAATCATAAACATAACATGTTCAAATGACGAACTAGAAACAATTATCGTCCAACATTCTAGCGCTCAATAATCGCCTAACATTATAATGCTCAATAATCGCCTAACATTCTAACGCTCAATAATCGCCTAACATTCTAGCCCTCAAATATAGTCTAACATTATAACGCTCAATAATCATCCAACATTCTAACGCTCAATAATCATGAAACATTCTAAGTTTCTAACCAAAACATCGCACAGCGTAATCACACATTCTATACACAAATTTCATCCTCATATCATAAAAACTAACAAATCATCATAATCAACAAATAACTATACCTTCTCATTAATCATAAGAATCATAGACATAACATGTTCAAACGAAAAACTAAAAACAATTATTGTCTAACATTCTACCATTCTAGCGCTCATCAATCGCCTAACATTCTAGCACTCCATAATCGTCTCACATTCTAAAGCTCAATAATCGCCCAACATTCTAACGCTCAATAATCGCCTAACATTCCAAGTTTCTAACCAAAACATCGCGCAGCGTAATCACACATTCTATACACAAACTTCATTCACATATCATAAAAACTATCAAATCATCATAATAAACAAATAGTTATACCTTCTCATTAATCATAAGAATCATAGACATAACATGCTCAAACAACGACCGCTCGGGGTCGAAATTCGGCCACAAGTAATTCTCCAAATACTGACTCACTTCCAATATCATAACTCTTTGCAACACAACTGTCCGTCTAGCCTTCCCATCATCCTTCACCAACAACTCCTTATCATATATCTCCTTAACCAGCTCCTCATTATACACAACTCCGCCTTCTTTCGCGGTTTTCGACCAGTTCGCTTCGGCGATTTTGGTTAGCCTGTCGCGTTGGATTTCGACTAAGGTGATTGAAGTTGAGGTGGTGGATGGTTTGGAGTCTGGTTGTGGTTGTGGTTGTGGTTGTGGTTGTGGTTGTGGTGGTTGGTCGGAGGTGGGATACTCGGCGACACGGTGGCGCCGGAAGTCGTAGACTCCGGTGCCGTAGACTTTGGTCATGGTTAGGGTTAGGGTTAGGGTTAGGGTTTGGATTTGGGGTTTAATTGGGAGGGATATGAATTGGGGGAGTGGAGATGTGTGAGAGAGTGTGGTTTATGAGTGTGTGTGAGGCGGTGAATGTTTTGGATCTCAAGGGTTTTGGTTTTGAATAATTCTAGATCCCCATACAATTTACACAATTTTGTTCACAGGTGTGAACAAAATTGTGTAAATTGTATGTGAGTGTAGCACATCTCTTTGGTTTTTTACTTTTTATACTTTTTTATTCTTTTCATGGTTAAATATAAATATGAGATAGGGGTATTCGGTTCGGTTAGTTGAAAGATTTAAGCTATCTATTATGGATGGGTAATTAATTTTACTACCCGAAACCGAATCGTATTATGTGGGTAATTGGACAAGCAGGTATCCGAAATGAGCGGTTACACGCAGTTTAGGTCACGGTTAATCATTTTAGATGTTTAATCGAGTTTAACCGTATTAACAATAACATGTTCTAGAACATAAATGTCATTTTAGTTAAATTAAATGACATTTAATATATAATAGTCATATAAAAGTTTCACCATTAGAATAATTCCACTCAGATATCCATACATAATCAATTAACAAAATAATAGTTATTCGACGTTTATAGATTATGATCACATTTATCAACTTCCACACATAAATGTTTAGAAATGTTTACATTATGAGCAAAAAAGGTGTTATACAATAAACTTATTTGAACGTTTAAAAAAAACCTTCATGTATTAAGTTCGGTTAATTTCGGTTTCGGGTTTTTTCGGTTTCGGATTGAGCGGTTCGGCTCGGTTTGTCGGTTTCTCAAATTTGTTGAGCACCCCTAATTAGAAGTTTGTGCCCAAAATTAAATAAATAAAAATAAGAATAAGTTAATTTGGATAAATTTGTAAGATTTGGACACATTTAGCTCCATCGTTATTTAAAATGGGCATGTATAGTCTATCTAAAAGTTAAATGGGCATTAAAGGACACATATTTTCTCTCGATTAGAGAACATCATAATTATTAAAAAAAAAAACAAAAAAACAAAAAAAAAAAAATGTTGATACAAAAGTTGGGCGTTCCTGGTTATGGGCTCTTGCTCTCGTACCAATTCGCTTCTTAGTACTTGTAACCTGCGCACTAAGAAAATAAACGACACCGTTAGGCTTATCGTGGGATTGTCTCCCACGATTAGACTCCGGCGTGAGAGTAAGTAATCGATTTAGGGTTCTCGTTAAGAGTTAGGGTTTTTTAATCGTACCTTTGAATGAGAGATGTCATTCCTTATATAGGGGCTGAAACCGTGTAGGTTTCTTACTCCTTACTCTTCGCACGCGTAGTACTTATCCGGGGTAAGGATATATATTCCATGAATAGAAGATCCTTATCGCATGCCCGGTTAGTTTGGTTGGGCTTTGGGCTTCGTGAACCCAAGCCGTTATTATTATGGCCCAAGTCATTCGTTATGATAGCCCACTCGTGGTGGGTTTGGGCCGATTAATGTTTATCATTTGGGCTCGTGGCCCATATATAAACTATACGTCATCATGTTCCCCCAGTCTAGTGTGCGTGGCTCGTAGCCGCGGACGCTAGACTAATATTAACAGCGGTAAGCGTGGCGGGAAATTATTGAAATATTACCGCCCATTTTGAAAGTGCAATGTACCTAGTCGATAATATCCCAAAAAGGGTACCTCGAAAAATGGGGGTGGTGTCCACGTAACCCTCATAAATCGGGAAAAAGTGCATGTACCGGTTCGTTTCTAGCCTAATGCGTGGGAATCGCAACAGGCTTTACCTCTCGAGGGATCTCGAGAAGCTTACAACCCCCACCAGGCAGTGTACCTGATCGTTGTAGTATAGTATAGTGACAAGTACCGGGGGATTGATCGTTCAGCTTAGGAATAGTGTCGCTAGGATTAGAAAGCCTAAATACTAGTTATAAAGGTGATGGATGATTATTTTTGTATTTTTATATTTTTTTAGAAAGCAATTAAAATCTCGGGGTTTGAAAGAGTGGGCGGAATTAGTTGCTATTCAACTAACCCAAAACTAAGATGCAATCAAAATAAAATACTAAAAAATGAAATTAAACTAATTTATACTAAGGTTGTGAGCAGTAATTGGAGAAAATGTGTTTACTTAGATTTCACTACTCCCTAGATATCTTTTACACGTTAATTACTTGTTATAATTGCATGGATGACGGATTGTATTCCTTAATACCATTCATGGGGTGGCATACATAACTCCCCAATTCTATGAGCTCTTATCTCCTCCTACACCATGCCCAGCACAACTATAGGGATTGTAAACAGTGGCTCATGCATTAAATACAACCAATAAAGACCTAGTACGCCTCGGTTCATGTTTCTTAAGACGTTCAAGCATGTTACCATTTGGAGATCTGCCAGTTTTCTTAAGCCTAACATATAAATCATTCATCCAAAACAAGAATAAACAAGTAATCAACACATAATCAATATCTAGGTTTCATTAGATCTAAGCAAACACAAAAGAGATCTAGCCTAGCATAATGGAATTGAGACAAGAACAAGATATAGACAACCAACACATAGACATATTGATTGAATTAGAAGAACACTTATCTCAATTACAATGCAAGGTATCAAGGGTTTGGAACCCTTGAAAAACCTGTAAAAGTAGCACCAAAATCGTACTAACTTATCTTTTTTAATGTGAAAAATTAGAAAACTATATATAGAAAAACAGGTCTGACGGCGTCAAGAGTAATCTTGTGACGCCGTCACCTCGCCGCCAAAACATTCCTCGGACTGCCTAGATCTACTTCTGACGCCGTCAAGAGTTATACACTTCCAGGCCGTCATGACTCTTTTACTCTTGATGCCCTTCTCACGTAACGCCGTCAAAACTCTACTGGATCGTCATGGAAATTCATGAGATTTGCTCTTGACGCCGTCAAGAATTTGCTCTTGACGCCGTCACCCACTGTTCCCAGCATGGAAAATTAAGACTTTGGCGTTTTCTTCACTTTTATGCTCCAAAAACGTCCGAATTGCTTCCTTTTCCAGATTTCACTCCCAAAGTACCTAAAATCACAAAAGGAACGATTTAGGGCAATATTTGATCAAATAAATTCGGATTCCGGCTTAAATGACCCCCTAAAAACGGATCATTTTTCGCCTCATCATAATTTTTCGCCTCATCATATACCCTTATGATGAGGCGAAAAATGATCCGTTTTTAGGGGGTCATTTAAGCCCGAATCCGACTTTATTTGATCAAATATTGCCCTAAATCGTTCATTTTGTGATTTTAGGTACTTGGATAGTGAATTCTGGAAAAGAAGCCATTTCGGACGTTTTTGGAGCATAAAAGTGAAGAAAACGGCAAAGTCTCAAATTTCTATGCTGGAACAGTGCATGAAGGCGTCAAGAGTTGTTCTTGACGGCGTCAAAGTCCCAAGAATAAAATACCGTGGTTGATGACGGCATCACATAGGCCGTCATAAGTAGATCAAGGCCGTCCGAGGAAGTATTTGGCGGCGAGATGACGGCGTCACACCCTTGCTCTTGACGCCGTCACCCCTGTTTTCCTATATATAGTTTTCTAGTTTTTTTCACATAAAAAAAAAAAAAAAAAAAAAAAAAAAAGTTTTGGAGAAACCCTAAAGACGAATTTGGTGCAACTTTTACAGGTTTTTCAAGGGTTCCAAACCCTTGATACCTTGCATTGTAATTGAGATAAGTGTTCTTCTAATTCAATCAATATGTCTATGTGTTGGTTGTCTATATCTTGTTCTTGTCTCAATTCCATTATGCTAGGCTAGATATCCTTTGTGTTTCTTAGATCTAATGAAACCTAGATATTGATTATGTGTTGATTACTTGTTTATTCTTGTCTTGGATGAATGATTTTATATGTTAGGCTTAAGAAAACTGGCAGATCTCCAAATGGTAACATGCTTGAACATCTTAAGAAACATGAACCGAGGCGTACTAGGTCTTTATTGGTTGTATTTAATGCATGAGCCACTGTTTACAATCCCTATAGTTGTGTTGGGTCATGGTGTAGGAGGAGATAAGAGCTCATAGAATTGGGGAGTTATGTATGTCACACCATGAATGGTATTAAGGAATACAATCCGTCATCCATACAATTATAACAAGTAATTAATGTGTAAAAGATATCTAGGGAGTAGTGAAGTCTAAGTAAACACATTTTCTCCAATTACTGCTCACAACCTTAGTATAAATTAGTTTAATTTCATTTTTAGTATTTTATTTTGATTGCATCTTAGTTTTGGGTTAGTTGAATAGCAACTAATTCCGCCCACTCTTCCAAAAACCGATATTTTACTTGCTTTCATTAAAATATAAAAACACAAAAATAATCATCCCTCACCTTTAGAACTAGTAATTTAGGCTTTCTAATCCTAGCGACACTATTCCTAAGCTGAACGATCAATCCCCCGGTACTTGTCACTATACTATACTACAACGATCAGGTACACTGCCTGGTGGGGGTTGTAAGCTTCTCGAGATCCCTTGAGAGGTAAAGCCTGTTGCGATTCCCACGCATCAAGTTTTTGGCGCCGCAGCCCGGGGAATAGTTATTGTCTAGGTTAGAATTTCTTTTTATTAGGTCTACTTGCTAGATTCCTTTCTAGTAAGATTTTATTTTTATTTTTAGGTCTTCTTTAGTCTATCTTATTTCTTTGTGCCTTTGTTCGTAACTCTTTACCATCCGACATCATGGAAGGTGGTAACATCTTTGAACCCGTCATCCCACCACAACAAAACCCACCACTAGAACCCCTTAGGCCCCGAACCTTAGGAGAGTATTCCCGACCTAGCCACTAAGGCTACCGAAACACCATTGAGCTCACCGGAGCCAATGTGACCCCCTTGCGATCCGACACCATCCGGTTGGTGCAAAGCGGATGTGCATTCCATGGACTTCGTTCCGAAGATCCAAACCAACACCTTAAGGACTTCCTCAAAATCGTAGATTCCATAGACCTAGGTGTTGAAACTAGAGAGACTACCCGTTTACGCCTATTCCAATTCTCTCTACGGGATCAAGCTAGTCAATGGCTTGAGCGTTTACCCGCGGGATCCATCACCACATGGGATGATCTCACCACTCGATTCCTTGCTCAATTTTTCCCACCGGGGAGAACTACTAAGCTTAGAAATGACTCTTGATGTTCCAACAACGTCAAAATGAATCTCTTTATGAAGCATGGACTCGTTTCAAGGACTTACTCCAAAAAGTCCCTCATCATGGCATAGATCTTTGGCTCCAAGTCCAAATCTTCTATGACCATATCGACATCTCCACGAGGCGAGCCATTGACCAATCGGCCGGTGGTAAGCTACGTGATCTTAGTGCGGAACAATCATGGGAACTCATAGAAGATCTTGCTCTCTATGACAACGAAAGTTGGAACGATCCCCGTGATTTGAACAAAACGGTCAAGGCAATATCCTTGCCTTCGAACAACTCTAGCACTCCCGACCGTAGGATCATGGAACTTGAGGACCAAGTCAAGTTTCTCATGAAATCTTACGATGCTCCTAAGCCTTCAAGCCAAGTGAACAAAATCACTTCTTCATGCGAATTATGTAGTGGTCCCCATGACACTCGTGATTGTGTGTAACTCCCAGAACAGCTTTTGCGGACTACGCATCCACGCGTACCGACAAAGCGGGAGATAAGTGGTACACTTTCAAGCCCGAGCCAAACCCTTACGGTGATTCATACAACCCCTCATGGAAAAATCACCCAAACCTTAGGTGGAAACAAAATCAACCCAATTCTTCCAATCCGCCTAATCGTTACCAACCAAGCGGTCCACCATCCAACCGTAATTTCAACAACAATCCTTCTAACAACTATGGTAGTACCAACAATCTTGAAGGATTGATCTCAAAGTTCATGGCATCTCAAGAAGCCCGCATAGCTAGGTTTGAAACCGAATTCAACCAACAACAAACGGAGATGACCAACAAGATTGACAACTTGTTGAAAGCCCTCAACAACCAATCGTTACTCACACCTAGGAAGGACACTAGGGACACCAATAGTGGAAGCCAAATTAAGAATCCCTCATCATCCAAACATGTCCACTTTGTCAATGTTGTCACCATTAAGCCAATAGATAAGGAGATAGAGGAGAGTGACAAGGAGGAAGTTAGAATAGAAGCCGATAGTAAGAATGAGAGTAGGGAAGTTGAGGTTAATAAGGATGAGGAATTAGAGGAAGTAGAACCTATAGAAGAATACTTTGATAAGTTGCCAACCAAGGAAGAACAGGAATACCACAAGGATTTATTCGATAGTCCCGAGAAAACATATATCTTTGGCACACCCCTTATCAAAATGGGAGACCCCTCTAACATTAACATCCCATGCAATATCGGGCACATGCATATATGGAAAGCTTACATCGACCTTAGATCCCCCGTGAACATCATGACTAGGACTTATTACAATTGGGTGATGAAGAAGCAACTCAATTTTAGGATGATGCCCGGTAAGAATCTGATAAGTAATTTTGCAGGAAGAGTGAAGGGACTGCATGTGATTATAGGGAATCTCACTTATGAGATCGATTTTATGATAGTTGAGGACACTCGTCCGGTGATTGATGCTAACCTAAGCCAAATAATATTCGGAAAACCATTTGTTGAGGCCACTAGGATGAGTTATGATCCAACTTTAGGGATAGTTAGATTCAAGAAAGAGAATGATGAAGTTGCTTATCAAATGCCCTACAAGATCGAACAATACCGCCTTCTCTCTAATTTCGAAAAGGAACATAAGCAAGCGGCTTATTATAGGAATGAGGAGGATAGACGTAGGGGAGTAGAATATGTAAAGAATAGGATGCTTGGTTTCTACAAAGAGTGTTTGCATCTAGGTCCGGAATACAAAACTGGTTTAGAAGACGACCTAGAGAGTGGAACCAATGATGGAATCACGTAGTAACCCATAGCCTTGAGTCTAGCTACAAGACTCGTAAATAAAGAAAAGCGCTTCTTGGGAGGCAACCCATGTTTTGTGTGATTTTAATTGTTTGTTTGTTATTTGCTTCTGTATGCATGCTTTATTTTTATTGTTGGTTGATCATGTTTCTCAATTAAAATGTGGAAATACTTTACTATGTTGTTTGGCCTAGTCTTAACTCCAACCTAAAAGTATTTTTGCAAAAGATAAGTGTAAGGGGAAACCCCAAATATGTTTTTAAGAAACAAAACGATCATGATTCTCCACAATATTAAATGAACATGTATATTCGTATTTGTTAGAGTCAAATGCTTGTATTGAGTCATAATGAAGTTTTGCAGGATTTTCCAGGAAGTAGGACCAAGTTTTTCCAGAAATTTTCCGGAAACTTAACATAAGAATTTCTGCAGGTCCATTCTGACGGCGTCAGGGGTTTACTCTTGACGGAGTCAGGAGTTAAAATCTGGAAATTTTACCGGTTTTGTTTTTCTAACGGAGTCTTATGGTTTTTGTGAATTATTAAGTTTTACAATCTCCAGGAAATCTGCAAACTTCATTCCACAAGCATTATATCTTATCTTGTTTTCTAGGATTTAGTAACTTATATAGGATGCCGCCGATTTTACGCGAGGTTGTCTTGTCTATTGTTGTCAGGATTTACAGGTTATGATCGACAAGGAGATGATTTATATTCTGGAAGGGAAGCTTTGATTGTTCATTTTCTTGGAGGAAGATTTAACTTGGCCACCTATAATCCATACCGAGCGAATCAGGGGAGTATTTGATTTCATTCTCTTTACTTTTACATTCTTTACTTGAACATTGGGGACAATGTTCATCTTAAGTGTAAGGGGAGGGTAAAAAGATGATACCTTACATATGCACTTTCGCTTGAGTTTGTTTTGTTTAATGGTAGATGTGTAATAAAACTACGAGAAATACTTGTTAGTGCAATTTTAGCGCCAAATTTAAATTTTTTTACAACATTTAGGAGTGAAACTTTAGCCATAGCAAGCGTCTCATGGATAGGAGATTGTATGACTAGCACATAACTGTATATTCAGAAAAATTTTCCACCCAAAAATGTGAGGTTCGCCTTTAGATTTGATAGGAAAAGCATTCATTATTAGTGCTTATGTGTGTACCGGTAGCATTTAGATTCTAGAACTTGCGTTAGTGATGCATCCCGAGACCGCTAGTGAGACTACATTCGTGTGGTAGGATTTACTACATGATAAGAGGCATTAGGATCACCCTTGTGTTAAACCCGTATCATAATTACTTGACCATTTAAGTCATATTACTTGGCTAGTTAAGTCAACTAATTTTTCCCACACCCTTAGCGTTGTACTCATTTTTAGTACACGATACCCCTAGTACACCCCTCCGAGCCTATCTTTTCGTTTCTAACTTTAAGCATCTTACTTAAAGGAAGAATTTGTTACACCCCACTTAAATGTACACCCAAATCGCCTTAGCCTTCCGTGTATGTGCTCATCTTTAGTGCATTATTGTTATTTGTTAAACCCTAAGTTAACTTTCTAATTGATTACATGGTTGCTAAGTCGAGTCATATCCTTGTACATATTGTTTTGGGACGATTGGGACTCATGGGTAAGTACTTATTTTATGGAGTAATGGGGAAGAACATCATTTATTACCCCCATATGTACGTTAATCTTAAAAGTGCTCCAAGTGTTTTGATTTTCTTAATTCGAGTCATTAGAATAGTTTAATGTAAAGTATGTAAAGATTCAAGTGTAAGGGGAACTCTCATCCCCTATGATGTATTATTTTGGATGGTAGGGTAAGAGTGTATGCAAAAAAAAAAAAAAAAAAAAAAAAAAAAAAAAAAAAAAATCGAAAAAATCAAGAAAAAAAGAAAAAATAAATAAAAAAAAAGAGAAAAAACATACGGACTACCATCTCGTTTTTATTCTATGTTTATTTTATGTTTTTGTTATTTTTCATTTATTAGCTTAAGTCGAGTCGAGTCTTGGCTTAGCAACGCCACATTGTTCATGTAATTAACTAAGATTGTTAACTCGCCACCAGTAAAACTTCCTTTATCCAACAAAACCGTGTAATTCATATCCCTATCCTTAACGTTACAACCCTTTAAAAGACCTCTTTGATAGTTTATCCTAGGTGCTTACGCCATGTGGTGGAGGTTTGATCCTTTCCCAAGCCTATGGTAATCTATTTTGCTATGACAGGTAGTGAGAGATATCTTCCATTTCCATAATGTTATATTACTTTATTACACCTGAGAGATGTGAGTATCTAAACACTATTTGTGAGGTGCTTGTGTATGACCTCCGTGCTTGTCTATTGGTCTTTAGTGGAACGATTATTTGTTGTAATTACTTTTATATTAGTGTTAAATGACCCCTAACTTGTCTTTTGAGTAGAATAAAAGCACATTTGCTTGAGGACAAGCAAATCTCAAGTGTAACGGTATATGATGAGGCAAAAAATGATCTGTTTTTAGGGGGTCATTTAAGCCCGAATCTGACTTTATTTGATCAAATATTGCCCTAAATCGTTCCTTTTGTGATTTTAGGTACTTGGAGAGTGAATTCTGGAAAAGAAGCCATTTCGGACGTTTTTGGAGCATAAAAGTGAAGAAAACGGCAAAGTCTCAAATTTCTATGCTGGAACAGTGCATGAAGGCGTCAAGAGTTGTTCTTGACGGCGTCAAAGTCCCAAGAATAAAATACCGTGGTTGATGACGGCGTCACATAGGCCGTCATAAGTAGATCAAGGCCGTCCGAGGAAGTATTTGACGGCGAGATGACGGCGTCACACCCTTGCTCTTGACGCCGTCACCCCTGTTTTCCTATATATATAGTTTTCTAGTTTTTTTCACATAAAAAAAGAGAAGTTTTGGAGAAACCCTAAAGACGAATTTGGTGCAACTTTTACAGGTTTTTCAAGGGTTCCAAACCCTTGATACCTTGCATTGTAATTGAGATAAGTGTTCTTCTAATTCAATCAATATGTCTATGTGTTGGTTGTCTATATCTTGTTCTTGTCTCAATTCCATTATGCTAGGCTAGATCTCCTTTGTGTTTGCTTAGATCTAATGAAACCTAGATATTGATTATGTGTTGATTACTTGTTTATTCTTGTCTTGGATGAATGATTTTATATGTTAGGCTTAAGAAAACTGGCAGATCTCCAAATGGTAACATGCTTGAACGTCTTAAGAAACATGAACCGAGGCGTACTAGGTCTTTATTGGTTGTATTTAATGCATGAGCCACTGTTTACAATCCCTATAGTTGTGCTGGGTCATGGTGTAGGAGGAGATAAGAGCTCATAGAATTGGGGAGTTATGTATGCCACCCCATGAATGGTATTAAGGAATACAATCCGTCATCCATACAATTATAACAAGTAATTAATGTGTAAAAGATATCTAGGGAGTAGTGAAGTCTAAGTAAACACATTTTCTCCAATTACTGCTCACAACCTTAGTATAAATTAGTTTAATTTCATTTTTAGTATTTTATTTTGATTGCATCTTAGTTTTGGGTTAGTTGAATAGCAACTAATTCCGCTCACTCTTCCAAAAACCGATATTTTACTTGCTTTCATAAAAATATAAAAACACAAAAATAATCATCCCTCACCTTTAGAACTAGTAATTTAGGCTTTCTAATCCTAGCGACACTATTCCTAAGCTGAACGATCAATCCCCTGGTACTTGTCACTATACTATACTACAACGATCAGGTACACTGCCTGGTGGGGGTTGTAAGCTTCTCGAGATCCCTTGAGAGGTAAAGCCTGTTGCGATTCCCACGCATCACCTTACACTTGAGATTTGCTTGTCCTCAAGCAAATGCGCTTTTATTCTACTCAAAAGACAACTTAGGGGTCATTTAACACTAATATAAAAGTAATTACAACAAATAATCGTTCTACTAAAGACCAATAGACAAGCACGGAGGTCATATACAAGCACCTCACAAATAGTGTTTAGATACTCACATCTCTCGGGTGTAATAAAGTGTAAATTACAATATGGAAACGGAAGATATCTCTCACTACCTGTCATAGCAAAATAGATTACCATAGGCTTGGGAAAGGATCAAACCTCCACCACATGGCGTAAGCACCTAGGATAAACTATCAATGAGGTCTTTTAAAGGGTTGTAACGTTAGGTGTAGGGATATGAAATACACGGTTTTGTTGGATAAAGGAAGTTTTTACTGGTGGCGAGTTAACAATCTTAGTTAATTACATATACAATGTGGCGTTGCTAAGCCAAGACTAGACTCGACTTAAGCTAATAAATGAAAAATAACAAAAAACATAAAATAAACATAGAATGAAACGGGATGGTAGTCCGTATGTTTTTTCTCTTTTTCCTTTTTTCTATTTTTTTTTTCTCTTTTCTTTTTTTTTCGATTTTTTTTTTTTTTTTTTTTTTTTTTTTTTTTTTTTTTTTTGCATACACTCTTACCCTACCATCCAAAATAATACATCATAGGGGATGAACATTCCCCTTACACTTGAATCTTTACATACTTTACATTAAACTAATCTTATGACTCGAATTAAGAAAATCAAAACACTTGGAGCACTTTTAAGATTAACGTATATATGGGGGTAATATATGTTGTTCTTCCCCATTACTCCATAAAATAAGTACTTTCCCATGAGTCCCAATCGTCCCAAAACAATATGTACAAAGATATGACTCGACTTAGCAACCATGTAATCAATTAGATAGTTAACTTAGGGTTTAACAAATAACAATAATGCACTAAAAATGAGCACATACACGGAAGGCTAAGGCGATTTGGGTGTACATTTAAGTGGGGTGTAACAAATTCTTCCTTTAAGTAAAGTGCTTAAAGTTAGAAACGAAAAGATAGGCTCGGAGGGGTGTACTAGGGGTATCGTGTACTAAAAATGAGTACAACGCTAAGGGTGTGGGAAAAATTAGTTGACTTAACTAGCCAAGTAATATGACTTAAATGGTCAAGTAATTATGATACGGGTTTAACACAAGGGTGATCCTAATGCCTCTTATCATGTAGTAAATCCTACCACACGAATGTAGTCTCACTAGCGGTCTCGGGATGCATCACTAACGCAAGTTCTAGAATCTAAATGCTACCGGTACACTCATAAGCACTAATAGTAAATGCTTTTCCTATCAAATCTAAAGACGAACCTCACATTTTTTGGTGGAAAATTTTTCTGAATATACGGTTATGTGCTAGTCATACAATCTCCTATCCATGAGACGCTTGCTATGGCTAAAGTTTCACTCCTAAATGTTGTAAAAAATTTTAAATTTGGCGCTAAAATTACACTAACAAGTATTTCTCATAGTTTTATTACACATCTACCATCAAACAAAACAAACTCAAGCGAAAGTGCATATGTAAGGTATCATCTTTTTACCCTCCTCTTACACTTAAGATGAACATTGTCCCCAATGTTCAAGTAAAGAATGTAAAAGTGAAAAAGTAAAGAGAATGAAATCAAATACTCCCCTGATTCGCTCGGTATGGATAATAGGATGGCCAGGTTATATCTTCCTCCAAGAAAATGAACAATCAAAGCTTCCCTTCCAGAATATAAATCATCTCCTTGTCATACATAACCTGTAAAACCTGACAAAATAGACAAGACAACCTCGCGTAAAATCGGCGGCATCCTATATAAGTTTCTAAATCCTAGAAAACAAGATAAGATATAATGCTTGTGGAATGAAGTTTGCAGATCTCCCGGAGATTATAAAACTTAATAATTCACAAAAACCATAAGACTCCGTTAGAAAAACAAAACCGGTAAAATTTCCAGATTTTAACTCCTGACGTCGTCAAGAATAAAACTCTGACGCCGTCAGAATGGACCTGCAGAAATTCTTATGTTAAGTTTCCGAAAAATTTTTGGAAAAACTTGGTCTTACTTCCTGGAAAATCCTGCAAAACTTCATTATGACTCAATACAAGCATTTGACTCTAACAAATACGAATATACATGCTCATTTATTATTGTGGAGAATCATGATCGGTTTGTTTCTTAAAAACATATTTGGGGTTTCCCCTTACACTTATCTTTTGCAAAAATACTTCTAGGTGGAGTTAAGACTAGGCTAAACAACAAAGTAAAGTATTTCCACACTTTAATTGTGAAACATGATCAACCAACAATAAAAATAAAGCATGCATACGGAAGCAAATAACAAACAAACAAATAAAATCACATAAAACATGGGTTGCCTCCCAATAAGCGCTTTTCTTTATTTACGAGTCTTGTAGCTAGACTCAAGGTTATGGGTTACTACGTGATTTCATCATTGGTTCCACTCTCTGATTGCAAATATTCTTTGTAGAAATCAATCACCTTTTTCTCAACCGCCCCCATAATCTTTTGGGCAAATTCTTCATCGACTTTATATCTTGGTCCAAGGGCCAAGCAATCTTTGTAGTAAAGACTCCTTTTTTCCCATACATAGTCTATGCCCTTTTTCTTATCCTTCTCATTAATATCCTCAAAAGCACCAACGTTGTCCTTATCAAAACGAGATATAAAGCGAAATTCTTTCATCCTATTAGGCATCCTATAAGTGATACTATCGGTGTTGCTTGCAAATCGGATCGTGCCTTCTACCTCATCATATTCCAACTTAGACTCCTCAACAAATGGTTTGCCAAACACAACATTGGATAATCGACAATCAATAACATTAGCAAGATCCTCCACAATCATAAAGTCGGTGACAAAAGTGAAATTACCAACAAAGACACGTAAACCTTTAACTCTCCCGACAAAGTTACAAACTCCACCGGGGTACTTGGGATCCCTTCTAGGTTCAAGTCTTGTTTTCACTATATCATTATAAACCGTTGAGGACATAATGTTGATTGGAGATTTAAAGTCAATGTAAACATTGCTAATGTGCCTATATCCAATCATACATGGTATCTTAGCATTCTTAGGATCGCCTCTCTTGATCTTAGGTTCAATTATGGTGAAAGGAGATCGCGGGTTATCAATAAGATTATTATAATATGCAATCTCCTCCTTAGTGGGGTATAGGTTAAAGTAGTCGTTAAGCTTCAGATCTATTTCCTCCTCTTCTAGTCCCTCAACAACATTCACAAAGTCATTAGGCCCTAGGTCCTTATTTGAATACAAGGCGGTTGCTAGGTCACTAAATGTATGTTCGAGCTCAATCTTAATCAACCTATTAAGCTCTCTAAGCTCCCGAATCTCACTCTCAATTTGTTCACGTAACACAGCCACTTCTCTAGGGGACAGGGGTGGATTCGTGTTTTCCATAATGGTCAACGGAATAGTCAATGAGGTTAATTTACTAACAAAGGCACAAAGAAATGAGATAGACTAAAGAAGACCTAAAAATAAAATCTTACTAGAAAGGAATCTAGCAAGTAGACCTAATAAAAAGAAATCCTAACCTAGACAATAACTATTCCCCGGCAGCGACGCCAAAAACTTGATGCGTGGGAATCGCAACAGGCTTTATCTCTCGAGGGATCTTGAGAAGCTTACAACCCCCACCAGGCAGTGTACCTGATCGTTGTAGTATAGTATAGTGACAAGTACCGGGGGATTGATCGTTCAGCTTCGGAATAGTGTCACTAGGATTAGAAAGCCTAAATACTAGTTCTAAAGGTGATGGATGATTATTTTTGTATTTTTATATTTTTTTAGAAAGCAATTAAAATCTCGGGGTTTGAAAGAGTGGGCAGAATTAGTTGCTATTCAACTAACCCAAAACTAAGATGCAATCAAAATAAAATACTAAAAAATGAAATAAAACTAATTTATACTAAGGTTGTGAGCAGTAATTGGAGAAAATGTGTATACTTAGATTTCACTACTCCCTAGATATCTTTTACACATTAATTACTTGTTATAATTGCATGGATGACGGATTGTATTCCTTAATACCATTCATGGGGTGACATACATAACTCCCCAATTCTATGAGCTCTTATCTCCTCCTACACCATGCCCAACACAACTATAGGGATTGTAAACAGTGGCTCATGCATTAAATACAACCAATAAAGACCTAGTACGCCTTGGTTCATGTTTCTTAAGACGTTCAACCATGTTACCATTTGGAGATCTGCCAGTTTTCTTAAGCCTAACATATAAATCATTCATCCAAAACAAGAATAAACAAGTAATCAACAAATAATCAATATCTAGGTTTCATTAGATCTAAGCAAACACAAAAGAGATCTAGCCTAGCATAATGGAATTGAGACAAGAACAAGATATAGACAACCAACACATAGACATATTGATTGAATTAGAAGAACACTTATCTCAATTACAGTGCAAGGTATTAAGGGTTTGGAACCCTTGAAAAACCTGTAAAAGTAGCACCAAAATCGTACTTAGGGTTTCTCCCAAAACTTCTCTTTTTTAATGTGAAAAATTAGAAAACTATATATAGAAAAACAGGTCTGACGGCGTCAAGAGTAATCTTGTGACGCCGTCACCTCGCCGCCAAAACATTCCTCGGACTGCCTAGATCTACTTCTGACGCCGTCAAGAGTTATACACTTCCAGGCCGTCATGACTCTTTTACTCTTTACGCCCTTCTCACGTGACGCCGTCAAAACTCTACTGGATCGTCATGGAAATTCATGAGATTTGCTCTTGACGCCGTCAAGAATTTGCTCTTGACACCGTCACCCACTGTTCCCAGCATGGAAAATTAAGACTTTGGCGTTTTCTTTACTTTTATGCTCCAAAAACGTCAGAATTGCTTCCTTTTCCAGATTTCACTCCCAAAGTACCTAAAATCACAAAAGGAACGATTTAGGGCAATATTTGATCAAATAAATTCGGATTCCGGCTTAAATGACCCCTTAAAAACGTATCATTTTTCGCCTCATCATAGCCACACGTTTTTGTGATTGGGATCCACGTGGGAATAATCTAGGGTTTTCTTCCTCCCTATATAATAGTTACCGCCCCACTTTTGCAGTTACACACAGTAAAACACACACTCACCATTTTCACTTTCTCAAAAGCTATCTTTTCGCAAATAAGCATTTCTGTAGGTGCGTTTTACTAGTAAATAGATAAAAATGGTTGCTCAATTAGGGGACCTTCGCTCTGCGATGACGGTTGATGATGTCACCGAGTTTTCGTCCGATTATTTTATTCCTTTGGACGTGCGTCCAGAGGCTCCAGACGTAGACGCGTGTATAGCTGATTTCCCCGAAGGGAAAATAGGTTTATACACGAAATTTTTTGAGTACGCGAATTATCGCGTGCCAATTTCTATTTTTCTGAGCGATGTGCTCAACCACTATCGCCTCCACATCTCACAGCTGCACTGTATAGGTGCGGCTAAGGTGTCGAATTTTGAAGTAAACTGCCGTTTACTTGCGATAGAACCTACCATACCCCTATTCCGCTTCTTTTACCACACGACGTGGTCAAATGGGTGGGTATCTTTTGCGAAGCGCCCTGGGGTGCTTCAATGTTACACTGAAAAAGTGGACTCCCTCAGAAATTGGAGGGAGTATTTTTTCTGGGTGGATGATGTAGTTTTTCCATCGCCCTACGAGTTTTATACTCAAGATACACTGCCAAGGGATGGGCGCCCCGCACCCGGTTCCTACAGGCTGACTGATGCGCAGACTCTTGATGCCAACCGCCTGTCCATTAACCCTTATCCAGAGGCGTTTTTGGTTCACATGGGGTTGAGTCGCAATTATTTTGGCGCTGCGGATGAGGTGCCAACTTTCATTAGTGAGGACGGCCGGGGTGGGTGTTCGTCCCTTCTACTTCAAATTTTGTAAGTCTTTTTATTGTTATGCGCACCTTTACTAACTAATCCTTTCTTCTCTTGTTGTGTTTATGTGCGCAGAGATGGATCTATTTGCCGTTGTGAAGTTGGACAGGCCGAAGCAGGTGACGATAGGGGTGCGCCCTCTAAGGGAGGGTGAGCAGCCATTATTGGAGGCGACTGAGGGTCGCTTGACCGTGCTACCAGAGGTTGTCCCAGAAGACACACCGCCGCTCCAAGTGACGCCCGTTCAGAGCGTGGCGCCCGATGTGGAGGTGGCGCAAGAGGGGGCGCGCGCGGAGTCGTCTGACAGCATAGAGATTCTAAAGCCTGAGGAGGTGCTGAAGGAGGAGGTTGCGCAGAATGTTAAGCGCAAGGGAGAGGCTGGGGGCAGTGGCACCAGGAAGAGACGTCGCCACCTCATTGGGGATGCAGAGTCTACCGCGGAGGAGACGTCTACTTCTGGTGCGGGGAAGAAAGCTGCTGAGGCTTCTCCGTTTCTGTAAGTGTCTGCATCTCTATCATGTTTTCTTGTATATTACTTGTCATAATATTTATTAACTGTTCTGTATGTTTTTGTAGGGATGATGCCGCGAAGAATGATGGAGTCTTCATGGATGTAGTTTCCTCTCCGCAGAATGAAAACAAGGAGGGGAAAGCCAAGGTAGATGAGGGTGGAGAGGCGCAGCCGTTGATAGATGAGCTGGCTACGACTGCTGCGCGCCAGGCTGAGCTGGTGGCTCAGTTGAGGGAGAAGTATGTTGGGGAGAGCAGTACTCTCGCCCAGAAGGATGAGGAGCTAGCGAGGCTCCGTGCGCAGTTGGCTGATGCGCAGGTGGAGTTGGAGGCCTCGCGGGTGTATACTGAGAAGATCACCCACGAGAAATTATCCGCCATGGCTGAGGTGGAGAAGGCGCGTGGGGAACTGCATCATTATAAGTCTGACCTAACTTGGGCTGTGCGCTTCTTGGAGGAGAAGAAGGTGGAGCATTTTGCCAATATTGCCAAGTTTAAGGAGGACATGCTGAAGATCATCCAGCTGCAGGAGGACAAGTTGCGCGGCCTCAGCATCGAGTATGATGAGGAGTTATATCCTCACTTGATGTCGACCATTGCTGAGTGCAGGTATTTCTTTTATGCGTTTCTCCTTCGTAATGCTTTTTGTTGCTATGCTTGTTACTAACACAACTTATCTTTGTTGATGTAGGTGGTTGATTAGCCACGGGTTGCGCCTGGCAGCAATGGGTACTCTTGAGTCCCAAGAGGTTTTAGAGGCCTTTGGGAAGGTTGTTCACTGCGCGGTAGCTCGTGGGAGATCGCAGGCTATGGAGGATCTCCATGAGGCCAAGCAGCTGAAGAAGGACTTGGCGGAAGTCCCTGGGTATAGTGCTACTGCGTATGATGAGCTGATGCAGGCTATGGCAGGGTTGAAGGTCCTAGAGCTGCCGCCTATTAGTAGGTTGGAGCGTGACCAGGACAACCCCATAGACGTACTTATGGCGGGGTTGACGTTGGAGCGCCACCTGGGGGAGAATGCAGAGGGGCAATCAGATTACTTCCTGAAGCCTGATGTGTCGCAGCTGCAGATTCCTGTGTTTGCGCAGCCTCGTGACATCCTTAACCCTTTTGCTCTTGAAAGGGAAATCTCTTTGAAAGAGGTGTTGGAGCGTCACGAACAAAGGGCTGCTCAGAAGAAGGGCATCAAGGGCAAGGCAGTGTTGTGTGGCGTTGGCGCTGCACACATCCCCTGGTCGGATGGTGTGCCTGTAAGTGTTTCTACCGTATCTATTAAGGATGCTTTAACTTTGAGGAAGCTTCAGGAGGCGGGGAGTTCTGCTGCTCCGGAGGAGAGCCCTGAGCATCGCCATAGCATATAGGCTTTTTTGTATATGTACTATGTATCTTTCCTTGTAATTTTGAATAAGATACCTTTTTGCATAACTTAAGAAATGTACTTGCATTGTTTGCGAAGTTTTATTATTTTTGACCAAGTATAGTGGCTGCGTTATTATACTTGCATTGTTTATATTTGACCAAGTGTATTGGCTTATTAAGTGCGTGACTTTAAGAAATATACTTGCACTGTTTGCTAAGTTTTATTATTTTTGACCAAGTGTCTTGGCTCGTTATTTGCTAAGCTTGTACGGTGTACTTAATATTTTGCGCACCCGTCGTGAGATGCGCACGTGAAAACTTACTTCGACGTCTCAAAAGTAAGGCGCTTAGCAAGGATGCGTGATCCAATGTTGATGGGTTTGCAACCCTCTTACTCAACGAGTGAATTAGTAGGTTAACTCATCCTTTATGCCTTCGTGGGTCTTTAATTAGTGCATGCACGCCATGTAGGCAAAGATATAAGATAACAATATTGACATATATAAGTATGTGTGTAATAAAGTGAAATACGCTATGGAGTTAGCTAGAAACCATAACATTTTTATTGATACTTGCAAGTTTTTGAAAAAAGAAAAGATACAATTCCTAGGAAAGTAAAGAAAAACAAACACTTATTGGGCATCTCGTAGGATGCAAAGGTGTCTGTGTAGTGGCCGTAGCCTAAAAGTAACATCTTTTGAGATTGCAGATGTTCCAAGTGCGCGCTAGGTCATGACCTTCCATGTCGCGCAGTCTGTATGCGTCGTTGCCAAGCGCATCTGTGACCTCGTAAGGTCCTTCCCATTTTTGTCCGAGCTTGCCTGTGTCTTCTGCGTGGCTCGCATCATTGGCGCGGTAAACAAAGTCTCCTGGTCTGAATGAAGTGTGTTTGACCTTTGCATCATAATACTTCTTCATTTTTGCCTTAGCCTATGCTTCGCGTATAGCTGCGCGTTCACGCCTTTCTTCCAGTAAATCCAAATCTATGCGCCGTTCCTCGTCGTTTGTTGTGACGTTGACCTCTGCTGTGCGTATAGTTGGCATTCCTATCTCAGCTGGTATGACGGCTTCTGTTCCATAGATTAGGGAGAATGGCGTGTCGCCAGTACTGGTTTTGATTGTTGTGCGATGCGCCCATAAGACATGCGAGAGCTCATCCACCCACCTTCCTTTATGTCTGTCGAGGCGTGCTTTTATTCCTTCGCCTAAGCTGCGGTTTGCGCGCTCAACTAGGCCATTGGTTTGTGGGTGTTTCACTGAAGCGAAGTGTTGCGTGATGTTCAATTGCGCGCACCAATCTTTGAATGGGTTATCACAGAATTGTTTTCCGTTGTCTGATATAATCTCTCCTGGTAGTCCGAAGCGACAGACAATGTTGTCCCAGACAAAGCGTTTGACTTGGTTTCCTGTGATGCTCACCACCGCCTTTGCTTCAATCCACTTCGTAAAGTAGTCTATGGCTACGATGAGGAACTTTACTCCTCCTGCTGCTACAGGAAAGGGTCCTGCGATGTCAATGCCCCATTTATAAAATGGCCATGGTGAGGTAATAGGTGTTAGCTCTTGTTGTGGTTGGCGTGGGATTGGCCTATGTACTTGATAATTGCTGCATTTCTTTATCAGATTGCGTGCGTCGCGATGCATAGTTGGCCAATAATACCCTGACCTTAGAGCGCTTGCCACCACAGATCGTGGCCCTGAGTGCATACTACATGATCCAGCGTGGATTTCTCTGAGTACGTAGTCTGCTTGAAGAGGTCCAACACATCTGAGCCAGGGTTGTAAAAAAGAGCGTCGATAGAGTATGTTATCTCGTAGTTCAAACCGTTGCGCTGTGCGCCGCACTCTTCGAGCGTCCTTATTATCTTGTGGTAGAATTCCCTTGCTGATGAATTCAATGATAGGCGTCATCCATGTATGGTCTTGTTCTTCTATCACTGTGGATATCTCCATTTCTAAGATTGACTTGTTTTTTAGGGTTTCTACCAATACCTGTTTTGATAGGTGCGCGAAGCTTGTGGATGCGATTTTGCTGAGCGCATCCGCTTTCCTGTTATCTCCTCTGGGCACTTGTTTTATCGTGACAAAGTTTTTGATTAAAGCCTTGGTCTTTTCTAGGTATTGGATCATGTGTTCGTCCTTGGCTTCATATTCACCTAGCACATGGTTAGCGACTAGCCGAGAATCTACATTCGCTTCTAAGTTGCGTACACCCATTTGAATTGCGATGCGTAGTCCGGCTAGCAGGGCTTCGTATTCTACCTCATTGTTTGTGGCTGTGAATTCGAAGCGCAGTGCGTAGGTGAATTCCATACCTTCTGGATTTGTAAGAATAAGGCCCGCACCTGATCCATCTACACATGAGGACCCATCTGTAAACAGAATCCAGGGTTCCTGTAGATCTGTTTTGGTTGCAGGTGTTGGACTGTCATTATCTGGCTTCTCCACAATGAAATCGGCTAAGATTTGTCCTTTGATTGCAGTGCGCGGTCTATATGAGATGTTATATTCACTTAACAGTACACTCCACTTCTGTAAGCGTCCTGATGCGTCAGGTTTGGAGATAACTTGTTTTATTGGCTGATCAGTGATTACAGCTATTGGATGCGCTTGAAGTATCTGCGCAACCTTTTGGCTGCGAACACAAGGGCTAAGACCAGCTTTTCCATAGCGCTGTAGTTAGTCTCTGTCTTCTTTAGGGCTTTGCTTACAAAGTATATGGGTGTCTGGATGGAGTTCCTATCTGTCAATAGTACTGCGCTAACTGCTCCATGGTTTGCCGATAAGTACATGATTAGCTCTTCCCCTGGTCGCGGTGCGACAAGTTTGGGAAGAGATGCCAGATGGTGTTTTAGTTGTTGGAAAGCTTCCTCCGCTTCTTCGGTCCAGCGAAAATCTCCCTTTTTGGTGCACTTTGTGAGTGTTTTAAAGAGGGGAAGGGATTTGTCTGCTGACTTTGATAAGAAACGGTTTAGGCCTGCTAACTTTCCATTTAATGACTGGACTTCCTTAAGTATGCGTGGTGAGGGGCGATCAATAACAGCCTTTGTTTTTTCAGGACAAGGTTTGATTCCATCGGGTTCTATCAAGTATCCAAGGAACATACCTTCGGTTGCGCCGAAGGTGCACTTCTTAGGATTTAATTTCATATTTATTCGTCCCAATGTTCTGAACGTTTCCTCTATATCACGCACCAACTCATCCTCTGTGTGGCTTTTGATAACAAGGTCGTCAACGTAGACTTCCAAGTTGCGGCCTACTTGCTTTTCGAAAGCTGTGTCTACCAGCCGTTGGTATGTCGCGCCTGCATTTTTTAAGCCAAAAGGCATTTTTGTGTAGCAGTACACTCCTTGACTGGTGCGGAAAGCTGTTTTTTCTTCCTCTTCAACTGCCATCTGAATTTGATGGTACCCTTTGTATGTGTCTAGGAAGCATTTGAAAGGGTATCCGCACAGGGATTCTACTTTCCAGTATATTTCTGGCAGTGGGTAGCAGTCCTGTGGACATGCTTTGTTGAGGTCCGTGAAGTCCACGCACATTCTCCAACTGCCGTCGCTCTTCTTCACCATAACTGGGTTAGAGAGTCAGTCGTGGTAGTACACTTAGCGCATGATACCTGCGTCTACAAGCTTGTGTACTTCTTCAGAATAGCCTTTGCACGATCTAGGGCCTGACCGCGCTTCTTTTGTCGTATTGGGGGATATCCTTGTCGGATTTGTAGCTTATGCTCTGTGATAGAGCGTGGCACTCCTGTCATGTGCTTTGGTTCCCACGCGAAGATGTCCAGGTTCCTCTGCAAGAGTGCGCATACGGCTGCTTTGCCTTTGTCAGATAAAGATCCACCAATTGAAACTTGTTGTTCCGGGTAATCGGGATGAATGGCGACTTTCAGATTTGGTGTTTTTTCTGCGCGCTGTTCTGGAATAGTTTCTACTTCGGTTGTTACCACATTGCATTCTCTTGGTGGTATTGTTGTGTTATAGAGGGTGACGACTCCTCCTTTCACTGGAAACTTAAGCATTCCGTGCGCTGTGGATGGTACAGCGTACATGGATGATATTCCAGGTCTCCCAATGATACCATTGTATGGTGAGGGAGACTTTATTACCATGAAGTTTATCCATGTTGCAGTTGAGTGTTGTTCATCTCCTACGACCACTAACAAGCGTAGCTGCCCCATCGGCCAGATCTTTTCTCCTGTAAATCCAGTAAATGACGTTGTTGCTGGTATCAATTGATTTTGGATTTCAGGTCGCAATCTCTTGAAACAATGGTCATACAAGATGTCTGCGGATGCTCCTCCGTTAATGTACATACGGTGGATATCATGTCCTCCCGTATGTATTTCAATAGTCAGAGGTTCCACCACTGCGTTGTCCGCAGCAAGGGTAGGGAAAGATATCTCTTTCTCGGGGGAGAATTTTTGGCTGACCTTTTGCCTTATCTTGCGCTGCCATGATTGTATCATGTATATGGTATCATCTTTTTCTTTGGGGGGCTCTTTCTTACCTCCGCCCCTTTGTTTGTCTTTCCCTTCTTTGATGTTTTTTACCAGGTGGTCCATTCTACCTTCTCTTACTAACTTTTCAATTAGTTGTTTTAGCTGGACGCACTCATTAGTTGTATGGCCTTTTTGACCATGGTACTCGTAATATCCGTTTCCTATGCGCTTTTCCTCTGCAGTGCGCATTGGTGGCGGTTTTGGGAAGTTTGCGCCCTCTGTTACAAATATTTCCCTTGGGGTTTTCGTAAGAGGGGTATATTTGTCATTGTCCCTTCCATTGCGGTAATTCCCGCTGCGGTTGTTATTCTGATCATTGGATTGTCTCTGAGGCTGCTCTTGCTGCCTATAGTTCGAATAACCCTTTTTGCTGTCCGCAGCGGCTGCCTCTCCTTGTATAAAGGATCTAGTGCGCTTTGTTAGCTCATCAAAAGTTTGTGGAACTTTGTCGTTTAGCTTTCGGATGAGTTCTGGGTTATTAATCCCATTCATGAACCCTGAAATTTTTAGGATTTCTGGACATGCTTTGACTTGTATGCACTCATCCTTGAAGCGTTCCATAAAAGCGCTGGTTGATTCCCCTTGACGCTGTTTCACTCTTGCTAGCTCAACAGGGTTTTTAGCGCACTTCTTTCGCTGGGTGAAGTTGAGACGGAATGCTTTCCGTAATTCCTCGAACCCACCGATGCTCCTACGTGGGAGTTTGCTAAACCATGTGCGCGCGTTTCCTACTAACGTAGAATTAAACATGTGGCACCACACAGGCTGTGGCCAGTTTTCGATAGTGGCGGCTGATTCGAAAACTTTTAGGTGATCATCGGGATCACTGTTCCATCATATGTTTTCACGTTAGTGGGCATGCGCATGCGTTTGCGGTCTGAGTAATCGCTGATGCGCCGTGTAAACGCGTCAACTTTCTGGCGGCGCCATGGAAGAGACATATCTTCGTTCTCTTCATCGCGACGCCTTCCTCTTGACTTCCAGTGGCCTGTCTCTTTATCCTCGTTGTCCGAGGAGTCACTAGAAGAGTACTCTCTTTTTCGGCGCTTGCGCCAGCTTCTTTCAGAAGAAGAACTTGAGGGATCTCCACTTGGGGATCTTCTTTTCCCCAATCTGTCTTGGGTCCTCTTACTTCCCGGTTTGGAGGATCCTTGGCTTGGCGAATGTTGAGGTCCTAATCGGTCTTGTATCCCCCGACTGCCAAGTCTGGGGTGAACATTAGTGCGCCTCCGGCTATCTTTTGAGTATTGTGAATCAGATATCGTACCCAGCCTATCATGGATAGTGGTACGTTCTGCGCGTCTTCCTCGTGGGTGGCGCAGTGGTGATGGTTCGCGTTCAGGACCAAAATTTAGTCGAGCTTGTAGGCTTGTACTTGCCCTTCTCCTTGCTTCTTCCTGCATGAGGGCGGTTAAGGTTTCATAGTTTTGGGACACAAAATTTCCCAGAGTTAGATTGGGTGCATCCTCAGTTGTTGCAAGAATGTCTGCCTCAGCATTAGGCACCCTTTCTCGGTTAGGCGCGCCTGGTGGCACAGTGTTGTTCACTGCGGGTATAGTTTGGTGAGGAGTAGTGAAGAGGGTGCACTGGAGTTCCTCAACGCTTGGGACCACTGGAGTGACTTGGGTAGTCCTTACAGGTAGTTCTACCACTGGAAGAGGTTGGGTAGTCCCTGCCTCTTGGTGACCAGGTGCGCTGGTTGTTCCAGCGACCTGTCTAGAGGTCAAATCTTGTTGATTCTTTCTCTGATGGTCACGTTTTTCTGACTGCGGAGTCCGCTGGCTTGAATTCTTATTCTTTGTCATTCTAGTCTTTTGTTCTTAGTAGGGTCCCACGGATGGCGCCACTTGTTGATACAAAAGTTGGGCGTTCCTGGTTATGGGCTCTTGCTCTCGTACCAATTCGCTTCTTAGTACTTGTAACCTGCGCACTAAGAAAATAAACAACACCGTTAGGCTTATCGTGGGATTGTCTCCCACGATTAGACTCCGGCGTGAGAGTAAGTAATCGATTTAGGGTTCTCGTTAAGAGTTAGGGTTTTTGAATCGTACCTTTGAATGAGAGATGTCATTCCTTATATAGGGGCTGAAACCGTGTAGGTTTCTTGCTCCTTACTCTTCGCACGCGTAGTGCTTATCCGGGGTAAGGATATATATTCCATGAATAGAAGATCCTTATCGCATGCCCGGTTAGTTTGGTTGGGCTTTGGGCTTCGTGAACCCAAGCCGTTATTATTATGGCCCAAGTCATTCGTTATGATAGCCCACTCGTGGTGGGTTTGGGCCGAGTAATGTTTTCATTTGGGCTCGTGGCCCATATATAAACTATACGTCATCAAAAACCCTTATAGATATTGCAAGAATCTACAAGTGTTTTTAATTTTTTAAATATAAATGAGTTACATTACGTTTAAGAATTTATTTCGTCATTTTGGGTATTTTCTAAAGTTATTCGTATAACATGAGCCCGTGTCTATTTAAGCCCATGCCCGTTCCGGCCGAGCCCATTTAGACCGTGGCCCGTGTCCACCTCGCCTGCCCGTTTTGCCACCTCTGTATGAGATTTTCAAAATGTTTTGCTTTTTAATCTATGTAACTTTTTAAACTTCATCAGTTTATGCATTTAACCTATTTGACATTTTATTTTACTTTATGCTTTATGTGTTATGCTTCTATGCTTTATATATACTTTTAGTTTTAGATTATATTTTTTTCTGTACAATTAATCTAATTGCTTGTTGTGTAAAAAAAAATTGTATCCAAATTACCAAACATAAAAGTAAATTAATTACCTTCTTATAAGTCTTTGTTAACAATATTTGCAATAACACAGTTAATGAAATCATTAGATAGTGAAAGTTGTCGCATGTTTTCATGAAAGCAGTATCACTATTCTCGAGTTTACTTTAAAATAAGGGTATAATATATCTATATTTTACCTCTCTCATATATGTATTGCTAAGAAGGGATTGAGTATTATTGTTATTGTATAAGATAGTGAAAAAGTATGACATGTTCCTCCTCAAATAGAAATTATAGATATATAGCATTAAGAAGATTTATAGAAAAACATGTATCATTGTTCACACAAAAAATTCGTAAAGCATATCTACCCATGTTTGATAAGTAAAGTTAGACCTTTGGTGAATGTTTATATTTCAGAAGTAACAAAAAAATTAGAGAAATTTCCTCACCTTTTGAATTTTTGGTCCATAATTTTTTTTTAAATAACAGTTTTTGGAAAGGTCTCGTTAGACCAACCTACTATGTGACTCTATAATATTTTTGACACGTGTTTGATATTTAATTACAACAGTACTAGTGGTTGGTGTGATATTTTTGCTAGGCCAACGGTTAATTTTTGTACGACTGACGGTTTTATACCATCGTATGATCAATTTTCGTCTTTTTCCAAAGTAAACAAAAAATATCATTTTTATATTTTTATATTTTCTTAATTGTATTTGTTTTTTACTTTGAAAAAGACCAAATTGGTAACATGAAAATGTAATAACCATCAGTTGAACAAAAAATAGTCGTCAGTCTATCATAACGATTCTACAAACCAAATCAAATGTGGCCATTTTGAGAATTTTCTCAGAAGAAGCAAACCCGCTTTCCAAAAAAATGAAATATTAGACAGCGTGTAGTGGTGACCAACATCGCCACCGGCAACTCAGCGCCACACCAGCTTTTCACTTCACCACCAACATCACCGCTAACATAGCCAACTTCATTACCGAAATGTACCCAACTTTAACACAAATATACACACAAACCAATATCACAGTTCACATACACACAACATAAGGCGGTTGTTCCACAAACCGACATCGCTCTTTTCTGCTTCAACAACGCATCCGGGGAGGCGGATGGGGAGTTATAAGAATGACACATCCTTAAGCCGATGCGTCCAAAATACCCTTACACTTGTACAAAAAGTTGTATTGGTCAGGCAAAAAATGTGTGACGATATGCATATAGTCTCACACGTTTTTTTCGTTGTGTGTCACTAAAGGTCCGGCCACCGTAGGTGGCATATGGTCACATTGTTGAGTTCGTGGCCTTTTCCATCGAAAAAGAGTGACCAAAACCCCGAATATGTGTGACAAATTAGGCACAAGTTTTGTTGGATTGGTCATTATCAATGACCGTAAACACTTTATAGTCACGCAAATGTTTTTTTGAGAGTAACTACTTTTCAACCTTTGGCCACATACATATATAATATATGCGACATTTGAGATGATATATTCAAGTAAATGTGTATTTTGTGTGACTATTTCCCGTCCTGTGGCCACATGAATATACAATAAATGTAACGTTTGTGATGATTTAGTCACACAATGGGTGTTGTTTAGTAACGCGGAATAATACCTGCATGAAATTAATTCATATGCATGATAGTGGATGGTAGAATCATAGTTAGTGCTTGTGATTGATTTTTGTTGTATGCGTCGATGAATGAATTTATATTGCAATTGGAATTGATAGTGGACGATCGATTTATTATTAGTGGGTTGTATTGGTTGTAATTGAATTGGTGAGTAATGATAGGATAGCAATCTGCTATTCAGAAACGAATATCGTTTCAACAGACAAGAGAGATTTTCAATCTCAAATAAACACGATGGTTTTCAATCTAAAAACTCATACTTTCATTACTGAGGTAAGGCCTCTATTTATACAGAGATAAAGCATGTGGAATAGTTCCCCTACATTATTGTACACTAATAATTTACACCTACAGCTACTAGATGGCCGACAGGCCTTACATTATTTTTCTTGCATTGCTATTAAAAGACAAACCTACATCACACCACACTAAAGAAAAGGTTAAAAAAGTAAAAATAAAGCCTGAACAAATGGCATATTACTGTTATCACTGAGCTTAAAGATTCTTGTTCTTTTGTCTTCATTCTTGTCGACCTCTTTTCTCTTTATTTTCTTTTGTCTTTATTCTTGTCGACTTCGCTTGTCTTGATTTTTTCATTCTTGCATCTGCGTTTCTGAACAGTTTTCACATACGTGTCTTGATATGTTGAATAGTCTTTGACACAGTGCAATTTTGCAATCTTCTGGAAGAGCTGAGAGTGGTCCAGTAATCTTCTCAAACGGCTCTTCAAAATCTACTAAGACTTTTAGTTCTTCTTCACTAATTCCTTTTGAATAATGCGAATAAATCAACATACTGTTTTTAAAGTAATTAATTTTAATATCTGCCTTTTGCTTTGTTCCTGTTCCAAGTTTTAGTGATGCAAAAAAGACTCCTGTAAGTGCATCTACTAAATTTAAGGAAGATGGGATTGTTGGTGGTGATTCGTCTTTTTGATCGTTTCTTGGTGGGTAGTTTTCGTTATTGACTCCCAATTCTGCTAATGCGATTGATGGTACTAAGTGCTTGTGGTTATTGCTGTCGAAGATCGGATAACTTGAATGTAGCTTAAAATACAATGGTCTGTCTCTGGCGAAATAGGCATTGTATGTTTTGATGAGGTTTTGTATCTGCATAGGAAATTCTTGAAATTCTCGTATACTTGTTCCGTCTGGGTAAATTGTATCTACTAATCCATGAACAAAATATTCATGAATGTCTGTTGGTGCTGCTCCTGGTAAAAATACTACTTTTGGTCCTATCGGTCGCTTGCTTTGATAGAACGATTTGGTAGCTTGGACTTCATCGTAGTATATAACGCTATCCCAAAGTTTTTGGAATTTTTCAACGGATGGCTTCTTCCTTTCTTCTCTTTCTCTTGTAGTTGGAATACTTCTTATCAAATCAATTGGATTTATTCTGGATGTTTGTTCCTGTAATCTCTGATTGAAAGAGATGAATCTTCTTGATTTTTGAACTTCTTCTGTTGCAACTGTCTTGTATGATTCTTTGAGTGCTTGTTGTGCTTCTTCTTTTGATGTGTAGCTTTTGTGGGTAACGCTTTGCCCTATTATGTGTGGACTTGCGAGTGCCCAATCGGAATAGATGCCTTTGAATGGTCCATTAAAAATAATGTACCACTTTTTCTTGCCAATGCTTGAATTTTGTACTATCTTTTCAACGTCTTCTTCCATTTTTGTAAATTCATATTAGATTGAGGGATTGGAGTTCCATCAATACTTAATACTGATTTAGATAGATTAGATTGAGGGATTGGAATTCCGTCAATATCTAATCCTAATAATTCTTTTCCATTCTGAATAGCCTTCATACATCCTGCCCAAGTGTCGTCGGATGCATTTGTTTCAACTATCAAAAAATCTTTTGTTTCTGGGTTATATAATTCTGGTAAACATTATACATTTGTTTTAATATTTTGTACAAGTTGGGTGTCGGATGGTGTCCATTCCCAACGAATTTTTTCAGAAATTTTCTTTTGTAAAACTTTTCTTTCTTTTGCTAAATTTTTCAAAAATCCTTTTTGATTATTATCCATAGTATTTGTTTTATTAATAATCAGAGGATGTGTATATGCATATATTTCAATATCTGAGTCGATATGTGAATCTTCAATAGGCTCATCTCCTAAATTATATGCTATTTTTAATACTTTCGTTTCTTTCCTTTTTCCCTTTTTCGGACATTTATTTGCATAATGACCTTCTTCATGGCATAGCCAACATCTACAATCTTTCTTTTTAGATGGGCAATATTTGGAATTATCTTGATTTTTGTATTTTTGACGATGTTGTTTTCTATTTCTAAAATAATTTTGTTTTGAATTTCTTTTATAAAAGTTTTTATATTTCGGATTATATGCTTTTCTTTTCCATATTTTCTTTTGTTTTTTATATGATTTTTGGAAGCATCCATAGTTGCCTACTCTGTCGGATTGTTTTTCACAACAAAGTTCAACTTGTGCCTCTTTTTTAGCTATTTCTTGTAAACATTTTTTCCTAACCCATGCTTTTGCTGTAGTGATCCAGGCTCCTAAAGTATCTTCTATTATCTTTGTATTGTCTTGTAATATTGTTGCATACGAATTTTTTAATTTTGTTGCTATCGATTCGGGAAGTTTATTGAAAAACATTTCCAAAGCTGATCGTTGCCTTGTAGTATCTAGTTTATAATATTGATCCGAAAATTCACATATGAAGGAATCTAGATAACACGTGTTTCATATTTTAAGATTAATTAATCTCCAATATGCGTGTTCTCTAAAAGCTTCATTTGATGCTTCTTTTCCTGGAATTCTTCCAGTAAATTCTTGTACTATACATGCTACGATATTTTTAAAAGTTATCATAGCGTCGGTTGTTGCTATTCTTGATAATTCTAGTTCATCTATGTAGCACCCCCAACTCGAAATACGGCAGCTGACATGCTGGGGGCACTACGCAAATCAAAACCAGGCATCTTTATAGCTAATGACCACAACACGGGACGTTTAAAAATGCCTCAAAACACATCATTCGTTTTACAAACCATTTTAGAGTACATAGACTCTTTAACAAATAGTAGCGGAATATAAATAAAAGTTTGCAGCGGAAAATGACAAAGTTTAGCAGCGGAAAAACCAAGTTTAGTAGTGGAAATACAAAGTTTAGCAGCGGAAAGTAAATAAGTTTAGCAGCTGAAAATATTAAAGACACACCAAGGTTTTACGAATGACATGAAAAAAATAAAGATAGTAAAAGTGATAAAGCTGCCTTGACGGAAAACTTCCTTCGTCCAGCCACTCCACCACGCCCAAGATCATAAGCTCCAAAACTTAATTTGTAGTAGTACCTGAGTAACACATGCTTAAAAGTCAACACAAAGGTTGAGTGTAATCCATAGGTTTAAAATAATAAAGTTAAGCACAAGGGTTTTAATCATATGATATAAGCAACAAATGCAAATACCAGGGTAATCAAGGTAACACCCAATATGTAGAGGCAACACGTGCATACATACGGTTGATGATGCTAAGCTCATGACACGCAAAACGTTAACCAATATATAACCATAAGTCAACAATAAACCGCGGAATTTCAATATATAAAGTGCCCCCAAGGCCGGGTACTTGCCATATACCTAGCAAAATCGAATATAGTACACCCAGATTGCCTATCAAGCAAAAGGGATGGGAGGGTCAATTCCTATAGGCCTATATCCATATATTCGCGCTCACTCGCAAGTGATTAATGGCTCATGATCGGAGGGTCTTTCAGGCAAGACAAGCTACTTAGCACATCGTCAGGAAAGTATATCAATCAGGAAAAGCATACCAAAAATACTTGTGCTCATAAAACATTTAAAGCATGTGTCTCACCCCATAGGTTTATAAACAATTAAAATATAAAAGCGAGGCTATGAATCACACCTTAACAATAGCAGCAGGAAACGAGATATAGCAATCAATCAATAATGCGTCACAGCCAAATGGACCTTAGCACAACCTAGTCAATATATATGGCATAACTCAGAACTATACTCGAATCTCAATAAACAATGCTTGAATAAAAGATTTTGTAAAATACAATGGCATTTGAAAGAAAATAGATTTTAAAAGTCTCGTGTGGGTGACGAGAAAGAAAGATAGAGAGAATATGTCGTCGAGAGCGTACGTCAATGCGAGAAAGTCAAGAGTAAACGAAAGAATAACTCGAAGAAAAGAAATCAAAATGAAAATAAATACTTATACGTATAAACAATTAATATGCTAAAAGAAACTAGTTTCGGCGATTTTACCCATTTTCCCAAAACGAAACGTTGAAAACAATGTAGTTTAAAAAGGTTTTCAAAATATAATGCAATCCTTAAACATTAAAAGTTTATAAAAGATTTTTACAAAATTTCGGCATGACCTGCCCGTTTATACAACGTTTTCCCGAGTCAACGACTCTTTATTTTCAAACAATATTACTATATATATAAGTAAATATGATTGGATATATCATTCGCGTAGTCCATTAGTTGTTTAGGTTTATCGACCATTTTGTATTGTTCGGATTCCAGGTACGTTAAGATCTTTACGGGCCAAACGTACCCTACCTTCTCGTGTACCAAAGGGTCCATAACATCCAAATAACCAAGGCCGTAAATCCAATATGTCCAATTCAAGCTCACAATACAACAATACGGAAACATGTCCGATATCCAAATCCTCTTAACTATAACCAACTTGTTTTATAGTTTCATATTTATTAATCCGTTTTATTCAAACTTAGCCGAAACAAGTTCCAAAATATATAACAATATCAAATAACCACGAGAATCAACAAATAATACAAAAATTAACCGAGTCACACCGGGTCGACCCGGTGTTGACCAGTCAACTATCAGTCAAAGGGGGCCCACACGAGTCATTAAATACCATTTATACTTATAAATATATATAATAAAATTTAAAACGTATAAATACATACATATATATATATATATATATATATATATATATATATATATATATATATATATATATATATATATATATATATATATAATAAATAAAAATATGAAATTTTTATCAAAATATTTTAAGATGAAAATTAAAAATATAGTTTATTTTTAAAGGATTTTCGGAATAATTAATAAATAAATAAAAGTTTATAAAATAAATTTTTATAAAAATTATTTTCGGTAAATAATAAAAATGTATTAAAATTTATAAAATTTTCGGATTTAATAAAATATTTACGGAAAATATTATTATTATTATCTAAAAATACGAAAATTATATTATTAACGTTTTTAATGTTTTTAAATAAATAAAAATGAAATAAATACAAAAGAAAATAAAAAATACATAAGGGTGCGTTTGGGTTGTTACCGAGCAAGAAAAGAAAGGAAAAAGAGTGGCTCGTGGTGGTGGCTCGTGGTGGTGTTGATGGTGGTGAGAGGGTGCGGCGGTGGTGGTGGATTAGGGGTGTTCGGGATGGTTTTGATTAAAACGGCTTGTACAACCGGAACGGGGACGTCCCGATCTATAAAATATAAAAAGTTTGATTTTTGAGTTGGCCGGAAAATTTTTCAGTGGCCGGAAAAGTCGCCGGCGGTGGGGGGTTTGTGGTGGTCGCCGATCGGAAAAAAAAGAAGGGAGGGAGAGAGAGAGAGAATTTGGTGAGTGTGTGTGTGTGTGATTTTATTAATTAAAATGAGATAGTGGGGTGTGTGGAGGTATATATATGATGAAAATAGTATAGGGTAAGTTTTGTAATTAGTGAAAGTGTAGGGTAGATGTAGGGTGGTATTCCAAGGGCCAATATTGCCAACGTAGTAAACTTCTAACATTAAACGCTCCGGAGCTCGAACGACATAGCAAACGGACTCAAAATTTACGAAACTTGCGCCATTGTTCACGAAATAATTTATCCAATAAAATCAAGCATAAACTTCAGAGTTTTTCCAAAACTTAAAATAATTCAAATAATTTGGCAAATGCAATACAATTCGAGTGTTCTAGGTTGTGCTGAGTCAATCAAGGAATAAAGTTCTCGTTTCCAATATATCTCACGTTTCCCAAGCCCAAATATTGCCAACGTAGTAAACTTCTAACGTTAAACGCTCCGGGGCTCGAACGACATAGCAAACGGACTCAAAATTTACGAAACTTGCGCCATTGTTCACGAAATAATTTATCCAATAAAATCAAGCATAAACTTCAGAGTTTTTCCAAAACTTAAAATAATTCAAATAATTTGGCAAATGCAATACAATTCGAGTGTTCTAGGTTGTGCTGAGTCAATCAAGGAATAAAGTTCTCGTTTCCAATATATCTCACGTTTCCCAAGCCCAAATATTGCCAACGTAGTAAACTTCTAACATTAAACGCTCCGGGGCTCGAACGACATAGCAAACGGACTCAAAATTTACGAAACTTGCGCCATTGTTCACGAAATAATTTATCCAATAAAATCAAGCATAAACTTCAGAGTTTTTCCAAAACTTAAAATAATTCAAATAATTTGGCAAATGCAATACAATTCGAGTGTTCTAGGTTGTGCTGAGTCAATCAAGGAATAAAGTTCTCGTTTCCAATATATCTCACGTTTCCCAAGCCCAAATAATCACAAATAAAAGTTTTAATGTGTCTCAGCTATGAAAATAAATATTTTGGCTAGTAATAAGTTTTAGAAAAAAAGTACCGGGGGTTACATCTATAGACTCTAAAAATCTATAAACATTTCCTGATGTTTTGTATATTATGAAATTGAGTAAATCTCTTGGTTGTAATGCTCGTAATTCTTCGGTTAATTGTATTTGAGCACTTAACCTATTATTCCAATCTTGAATTTTATCATCTATTTCTGTTTCACAGTCGATGTTTAGGATTTTATCATTCATTCTAGTTATTGGTATTTTTGGTATATATTGAGAAGGTATTCGTTCCCATTTACCTTTCTTGTTTCTAATCATTCCTTGTTGATATAAATATCTTTCCGTATGTGTTGGAGGTTTATAATCAAATTGTCTTTGTAAATCTTCGTCTTTATAGGATTTTTTTTTCTTTTTTGTGCAAAATTATAATTTGTGTAAGAACTTTCTCCAGGATAATTATATGGGTTTTCGTATGGATTTTCGTCTGAACTATAATCCTGTACTACATCTGCATCTTCTCTCGTTTCCTTATTTGTTTCAGATGGTATGTCTAATGATGACATTAATTTAGTGAGAGTTTCGATTTGTTCTTCGAGATTTTCCTTTATGTTATTCGTAATGGTGGGATGACTTTAAGAGTTGATCTTTTCAATAATGTTTCTTTTATTTTTGTAATAGTAATATCTTTATCTTGCTCTTGAGTATCGACTATAATTGATAGTTGTTCAATTATATTTATTTGACTTTGTTCCAAATTTTCAAATTCTTTTGTCTTTTTGTTTAATAATATTTGCATAGTATTTATCTTTTTTTGCATTGTTTTAGATAACTCTTGTAGTTGTCTTAGTATTATAAAACTTAATGTTTCAATTATATTATTAAGTGTTGAGTTTAATATATCTATTTTGTCTCCAATAGATTGTTTTGTATCGTCATTATTTATTATATTAATTCCATATGATGTTCCTTCTGGCAAGTTTTGTGGTATTTTAAATAAAGTTTGTTTATATGGTATAAATGGTTCGGATGATTTAATATTTTTACTATTTTCAATATTTATTTTTTGATCAGAAAGAGTCTTGGAAATATAATTCGTTTATATTTTAACAAATTGTTGGACTTCTTTTTTTTTTTAGTAATAGTTCTGTTGTATATGCTAATCTTTTTCTTTCATATGCTAATGTTCTAGTCATTACTTTTAGACCTTCGTAAGGATTTCTCAACCTTGTTCTAGTTAGTAAATGATCTATTGTATATGATATTTCTCCTATATCTTCTTCTAAATCTTTTAATCTTTTATGTAATAGTATTTTTTGTAACCCTGAGTCCATTATGTGTTTGTTTTATTTGTAATTTTATATTGTTTATATTCTTAGACTTAGTGATCGTAACATTTCTTTCGTTTCTTTTAATTCTTTTATTACTTCATTTTTAGTATTAGAGGATTCTCCATTTGTTACTGAAATTGGTCTTTCAATTTGTGGTATCCATATTGATGGTATATCAGATGTTGATTTTCTACTTCTTTCAATATATTTATGTTTTGAAAACATGTTTGGTGTTTTAAGACTAAGTAATGGTTCAAAAAGTTTATCAATATGAATTCTATCATTTGTTTTAAAAGTTATACTATGATGTGACTTAGTGAGTGCATAGTTTATTTGATATGTTACTGTAAAAGGTTTATTTCCTTTGTAAATAAATGATCTTCTTAATAATTGGTTTCTAATTGTAATACTTTTATTTATATCTTTATCTTTTAAACTTAATCCTGTTTGAATATTAACGTTAAATTTTATTTTACCTTCGGCTAAGTTTCCTTTTCCTCTAGCAATAATACTTTCTTCTTTATCGATAATTCTATCATCTCTTAATTCTAATTCAATAGGTGTGTTACAACCCATAAATGTACTTTTTAATATTACTTGTATGGTTGATATATGAATGTATGCTATTTTACTTCTATCTTTTTCATTCATTTGTTTAATTCGATTATTTATTTGTTGTTTATTAATTATAGGAATAACAATATTACCTCTTGTTTGTTCAATAGGAATTGGTTCTTCTCCAATAATTTTTCCAAAATATATTATATTTTTTCGTGAAAATAATTCTCTAAGTGACCTTGAATAATCAAAATTATGTTTTTCTGATAGAGTAAATTTTGATCTTCTAATAGCTGTTCTATTAATAATAGTATCTAACATAAATCCTGATTCATCTTCATTTTCATGAATAATAGTTATATCTTCTTTATCTATTGTTGGTAATTCTGACATTTTAATGAATTTTAACAAGTTAAAATTTTAGATAATACTTGCTTCCTAGCTTATTTAATTCTTCTTGATGACTGCTTGTAATTCTTTTATTTTCTTGATTGTCTTGTTTGTCGATATTGCTTTTGACATGGTGAATTAATTCTTGACGAAGCTCCAAATTAATTGTTGACGAAACTCTAATACCAAGAATGTAACGCGGAATAGTACCTGCATGAAATTAATTCATATGCATGATAGTGGATGGTAGAATCATAGTTAGTGCTTGTGATTGATTTTTGTTGTATGCGTCGATGAATGAATTCATATTGCAATTGGGATTGATAGTGGACGATTGATTTATTATTAGTGGGTTGTGTTGGTTGTAATTGAATTGGTGAGTGATGATAGGATAGCAATATGCTATTCAGTAACGAATATCGTTTCAACAGACAAGAGAGATTTTCAATCACAAATAAACACGATGGTTTTCAATCTAAAAACTCATACTTTCATTACTGAGGTAAGACCTCTATTTATACAGAGATAAAGCAGGTGGAATAGTTCCCCTACATTATTGTACACTAATAATTAACACCTACAGCTACTAGGAGAAAAATGAATTTACAAAAATGGAAGAAGACGTTGAAGAGATAGTACAAAATTCAAGCATTAGCAAGAAAAAGTGGTACGTTATTTTTAATGGACCATTCAAAGGCATCTATTCTAATTGGGCACTCGCAAGTCCACACATTATAGGGCAAAGCGTTACCCACATACAATTTAACACAAAATGGCCAAATGTGTTAATAAGTGTGACCATATGTTGTTTAAAGTGAAAAAATGTGTATTTTGTGTGACTATTGATCATCCAATGGCCATGTGAATTTTATGTTTGTGTGGCCTTCTGTAATATTTAGTCACACAAAGCATGGTTGTTTTGGGTATTTAGTCACATACCATTTAGCAAACAGTGGCCAAAAGTGTTAATAAGTGTGACCATATGCTATTTAAAGTGAAGAAATGTGTATTTTGTGTTACTATTTATCATCCAATGGCCACATGAATTTTATGTTTGTGTGGGCTTTTGTAATATTTAATCACACAAAGCATGTTTGTTTTGGGTATTTAGTTACATACCATTAAACAAACAGTGGCCAAAAGTGTTAATAAGTGTGATCATATGCTGTTTAAAGTGAAGAAATGTGTATTTTGTGTGACTATTGATCATCCAATGGCCACGTGAATTTTATGTTTGTGTGGCATTTTGTAATATTTAGTCATACAAAGCATGTTTGTTTTGGGTATATAGTCACATACAATTTAGGAAACAGTGGCCAAAAGTGTTAATAAGTGTGGTCGTATGCTGTTTAAAGTGAAGAAATGTATATTTTGTGTGACTATAGATCATACAATGGCCACGTGAATTTTATGTTTGTGTGGCCTTCTGTAATATTTAGTCACACAACGAATAAAGCAAATAGTGACCAAAACTGATAATAAGTGTGACTATATACATCTTTTAGTCACATTTAAGAAATCAATATATATCAAAACAAATTTATATATATTTCAAAACAAATTCAAATACAATAAAATTGTAAATATAAAATTCGTATATAACTTTATACCCTAGGACCTCCTTTTATACACTAAGGAGTTCTAGTCGGCTTACAATACTTTCCTAAGTATTTATAATCTTTTTCATAAATAACTAATACATATCATACTATACAAGCAATACTAACTATATGAAACAACACTACTAACTTATAACTAGCAGTTGTAACTAATACATTAGCAGTATTAACTTCGAGTAGTCTTAATCTCTGAGCAGTCCACACTTTATACTAGCAGTACTAACTTTCACTAGCAGCACTAACTTTTGTACTAATCTCATCATCTGGATATTCTCCGTCTCTTTTAAGTAGAAAAGACAAAAGTTAGAAGCACATACAATATCCTTTCTTGTCATCGATTACTATGTTTGATTTGTATGTGTATATGCATGTGCTTGCATTTAAGAGATAAGAATAAATTTACCAAGAGCCGACGGAAAAAGCGGTCTGATGTGTCATATGCTTTCAAATACCAATTTTGCTGCAGTTGTAGAACAAAACGAGCAGACAGTTTAGTGTTATTAATCTGTATGAATTTAACGGGGATCGCAAACAGAATTAGAAAACCCTCTAATTAAAAAATGCCTTCATGCAGTTCAAGCTGGTCAAATGGAGAACAAAGTGTCTTCGCAGCTCCGACCTCCCCTTTTGTGTTAGCTTTCACATCCTTCTTGAATTCCTGAAGCATGGATTACATTTATAGGTCAATATATAATACATTTATAGGTCAATCTATAATACATACAACTCACTATTTTTCCCTTTCACAACAGGGACGACCAAGTACTCGAACATCATCTCCCCACTGCCAGATAAAGTAGTCCATATGTGGGCTGTTGAAGACGTGAAAATAGCCTGACTATAAGCTCGATTGCATGACCTCAATATGGACTCAATTGCAGCTTTTGCTTTTGGAACATAATGGCCAATGTCATGAGCTGCCAATGAAGCACAATGATAGAAAAAGGTTAAAACAAGGTTGTAAATAGTGCTGTTCAAATGTATCTCTAGACAACGAGTTAAACTAATGTTACCCGAAGATGCTTGTACAGTTGCTCCATATGAGGACCAAAGTTATTGAGAAATACGACAGGATCACCAAGACAGAGAAGCAAAGTCACCAAAGCATAAGCAACCTAACATGGTGAAACAAGAAGCAAACGTTATAATATCAATATACGAGGAGAACCAAGTAAGGTTATGCAAAGAAGCAGTGCAAACTCTATATTAGAAAAAGATACGGTCATTTACTTACAGCTATATGTTTGCTATATTTATCTGTCCAATGCATGAGTTGCACTTTTATGTGTGCAACTGCTTCATACCATAAGTTAAGTGCAGGGTCTACACCAGGTGGAGGCCAATTACCATTTCCACCATCTTCAAGTGGTGCTAAAATGTTTGACAACATATTGCAAAGTGCATGGTGAAGTTCACTCTTTCATTTATGGGGAGCACGATTTAGAGGATTGGCTTTTGCCACAAAGGAAGCCGAAGCATTTAGACCGCCATCTGTCTTGACCTGCCCAAAGGTATTTACAGTATTACTATATACTTTTCTTTAACAAATAAAATAACTAACCAAAAATTAATATGTTGTAGCTTTAGGTAGCGCATTCCATTAATGATAATGATTGTTTCACTTCGAGTACCACTGGTATCAATCCGCTGAGTTAGCATATACCCCGAGCTTCAGGTAGCGCATTCGATTAATGATTCTTTCTTAAAGGATTAAACGAATTGAACCATAATTTCAAGAAAACATAACATTTAATTAAAACCCCCAAAATCAACGAAATTAAAAACCCAAAAAAAGGAACAAAAATCAAAAGATAAATCTTACCAATAAAACTCAAACCTTGGTGGCGTGTGTTTGGTTTCTCCCAGATCCGGTATTTTTGTGAGGTGTATTTAATCATCTTTATGTATGATCTTTGATGATAAAAAAATAATAATAATTAGATTCAAGACTAGTGTTTTTTCATGGTGTTGTAGGTTTGTAAACCGGCAATATGTGGAATAATTGATTAAAGGTGTGTGGTTTTTTGTAGATTAACTGATTTGGGGGATAATTGGTTTTGTTGTGTGTGGGGGGGGGGGGGGGGGAATTGATTTGAGGATTATGATGGTGGTTTATTTTGTTCGGTTTTTAGATTGATGTATGGAGGGATAATTTGATTTTTGGAGAAAACTTAGAGCGGGACAACTGAAAATGTGAGAGGGAAATCTAATGGGGAATTGATTTGGGGATTATGATGGTGGTTTATTTTGTTTGGTTTTCAAATTGTTGGATGAAGGGGATAATTTGATTTTTGGAGAAAACTTAGAGCAGGACAACTGAAAATGTGAGAGGGAAATCTAATTTAATTTATATATTTTATTTATAAACCAACTAGTTTTATAACACATGAAATACCTTAATCTTTGTTTATATTAGAAGCGGAAATGAGCCGAGCCGATCGTGAAAAACTTAGGATCATATTAGTAAAAAGCTTGAATGAGCCGAGCTTAAACGAGCTCGAGCTCGAGCCTAAGTTGCAGCTCATCTATCAATCGGGCTCGAGCCTGAGTTTTTCATAAAAAAACTTGATTTGGCTCACGAGCCTAAATGACACTATGATATTTGACATATTAAACATGTATAAAATGTTATGCATTTGTATTATAGGTGAACTTATTAACAAGCTCGATAAAAAGCTTATTAACGAGCTCAAAATAGATATATTACGAGCCAAGCTCGAGCTAAACTTTAATTTTTTTTTCTGAATCGCATAAATGAGCCGAGCTCAAGCCAACCAGTGTTAGTTTGAGCTAATTCTTATCGAGCTTTGAGCTCAAGCTCAAGCCTATATATCAAATGAACTAGAAATGTTTAATGAGTTGAGCTTAACCTTATATAAGTTCGACTCGAGTTATTGTTGAGTTTTCAATTCTTAGGTTATATTTCAATTTTAATTTGTGCAGGAAAGTAAAATAAATCGAGCTTTTCGAGTCAAGCTCAAGCCGAGTTCAAACTTTCTCTATCCTGGATAACATGATCGGGAGGTCCCTGAATACTTGCTTCTTAGTGTTTGTGACAAACGGTATACACTTACCTAGCCGGTGCAACCCATGCTTCATATACAATTCATATAACCTTCACACTAAACACCTACCAAGCCGGTGCAACCCATGCACGACCGGTGATAATGGCTAATTCACATGTTACGTTTTGTGTCCCTTTTTGACCGTTTTCAATCAATTTTGATTGATTTCGCTAGTTGTCAACCGATTTTGATAATTTTCAACAGATTTCGACGGATTTAGACCGACTACGACCGATTGCGACCTTTTCGACCGATTTCGACCTTCCTGACCGATTTCATCCATTTTTGAATGTTTTTGGCAATTTTCGCTCATTTTCAAGCTTTTATGAACGTTTTCCTCTGTATTAAAACGTTATGAAACGGTTACTACGTTCTCGTACATTTTTGTACGATTTTTTCGTTTTCACACGTCCTTATCCTTTTTTCTTTATTTTGCTAAGTTGTGTTAGCTTTCGTACATTTTGTACGCCTTCATATGTTTTTTTTAAGAAAATGTCAGACAATGGACAAAAACGGTCCCAGACGTACAAAAACGGTCAAAATCAAAAAAAAAAAAAAAAAAAAAAAAAAGGTTTAAACCGTTATGATATTTTACCCTTTAAACTAAATAAGCTACAACTTATTTAGTTTTGCTAAATTCGAAATTTTAAAAGTGGCTTATAGTGTCATGTTATCGACCAATACATTCCTGGTGATCGACAATGGGTAATTAACATGGGTAATGGGTCATGTGCATTGGGTTATAGTGGCTTATAGTGTCATGTTATCGACAATGGCTAATTCACATGGGTGACTTTTTAAATACGAAATACACTAAAGGGTGCGCTTGGTTCAAACTTGGGAAAGGGAAAGGGAAAGTGTAAGTTAATGGTCGGGAAAGAGAAAGGTAAAGAAAATCAATCCCCCCAATTTATTGGGTAATAATCCATTACACACTATTGGGTAATGGGTCATTGCATTATGCTTTACAAAAGAAGATTTTTTCATTACCTTTCCCATTCTTCACCCCCTATAACCCCCTACCAAGCATTAGGGGTGTTCAAAACTTCAAATAACCATAGAAACCGAAAAACCAAGCATTTGGTTTCGGTTTTTACTTTTAGATATCCATGGTTAACCGAACTGAGTCGTATATAATATAAATAAATTACCCGTCCCGCGATTGATAGTTAAAATCTTCCAACTAACCGAACCGAACCGAACCGCCTCGTGAACACCCCTACCAAGAGTATCAAACACACTTCACTTTTAAACTTATAATATATACAAACTTATCAAACACACTTCGAACAATTCAACATAATCCTCTCTTTCTCTCTCACACTCACAGTTACAACTCACTCGGATCTAGGGTTTTGATCCCAAATCTCAAAAAGCTGATAAGATTACAAATTAATATAATCCAAATACCCCCTTAGAGCTATTTATTCTTAGGCTTAGGTTGATTATCTGTTATAATAATTGCGTTGCATTTGTATTGATAGAATAAGGAAGAACATGCTGTGTTGTTTTTGCGAATAATTAGAGCAACAGAGATATTAAGGTTTGCTTGGATTAGCTTATTTTATCTTAGGCTTAGGTTGACTATCTGGTATAAGAATTATGTTGCATTTGTTTTGAGAGAATAAGGAAGAAAAGTGGCGGATGTGTGTGCGAATATTTAGGCTAAAACATTCAAGTATCAAAGATGGAAGAAGTATCAAACATGGGTGAATAGACACTTTCAAGTATGAACATAAACTTGTTTTGGTTTTGTTCATCCATTGTTGATTCATCTTTGCTCTTTGTCAAAATACAGAAACAATTATCAAGTATAATTTGTAGGTTCGATGCTTGAATTTAGCGTCTTCGTCTTCCAGCATGTTGGTAGGTTAGAGATTCAAGGCTGAATAATATGTTGTTGTTGGCTAGGGTAGAAAGGATGGTAGTTCATTGCATTGTTAAGATTGGGTGTTCATGGCTCAACATTTTAATAACAGAAAACGATCATTATTTTAGTCGTTTTAAAAGATTTATCATTCGAAGTTTATAAATATCAGAGTTTACAAAATGAGGTCCCAGTGATTTCAAAGTTTGTTAAATATGTTTTCGAATGATAGTAAAATTTATAGCCTTCGTAAGTATCTGTGCTCCTCCGTGCCATTTGGGCGGGTTTGGTTTGGCGAGTAAGAAATGTTTAACGCACGTTCCATGACATATACGGTTACAAGATAGTTTTGAGACCATCAAGATTTCGTATAATGTCTGAGAGTTTTGAGAGATTGTTAGGAAGTTCTCAATCTTTTAGAGACTGAAGAGTCAAAACGCACGAGTGGTGTTATTCATATGTGGCGTGTTCAATTTTTTTTTTTTTTTTTTTTTTTTTTTTTTTTTTTTAAGTTATGGTGTTGCGTGTTTAACGCGATTCGTTTATTGCAACTTGCAATGTGAAGGTGATTGGCTCCAAACGGTCAACCTAGTTGACCAGGTGAATGGTCAACAAGGTCAAACTGCCTAGAGTCAGTCTCCGTGGAAGTATAATGTTTTCCCCGGGTCGTTATGTCCCGACGAGGTGTGATGGTAATCAAAACGGGTTTGTGATCGGGTGAATTTGGACAGGAAATGGTATATAAGGGTTTGAATGATTACACTAAGGAAATACGAATGAGAACGATTTAAACAAACTATATTAACAATAACGTGAAACCCAATTAACCTAAAACGTAATCTAAATTTAAAATTAGAGTTTGCTTATAAATAAGCAGAAAAATAACCCAAAAGGGCTTAAATAGAAGCTATCACTTTTTTTTTATTTTTGGTTTTTCTTTATTTTACAAACTACTTTTACTAACGTAATCTAAATTTAAAAAACGTAAAAGTTATTTAAATAAAACGCGAGTGCGCAAATTAAAACGTGAATTTTGAGCTACACTAACCCTACGGACATGAAAATTATATTTTTACGATCCTAACGATAAAAGAAAATTTTGAGAAAAAGAAAATATTTTTTTAGACTTTTCATTTAATTTTTATTAATTGAAAACTATTAAAACTTAATTAAACTATTTAAACTAATTTAATTATAGTAAATACTAAATGGAAAGTTAAAATTATAAAACTTTTTCTATAACTACATTAATATAACAGAAACTTTATAAAAAATATAAAACTCCTAAGTACTGATAAATAAGCTATTTTTATAATTAACTACTTATTATTTATTTAACTCCTAATTAAACTATTTTAATTATAATAAATACTAAGCTATTTTGGAAAATTCTGAAACTTTTTGAGAAATTACTAGAAGTTAATATAATCCTAAGAAAAATATAAAAAGTGGGGGGTGCAGTCCAAATTAAGCAGAAATTAAGCAATAATAAGCTGACAAGCTTTATTTAAGCCAAACAAACAACAAGGGTCTTGTATTTGATTTTGCAAAGAGTTACTGAAAAAAGACCCAAGGGCGACTGGTTGTGATGTTGTGTGGTGAGCTGGGTGGCCAGGGTTCGAATCCCAGCAATGCACTTTTTTGCTATTTATTTATTTTTTTCTTTTTACCAAACAATTAAACAGCTAGTATAAGTAACTTTTATGAAAAACTTTTTATTGAAAAGCTATAATAAGCTCAGAATGAGCTTGTGTTACACATAGATTCAAACAAAACAAGAATGCAAGATTAGAGAAACCAAAAGCTACTTAAAAGGCTATCAAGATAAATCTCAGGGGAGCACAAGCTTAAGCTAAATGAGTTACACTTAAACAAGCTCACACAATCAACAAATCAAGCTAAAACAAGCTGGAAACAAAAAGCAACAACAATCTTATACTAATATCGCCAACAATGAATAATAAAACTAAGCAAAGAGAAATAGCAATCTAAAAGCTAAAAATGAATAGGCCAGATCAGAAGCTATACTAGAGATGAAGCAAGCTTAAGCTACTATAAAACACTGCTAAACAAGCTGATATAACCACTGAAATACTCTTAAACAAGCTACAACCAGAATCAAATCAGCAAGCTCAACTGAATAGAATAACTCAAACAAGCAGTCCAAAGTAGCAATAAGCTGGCTAATTTAAGCTATGCAAATCAACTGCACAATCCAAAATAAGCACAGACTCAACTAGTCAACACTATGAGCTTCTCAGATCACCAAAGTTCATACAAATTGGACCAGTGTATGAGCAGACAAGAGCTTGTTAAATTGAGCTTATGGACAGATAATGGTGCAGGGCATGAACCTTGTTCAAACAGGCTAAAAGAAGAAACAAATTAGCACTGGTAGAAAAATCATAAAAATAAAGTAAAATATGCTTTGACAAGCTAAGCTTCCATATTTTATGAATCCAGAAGCTCATAAGCTAACACTAACTACAGAAGTCATGAAAATTCCTCCAAGTTTTAGGAAAAACATAGAGACATAGCAAATTGACTTATTATGGTGACTAGATAAGATGACTTTTCTCAAATTCTAATTATCCTAAGTGATCCTAGATGGAATATTAAGCTAGTTTGAGACTGATTTAGGCTAGATTAACTCATTTGCAACCCAAAATCAGTGATCAAGACCCTTTTCTGCCTAATAGTGATCTTAATTGTGGGATTGAACATGATTTTGACTTTCTCAGCAATGACTTATGGTTTTAATGCTATAACTACTCTGTTTGATCCTAATATGACCTAACTAAGCTAAAAACAATGACTACAACAAGTTCAATTACCCAGATCAACCCTGACCCAAACACTCCTTCATGAAACTGTCATGGTTTCTTAACACTAATACAGGTATTTGCAGGCCAAAACTTAGAAAGACAATGGTTCATTAGTATATTCTAGGGTGTAATAAACATCTTAAGACTAAAAATAAGCAATCAAACCTAGGATGTGAGCAAAGTCACAGATTGGGTAAATAATGACAGTTGATAGACAAAACTATGGACCAGGGCTAACTAGACCACCAGATCAGCATCCTTACCACATGTGACCATGAATGAGCATAAACATACTGAAAATAGAGCTAAAGGGGTAGTTTTAATAAGCTAACTAAATTGAGCAGTTCTAAACTAACATAGTCTATTCTATGCAAAACTTAAACCAATTCACTTTCAAATTATAACTAATCCACAATAAGCTAAACTACACTATTTTAAGCAGTAATCAAGACAGAATAAGCAAATGATAAGCTGATAGTAAATAAGCAGTTCTAAATAAAAAGATGGTACAATAACAGGATGTAAAAAAAGGTTTAGAATTTTTATTGAAAATTAAGAAAAGAGTACAACTGAACTTAAGAGCTTAACAATACTTAAAAATTACATTAAAACTAATTCTACCTTAAATTACCTACTTAACTACTGAGCCTTTATATGGCATACAACATACTTATTTATACTAAATAAAGCTAGAACTAGGGTTCCTTTTGCCTTGTGTTTCTTCTGCTTGCATAACAGCCCTAGGATTGCTTGGATATCATCAGGGCCATTGGTTCCATTTTCTTGGCGGGAAAAAGTATTACAATTTGGCTTTTAGCCTTTGGCAGGGGGAAGGTTTTGGATGTTAGTGGTGGAAAGTGGATAGGTGGAGTGTGGGATTAGAGTGTGGCAAGGAGGGTAGAGGTGAATGATGGTGTTAGAGTAGGGTTGCAGGGTGTAGAAGTCACGGGGGTGAAAGAGGTGGGGTTTGACCAATGTTGACTGAGGGAGGGAGTATTAATAAACGGGGTAGGGGTTTTATTTAATAAGGATTTGGGCTTGAGGGTGGATTGGGCCAAAGGGTATAAGGGGTGGGCTTGGTTTTGGTTAGGTTTAGTGTTTTGGGTTTTAGTAATAAATATGACCCGTTTGGTTTTGTATTACAAGGACCAATTGTGTAATTTTACAAAGATGAGGGATTGATCTTGTAATTTCTCCAACATTCACAAGGGTAATTTTCTGCCAAGTTCCAATAATCCAGGGACCATACATGAGATTTCCAAAAATAAATTTTTCCAAGGACTATTTTTGCAAATTCTGAATGTACAGGGACCAATCATGTATACTTTTGAAACTTTTCACCCAAAGACTATTTTTGATAACTTTTGACTTTTAAATGCCTTGGGTTGACTTTTCTTTCAAAATAAATGCTCAGGGACTCATTTTGACAAGTTTTGAAAGTTGGGGGACTGAAACAGCCAATTATGCAAACTTTGTTCGTTTTTCATCTGTTTTTACTCATTTTGCATCTAAAACATATATAACACAATTTTGGAATATTTTTAGTATTTTGATGCATTTCTGAGTGTTTTTAAATGTTTTTGCAGTTCAGATTGACAAAAAATGATGAGTGTTTGAGCACTCATCAGAAGGCGAAAGTAGAATTTTAACACGTATCCCAAAACTAGTAGTTAGTTTTAATAGACATGAATCTTTTTTTTTTTGAAAATTTTACCGTTTGAATACAAACAGTCATGTCTACCAAAATAAAATAAAGAAAGAATATTTTCAAACCCTTATAAATACTACTGGCATGCTTGGTTTATACACACACACACAAAAAAAACAAACAAATGGCTTGTAGACTTCCACATACCGCTGAACAATTTCAATTGTTTGTCAAGGCAGAAGCTGAGAATAGTGATGTGGATCGCCAAATTGCTATTGTGGAGGCCATCAAGAAATTCGAGATCGCGAAACAACTGAAACGAGAATTTAGAGAACGCTACGTAAGATGCACAGACATATCAGAGGATAGAAAACAGGTGATTGAAAAATTCTTGCATGATGAGTATCGTAAGGATGCCACTGTTATTGAATCATTATAGGCTTGTGTCGGTCAGATCCAGGCCCAAATCTCCAATAAAATTTGTTGGAGTTTTGAAGAAAATTTTGAAGCCGTTAGGGTTGAACAACAACAACAACAACAACAACAACAACAACAACAACAACCACAACAACCACAATCCACCACCACCACATCATCCTCAACATGGTGCATCAAGTGCATCAGCACAAAGAGTTGTTGAGCAACAACAACAGTTGCCTCATCTGGATCACTTCCAGCCAAGCTTTGAGGAAAATGTGGCGGTTGATGATGGTGGTTGGACTTCTGACATGGAGCGGGAGCTGAGCAGGTTGGAGGCTCAGTGGGAAGAAGAGAAGTTGGCGAGTTTCGATCCTTATGATGATGGTTATGACTCCAACAACTCTCAGACTTGGGATCACCCAGACTACCTTTGAAATCTAGGTTTATGTTTGCTAGGTGTTTTAATTCGGTATCGTTTGTGATGTTCAAGTATGTTTTAAATAATAGGGTGTTTGAACGTTTAAATAAAATCCTTTGTGAGCATAATTTGGATGAGAATTGATTTATTCTGTCGTGTTTAGATATTTCTCTTGAATTAAAATTACAATTATTTGTGTGGGTAACCTACCCGTTAAACAAGGAGTTTTGTTGATACAGATTTTTACAAAGAGAATTTTGGATAAGGATGTAGAGAAAATTTCCGGATTATCAGCTTTTGGGAATGATGAAAGTCATTTTGTCTTTGTGTGGTGAGTAGCGAACGTATGTGGGTAGAATAGTAGTCTATGGCTACCGCCTTACATATTCCACTTTTTCCACTTCACTACTCACATTTCTCTCATCCAAGGATTTTAAAATGTCATACACCTATACTGTCCTCATAATTTTGTATGTTGTTGCAGACATCTTCTTGGCTTACATCCCAAAGGAAGATTTGGAGTCTTTGGATTGGATTATAGCACTTCTCATGTTAATCGTGGTTTTAACCGCTAGCGTGGACGAAATATGGGGGTAAGAGATAGTGTTATAATAGGGGTGTTGTTTTGAACTCGTAAATTAGCATCATGCATTAATGTTTAGAGTGTTAATCACTCATGCATTTTGTCGTGCAGGATATTTGAGGTGTTACACACAGTTGTGGTTCTCGCTCTCGTAGGAGTAGTGGTGTTTTTCATCAGTTTGATTGATCAACCAATTGGTGATGTTATGCTTTACTTAGCGATATTTGTAATGTTAGCATTACCAATGCTAATCATATCATTGTGTATAAATATGTGGGGTTTCTACTGAAATGAAAATTTTTATGTTTTAGTGGTTCTCGATTTCATATGCATGTTATTTCAGATATAAATAAACCCATTTATTTATATTTCGTTATGACATAGAGAGGCGTCCCAAACCATGTAAATAAGGAAATATAAACTTACGGTTTGGCGATTTATAATTTCTTGATTTGAATAAAAAGGCGTCCCAATCTATTCAAATAAAGACATTGTAAACCGTCTTATTTAAGAATTTCTGATTTAATACTCATACTAATCAGCAAGTAACCCATGCGCGGATTTTTCGGGAATCTGGAAAGAGTTTGTCATATGCATTTATGATGATGGGAGTAAGATAATTAGGGATGATTGATACAATACTCAAGATAGTGGGTGAGTATATATGTCAGTATACTAGAGTGTTGGTGTAGCATAACCTATCTAGCAGTCACATAATCGTCTGGCACGTGGAAAGCACAGAGAGCGAAAGGCTATAAAAGGTTTTGTTTGTAAAAGTAGTTATAATTCGGATCTAAATTAGACCCGTTTCACTATAACCGAAGCTCTGATACCAATCTGTAACACCCCCAATTTTAAAACATGCAGCGGAGTTTAGATTGGGTGTTACTTCATGGCTCAATAGTCTTATAACAGAAAACGATCATTATTTTAGTCATTTTAAAAGATTTATCATTCGAACTTTATAAATATCAGAGTTTACAAAATGAGGTCCCAGTGATTTCAAAGTTTCTTAAATATGTTTTCGAATGATAGTAAAATTTATAGCCTTCGTAAGTATCTGTGCTCCTCCGTGCCAATCTTGTTCATTATGGACCTGAGATAACACATGCTAAAAGCGTCAACACAAAGGTTGGTGAGTTCATAGAGTTTCTATGTAAAATAGTTGATTTCCAAAATCAAAGAATTTGTGAGTCCATATAAGTTATAAATAAACAGTTGATCATCTAAAATCAAAGTGTGAGTAAATCCATGGTGTTTATAGTTTAAACAGTTAATTAGCAAATCAAAGTGTGGATAATTCCTTAAAGTTTATAGTTGATCAAAGAATGAGTACATCCATAGGATTCATAATTTAAACAATTGATTTTCAAAAGTAAAGAGTGAGTGAATCTATAGAGTTGGCATAAAGCCAGTTGATTTTTCAGTAATTCCAAGTTTAGGTAATAATTGTAATAGGTACCATTATTAATAAAATAAGTAGTGGGTTACGTTGTTATACACGCACAGTTGGTTTGGTTGCCCTACCCGGTCAACACAAAGTAGTTATGATTTACCAAGTAGTGATTTTCTGCTATATAATGAAAACAAGTTCGAAGTTTGATAAACAGTGGGCTACGTTGTTATACGCCCATAAATTTAGTAGTTGCAGTACTGTATCATGACTACAGTACTGCCTTATTGCTCTAAGTCTCATGAACGCAACCCTTAACATGTGTGACATCATAAATGATGTAAGTAATAGTGCCCTCGTGTAGGAGTTTGCCAACATCCTATTGTTCTTCAAATAAAGTGCATTTGGCTACCTATCCGGCTAGCACAAATGGGGCGTCAACTACCAATAGATCTATTCACTATATTCGCGTTCACTCGCAAGTGACTAAGGTTCATGATATGAGGGACTTCCAGAGACAAAGTGTGTCTTAGGCAATAATAATCAAGATAGCATACAGTTGAAAATCACTTGTAATCATGTTTATAGCAGGTATCTCTCCATGAGATATAAAATGTGTAGAAGTGGATTCATAAGTTCATAGAATTTCGCAAAAGTTTATAGTTCCTTTGGAAGTAAAAGCAAGTATTACGTTTCAATAACAAGTAGCGTGGTTTATCGACGGAGTATAATGCTTATGGTACACTCGTAAAGTTTATATGTAATATAAGCATGTATTTCCCCCCGAAAGCAATTTAAAACAGGTAGAAGTGTGGGGGCTATGGAACTCACAGTAATATGTAAATAGTTAACAAGTATTTATAAGAGTATAAAACATGTAGTTGAGCACGTATCTCCCCCAAAACATTTATAAAACAATTATAAAAAGAGTAAGAGAGGGGCTATGACTCACAGTAATATACAAAAGTTTAAAATACTTATGAAAGTAAAAGCAGTAATTGAGCATGTATCTCCCCCAAAGCATTTATAAAACAATTATAAAAACGGGGCTAAGAACTCACCTTGGTGGAATGGAAGACAAGAATAAGTAATATCAACGCAGAATGGGAATGGCTCCAATAGACAACTACACCAAGAATGGTGGTGAGGAACAACGAAAGTGAACGAGGGGCAAGCGAGAGATGAAGCCAAACAACTCCATGGTAACACCAACTATTCTGAGACTACTCACGTACACGCCAAACGTCTTAGAACTTGCAAAGTAACCATCCATACCTTTTCGTTCTTCCTCTTTCTTCTCTCTTTCGCATGGCAGAAAACAAGTGGTATTGTGTTTGTGTTTTTGGTGAAAATATAGCATGTAGTATTTTGGAGAAGCTTGGCTATCTTCTCGTATTATTCACAGGAGTTAATGGGTTTGGTATTGGTTTTTGTTTATAAGTTTTGTGAGTCTTTGCATGTGTACGTATGGTTTAGATAGCATGGGTTGTCTTCTGCCTTGATTATTCGTACATCAGGAACAAGGAGGATAAATAAGCCGGGCTTTTGTGTTTGCCTTCGAATGGCAGAAGAGAAAGGAGGTTTTTATGTAGGTATATTTGTACGTATGAAATGAGAGGAGTGAGTAGTGTCTTGTATAGAGCTAGTTTGTAAATACAAGTTGTAGAGCTATAAATGTGACATAATTGATTTGCTTGGAGGAGGAAAGTCAAAAGGTGGAGTGTTGTTTATAGTTTGTGTGTGTAAGAGATAAGCTTGTAGTATCACATGGTTTTCTTGTGTTTGGCAGGTCGGCACAAGCAAGAAGGAGAAAGAAAGAGAGAAATGCTTCTAGGATACGCAAGAATCAATAATTCAAGTAACATGTAATACTATGCATGTCAGAGATTATGAATTAATGAGATGGGATGGTAGAGGGGGGTAGGATGCATTCAAAAGTCTTGTAGGTTGTAAGAAGGGGAGGGGTAAAATGTTTTTCTTTGTTTTCTAGCTTGTCGACACAAGCCAATGCCCAAAGAAAATGTGAGTTTGCATTGTTTATTTATTTCGATTGTACGTAAGATTTCCTTTTAAAATGAGACTAGTACTTGCCTAGGAAATATATTTTAAGTTTTGTGAGAGCATGAAATGAGGGAGTTGTCTTGTAATTTAATATAGATGTCGACTAGCTATATTGAGGTAGGGACATGGTAGTTTGCTAGTGATTTAATTGTATCTTTAGTTACTTAGTGTATATAAGGTGTTATGTATATTGTTTTGGGTACTGGGTTAACAAGAAATAAATTTTAACGGAACAAAACGTAATATATTAAAGTTATAAAAAAAATTATAAAATTATATTTCTCGCAAGTATCGGGTGAATAAATAATTGTCGTATTGAAATTACGGAAACCGTCGTAATTATAAACTTTTAACGATGTGTATACCAAAAAAATTCAAAACGTCGGGTAAATTGATAATATAATTTTTTTATCACAGAAATGAATGTAAAAATATGTTAGGAGCATAGTTGGGATTGTCGGATCATTTATTCAAAATAATAGCTTATAGGATAACGTTTATTTGTTAGATAATGGTACGTATACTGAAATGATGTTAACTCGCACATGAATGACAAACTTTCTCCGGGAGTGAATAGTGTTTTGTGAATAGTAAAACTTTTGAAAAACATCTCATTATCACTAACCGACTCCAAAATGATGAATAGTGAAATGATGAATAGTATTTGGTGAATAGTAACAATGAATAGTAAATTTGAAAAATGTCCTGAAAATACGGGTTTGTAACGACCAATTTATATAATAAACAAAATTTTAAATTTTCCTGTAAAAATAGTGATTAGAAGTAATGACAGAGATTAATATATAATTAAAAGTTTTTAATTAAAGGGAAAATCATGGGATGTGATAGTACCTATCCGTTAAACTGAATCCCGTCCCGGGATTCCGGTCTAAGATTGTTGTTATCAGGAGGCTTGAATGAACACTTTTTAGAGAGAGTTGGTGAAAACTTCGGTTTTTGTAAGGAAAACTTGTTAAGTTAAGTTTTAAGTGACAACCCAATATTACTCTCATGATTCTGTAATTAATGGCTTAATTTGTTCCCGAGCGACATTTTTTTTTGCGTGAACAGTGATTTTTGAGTAGTACCACCCAACAGTTACTTTACCCTTTTTAAATATCTCAATTTAAAATCCCCATTTTACCATTCCAACTTTTTCTCTTCAATTATATTTCTCTCAAAAATCTTCCAAAATGCCGCACATTATTACCATGGTTGCGATCGTGTACGTGGTTGTTGCTACTATTTACGTGACATACATTCCGAAAGAGGATCGTGTATTTTTGGTCGGGATTTTGGTGTTTCTTGTACCCCTCGTGATCTTAGCGGTTGCCATTGATAAGTTTTGGAAGTGATGGATAGTGTAGAAGTGTTGTAATAAACTTCGTTGTGTTTTCATGTAATCCTTAATGTATGAGTAATAAAGTTTGTTTCGTTTTATGAAATCTTGCCTTATGTTAATTATATGTTCGTATTTATCGTGCAAATATTCAAAAATAGGCATGGGAAGTCAATATGTCATATGATGTAGTAGTTATAGCCTGAAATTATTTAGTTTCTTGGGGTTGTTAGCCATCGTTGGAGATAAAAGAGAAATGCAGGGAGTTGGTTCGTAGTTGAGTCACATAAGGGGTTTGAATGACATGAATCATGACCAAATAATTTGGTGAGATTTCGTTTTGGTTTTGTAGGTGTTGTTTGGAGCTTGTATGAAACAAGTACTTAGGCAAAAATTATGACCTTTTGTTCAGTTGAAGCAGTGACAATCGAGCTGAGCTTTGTCGATAACTTGGCCATCGAATGATCGAGTAAATGAAAGAGACTTGTCACATATGATTTATGGGTGAGTGTTAAATCGAGACTTGTAAAAATATTGATAGGTTGTTAAGAAAATAACACGGAGAACGATCCAATGTAAGTAGGCACTAGTCGGTAAACTTAGGCATAAAACTTAAGTCTTGGGCTCGAATAGTGTTGGGCTCAATTTGTGACCAACAACCCAAAGACCAAACATGGTGCATTGGTTTATCGTAAGAAATGGGCTAGGGCCCAATGTCATTTGGGCGGGTTTGGTTTGGCGAGTAAGAAATGTTTAACGCACGTTCCATGACATATACGGTTACAAGATAGTTTTGAGACCATCAAGATTTCGTATAATGTCTGAGAGTTTTGAGAGATTGTTAGGAAGTTCTTAATCTTTTAGAGACTGAAGAGTCAAAACGCACGAGTGGTGTTATTCATATGTGGCGTGTACATTTTTTTTAAAGTTATAGTGTTGCGTGTTTAACGCGATTTGTTTATTGCAACTTGCAATGTGAAGGCGAAAGTAGAATTTTAACACGTATCCCCAAACTAGTAGTTAGTTTTAATAGACATGAATTTTTTTTTGAAAATTTTACCGTTTGAATACAAACGGTCATGTTTACCAAAATAAAATAAAGGAAGAATATTTTCAAACCCTTATAAATACTACTGGCATGCTTGGGTTATCCACACACACACACACAAAACAAACCAATGGCTTGTAGACTTCCACATGCCCCTGAACAATTTCAATTGTTTGTCAAGGCAGAAGCTGAGAATAGTGATGTGGATCGCCAAAATGCTATTGTGGAGGCCATCAAGAAATTCGAGATCGCGAAACAACTGAAACGAGAACTTAGAGAACGCTACGTGTTGAGCTATAGACCTTGATAGATCTTCTTGAGCACTCTAGAATCGTTAGTAATGTCACTGTAATCAATAACACACTAATAGACAATCTCTGCAACTTGTATTTATAAAGCGGAAACAAAACACAAGCTTGATACTAAGAACTCTTGATCCTCTATGGATCTTTTAATTATAATAAGAATTTTCTAAAAATTATTCAATACATAAACCGTGTGTTCCTTTTATACTCAAGGAACCCTAAACCGTTTCTCAAGAAACGTATACTCTAAAACTTCTAAAAGATATGCATTATCACTTCCTAAATAAACTCATGCATATCCAAACTACATTACATAAAACACGGAAATACTATATCCGCAGAAACTAATAAAGCTGAACTATGTCTTCAGCAGATACACTGCTTCAGCAGAAACCAACTCTTCAGCAGGATCCTTTCAGCAGAAACAGCAACAGAATTCTTACTTCACAGAATTCCCAACAATCCTCCCCTAATCTTGAATTTGACCTAGTTAAGTTCAAGATTCTTGATAGATCTTTAAAATAACATACCAAGAGGATTGTAATAAAATAGCACCAGCAAAGAATTATCATCAGCAGAATCTCTATGATCAGCATATACTTGAAAGCTCCATTCTTTGCAGCAACAAATGACTAGATGTACATCAAAAAAAATTAGTTTCATACTATTCTCATCACTTCCAGGTGTGTTAACTCCTGTGAGAGGTGAATCATTGAAAATAATGGATTTGATGTCTCTTTACCAATAGCCATCACTACTGGAGTAGCCAAGTGTTCAAAGGTACACTGATAACCACATGATTTTTAGAAAATCATCAGCTATAAACGGATTTGAGATGTCTTTACCTATAGCCGTTTGCTCAGGACTAGCCAATTATCTTGATGAAAATCATCTTGGTTAACTGATTACCAAATATGGTTTTCCACTGCTTTTACCACAAGCCATATACATGTGGGCTAGCCAATTATTTAGAATCCATAAAGGAAAAATCCATGGTCAATTGACAACCATTTCAACTACTTAGCAATAAAGCATGGGTGAGTTGAAAACCGTATGGTTTTGAGCAAACCATTACAGCTATCAACAGATTTGACATGTCTTTACCAAAGCTGTACCCTTTGGACTAGCCAACTTTATGATGGAATAGTCAATCATCAGGTAAGTTGATAACTAAACCTGCAGACAAATACTATACAACAACATGTTTTTTTTTTTTTTTTTTTTTTTTTTTTTTTTTTTTTTTTTTTAAATAAGAAAATAAATATACAACATAATATCTCTACTCATATGCTGCTCTGGAAGTCTTAATCCTTTGTTTGAAAACCTTCACCAAAGATTCAGCAAACAATCTTGTATTACCAGCTGGATCAGGAGGAATTTCCAACTTCTGTTGCAACATTTTCTCCATCAATGATACCTTCAGAGGATACTTATTGGCAATATCCATGATAATCCTCAGACCAGTGGTAGTTTCCAGCACATGCACATAAGACATAGGATAGAACTTCCAACTCTAAACTTTCCATTTTTGATTGTTCTTCCAGATATCATAACTTGCACCAGTAGGAGTAGAAGAATCAAACAACACTTGAAGATCACCCAACAAATACAATCCAGAACCTTCAGGAGTATGAGTGGCATAATACTTAGTAACCAACTCATATAGAGTTACCAAATCTTGATAATTTACAAGATGAAGAATCTGCTGAAGAAAAGCAAAGGAGATGGATGTCTTATCCAATCTATAAATAGTATTGATTTGACCATCTTTACTTAACTCCCAACTCACCAGAACAACTCTAGTTCCTTCTGGCCAATCATCAGATGATCCTTCCCTTATAAATGAAGCATCAGAATCATTCACATTAATTAGACTTTGTTTTGAATGTGATGATCCTACTTTAGCCATTCTCTTTCCTCTTCTTCCAGGAACATAAATAGCATCATGAACTGCTACTTCTGCAGAATCACCTTCTGCAGCTTCAGTATCCACTGACGGAGTATCCAATTGGTCATCAGCAGAATCTTCAGAAGATTCAAGTGCAGCAGAGGCATTTCATCCATAGCCTTCCTGATTTGTTTGTTTCTAGCAGCTTGAATTTCAACTTCTCTTGTCTTCAGTTCATGAAATCTAGCAAGCTCAGCCCTTTGTTCAGCTTCTTGATCTTCAGTCAACTTTCTAGCAGTTTCTTCACCTAATCTTTCCAGCTCCAATTGTCTCCTAGTTCTCTTCCTAGTTGGAGCATCTGATGTTGTCACTTTGGCTTTACCTTTATCCATAGAAACATCAACACCAGCAGAAGTAGCAGGTAAAGATACTTGTTCAGCAGCAATTTGAATATTCTCAGATGAATCATCAGCAACATTTAGAAATGGAATATTCTTTGAAGCAACCATTCCAGCTTTAGCATTCCTAGTTTTGATTCTATTATAAATCTCAACTAGTTTTTCAAATGGAAGTCCCCATACTTGTTTCTTAGACCAAGCAGAATTATATACTGAGCTGCTCTGATTTTTCACATATGTTCTCATATACTCTGTTTGCTGTGCTTGAGTCATGGGTTTTTCCCTTTTTGCTTTAGCTTTTAATTCATCAGCTGCCTTCTTTCTCATCTTTAACATTTTCACAATCTCAGATTCATAATCTTGTTCCCCTACTCTCTTTCCAATAAGATCAGCAGTTACAGTAGGATTAGCCAGCATCTGTTTTCCAATCATCTGCCAGTCTGACTCATCAAACTCTAGAACTGCTGCATCCAATTCCCTTTATCTTGCAATGGGTAAGGTAGAAACATATCTTTGAGTCTCAGAATCTAATTCTGCATCAAACTTAGCTTGTACTTCCTCAGCTAGATTTGCACTCTTCATATAATTTTCCCATTCTTGTAATAATTTACCTTGACCAGCTCTATCTTCAGCAGTTACAAGCACATCCAAACCATCATGAGGAACATTAGCTGCAGCAACATCATCATTAGACATATGCACATCTGCCATAGGTTCATCATGTACATCTTGAACCTCTTTATCAGTAGAAACTTGTATATTCTTAGATGAATGATGAACAGGAGAATTGAAGTATTCTTTCCCAGCTACAAAATATGTTTCTCCTGATGTATTTCCTTTGTCAGCAGATGGATCAGTAGCAACCCTTCTTAATGATTGTTTCTCTTGAAGTATATCCACAGCTTCAGTCATCAGCACATCATTATCACCACCAGATACTTTTGAAGCTTCAGCAGCTTGTCTTGCCAAATACTGTCTTGTACTTCTTCTTTGAACTAGTATTATTGGTTTAGATTGAGGTGCTGCATCAGCTTTAGGAGGAACAACATGAGATTGTCTAGCAACTTCAGCTAGAATCTCAAGAGAATCCAAATTTGCCTCCTTTGCCACTTCAGTAGAGTCCAATCCATTTTTGCTTTGCTTCTGCTGACTTAGCTGTGTCTCCAAATCTTTGACTTTGCTTTTCAGACCTTGAATTTCATTACCAAGAGTAGTCTTGGTCTCAGCAAGTTCTTTATGGAGATCTTCAGTCATTTTCATGTACCTGCTAAGAGAATCATATACAAAAGTGAGAGTAATAGGGTCCTCTGCTCTACCAGCAGATTGCTCAGTGGTATGTGGAGCTTCATTGAACCCAGCAGGAGAAACAGACTCATGTACAACATTAGGAGAACCTACATTAATTTGCTCTCCCAAAGAACTAGGTGAAGGTAGTCTAGTAAGATCAGGTTCAAAAGTCTGTAAATCATCTTCAAACTCATGAAGTTGCTCAGTTGAAGCATCCTGAACTGGTGAGATGGTAGGGCTAGGTGACATTTGTACAGGGGTAGGTGGTGGTAAGTCAGTAGAATCAGGTAAAGGTTCAGCAGTTGTAGCTGGCGCTTCCTCCATTACCACTGAAGGATAACCATCAGCAGCAACACCAGAAGATGATGGATTACCATCATCAGTAGCATTAGAAGCAGGCACATTACCAGCATCATCACCCTCAACTACATTAGCATTGCCTTGTGGCAACATTGCTTCCAACATAGGGTAATGTTCCCCAGTATAATTAGTTTTCATTGAGGCAAACAACTTAGAACCTAGACTTTTAATGGGTATATGGGTCATATCTTCAGTGGTTATATCTAAGATTATCTGTAAGAATCTAGGGTACATTAAAAACTTATGCTGTTCCTTATCTATATTTTCTAGCATATTTTCAAAAATAAACTTAGAAAAATTATAAGTTTCACCCTTAGAAAGACAAACAATACCACAACCCAATTGCAGAGAGAACTGGTTCCATCCACCACACTTGTTGCTCATACATTGAAGCAGCAGATGCACCAAATACCTCCACTTAGGACAAAATTGATTCTTGTGCCACTTGGATGTATCAGTACTTTGATATCCAGCTTCTCTTAACCCAGCAAGAATCTCTGCAGTGTTGGAATGATACACACCATTTTCATCATCCAACTGAAGCTTTGCCCTTATCAACCCTTCTGTCACCACATATTCTACACTATCTATTTCAGCTACAATCTCTGTAGCATATCTCTTAGTAGCAGATGCCCAAAATTGTTTCACCAAGGATTCACACACCAAATTGGGACAATAAGTCAAAGCATAATGAATCTTCAACCTTTGTAGAAATTCCACCATCAAATCGAATTCTTCATGTCCCTTCTTTGTTGTTAGAATAGCGTATTTGTTATGATCGCCCTTCAATTCAAGTTGAGCCATTTGACTGAATGTGTGTGAGAATGTTATGAATTACTCCAAAGAATAATGGGTTTATTTGAAGTGATAAGCGAATAATTTAGATTCGAAAAGATATGCAGAGTGAGTTAAATTTGGAAGTTCCCCAATCGTGGTCAAAATTATCGGAACAACTTATTGACCAAGTCTGACAAAACCTCTAATTTGAAAATTAACCCTTCAGCAGCAATGAAAGTCAAACCTGCTGAAGCATAGTCAATCCTCAGCAGAATCAACCAAAGGTAAAAATATCTTCGGTCAATATCTTGATTTTACTGTGCCACCCAACTCGCATTAAATATCGTAACTCCTAAAATTAGCTTATTTAATCACCTCAGATAACACATCTCATTCATCAAATTTCCCAAATTATCTTTCAAACCCTAATTTCTATAAACCCCAATTCTCCATCCAAATTATGTCATCACACCCAAAAACCTCAGATTCAAATTCCTCTTCTCCATCATCAGACGAAGATATACCACCATATCCATGGGGTCTTGAAGGTTCTGACTTTGCAAGAGCATTGGAGAATCGATGGGATGCACAAGAAAGACAGTGGAATGCTCATTTGAAGGGTGAACCAAGCAATGCACCCAATCCTGCTGAGAGAGAGCTTGTCTCTCCCTTCATCTATACCTCTGATGAAGACTCTTTAGAGGAAGACAATGAAGATCCATCCTTTCTTCCTCCTTCCACACCAGAGAGATCCCAACCAAGATCAAGTTCTAGGGATCCATCTCTTCCAACATCACAAAATTTGGTGTTGGATCTTCCTGCTCCAGGACCTGGTCTTCCTCATCAAGAAAATATTGGACAGAGCAAGAGTTCTGAGATCATACGTAAGGGAAAGGAGAAGCAGAAGTAGGTGATTGAGGAATGTAACCATGAGGCAAAGTTCTTGAGTATTCTCTTGACTTTAATTCATGAGCATCTTCCCAGTCTTCCTTCTCTTCTTTTTCCATTTTCAACTTCAGCTTCTTCATTGTACTTGTCATAGCCTCAAGTATTTTGTAATAAGTGATAGAAGCTAATAGTACTGAATTAGTCAATAGTTTAGGAATGGTCATTGTATCTCAGTTGCAACATTGAATGTAAGCTGTAACTTGTTTCTATGAATGAATGAAAAGATCTTAGTTGAATTTCTCCATTGTGTAAGACCTTCAGCATGTTTCAATTGATCAGTAGAAACCATGTTCAGCATATCGACCACATTCCTTTGACTTTAGCTCTTGGTGACATTAATCATCGAACTTTCATTCTTAGAACATCTGCAAAACAACCATCAAACAAGCAAATACACCAAACAACTTGCACAACTGTTAGAGGGTTAGTGTTAAAAACTTGTTAAAAACTCAGAAATTATGCAACTTATACAAATATTACAAAGTTTACAGTCATCATCCTCCCCTGAGGCATATGCCTCCCCTTAAACTTTGCAGTTAAGGGTTTAACATTCCAATATGGACCACCAAATATTGAAACCTTGGTCCATCAAATGCCTTGGTTAATAAATCTGCCACATTTTCATCTGTGTGAATTTTGACCACTTTAACCAAATGTTTCTCATAAGCATCCCTTATAAAGTGATGTCTGATTTCAATATGTTTGGTTCTATTATGAAAAACTGGATTTTTAACAATGCAAATGGTACTTTGATTGTCAATGAAAATGGTAGTATTCATGAAGTTATACCCATAATCCCATAATTGATTCTGAATCCATAGAACCTGTCCACAACAATTGGCAGCAGCAACATACTCTGCTTTAGTAGTAGAGGTAGCAACTATGGTCTGTTTCTTGCATTGCCAAGAAATCAGTCTTCTTCCAAGAAATTGGCAACCTCCAGTTGTGGATCTTCTATCCAAATTGGCACCAGCATAGTCACTATCACTATAAGCTGCTAGCTGAAATGGAGACTCTTTGGGATACCAAAGACCTAATTGTGGTTGGCCTTTAAGATACTTAAAAATCTTCTTGACAGCATTCATATGTGAGGTAAGTGGAGTGACTTGGTGTCTTGAACATGCACTCACAACAAATGTAATATCAGGTCTTGAGGCAGTCAAGTACATCAAAGAACCAATCATAGACCTGTATAAATGAACATTCACAGGAAGATCAGGAGTAAGATTGTTCTTTGGTTTGGGAGCCTCATATGGAGTTGTGGCAGTCCTGACATTTTCCATAGCAAACTTGGACAACATATCTTTTACATATTTCTCCTGATGTATAAATATACCATCAGGTTTCTGCTGAACTTGCAAACCCAGAAAGAAAGTGAGTTCTCCTATGGCACTCATCTGAAATTCTCCCTTCATCAAATCCTCAAACTCTCTACACCAGGCTTCTTTGGTAGAACCAAAGATAATATCAACCACATACACCTGCACAAGAATAATATCCCTAGAATCTTTCTTGAGAAATAAAGTCTTGTCAATGGCACCTCTTCTGTAGCCATTCTTCAGCAGAAATGTGGAGAGTCTAGCATACCAAGCTCTGGGAGCTTGATGCAGTCCATAGAGAGCTTTGACAACTTTGTACACATACTCAGGATGATCAGGGTCTTCAAATCCCTTGGGTTGAGTCACATAAACCTCCTCTTCAATCTCTCCATACAAGAAAGCACCTTTTACATCCATCTGATAAACCATAAAGCCCATATAAGAGGCATAGGCCAAAAATATCCTTATAGCTTCAACTCTGGCCACGTGCAAAGACCTCATCATAGTCAATGCCTTCCTCTTGTCTAAAACCTTGAGCCACTAGTCTTGCTTTGTTCTTCACCACAATACCCCTGGCATCTCTTTTATTCTTCAGAATCCATTTTGTCCCAATGGCATATTTCCCATCAGGAAGAGGAACTAAAATCCAAACCTGCTGATTCTTAAATTGCAGCATCTCCTCTTGCATTGCTTCAAGCCAACTTGAATCAGCCAGTGCTTGAGGAACACTAGTTGGTTCAATCTGAGAAAGAAAACATGCAAACAAACAATGTTTGAAGTCTGTGTGATTGTTCCTCTTTTGATTGTAGACATAAGAGATAAAAGCAACTTCTCCATATTTTGTATTCTTGACAGTGCTTCTAGTTCGAACAGGGTCTTTAGGATCACCAATAATCTTGGATAGGGGATGAGCATTGTGAATCCTGTTGGTAGCTGTAGGTGGAACATCAATGTTGGTGAGTGTAGGCTCAAACTCAGTGTCATAAGAAGCTGAGTGAAACAAGCCAGGCTTTGGTTGATAATTTCCAAGGTCAGAAGGACTTGGAAATCTGGTAAAGGGCTTATCAAAATCTGTAGAGACTTCAGTAGAGGTGGGTGAGTGAACATCAGCAGAATCAGCATTTTTGACATTATCAGTGGGAATAGGTGTGTCTTCAGCAGTATCCTTGTTGCCACTGACTGCCTGTGCTGACTGATGTAGGATAGCCTCAGTCTCTTGTGTAACCTTGTCATTGAGTTTCTGAGCTTCCTTAGTAGCAGCATGTTCCTGCTTCTGCAATCTTGCAAGATCTTCTGCATAATGTGACTCATCATCTTGTTCAGCAGTAGAGTGATTACCTACAAAATGGTTAGGTGGAAAAGATGGTACAACGAAAGTATTCTCTTCTGGCTCAGACTCACATTCTGAGTCATCATCCATGGAACCTGCAGGATTAGAACTTGAATCTTTGGTACCTGCACCAGGATTAGAAGCATGCCTAGTATAACCCAAATAGTCAGTCAAATAGTCTAGGTCAAAATACCAAGAATGGCCTTGTCCCTGAATATTAGGCTGATCTTCAAGAAATCTCAGATTAAGGGTCTCTTCAATCTTTTTAGCATTCAGATTATAAACCCTATAGGCCTTGCTATGAGCTGAATACCCAACTATATATCCCTCATCAGCTTTCCCATCAAATTTACCCAGTATATCAGCAGTATTCAGAATAGTCACCTTGCATCCAAAAGGCTTAAGGTAATGTATGTGTGGAACTTTCCCAGTGAGAAGTTCATAAGGTGTCTTGACATGAAGTCTAGTGATGGATACCCTGTTCAAGACATGACATGCAGTACTGACTGCTTCAGTCCAAAACATGGTGGGTAGTTTGGAGTCTGCAAGCATTGATCTTGCTGCCTCAATGAGGGTTCTATTTTTCCTTTCAGCAACCCCATTTTGTTGTGGAGTTCTTGGAGTACTATAGTCCCTTCTTATCCCTTTAGACTTACAGAATTCTATGAAGACAACATTTTTGAATTCTGTACCATTGTCACACCTAATTCCTTTCACCTTTTTATTCAGCTGGTTCTCAACTAAGAGAATGAATTTTTTCAGAATTGGAGTTGTTTCATCCTTAGTTTTGAGAAAGAACACCCAGCAAAACCTGCTATAATCATCTGTAATAACCAGGCAGAAGTACTTGTGATCAATACTTCTAATGGGGGTTGGACCAAAAAGATCCATGTGCAGCAACTGAAGAGGTTCTGAAATGGTGCTCACTGCTTGGACTGTTTTGTAAGAGGCTCTGTGTTGCTTTCCCTTGTTGCAAGCAATACAATTGTGTTCATTTGTGAAGAGTTTAGAAGGAAGGCCCTTAACAAGACCAAGTTTTGATAACTTGTTGATGGTCTTGTAATTCACATGTGCCATTCTTCTATGCCATTTATTAGATTCATCCAGGGAAGCTTTGGCAACCAAACATGTTAGATCACCTTCAGGCTGAACATCATTCAGATTGAATGTGTATAAGTTGAAGGTTCTAGGAACTCTCAGCAATACAGTTGTGTCTTCTGGGAGTTTGAAGTCCTTGGAAAGTACAAGACACTCATCTTCAGAGAAGAAAACCTTATGCTTAGTGTCACAAATTTGTGATACTGAGATAAGATTAAAATGCTCCAGTTCCTTCACATAGTAAACATTTTCAAAGTCTAACAAGGGTGTCTTTATGGTTCCTTTCCCTGTTATTTTGCCATCTCCACCACCAAAGGTTACAGTGCCTCCTCCTTCAATGGGCTCGAAGTCATGCATCTTATCCTTGTTCCCTGACATACTTCTAGAACAACCACTATCAACAATACCAACTTCAGTACTTTTCAAAGGATGTTCCTACAACAACAACAAAATTTACAAAATTAGTACACATTGGAGACTCAAGTCATTGCTGACTTGAGCCTGCCTTGTGGATCATTAGTAACTGGCCATGAAGATGTTTTAGATCCACCATTGTTCTTGGGCCTGTAATGCATTTTAGGTCCCTTCTTAGTCCAAGAACAACCTGCTGAGGGCTTCACAGCAGTATTCCATTTCCCACCACCATTACACATTGAGTCAAAGTGATTAGGCCAATAACTATTATAAAAGAAAGAACTAGTGGGTCGAACATATGGTCTAGTACTGGTTCTTCTCCATGAAAGATGAGATTCAGCATAATTAGGTTTCTGCTGATGTGGAACAAAAGATGGTATTTCACTAACATTCTTCCACATTTGCCTAGTTTTCCTTTGACTAACACATGCACCCATTCTTTGCTCATGATATGTACAATCCTTAATCAAGTGATATTTACTTCCACACCCAAAACACTTCTTCCTTTTAGAAGATTTATGCAAACCAAAAGAATTTCCATAACATGAAAAAGTATTCAAATCACCATGACAAACATAATTGTTTTTAACAAAGTCAAAATTATTATGCAAAGAATTGAAAAACAAGTCTTTAGTAGAAACTGTCTTGTGATCAGCAGCAACTCTAGAAGGCTTGTGGGGAGTCTTGGGTGATGTCTTTGATGTGGTCTTGGGAGTGGTCTTGGGCAGGTCCGACTTCTCACTTGAATCACAGCTAGCAAATGAGGTAGACCCTTCATCAGAAGACTTGTCACTGTTACAACAAGAGACAAAGTCATTAGATTTCACAATAGGGTCTTGCAAGTCAGTTGACTTTTTGCCATATAAATGATGTGATCCATCAAAGTCAACAGGTTTGGACAAGTCTATAGGCATGTGTTCCCCTCTTATAGGTCCAGCAACTGCATTCATTCCCCCTTCCTTAACATATTTAACAGGTGTTTGATAAGCTAAGGCTGGTTCAGGGTCAAAAACACTCGACATATCAGGATAGGTTAGCTCTTCAGGGTCTATATATTTCTCATATCCTAATGCCTTTCTAGACCTAACAGATTGACGACCATCAATTAATTTACTTAAATTAGATGCCCCTTCCTGCCATTTCATACGACCAGCTATCTCTTTATCTAATTTAGCTTGTAACTCTTGTTTTTCTTTTTCTAAATCAGACTTCTCTTTTTCAGTACGTTTTAATTCTATCTTAGCAACCTCTAAATCACTTTCTAGAACTCTTATTTTTTCATCATATTTAACTTGATTCTTTTGAAACCAGACTTTTTGTTTCTCTAATGTTTTTAAAGCCATTTTATAAGACTCTACTTCAACATAACACTCATTGTATTTTGGTTTCAATTCATCAAATTCTTGTTTAAGCTCATTGTATCTTACACTACATCCAAACACACAATTGGTTACCTGAGAGATTCCCATCAAGGAGACTTGCTCCTTCTTGTCTTCTGAAGGTGTGAATGCCAGCAGATTCACTTGTGAGGAAGTAGAAGCTTCCTCTCCAGCAGGTTCATGATCAGCCCAATCAATTTGGTGATCTAGAGTCACCATTGCCTTTGAAGGTACAGTCTTGTTATTCCCTGCTTCCAATGGATAAGAACCATATCTAACTTCATCTCCAGCCTTTCTTTCTTTGCATTCTCTTGAAAAATGTCCCACTTGACCACAAGTGTAGCATTTAACCTTCCTTCTATCAAACCTTGCTGCTTCTTTTCCATTAAAACCAAACTTTCTTCCAGACTTGGCTTCAAATCTTCTGATGTTCATTGAGATCATTGCAAGTTCCCATTTCAAGTGCATCTCCTCCATTTCCAATGGATCTACCTGTTCAAAGTCCTCATAAGCAATAAACTGCTGAGGTTCATATTCAGCCACAAATGAATGAATAAGATCCTCCAATACACTACTTGATCTTGATTTAGGAGCAGTTTGATTATAAGTTTGAGAAGATGCTCCTGATGAATATGAACTTGAGGCTTGATGCACAGGTTTAGTAGAGGCACCAACAAATGCAGAATGAGTGGATGGACGAATGGGACTTCTAACATCAGGCTCAAGTGATTTAAGCCTATTGTAGAGGTCATCAAAAGACATCATGTCCAACCCACCTTTGGTCTTGAGAGCAATACAAACTTGTAACCAAGATGGCGGTAGAGATCTCAGAAATTTAGAATTGCAGTCTTCATTGTCGGGTCTAGCCTTCAACTGATTAAGTTGACTCAATATTCGATGAAACCTGTCATAACCCTTATGAATTCCTTCTTCTTCAGATATCTGAAATTCTTGGAACTTTTGCTTCAGCAGAGACTTCTGCAGCCTTCTTGATTCCTCATTCCCACCAAATCTTGCTTTTATAGCCATCCAAATATCCTTGGCATCCTCCATAAAATGGAAGTCACCCATATGGTCATCTGGGATAGCTTGGAGCAAAATAGTTCTGACTTTACTCTCCCTCTGCATAGCCAGAATCTCTTCAGCAGTTTTGGGTCCTACAATAGTAACAACTCCATCAGCATCTGTAACATGCTTCTTCAGACTATTCCCTTTCTTAACAACCTCCCACAGATTCCAATCAATGTTTGTGATCCAGTTCTGCATCTTCATGGACCACAGATGATAATCTTCTGCATTCTTCAAGTATGGAAACTTAGCATTACTGTTGGAGAGATTGAGTTGTTGAAGAGAAGTAGTGTTAATGTTCTGGGTTGTATCTACATCATCATCTGATCCAGGCATGTTTGTTGATTTGTTTGGATTGTAAAGGTGTAAGATTTGTGATTCTTAGTATGGCAGAGACTCTCTCGAGGCTCTGATACCACTTGTTGAGCTATAGACCTTGATAGATCTTCTTGAGCACTCTAGAATCGTTAGTAATGTCACTGTAATCAATAACACACTAATAGACAATCTCTGCAACTTGTATTTATAAAGCGGAAACAAAACACAAGCTTGATACTAAGAACTCTTGATCCTCTATGGATCTTTTAATTATAATAAGAATTTTCTAAAAATTATTCAATACATAAACCGTGTGTTCCTTTTATACTCAAGGAACCCTAAACCGTTTCTCAAGAAACGTATACTCTAAAACTTCTAAAAGATATGCATTATCACTTCCTAAATAAACTCATACATATCCAAACTACATTACATAAAACGCGGAAATACTATATCCGCAGAAACTAATAAAGTTGAACTATGTCTTCAGCAGATACACGGCTTCAGCAGAAACCAACTCTTCAACAGAAACAGCAGCAGAATTCTTACTTCACAGAATTCCCAACACTACGTAAGATGCACAGACATATCAGAGGATAGAAAACAGGTGATTGACAAATTCTTGCATGATGAGTATCGTAAGGACGCCGCTGTTATTGAATCATTGTGGGCTTGTGTCAGTCAGATCCAGGCCCAAATCTCCAATAAAATTCGTTGGAGTTTTGAAGTAAATTTTGAAGCCGTTAGGGTTGAACAACAACAACAACCACAACAACAAAATCCACCACCACCACATCAACCTCAACATGGTGCATCAAGTTCATCAGCACCAAGAGTTGTTGAGCAACAACAACAGTTGCCTCATCTGGATCACTTCCAGCCAAGCTTTGAGGAAAATGTGGCTATTGATGATAGCGGTTGGACTTCTGACATGGATCGGGAGCTGAGCAAGTTGGAGGCTCAGTGGGAAGAAGAGAAGTTGGCGAGTTTCGATCCTTATGATGATGGTTATGACTCCAACAACTCTCAGACTTGGGATCACCCAGACTACCTTTGAAATCTACGTTTATGTTTGCTAGGTGTTTTAATTCGGTATCGTTTGTGATGTTCAAGTATGTTTTAAATAATAGGGTGTTTGAACGTTTAAATAAAATCCTTTGTGAGCATAATTTGGATGAGAATTGATTTATTCTGTCATGTTTAGATATTTCTCTTGAATTACAATTACAATTATTTGTGCGGGTAACCTACCCGTTAAACAAGGAGTTTTGTTGATACAGATTTTTACAAAGAGAATTTCGGATAAGGATGTAGAGAAAATTGCCGGATTATCAGCTTTTGGGAATGATGAAAGTCATTTTGTCTTTGTGTGGTGAGTAGCGAATGTATGTGGGTAGAATAGTAGTCTATGGCTACCGCCTTACATATTCCACTTTTTCCACTTCACTACTCACATTTCTCTCATCCAATGATTTTAAAATGTCATACACGTATACTGTCCTCATAATTTTGTATGTTGTTGTAGACATCTTCTTGGCTTACATCCCAAAGGAAGATTTGGAGTCTTTGGATTGGATTATAGCACTTCTCATGTTAATCGTGGTTTTAACCGCTAGCGTGGACGAAATATGGGGGTAAGAGATAGTGTTATAATAGGGGTGTTGTTTTGAACTCATAAATTAGCACCATGCATTAATGTTTAGAGTGTTAATCACTCGTGCATTTTGTCGTGCATGATATTTGAGGTGTTACACCCAGTTGTGGTTCTCGCTCTCGTAGGAGTAGTGGTGTTTTTCATCAGTTTGATTGATCAACCAATTGGTGATGTTATGCTTTACTTAGCGATATTTGTAATGTTAGCATTACCAATGCTAATCATATCATTGTGTATAAATATTTGGGGTTTCTACTGAAATGAAAAATTTTAGGTTTTAGTGGTTCTCGATTTCATATGCATTTTATTTCAGATATAAATAAACCAATTTATTTATATTTCGTTATGACATATAGAGGCGTCCCAAACCATGTAAATAAGGAAATATAAACTTACGGTTTGGCGATTTATAATTTCTTGATTTGAATAAAAAGGTGTCCCAATCTATTCAAATAAAGACATTGTAAATCGTCTTATTTAAGAATTTCTGATTTAATACTCATACTAATCAGCAAGTAACCCATGCGCGGATTTTTCGGGAATCTGGAAAGAGTTTGTCATATGTATTTATGATGATGGGAGTAAGATAATTAGGGATGATTGATACAGTACTCAAGATTGTGGGTGAGTATATATGTCAATATACTAGAGTGTTGGTGTAGCATAACCTATCTAGCAGTCACATAATCGTCTGGCACGTGGAAAGCACGGAGAGCGAATGGCTATAAAAGGTTTTGTTTGTAAAAGTAGTTATAGTTCGGATCTAAATTAGACCCGTGTCACTATAATCGAAGCTCTGATACCAATCTGTAACACCCCCAATTTTAAAACATGCAGCGGAGTTTAGATTGGGTGTTACTTCATGGCTCAACAGTTTAATAACAGAAAACGATCATTATTTTAGTTGTTTTAAAAGATTTATCATTCGAACTTTATAAAATCAAAGTTTACAAAATGAGGTCCCAGTGATTTCAATGTTTGTTAAATATGTTTTCGAATGATAGTAAAATTTATAGCCTTCGTAAGTATCTGTGCTCCTCCGTGCCATCCTTGCTCATTATGGACCTGTGATAACACATGCTAAAAGCGTCAACACAAAGGTTGGTGAGTTCATAGAGTTTCTATGTAAAATAGTTGATTTCCAAAATCAAAGAATTTGTGAGTCCATATAAGTTATAAATAAACAGTTGATTATCGAAAATCAAAGTGTGAGTAAATCCATGGTGTTTATAGTTTAAACAGTTAATTAGCAAATCAAAGTGTGGATAATTCCTTAAAGTTTATAGTTGAAATAGTTGATCAAAGAATGAGTACATCCATAGGATTCATAATTTAAACAATTGATTTTCAAAAGTAAAGAGTGAGTGAATCCATAGAGTTGGCATAAAGCCAGTTGATTTTTCAATAATTCCAAGTTTAGGTAATAATTGTAATAGGTACCATTATTAATAAAATAAGTAGTGGGTTACGTTGTTATACACACACAGTTGGTTTGGTTGCCCTACCCGGTCAACACAAAGTAGTTATGATTTACCAAGTAGTGATTTTATGCTATATAATGAAAACAAGTTCGAAGTTTGATAAACAGTGGGCTACGTTGTTATACTGTAACATCCCCAAAATATCGCAGCGGAAGACTGTGTCATAGGGGTGCTACTTCATAATACAAAGTACAAGGTATAGAAAACGAACTCTAAATGAGACGTTTTGAAAAGTTACCATTCGATTAATAAATTCCGAGTTACAAACTTGAGTTCCATAATACAATACATAAGAGTTTTAAAACATATCGAATGGTAAAGATAAAAGCATATGTCTTCAAAACATGCCAAGCGACTCTATGCTCCATGCAACAGCTATCACCTTACAGACCTGAGATAAACATGCTAAAGTGTCAACACGAGGTTGGTGAGTTCATAGAGTTTGTCTTAAAACAGTTGAAAAAGCCTCAAAAGAATGTTTACACAGCAAAGGCATTGTGTATCCACTCAGTTGCAAGTCCCGCCATAAGAGACTTGCAACCTGTGTGTTCACAACCCACTGCTAAAAATATAGTATAATAAAGACATGTATAAGTTCATCAAAACAGTTAAGCAATTAGTCGTGAGTCTACACTTCATCTCCGAAGACCTCACGTTTATGATGTATCCAACATTCGCAAATGTTAGGATGTATCAAAGCCTCAATGGTCATCCAACAACTTAATTTGGAGCCATCGAAAGTCTCAATGGTCATCCAACAACTTAATTTGGATCCACTGGAAGTCTCACAATTAAGTATAACGCAATCATGTATATATGAAATCAAGTATAATGTGATCAAGTATAAGACAATCAAGTATAAAACAATCAAGTATAAATGTTTTGAGTATTTGTACAAGTAAGCAAGTAGTTGTGCATGAATATCCCCCAAAGAGTTAAAACAAGTATGAAAAAGTAGGGGCTATGACTCACCTTAAGGTTAAGTGATGTGAAATGAAAGTGGTAGTCGAATCGCGAAAGTCTCTAAGAGTAGCCTATAATAGAACGTTGCGACTTAGGTTTGGAGTAACGTCTAAGAATATGAAGAATTGCCTATATATGTCTTGCATAATGTTCATGATGTAGTACTTAGTATATAGTGTAAGTCTTTGAATATAAATGGTTTATGAAACATGTATAAGTTGTATATCTCTTACTACTGTTCGGGCCGACATAATTCAGAAGTCATGGAGTAAACGTTCGAGGAGCCAGGACACTTTAATTCGTAAATCCACAACTCATCTCGACAGCTTACTTAATGAACTCCTCACATGAGGCTCCCTACTATTGTAGTATTTGATAACATATATATAAGTTTTGATCTTTAAAAGTTATATGGTCTTTAGCCGTGGCTTTGCCGTGACCTTGGTCATTGTTACCATGGTCTTAAGACTCATTCTTGGCTTTAGCCATGGTTTTGGTCTTAGCTTTAGGTCATTAGACCTCTTGGTCTTGGTGAAAAATAACTATTTTATAGTGACTTTGGTCTAAAAAATGGGCTGTTAAGAATTTGAAGAAAAGTATCACTCGAAAAGCGTTTTTAGGGCTCGAGCTTCTTTGCTCCTGAACGAAAACGTTGTTCCGGAAAACTTTCGTGTTTTAACTTTTTGATGAATCGGACTAGAAGGGTGACTTTCAAAATGGCAGAATGCAAAACAGTAGGTATCGGTAGTTTCGGCGTTTTGGTTTTGCTAACTTCAAATGGTCATAACTTTTGACTCGGGTACTTGTTTTGGGTGATTCAAATTGCTATGTTTTCCTTATTAAGTCCTCTTTAACAGTAGGTAAGTTTAAAATATCATAGTTATACTATTTTGGTCGTGGTTCTCCATAAAAGTCACTAGTTTACTTGTTTAAATATTATAAGTTAACATATATATACCATAACTTATTTTACCAATTTTTATATATCATGAACATAATAACAAGACAATATATAGTAAGAGTGAAATATAAATAGCATGAATATGATATTTAGCAAGAAAGTATGTTAGGGTTTTGCTTACAACTTGAGGCTTTCTAAAAGAAAGGTAAGTAACTAGTAAGGTACGGACTTTGATAGACTTAAGCTTCACCCTACTTCACTTCAAGCAATCTTTCTACCCTTGAATTCTTGAAAGATAGATGATGAAATTTGAGGTGACTTGAGTGGATTCAAACTCAAGAGAATCACCAAAGTTTATAAGGTTTGGAAGTATTTTGATTACCTATAACCAAGCTAGGGTTTCTATGTTGTTGAAGCACTTGTATCTTGCATAAAACTAGGAATGAATTAGCTAAGTGTGAGGTGTTTTGGTGTGTGATGTGGGACGGCAAACAAGAGGGGGAGAGGGTATTTATATGGCCTTGAGGAGGTTACATGCATGGACTAGTCAAAGCTTTCTACACAAGTTTAAACACTTGGTATCATCCTAAGGCTCTAAGTGTGAGATCAAGCCACCTAAAGGGCGACTCCCCCCCTAAGTTGGTTCCATAAGGATAGGGAGGATGACTTGGTTAGTTGATGGTATTATCCTAATTATGTGACTAGTTTTGACTCCGTAAATTGCTAACCGTAAGTTGTTAAGTCACGAAATGTAAAACCGGGTATCCTAAAATTTTGAAACTTGAAAGTATGGTTAAACATGTCAATATAATCCATAATAAAATATAAAATGAGTGGTAGCTTCTATTGGGGTGCTCAAACCCTGCTAAAACTGGAAACACGGGTCTAAAACGCGTAATACGTAAAACGTACGAAAGTTGCGTAAAATTGAGAAAAGTAAAATGTAACTTTTCTAATAGGATAATAATGACTTATAATATCTAGGCTGGGCTCAGTCTAATGTCGGTTGGTATTTAATGTCTTTTAGACAGAACACCGTAAGCCTAAAAATCAAGGAATGACTTGTAAAATCAAGGAATGACTTTTGGTCAAAGGAGGAGGGAAAAATATGTTGACTTTTTCTAATAAGTTGAAAACTCAAATCGTCTTAGAAACGCGGTGCAGGTATAGGCTAAGGTTACGGCTGAGTAAAAACGCTTAAAACTGAAAATTCCAGTTTTTCACGGCCGAGGCTTATTTTGGTCATGTTTTTCACAGTTATGATTAATTCTCAAATAAATCATGAGTGTGTCAAATATTTCTCTGATGCGGGGTCACTTAACGCGGTCGAGTTTCGTTGTGCGTAGAATTTTTGAATGACATTTTACCCTAAAACGTGTAATTCCTTAATAACTTTCACGAAAATGATCTGACGAGTGTCAAACTTTTAATTTGCCATGGAAATGATTTATCACTCGAAGCCATGAAACAAAAATCAAATTTTGGGAAAATTTCAGGAAAAATGAATAGTAAAAGTGAATAGTAAAATTTTTCGGGAATAGAAATAAATCTGAAAATGCGAATTGTTACATATACGCCCATAAATTTAGTAGTTGCAGTACTGTATCATGACTACAGTACTGCCTTATTGCTCTAAGTCTCATGAACGCAACCCTTAACATGTGTGACATCATAAATGATGTAAGTAATAGTGCCCTCATGTAGGAGTTTGCCAACATCCTATTGTTCTTCAAATAAAGTGCATTTGGCTACCTATCCGGCTAGCACAAATGGGGCATCAACTACCAATAGATCTATTCACTATATTCGCGTTCACTCGCAAGTGACTAAGGTTCATGATATGAGGGACTTCCAGAGACAAAGTGTGTCTTAGGCAATAATAATCAAGATAGCATACAGTTGAAAATCACTTGTAATCATGTTTATAGCAGGTATCTCTCCATGAGATATAAAATGTGTAAAAGTGGATTCATAAGTTCATAGAATTTCGCAAAAGTTTATAGTTCCTTTGGAAGTAAAAGCAAGTATTACGTTTCAATAACAAGTAGCGTGGTTTATCGACGGAGTATAATGCTTATGGTACACTCGTAAAGTTTATATGTAATATAAGCATGTATTTCCCCCGAAAGCAATTTAAAACAGGTAGAAGTGTGGGGGCTATGGAACTCACAGTAATATGTAAATAGTTAACAAGTATTTGTAAGAGTATAAAACATGTAGTTGAGCACGTATCTCCCCCAAAACATTTATAAAACAATTATAAAAAGAGTAAGAGAGGGGCTATGACTCACAATAATATATAAAAGTTTAAAATACTTATGAAAGTAAAAGCAGTAATTGAGCATGTATCTCCCCTAAAGCATTTATAAAACAATTATAAAAACGGGGCTAAGAACTCACCTTGGTGGAACGGAAGACAAGAATAAGTAATATCAACGCAGAATGGGAATGGCTCCAATAGACAACTACACCAAGAATGGTGGTGAGGAACAACGAAAGTGAACGAGGGGCAAGCGAGATATGAAGCCAAACAATTACATGGTAATACCAACTATTCCGAGACTACTCACGTACACGCCAAACGTCATAGAACTTGAAAAGTAACCATCCACACCTTTTCATTCTTCCTCTTTCTTCTCTCCTTCGCATGGCAGAAAACAAGTGGTATTTGTGTTTGTATTTTTGGTGAAAATATAGCATGTAGTATTTTGGAGAAGCTTGGCTATCTTCTCGTATTATTCACAGGAGTTAATGGGTTTGGTATTGGTTTTTGTTTATAAGTTTTGTGAGTCTTTGCATGTGTACGTATGGTTTAGATAGCATGGGTTGTCTTCTGCCTTGACTATTCGTACATCAGGAATAAGGAGGATAAATAAGCTGGGCTTTTGTGTTTGCCTTTGAATGGCAGAAGAGAAAGGAGGTTTTCATGCAGGTATGTTTGTACGTATGAAATGAGAGGAGTGAGTAGTGTCTTGTATAGAGCTAGTTTGTAAATACAAGTTGTAGAGCTATAAATGTGACATAATTGATTTGCTTGGAGGAGGAAAGTCAAGAGGTGGAGTGTTGTTTATAGTTTGTGTGTGTAAGAGATAAGCTTGTAGTATCACATGGTTTTCTTGTGTTTGGCAGGTCGGCACAAGCAAGAAGGAGAAAGAAAGAGTGAAATGCTTCTAGGATACGCAAGAATCAATAATTCAAGTAACATGTAATACTATGCATGTCAGAGATTATGAATTAATGAGATGGGAGGGTAGAGTGGGGTAGGATGCATTCAAAAGTCTTGTAGGTTGTAAGAAGGGGAGGGGTAAAATGTTTTTCTTTGTTTTCTAGCTTGTCGACACAACCCAATGCCCAAAGAAAATGTGAGTTTGCATTGTTTATTTATTTTGATTGTACGTAAGATTTCCTTTTAAAATGAGACTAGTACTTGCCTAGGAAATATATTTTAAGTTTTGTGAGGGCATGAAATGAGGGAGGTGTCTTGTAATTTAATATAGATGTCGACTAGCTATATTGAGGTAGGGACATGGTAGTTTGCTAGTGATTGAATTGTATCTTTAGTTACTTAGTGTATATAAGGTGTTATGTATATTGTTTTGGGTACTGGGTTAACAAGAAATAAATTTTAACAGAACAAAACGTAATATATTAAAGTTATAAAAAAATTATAAAATTATATTTCTGGCAAGAATCGGGTGAATAAATAATTGTCGTATTGAAATTACGGAAACCGTCGTAATTGTAAACTTTTATCGATACGTATACCAAATATATTCAAAACGTCGGGTAAATTAATAATATAATTTTTATATCACTGAAATGAGTGTAAAAATATGTTAGGAGCATAGTTGGGATTGTCGGATCATTTATTCAAAATAATAGCTTATAGGATAACGTTTATTTGATAGATAATCGTACGTATACTGAAATGATGCTAACTCGCACATGAATGACAAACTTTCTCCGAGAGTGAATAGTATTTTGTGAATAGTAAAACTTTTGAAAAACATCTCATTATCACTAACCGACTCCAAAAATGATGAATAGTGAAATGATGAATAGTGTTTGGTGAATAGTAACAATGAATAGTAAATTTGAAAAATGTCCTGAAAATACGGGTTTGTAACGACCAATTTATATAATAAAGAAAATTTTAAATTTTCCTGTAAAAATAGTGATTAGAAGTAATGACAGAGATTAATATATAATTAAAAATTTTTAATTAAAGGGAAAATCATGGGATGTGATAGTACTGTAATATCCCGTAAATTTTCCCTCTTAATTTTAAATGATTAACGAGAGTAATCTATCGTCACGATTTAATTAACCATTTTTACGGGCAATTTTTTTTTTGTTGCAATGCAATTACAAACTATATCTATGTGACGCGGTTCACATGTCATTTGGAACGAACTAATACGCGTGCCACAATAATTTAGCAACCCAATTAATTAAATCATATATATATTTTGGGTCTCGCTACTTAACCTGACACACTCCTAAATAATTTGACCATTGGCCGCTCACTAACAAACCAAACACACACTTTATTAATTTAGGTTTGGCCACCCAATAAGCCCATCAAACAAGACCATTATGTTCATTTTTGAAATATAACTGAGTCACAAATATTATTGGTATGTATAAATATATAAATATACAATTTTCCTTTCATTATTTTTCGTGACACACAATGACATACACGCAAAAGTTTATCATGGAACATTCAATCAATGACATGAACTCTCTTCATGCTTCCTAAAAATCAGCCAAACTAGTAACATGTGATGACAACCAAATAATTGAAATTACTCTGTTGCATATCACATTCAAAATAATGCATATCACATGCAAAATAATAGTAAAAGAATTTGTGTATAGTCATGTCACTCTTAAATCTTCAATTTAATATTCACTTGTCCTTTTCTTCATCCTTTCATCCGAAATTTTTGCTACACATTTGCCAACCCAAGTGGACTACTATATTTAACATATCCTCTTCCTACTCATAAATACCGTGCATCTACTTTATGAATCATGCACCAACAACTCTCCTATTCACTCTTTGACTCCATGGTAATCATGAACAAACCATGTGATCTCTTACAACTCTTATGACACAAACCAATCATGCTTTTGACTTCTTTATGTTAGTATTCAATGTACAAAACCAAATGAACCTTTCTTTTCTTCTAGTGCTAGCTGTCGACAAAGGAAAGAAGACAAGACACTTTGTCCCTTGCTCCCTGTTCTATTCCTCTATTTTTCCCACATTTTCACTGACAAGGTTACCAAACAAGGTTGACTACATTTAAACATGTGTTCCTTTATCCTATTTAAAACCCATGCAAACCACCCCCTACTGCCATCACAATTCGAAAGGCACAACACAAACTATTCTTGCTCTTCTCTCTTGGCCCACGACAGCAAGCAAACCCCAAACTCCCCATACTAATTATCTATTGAGGTAGTCCTAAGTGAATTTACCCTAAAGCCTAGAAACTAATCCTCTACTTAAGCAACTATACGTATCACATTTCTCCCATCACAAACAAACACACTCTACTCCTTCATGGTTTTCTGCCGTGTGAGAAGAAGTGGAGGCAAGGATGTTTTGGGTCATTAACTTTCAAAGCTCTTATAGCCTTTTGGTTTTGCACCGTGATGATAAAAACTATGGAAGTTTCGGCTTTCCTTTGTCCCTCGTCCATAGTCCATGCGAGTTCTCGTCATCTCCTTTTTGGTGTCGTAAGTCTCCGAACCCATTTCAATACGTAACATAGCTTCGTTGTTAAGTTTCTTTTAAACTTTCATGTCATACCCATACACATATATATGTTCGACATACATGCATGCAAATGGCTAAGGTGGTGTTTAAATCTTGTGTGGCTACTTAAATGAATTTAAACTTGATAAACCTCACAAGCTAGTGTTTTTGGATACTTCACTCGACCCATACGAAATTAAAGTAAGCTATACGAAACATTTCGAAATTTATATAACTAATGAAAACGTAAACGAAACATAGAAACTAAGTTTGGCTCGTGGAACTTGTACACAATCGACCCACTATGTTTTATGGCTCGCGAAGCTTATCTGCAAAATTATAAAACGTACTTACTAAGCTTATGAGCTTTTCAAAACTACACATGTAATCGGTTAAAAGTATTTTGCCTTCGTTTGTACTTTGGTCGAAAAGCTCAATAAGCCACACAGCTTATTCGAACTTAATCATTTTCTATAAAACCACCAATAACTTAACATGAAATGCTTATTGAAATGTTGCAAAAACCATTTTGAAAACATAAAACTCCCATGCACGTATATACCGCACGTACACATACATATACACTACTGATGAGGAAAGTTTATAACAAGCTATATACGTGCAACACAACATACTGATGAGGAAAGTTTATAAAAATAACAATTTCATATAAACGATAAATTAAGAAAACAAATATACCACTATTTGGGCTCAAACTCAGTTAAGATGAAGGAGTCTTAGTTGCGGTGACAGAGAAGTGGTGGTTTGGCATTTAGGTTAAAGGGAAAGAAGCTAATTGGAAATAAAAGAGGAAAAAGTTAGAGATAATGAAAATGAAAAAGTTGAATTAACCTCTCACTCTGAAAAGTTGAATTAAACCGCCTTTAGTTCAATCAAAAATTAAACCGCCATGTGGTCCGGGTTTTTTAAAAAATTTGACATATGACACGAATTTTATGACACACAAAAATGCGAGTCAAGGATTTACAATTTATGACAGTTTTTTATGACACACAAAAATGCGAGTCATTATATTGTGTGCGTCATAAAATGCGAGTCAAGGATAGACCTTTTTCTAGTAGTGATCACTACTGAAAATACACAATCAAATGAAGTGTAAACTATACAAGTCTACACAATGCTAAGCTAACAAGTCTTGCAACGTTTTATTGAATACTTGTAACTTTTTATGAACTCGTGAATCTCTTTGCTACAAAAAGAAACTTCACATATGAAATGTTAAAGGGTTAGATGAAAGAAAGAATGAATGAATGTATGTAAATATGATGTAGAGTGATAAGCCAAAAATCAACTTGTGGCTTAGTATTTATAGCAAAGCCTTCTGCAGGCCTGGCGGATACGGTGGAACCCTCAGAAGGGTTCCGCCCGTGTACCCCCAGGGTTCCGCCGGGATTGCAGTTGGTTTTGCAATAAATCTTGCAAACCAAACAATGTCACATCTCATTACACCTAGTCAAACACAAAACTTGCAAGAAAACATATAGTTAGTCAAACACACTTTCTTTCCATAAATGTATATTGACAAAACTTGCTATAAATGTGATGTGACATTTCTATTTTAAGAAATAAAAAGTGTTGTGTTTTATGAAATGTAAAATGTAGCAAAAGTCTAGTTTATGCAAGTCTTTTAAAACTAAGATTATGTTTTACTTAGAAACTAAAGTTTACATTTTGTCGTTAACAAAACTTAGCAAAGATCGTAAAATATAAATAACGTTTTTAGGCGATATTTGTATTAACAATCTCCCCCTTTTTGTTGATGACAAAACATAAACTTTGTTTTTAAGTAACTCACAAAATCTTGGTGTTTAAGACTTAAAAAAAAATTATATTAAACTTGTTTTACTTAAGTGATAAAAATCATATTAAGTTTTAACGGTTTAATATATTTCTCCCCCTTTTTGTCAAAACAAAAAGTAGAGTAGCGAAGCGGAATAATGCACGTGCTCCCCTTGGTTGTTACTCCCCCTAAAAGGAGTGCCAAGATGGGAAACATGGATTTTGATCCTACAAAAAAAATGGTTAGTTGGTGATATATATAGTCAAGCTTGTAGTTACCACACACATTGCAACCACAATGACAACAAAAATGATCAACCAACAATGCAAGTAAGTAAGTAGAAAGAAATATCATTCCAACTAAAATTTGACTTTTAAAAGTCAAAAGACAAGAAATGGGAAAGATTCTTCTACTTCTAAAAGAAAAACTAAAAATAACCAAGAAAATAAAAGAAAATCAAATCCTACTTTCCTAAATGGGGCAAAAGGCCTCCAAAGTTTGTCTAGGATTTGTTTGGGTGGGAAAGAGCATCCAAACATTCTATCACGTGTTGGAATGCAAAACGGGTTTCGTCTTGGAATTGGTGAAGCAACATTTTGATGCTTTCACCCATTTGCTCACAATTTGAGCAAATATGGGGATGAGTGGGTATAAATGGGTTGGTTTTGGTTTCTTGGTTTGAGGGTTGGTTGGTTTTTGTTTCTTGGGTGGAGGATGGGTTTGGAATTGAGTCAAGCAAGGTGGTTTGAAATTCCATTGCTTGATGGAGGTGATTCTCAACCATGCTTTGGATTTCCTCATATGAAGGAAAGAAAGACTCAAAGGTTTGGGCTTGAGAATGTGGTGGAGTAGGGTGATCATGGTTTTCAAAAATTTGGTTCTCCATAAAGAGGACCATGGATGTCATGATAAAGAGGGTGAAACAACAATGGTTTGGGTTGATGGTACACTTGTTGTGGTGGTTGGGTGTGGTTAAAATGCTCATCAAGGTCAAGAATTGACCTTGGTGATTTATTTGAAAAAGGTGGTGGTTGTGTAGGTCTTGGTGGAAGATCATTGAGATCTTGGATAAAAGGGTGTGGTGATGTTGGTGGAGATCCAAATAACTCCATCGGTTCAAGTTTGGGTAATGGTGATGGTGATGGAGTTTTGGATGGTTGGGTTGGAGCACTTGGTGGAGTTGGGTCAATGGGTGATTTAGTTGGTGGTGGAGTGAGCTCATTGGGTTCATTGGGTGATGGAGATGGAGATGCAAGGTTCAAGAAGTGTTCATTTTTGATGGGTGAAGTGAATTCATCCGAGGATGAGGAGCTTAAGTTGATGGATTGGTTAGTCCAAAGTGGTTTAACACTTATCCGGGCGGTTTTCTGGGGTCGTGATGGTTGAGAGGTGATTGTTGACTTTGTCATGGTTAAAATGGTTTAGAAGTTCAAAAATTGTGATGAAGAAGGTGTGATTTGATAGTGTTTAGGATGGTTTAATTTATAGTGATGAAAGAGTGTGGGAAGGAGTGTTTGGATTTGATGTTAGGCCATACAAAAATGGAGGTTCCTAATGATTTGGAAAACTAATTATGGGTTGTCATATCATGGAAGTCAATCCAATGAAAATGGTGAAGTGAGAAGACAAGATTTGCACTAAATGCTTAGTGGTTTTGGTAAATTTGTTGAAGGATAAATCTCAGGGATTTCAAGGAACCTTTAGAAGGGTTCCTTCCTTTATGTGTGAAGGTTCCTTGGGGTGGTTATGGCTAATTTTGAAATTTGGCGGGAAATGGTTTTGTTTGAGTTATAAGGAATGAGAAGTACCCTATTGTGCTAAACAAATTGCAGGAAATTGGTTTCTATCTAAAAGGATTGTATTTTGGTGATTGGATGTTGAAAAGTTGAAAACTAAAAAAAAAATTCTACAGGAAACTGGCGGAACCTTCAGGATACACAGGCGGAACCTGTTTGAGGGTTCCGTCCGGTCCGTTGGGCCAATTCTGGGTTGCCCAGAAAATGCAATGGCGGAACCCAATTTTGGGTACCGCCAGATCCGCCAGGGCTGAAAAAATTGGCAGTCCGCGATTTTGACCCGCGAGATGATTTCCAAAATTTTCGAAAGCTCCTAAAATCAAAAAGATAATGCATTTCTGGTTAGGCAATGCAAAAAATAGACACGTAAACACACATATCATAGGACTTTAACCTTGAGGTCGAGAATTTCACTATACTTAGTGAAAATATCATAAACATGAAAATTTGACAACTTGCCAAAAGTTGTCTACCTGCATCATAGTTAGATAATACATGTTCCAAATAGTATCAAACATTGTACCAACACATAAGTACATCACAAACATTGTTTAAACGACCAAATTTGTTCAAATAGCACCTAGTGCCAAACACTCCTACACACCCGCACTCATTGACGGTCAATCTTGTTCCTGAGCTTTCCAAGGAATCTTTCAAGATTCTTAAACATCCCCTTTGTTTGCTTGAACTCCGCCGACTCATTTGGAATATCCGGAAGTTGGGATAGGTATTCGAGAGGTGGGAGCCTAGAGTTGGGCAAAGAGTCATCTTCACTCATTGAGGAACATGATGAGGAGGTAGGAGGATGAGGACATTTTCCTTGGGCTTTGTAGACTCTCTTATCACTAAGTGGAACAAAGGTGTGTGGAATGAGAGAGTAGTCAAGACGAAGACCATTTGGAGTTGGTGGAATGGGTGAGATGAACCTAAAGAGACGGGTCAAGAGCATTCCATACGGCATAGCCGTTGTGCCATGCACGGGAATGTCGGCCATTCTCTTGGCCATGTAGGTGGCAAGATTGAAGGGTTGCCTAACGGACAAAGAGTAGAGCATGTAGCAAAGGCAAAGGTTGATATGATCTCGGTTTCCTATGGTGCTAATGACATTTGCTCTAAGGACTTCCTCCCATTTCTTGAATTGGGGCTTAAGTTCATGCATTTCCATTACATATGGGTCCTTATCGACCTCATTTCCCGAACGGGTTCTCCTAGTGTTGGTTGTCCTAACGAAGAGGTGGTCACGAAGTACATCTTTTGACACAAGAGGTGTGTCATAAGGATGGATGCGGTCATGGAGGGTGTCAAGAGTTGAGAGGGAGTGCAAGTCGGAATAGATGCAAGTACCATGGTTTGGGACACCTAAGATTTGAGCAAACTCCTCAAGAGTGAAGGAGTATTGATGACCACTAGCCCTAAATTTGATAGACATTCGACCATAATCATCCGTGGAGAGGACGACGGATGCATAGAATTCCAAAATGAACCTAGGACAAATAGGCTCGTTGATATTCAAAAGACACTCAAAGTTGATTGTGGCAAATTCGGCGTAAAGGTTTGTGCCTTCTAGGAAGGACGGATCAATGGTTCTACCCTCATGGACATAATGTTTTTCTAAGGCTTTGAAAACATTGACTTGGTTTGGGGTAAGGCCTTTGGTTTTGTGGTGTTTTGGTAGGTACTTAATGGTGTCCTTGTAGTCGTAGTGGGTTAGAGGAGGCATGATGATTCCTAGAACAACAAAATTTCACATTTTAGTTTAAGTAAACTACTATTATAATGTGGATGTTCTAGTGTGTGCCTATATGAAAACAATGTGGAGGTGCGGTTATCTTGACTCATTTTGATGCTTAAAAAAATGTTTTATAATGCAAGTTTTGTTATAAAACAAAAGATAACCCAAACGCTCCTAGTTCAATGTAGCTTCGTTTGAATGTACCCGAAAATACATATTGGTTATGTATTCCCTTTAGCATTCAAGAGACATTATGCAAGTGATGTTTTAAACATAACGTTTTGATTTTGTATTCTCAATGTGAGACGAAAAAATATTTGTCCTATTTGTGAGAAATTTTTGGAAAAATTTGTCATGGGGTGTTTTAGCAAACATGTTTGCACTTAGTAAGAATGCAATTCCTAACTATGGGGAACATGATTAGTTTTGTTAAACACCTAATTTCATGCATGAGTTTCTCAAGTTAATGCATAACCCCAAGTTTTTGTTTTTGTGCAAAAATAGAATTCCTAGACTCAGATCAGGATTGTAATCAAGTTTAGAATACTTACAATGATGATTGATTTGTAATGTGAGTGAAAGGAAGACCAAGAAATCGCAGGTATGGATGGATGGTAAAGTGAATAGTAATAGTTTGGAAGTGGTGGTATGAGATAATGGGTGTTTGGTTTAATATAAACAAAAATATTGATTCTGTAGGTCGGCGGATACGATGGACCCCTGAGTTGGGTTCCGTCCGTTGTGTCTGAGGGTTCCGCCGACCCTGCTGAGAAAAGGAGTTATGGATTTGTTTTGATTTTTGTGATTTTTGTCTAATGTCCAGAACTACAACGTAGGTTCCATGAGTCCTAAGCCTAGCCTAAGAAGGTTAGAAGGTTCACGTTTAAGAGGTTTTGTGAGAATGTCGGCTATGTTGTCTTCGAAAGAAACTTTCTCAATTGAGATATTTCCTTTTTAAACGTTGTCACGAAGGAAATGATGACGGATTTCAATATGTTTGGTACGAGCATGTTGAACCGGGTTTTTGCTAAGATCAATGGCACCTTTGTTGTCCTAAAGAATTGTGATGTCGTTAAGTTGAATTTCGTAGTCGACAAGAGCTTGCTTCATCCAAAGAGCTTGTTGACATACCTTTCCGGCCGAAACGTACTCGGCTTCCATTGTTGAGATAGCAAGAGCCGTTTGCTTCTTAGAGAACCATGAGGTGAGACAATGTCCAACAAAAGTACAAATACCACTTGTACTTTTTCTATCAACATAGTCACCGGCATGATCCGAGTCGGCATACACTATGGTGTCTATTCCCGTTCCTTTGGGATACCATAAACCTAAATGTGTAGTGCCCTTAATATACCTAAAAATCCTTTTAACGGCTTCGAGATGATTAGTTTTAGGATCTTCTTGAAAAAGAGCACGTAGACAAACACTAAACATAATGTCGGGTCTACTAGCCGTTAGGTAAAGTAGACTACCAATCATACCTCTATATTTAGTGCTATCTACGGATTTACTTTCCTCATCCTTGGTGAGTTTAGTTTCCGTGGACATGGGAGTTTTGATTGGTTTCGAATCTTCTAATCCAAATTTCTTAAGCATGTGCTTAATATATTTAGATTGGTTAAAGAAGATACCATCTTCTAGTTGTTTAATTTGGAGTCCTAGGAAAAAGTTGAGTTCTCCCATCATACTCATTTCAAACTCGTCATGCATGATTTTTGAGAAATCCACACATAATTCTTGACAAGTTGATCCGAATATAATGTTATCAACATAGATTTGGACTATGATAATATGTGAATCTTTCTTCTTAGTGAAGAGATTATTATCAACTAAGCCCATGGTATACTTATGGTCAACTAGGAAGGTTTTAAGTCGATCATACCATGCTTTTGGAGCTTGCTTAAGTCCGTAAAGAGCCTTTTTAAGTTTGTAAACATGATTTGGTTTTTCAAAATCGATGAAGCCCGGTGGTTGAGCAACATACACTTCTTCATTAATGACTCCGTTTAGAAATGCACTTTTGACGTCCATTTGAAAGAGTTTAAAATTGTGTGCACATGCATATGCAAGTAAGATTCTAATTAACTCGAGCCTAGCAACCAGAGCAAAAGTTTCATCGTAGTCAATGCCTTCTTGTTGGTTATATCCTTGTGCAACTAGCCTAGCTTTGTTTCTAGACACAATTCCATTTTCATCCATTTTATTACGAAATACCCATTTTGTTCCAATTATAGTTTGACTCTTTGGTTGAGGAACTAATGTCCATACATCATTCCTAACAAATTGGTTTAACTCTTCTTGCATTGCAATTACCCAAGACTCATCTTTAATGGCTTCATTAATGTTTTTAGGTTCAATGGTTGACACGAAACAAAAGTAGTTGCTTTCATTTTGAACTTTTGACCTTAGTGTTCTTTCGTTAATGTTGCCTATGACACCATCTAATGGATGACTTTTAGATTCTTTGACATTGACAAGTTCTTTGTTTAATAGTTCATCTTCCTTGTCATTACCTAAAATCTCTTGACTTTCTATTGCTTGGCTTTCAACTAAGTCATCATCTACCAAAGGTGATGTCTTAGAGGGAGGTGGACTCTCGTCAAATGTTATGTTCAACGATTCCTCGACTCTTAAGGTTTCTTTTTTCAAAACAATGTAAGCTTTACTATTTTGTGAATATCCAAGAAATACACCTTCATAAGACTTTGGGTCAAATTTGGTGAGATAATCCTTGGTGTTAAGAATGAAAAATTTACTCCCAAACACTCTAAAGTATCCTAATGTAGGCTTTTTACCTTTATATAGTTCATAAGGAGTTTTATTCAAAAATGGTCTAATTAAGACTCGATTTAAAATGTACTTTGATGTGTCAATGGCATTACACCAAAACTTTTGTGGAATGTTTTGTTCATTAAGCATTGTTCTACTCATCTCTTGTAATGTCCGGTTTTTACGTTCTACTATACCATTAGATTGAGGAGTACATGGAGCTGAAAAGTTATGAGTAATACCATTAATATCACAAAAGTTTCCAAATTGAAATTCATTATCAAATTCACGACCGTGATCCATTCTAATCGACACAATATTAGACCCTACTTGATTTTGAATTTTCTTACTTAGAATTTCAAATTTATCAAAAGCTTCACTTTTACTTTTCAAAAATTTTGTCCAAGTATATCTTGAGTAATCATCAACTATGACCAAAGTGTAGAAGTTACCTCCATAACTTTGTATAGCGGATGGACCAAATAAATCCATATGCAAAAGTTCTAGACACCTAGATGTAGAAACCAAGTTTTAGCCTTATGGCTACTATGGACATGTTTACCGACTTTGCAAGCATCACAAAAGTGTTGGTCATATCTCAACTTAGGTAGGTTTCGAACTAAGTCTTTGGAGGAGAGGTTTTGGATAAGTCTCATGTTAGCGTGTCCTAAACGTCTATGCCATAAAGTTGAAGATTCATCTAATGAGGTAAGACAAAGTTTGTCTCTAGATGTTGGATCTATCTTTATGATGTATACGTTGTTCTTAAGGACACCTTTGGCTATGGTTATACCATCTTTAAGTATCTTACTTCCATTTTCACTAAAAAGGACATTATACTTATTACGACAAAGTTGACTAATACTAAGGAGATTAAAACCTAAGTTATCAATATGAGCTACATCATCTATAAAAAGGGAGTCATGAGAGATTGTACCTTTTCCGATGATTTTGCTCTTAGCATTACTACCAAACGTAACATTACCTCCGTCACATTTGTGATAAGTAGTGAAGAGGCTTTTGTTACCCGTCATGTGCCTTGAACAACCGCTATCTTTAATCCATTCATCCGGTTCCAAACAAACTTTGAGGCACACCTATTTTATGAAAAACACTCAAACATTTGGTCCCCAATTTCTCATGGGTCCATTTTGGTTAAGCATACCATTAACTTGTTCCAAGTATGAAAATAGAACATAAGGGTTCCATGACATGTAATTTGGAGTTTGGTAATGTCCAGGAGTGTTTTGGTTCCAAACATGTTGGTAGTTTGGTCGAGCGTTGAAGTTGCTCTTTGGAAAGGGACGTTTGGGAATTGGAGTCTTAGGTCTTGGTTGAGTAGTCTTAGCTCTAAATTCATTTTTACTAAGTCCTACTCCAGTTTTAAAAGCAGGTTTTGTTCCATTTTTATACGTAACTTTAACAAATTTTGAACGATCTGATGTGGACGGTGTTATTGCTGCAGCAGACCTGGCGGAACCTATGGGTCCAACGGGCGGAACCCTAGATTGGGTTCCGTCTGTTCCGCGGGCTGCTGTAGCAAATTTTTTGGTTAGTTTCTTGTGCAATCTTTTCTTGTTTCGTTTGACCCTTTGAAGTTTCTATTTTCATGAATCCTAGTCTTGTTTTATCAAAGGGTGACTTTTGAATTTTCATAATTTCATCCGCACAAGAAATGCTCTTATCAAACTTCTTAAACTTTGTGGTTTGTTTTATTAGATCATTTTGAGTAATTTTAAGTTTTTCAACTTCGAGTTTAAGTTCTTCACATGATTTTCATGATGTGTCAATACCTTTACTCTTTCTAATCTCTTAGCTTTTTCTTTTAATTCATAAACTTCATTTTCTAAAAACTCCTTTTTGGTTTTCAAAAATTTATTTTTGTTTATGATTTTTAAGCTTAATTTAGAAAGTTTGTTATATTCTTTTTGTAAGGTGTCATCATCAATAGAGGAGTAAGATGAGTCGGAGAGTACCTCATTTGAGTTGTGAGCCATGAGAGCAATATCATCATTCTTTGGCTCATCGTCATCTCCTTCATAGTCACTCCAAGCACCACCCACAAAAGCTTGTTGAGGTTTGCTCTTGGGTGGTTTTGGACATTATCCTACAAGATGACTTGTGTCTCCACACCTATAGAATTTTCTTTCAACCTTTCCTTTCCTATCATCACGATCTTTTCGAAAAGTTTTCTTGTCATCTTTAGGTTGCCTTACAAACTTCCCTCTTCTACGAAAGAACTTCTTGAAGTCTCTAACGGCCATAGCATATTCCTCATCATCACTATCCGAAGTAGATTCTTCATCATCACTTGATTGGACTCTAGCTTTCAAGGCAATGGACTTAACTTTTTCTTTCTTGCCTCTAACTAGTTCCGAATCTTTTTCCATTACCATTTCATGAACTTTGAGGTTTCCAATTAGCTCGTCAAGTGACATGCTTGAAAGATCTTTGGCTTCTTCAATTGCCGTCACTTTTGCTCTCCACTTCGGATGGAGTGCTCTAAGAAATTTCCTGACAAAGTTCTTACTACAAAAAGATTCATCAAGTGCTTTAAGTGAAGTAATAATAGTGTTAAACCTAGCAAAAGCATTATCAATAATCTCATCTTCGGAAATAACAAATTGTTCATATTGTTGAACAAGAAGATCACTTTTGTTATCTTTAACTTGTGAGTTTCCTTGATGAGTGACAATTAAAGATTGCCAAATATCATTGGCGGTTTTACACATAAAGACTCTTTCATATTCTTTCTTAGGCAAAGCATTGTAAAGCATCATTTTAGCTTCATTATTTTTACCAATCAATTTCTTTTGATCATCATCTTTAATATTAATAACTATGTTATCACCATCAATGATTATATACCATAAATCTATATCTTTAGATTTCACGTAAGTTTCAAAACGGTTTTTCCAATATATAAAACCATTTGCTTCAAAAAGTGGTGGTCTTTGCATAGATTGCCCTTCTTTGTAATTTTCAAATTCCATGGATCGTTTCAAGTTTTAAAACACAATATATTTTAAAAGCTTGAGTAACGTAGCGCTCTGATACCAATTGTGGAAAACTAGAAGGGGGGTTGAATAGTTTACCGTTTAAAATCTTTTTAACTTGTTTAGTTAGCTTTGAAACTTTCCGTTTGATCAAAGATATATACACAAACACAATATATAACATGCAAGTAAAGGAAAGAAACGATCAAACCACAACACGAGTATTTATCGTGGTTCGGCTACAAGGACTCTTTTTCCTTGCCCTACGTCCACGCCCCGAGTATCCAACTCGAGAGTTTCTTTCACTAGTCAACAAGCTCCTTTCACCGGTGGAGAAAACCTTACACGTCGCTTATACTTTTACCGACACTAAGCTAGATGTCGAGTTCTTTACTAAGGGTACAACCACTCCCGTTAGTTCTTTTACAAGGGTACAACTACTCCCGATACTCTTTGTAGTTTGAGGACTAAAATACTAACCGATCACTACTGAAAATACACAATCAATTGAAGTGTAAACTATACAAGTCTACACAATGCTAAGCTAACAAGTCTTGCAACGTTGTGTTGAATACTTGTAACTTTTTATGAACTCGTGAATCTCTTTGCTACAAAAAGAAACTTCACATATGAAATGTTAAAGGGTTAGATGAAAGAATGAATGAATGTGTGTAAATATGATGTAGAGTGATAAGCCAAAAATCAACTTGTGGCTTAGTATTTATAGCAAAGCCTTCTGCAGGCCTGGCGGATACGGCGGAACCCTCAGAAGGGTTCCGCCCGTGTACCCCCAGGGTTCCGCCGGGCTTGCAGTTGGTTTTGCAATAAATCTTGCAAACCAAACAATGTCACATCTCATTACACCTAGTCAAACACAAAACTTGCAAGCAAACATATAGTTAGTCAAACACACTTTCTTTCCATAAATGTATATTGACAAAACTTGTCATAAATGTGATGTGACATTTCTATTTTAAAAAATAAAAAATGTTGTGTTTTATGAAATGTAAAATGTAGCAAAAGTCTAGTTTATGCAAGTCTTTTAAAACTAAGATTATATTTTACTTAGAAACTAAAGTTTACATTTTGTCGTTAACAAAACTTAGCAAAGATCGTAAAATATAAATAACGTTTTTAGGCGATATTTGTATTAACAGATGGGTTCCAAATCACAATGGTCTTATAATAAGAATGAAAACACCAAACTCCTTTACTTGTACCGACTGGTGTAAGGTCAAGGTAAGGGAAGTTCATATTGTCAAAAGATCGGGGGAAAGAAGGAACACTTAAATTTAGTGGGAGTAAGGAAAAATCGTCATCAACAAAATACAAGTAACCAAAGTAACCTTGGTCATAGGTTAAAGTAAAACGATAGGTATCACTCATACGAGCACCGTAGCCAATAACGAAGTTTTGACTGTCTATGCAATTCTTCCAGCTTTTAGAGTCTGTTCATTATGGAAACATGTATTTCGAAAGGTATGTAGTCGGACATTTTTGGAGTTTAAGTTAGTTATGTGAGAGTTGGGTTTTGGAATTAGATTTTATTATAAAAAAAATGTTTGAAATCAGGTTTTATTACAACAAAGAGTGACAAGCAAGCTGAAGGGTCGCATAACAAGAAGAGTATAAAATAGGAGAACATTTATTTCACTCACCCACCTTAATAGGTTTGCCCTAGTTCTATTTATGGCAACTTTGCAGTTCATTAAATATCTTTATTTTCACATAATCACTAATTTACTAACACATAATATAACTAGTTAAACGAGTTAGTATTACCTTTAAGGAATCCCGCATCTTGACATACCATGAACGCCATTCGGTTTTGAATATCTCACCGATGTCATAAAATGTCACCACACCAATGCGAATATCAAACCGTGCAACAAGCCAGTGGCTAAACGGTTCGTTAATAGGAATTAAAACCTACACCGATCCAAACAGTTCAATGGGGTGTGTTAATATGTGAAATCATTCTGTTAAAATACAGACTAGCATCGTACAGTTAGTTGAATGAAAATTGTAACAGTCCATGGAATACTGTATGTTTTCCCATTAGCATACCAAAGTGGCATGAAGTTTTGGAGGAGTAGTTGAACAAAGTAGCTACTAACCATTGCCCAGTTAGCATTTCCCAGTCTAATGTGTCACATGTACCTCACCCAGAGGTCTATGTGCTGTTCAAAACACAAACACAATTAGGTGGGTTAAAAGAGCAACAACACATAAATTATAGTAATGTTACTTTATTTTGTTATTAATACAGTTAAATAAAGAGTTTATGTATGTTTAATAACCTCATCCATGATCCAACCTCTTCAAGGTGGATCTAAGCAAACTAAACTTTCCCAGAACCTACGGTCAACGCGAACATCTTCACACCATGGAAACTTACAATAAAGCGGTCCAGGCTGTCCAAGAAAGAAATAATAATCCTCACTTAAATGAATTCTGTTCATAGTAGAGTTACATTGAGTAAGGTCCTGAAAAAAATAAATAATTATGTGAGTGTACAACACATCAACTTAAAACATGCTTCATCTGAAGGAGATAAATTCGAATGCAAATGTAAATATGTGAAACTACTGTTTTATACCTCTTCCCAAGGTTCAACATCTTTGAGTAAACCCGTCATATCTGGATCTACGATGCCATATGGTCTTTTCCTATCAGACTTAAGATATTTCTCTAACCAATAATAAGCTGATACGTCCCGTGAACCGTCCGTCCACTTTGTAGGTCCTAACCACTGCCTGTACCTTCTCATATGAGCTGAATTCATAAACGCTCTTGAACTCTTCATCTTCTCAACTTCATACATCACCTTCTTTTCTTGTTCGGCTCTAATCTTTTTTTCCTCCTCAAAGCACAATCTATTCTCCTCTTCCAATATCTTTTCTTCTTCGACCAGCCATTTTTCTTCATCATCTAATATCAACCTTAATTCATCTTGGAGAAAACATTCCTATCAACAATGTAGATATATGCATAAGAAGAATGGGAAAGTGGTATGATAATTGTTTAGAGATTGGTTAAGTAAATTGCCTGAACAACAGTGTCATCAGGGTCAACTTCATTGGTGGACGCAAACAATTCAAGGAAGTCATGATTTAGTTCGTCACATAACTCAGCATTTAGGTTGCGGAAAACGTCATTAAACTCCAATTTATCCTGTGCAAATTAATATACTTAAAGCGTTAAGCCTAATGTAAATGAATGGTAGTGGTGGTAATTAAAAGTATATGCAAAATTATATTAATTGTTACCGAAACACCCCCAATTTTCTCACGTCTGAGAACCTGCAAATTAATTAGTAAAATGGTTATTTAGTATACATACTTAACAAAAACTAGAGGATTAAGATTCGTATCCTGCTATTTAGTTACAGACATTACCTGAATAATAGCTTCAAGTTTGAAGACACGGACATTCAATTGGCTAATCACATGATCCTTAAGCCTGATCTCGTTCTTAATACTAGTCTCACTCCTGTCAACAATTGGCAAGTCACTAAAGCGAATACGACCACGCTTGCATGCTGCATCACACTTTTGTAGATACACATCGTAAGGATGTGACACTCTATTTGGGGGAGCCCTAGGTATGTATTCCATTGAAAATTCTCAAAAAATTATATACCAATCAGATTGCTGCTCGGATATAGTAGGCTTGAGATCATAAATAACCTTTGAGTCCTTGACAATATAAGCCATTAATAAGATTTGTAAATATGAAAATATATGACAATACAAGAAACAGATACAAAATGAATACCTTTCCGAATAACAAACCGTAATCAGATCGTTTGAAAATGTAGTTCTGGGACCACGCTAATCCCCTTGGTGTCACATCTGGAACCTTATTTCACCATTGTTTGGTGCTTTCAAAAGACTCCAAAATCCAAATCTATGCATAACATAACGTTCCATATAAGTAAGTAAACTGAAATTACAAACGTTCACCTTGATTACATGTATATTGATTCACTAACCTTGAAAGCCCAAACAATACCAGACATCGTATACGAGGGAATATAGTTCCTAGAACTGTTTAGGCCATGCAGGTGAGACCATTTTTTCTTTTGTATTGCATTTAGTATTTGGTCATACAAATGACGCCAGATATGCTCACCCCATGGAAAAGCATTCCACTCTTCCAGGATTTCAACCAAACTCAGCAATGTGTCTTCAACATGATCCGTCAACAAACGACCTATAAAAACCACCTCTAACAACAAAAGTAGACATACACGAACTGCGTCATCGTCAGAAAGCTTACTAAACAACTCTTCATCCTCAATGACACTTAAAAGATCTAAGTTGGAAACTTTTACATCTGCCCTGTTTGGAAATACTCGTGATAGAATTTTAACCTCCCCGGAAGTAAATAACCGTTCCAAAACGAAATCCTGTTATAAGTGAAAACTCGGGTCGACCAAAATGTAGACTGTGACCTTCAACAGAGTATACAAGCGGCATATCATAATGATGATCATCTACACGTGCTTGTTTTTGCAGGATATAATCAATCATATGCGGTTCATGCTCAAAAAACTTGAGATCCAACCATTTTCCAAAGCACGTCATCATAAACATTTTCCTTATCTTTTTATTCAATTTTTCTTTAACTAAACACAAGTATTTCAACTTGCTTCTGATGAGGACCTTTGCTTCATATTCCTAACGGAGAAAAAAATAAATGGCGTGTTAATAAAAGCTAATAAAACTGGAAAACAAACACCATATAACACATACTTGATTCAGAGTATTGGACATTCGTAAACTAATTACCACACAACTCTAATTGATTATGTGGAATCCTATAACTAATTAGTACATAATTGTACTTTGAAACTTCCCTCGCTACCTCATTCACATGACAAGGCTTTTTTTTGCATAACGGCTGCACAAAACAAACACTATGCGCAAACATTGTCATGAGAATGAGTTAGCAATGTGTTGAATGGGATAATGAGGGAGTCTGTTGAAACAAAGGTTTAAGGCATCAACAAATTGATGCTGCTTGAAACAGAGGTTTAAGGCATTTTTCTACTACTTGAATCATAGGTTTAAGGCATCAAAAAATTGATGCTAGTCACCATTAACGTAATTAAATTATTAATTCACAACACATATCCTTCAAGCAACAAACATCAACTTTGTAAGCATTCGATTAAGGTGTTATGTATCATCATAGTAAAGAATAAATTAACAATAAATAGCGTGGATAGTTAATAAAGCATAACCAACATTGCATTAACATACCAACAAACATGTTACAAAAACGGCTGATAACACAGCTTATCTAGAAAACCTACGCTAATACAACCTTACAACCAGAAACATAGATTTAAAGCTTCACCAAAGCTACACTAATACAACCTTAACCCTAGAAACACAGACCAAAAGCTTCACCAAAAGAGGACCATGAGTCACAGAAGATGCACGAGAGAGCACTACTGCAGAACCATTCACTGGTTCTGGTTGCGCATCTTCACCACAAAGGCAATCTTCCTCATTATTTTAATCTGGACCTCATTCATGGCGCTCATAAGCATCCTGCAACGGGCGAGATTAACATCCTGTTGTTGACTGAGAACCTAGGTACTCTCAAATGCAATGACTGATCCTGTCAACCGATTGAGTTCGCCTATGTACTCAGCCCTATCCTGAACCCGGAGAGACAACTCAGATGCCAAGGCATGCAGGTTACCCACAAGAGCAAAGTCCCTTGCATTTTCACGCTCAAAGAGCGTAATCATCATATCCCTAAGGTAATGAGAGTTGGATGAACAGACTAGCTCAGCTAGCCTGGTCTCTCGAGGTTGGCTTGCAGGTGGGTGCATTGGAACTGGTCGTAACACTTGAGGTTGGTCTTGAGGTGGGTGCATTGGAGTTTGTTGTGCCACAGATGTTATGGAGGTTGTTTCAAGTGTGGAAGCTGGTTTTGTTGGGGGTCATTTGCCATTGTGTTAGACTTGTTAAAGGCTTATTTTTCTTAAGGAAGTTTACTACTTTTGTGATATGCAACTTAGACTCTTTGGGAGACTTTATATAGTTAAAAAACTAATGATAAACTAAGACACAAACCATCCTATTAATGATACTCTACAGTTGGTTCATATCAAAATTGCTACTATGACAGGGGACTTAAATGTGCATCAGGTTGGGTTTTGAGAGGGTAAGAGCCATGTCAAATCACAATTAAACTCACCAATATCCATTTCCAATGAATAAAACATATTTTAATTGCTTAAATGAGATGTCTGTGCAGTTGCATTCAAACTAGGCTTATTTTCAACTTGGCCACTTCACACTAAATGACTAAAACAAACACACTACCAAAAAAAAAAAAAAAAAACTATAAAATTAAAATGAAACATATATTCATACAACATACCCAATCTAAACCAACTTACATATACAAACACATTCACACTCAAGACATACGAGTACAACATAAACATTAACAAAATAACCACAAAAAACAGAGCAACAATTTAACCTAAATAAAAACCCACATTATGCAACTTACACTTTCACCGAACTGCAGAGTATTGATCATAAAAAGGACAATACCAATTACTATTCCCAATCCAATCCAACTTAATTAAATAAAGGATAAAAAGGACAATACCATTATGCAACTTACACTTTCACATTTCCAACCATACAACTTGCTAATACACTGTATAACCCTAAGAACAGCCTAATCAATATACAAAAAATTAACTAAGCAAAAGGATAAATGTTAGATTCTATTAAACCATAGGCATGCAAACTACTAACATAAAACTAAGACGGTCGTCGACCAATTACCTTGGGAACCCACATCTTTTCAGTCGTTGTTGTAATGTTAACGATTAGATAAATAACAAATACAAAATCGGCTCTAAAGGTTTTTTTATGATTTTTGTCATTTGAGTTGCAAGGTTTCAGAGTTGTGGCAAGCGTATCCAAGAAGAAGGAAAAATAAGATTTACAGTATTATGTGAGGGGGAGTAGGGGGAGTAGTGTACTCAACACAACACATTAAATATAATCTCTATTATTAAATACATATTTTGAAAATTCAATCAAAAGTTTAGATTTTAAATTCAAAATTTAAAAATTATGAATTTTTGTTTTGAAATTTTACCACCAAAAAATAAAATAGTTACAATTTTTTTTCTTAATTTAATATTAATTTAGTACATACTAAAGTCAGGAGTACTCAACACAATACTTAATATAATATTATTTAAAAAGTACAAAGCGCATAATAAAAGTACATATGTCAAATCGAATAAAATTATGTACAAGTCGCATAGTCAAGCCCATAATTATTAAGAAACATCTAATCACGAAAAAAGGACAAATTTGCATAAAAAGTACAAGTCGCAATACATACTATTTCACATGTCAAATCGAATAAAATTTTGTACAGTTCGCATAAAAGTTACAATTACTATTATAAATGTCAAATCGAAATAAATTGTACAAGTTGCATAAAAAAATAATGGATATTTTATTTGCAAAAATTGTACAAGTTGCATAATAGTACACTTACACATAGTACTAGTTGCAAGAAAAATGACACTTACACAAGTGTACTTGAGTCTTACATACACTTACACACACTTACACACCTGTATTTGATTTGGGGCAAAAATGGCCGTATGAGCATAATGGCATAAAACACATAAGTCGAATTGGGGCAAAACCCTCTACTCGAAGTCGCATGGGGCTAAGCTTAAAGCATGGTGAATTTCATGGGACAAATGCTCAATTGCCTCTATTTAAAAATCTACAACATTATTTTTATTTATTAATTATTATTATTTTTTTATCTACGTAGGGCAACCAAAGCTAGCTACACCCTATCACTAAATATGAGTAATAGGCCATATATAGGTAGAGTAGAGAAGAAAACCATGCAACTTATAGGGTCTATCTTCTCAATAAATAACTACAATTTACCTATGCATTGTACATGACAATAAGAACTATATCTGAAACAATCTAATAATGTGCCGATGAAACAATGTGTATATAAGTTACTTTTACCTCTTGTCTACTTATGTAATTTCGATACATCTCATCCTTTTTTATAGGGAGGTGATTTGCACACCAAACTTTTTTATTCTTGCACCACACTTTATGCATTACAGTGTTGTACTGTGTATTTTTTGTGCATTGCAGTGTTGTACAAAATGGTGTATTTAACAAAAAAAAAAATGATGTGCGAATCAATGCCCTTTTTATATATAAGATTGTTGTGTTCACATATAGTTTGGTGAAACCATGCCATAACTCTGCCAAACAAATGTAAAGGTGTTGGGTCAATATTTTACCCAAATATTCCTTACAAGTATTTGAACATAAAATAGCCAAGTTACTCACTGAAATAGATTTCAGTGAAGTCACATAACCTCAAACATTAAACAAGTCACTGAGTGCATAGCCACTTAGTGAGTTACCTTCAAGATGTTCAGTGAGTCTAATAAGAAAGACTCGTCATTTAGTGAGGCGGTACTCAGTGAATGATCTCTGAGCCAAAAAAGAAGGTAATGGAGTTAGTGAGTGATGACAATAACTCACTAACTCCCTGAAACTATCTCTACAACATACTGATAAATATAGGTGGTAACTTCCAAAAGGGAAGTCAAACAAGGTACAAGGAAATTGCCATAAAGGTGAGAATATTTGGTATGACACATCCAAAAGGATAGTTGGTGCCTTTTCTAAAAGAAGAAAAGGAAGGGGGACCACTACAAGTGGATGACAACTCACACCTAACCCCACATGCTTTGTTTATTTCCTGCTATATATATATATATATATATATATATATATATATATATATATATATATATATATATATATATATATATATATATATATATATATATATATATATATATATATATAATAGAAATAGTTGTGAATTCTATATAAACAAAATACTTAGTATTAGTTGATAGGATTCCCCTCTCATTGAATCTCAAGCTTAGCTTGGATCAATGAGAGTTCATTGTCATTCTAATGGGGATAATATACCGAAATTATCCCCATCAATAAGCTGACGATGTTATCATGTAGTCTAGTTGGTATTGAGTAATCTTGTAATTATTATTCATCATTCTAAATGAATTTGTTCTTTATTATTAAGTATTACTCAATTTCACGGACCAACAAGTGGTATCAGAGCGGGTGGATTATCCTTATGATCCAGATCCGTTCATGATTACATGATAACATTCAGCTGTGTCAATATTAGTGTGAAATCTTCAAAAGTTTGCTACTGATATTACAACTTTTGAGGGGGAGAAGCACATTGATATTGACTAAAACCCATCCCAAAAACCCACTGATAAAATAATTAGTCAAACATACACCCAACACCAAATATCCCATTATCCTCTTAACCAAAAAAAAAAAAAAAAAAAAAAAAAAAAAAAAAAAACCGTACCGCACAACTCTTATCATCAAATCCACAAAACACAAACCCAGATCTATCACTCATCCAACACAACAATCCCAGATCATCATCACTCCCACACATCACCATCATCTTCAAACCAAACACAAACACAAATCATATCATCAAAAACCAACCTCACAAAAACAAACACAAAAAAAACTCAACAAACTTCAAAACCCAAATCCATCAAACCCGACACACAAAACTCAAAACCATTCATAAAAAAAAAAAAAAAAAAAAAAAAAAACCTTAACATCACACTCTCACCAATCCACATTTGTCACGAATGAAGTTTTTAACCATCACACTCACACCGATGCAAATACACCGAACAATCATCACCCAAACAAAAAAATTCATCATCAAAAGATGATAAAACCCAATCCGTCAACATATAAATCATCAAAAGTGATGAACCACATATTCACCACAAAAATCTCACTCCAAAATCATCACACGAATAAGAAATTCAATCCTATACGTGGGTCTGTTATAGGGCACTGATGGTGGGGTCGAAGAAAGAAGGATGATTGGTGAAAGTGTTTAATCGAATTTGTAGTTCAAAAGTGTTTGTGATGGTTAAATATGAAGATCCGTTTGTGGAGTTGTTCAGTTTTACGAGGAGCTGAAAATGGTATTGGGAGTGTTAATAGTTAGGTATGGGGTTGTAATTCCTTGTTGTTGGGCAGCGAAGAAGATGATTAGCTCTTATCAGTAAGTTTTGTGTGATGGAGTTGAGCAGATGGTAAGGATCAGGGGTGATGGGAATTAGCTTTGGTAAATTTATCAGGGAGTATTGATAATAGTGTGTACTTGAGCTAAGTGAGCTGTGACTCACGAATGATAAAGAATGAACTGCTTGTGAGTATAGATAGCTGCACCAGAACCTGAGTCTCTGAACTCAAGATGACTTGAAAGGAGGATTTTAGGTCTCAAAATTGTGTTGGTTTGAGATACTGATAGGTACCTGAAATCCAAATAGAAGTATGGTTCAGTCTATAAGACAAATCTAATAACAGTCTTATCAGAAAGGTCTTAAATCAGAAGTTATTCTCAAAACGAAACATCAATCACTGAAACTGATCACTCTCAGTAACGAGTTGTGAATCAGGCAGTTATAATGAATCAACGGGAAAAGTGTGATTGTGTTGCTAGGCTAGGCTTTTATATCTGAAAATGATAAAAGTCTCATGAAGCTGTTGTATCAGGTAATGATGATGACGTGACTGTGATCAGGGGACTGATGAAATGAAATTTGGTTGTTGAAGCTGACTTGATGATTGGTTGGCTCATTCTGTATAGAAGCTGATCAGTGGTTGTTTTGATATTTGGCTAAGACTTGAGCGAGCCTACTAAAGAAAAATAATGGCACGATCTTGAAAGATGAGAGAAGTGTTGTAATGTAAAAAAGTGGGTGGAGATTAAAATTCAGTCTGAATGAAGGTTTCATCAAGGAACGTGAATGTTTTTTTTTTCGGGATGAATAATGATGATAAAGAGTGAATGATAATTTTACTAGAGAGTGAAGATGGTGTCAAAAGTGTTTGTGAGAGTGTGGCGTTGATCAGGGTGTGATATAATTCAGGAAGTGATTATGGATAAGAGAGGTCAGGTAAGTATCAGGTGTGAAGATCGCAAATCAGGAGTCAGTTGAACCTGAATAGAGGTATGCAAAATTGTGATACTTCATGGGCTTCCTAAGTTAAGAAACAAAATACTTAGTATTAGTTGATAGGATTTCCTCTCATTGAATCTCAAGCTTAGCTTGGATCAATGAGAGTTCATTGTCATTCTAATGGGGATAATATACCGAAATTATCCCCATCAAGAAGAAGCTGACGATGTTATCATGTAGTATAGTTGGTATTGAGTAATCTTGTAATTATTATTCATCATTCTAAATGAATTTGTTCTTTATTATTAAGTATTACTCAATTTCATGGACCAACAAAAGGGAACCATTATTAACATTAAGTAAACTCAATTTTTTTCTAGTTTATATTAAACATATAGATCTTGAACATATTCAACATTTTTGGTGTCCAAGATATCAATATCCACTAAGGGCGGACCTAAGGCTAATGAAGGTGGAGCCCGGGAACCTCCTTAGAAACCGAAATCATTTAGAAATGATGTATAAAAAAATGTGACCTACTTAGAAACACTGAAGAAGATAGTAAGAAAGGTATTATTATTATTATTATTATTATTATTATTATTATTATTATGTTAACTTTGTTGTATATTAGTTGAGTTCACTCATGAATTGCCTCGTTTTATAGCTATACTGCAAGCTTGCCCGACTTGACCCGACCAGTTGACTCGTTACCTATTGTATTTTGTTCGTCACGACCTATTTAAAGAACCACCTTCAATGTGCCTCTCGTCCACCATTGATATCCTCTATTAGTTCTTCAAACATCTTTTCCATCTCAACCTCCTGCTACCAAAATAATAATCCATTTCAATAATTTAAAATTACTAACAACATATAATATATGCGAGTTTGACTTCAAACACTGTAAACTCACAAAATTTTCAACCTTTTACATACAAAATTATCAACCTTTACACTTAAAAGTCAATTTTATATGCATGCTAAAATAAAGGGCAAATTGCATAAAAATGTACCTATTTTAGGTTTAATTTCAATTAAAGATATTTATTTATTTTCAATTAAGGTAACTGACTTTTTTTTTTTTTTGAACTTTAAAATCACTTTTACTTTAAGGGTTTTTTTGATGTTTTTTGTGAGATGCAATGTAGAGTGTGTTTACTATCGTTGGAAAAGATAATGGCCCGGTTGGTTGTTTGGTTTCGAGAATAAAGCGTGTTTTTGTTTTTACTATTACACTTCGCTCTAAATCTACAAGAAATTAATCCGTAAGTACATGCATATTGTAATTTTATTTCTCCAGCAAACTTACACACGAAAATTTTAACAATATTGATCAAATTGTTTCGATTTTGACTTTCAATTGACAAATCACATTGTTCGATTTTGCCCACGTATCAAAATCAAGCAACCTGATTGGCTCAATTGTTTTTTCAATAAGAATGTTTTGGCAAAATTGTTTCGAAATGATGTAATTATCTTAAAGTAAAAGTGATTTTAATTATCTTTTGAGTATTTTTTTTAGTCGTTCTTAAAACCGAACAACCACCATCACCACATTGGTTTCTCGTTTATAGCTCGCAACGACCAATGGCTTTTCTCATGCTTGTCGCTGCATAACGTGGACATTCTACTAGTTATAATCAATTATCAAAAGCGTCCAATAAAATACATAAGTGTGTAAAATCTACAGCCTTCCATTTTTGTTGAGCCACAATTGCAAACAAAGATATTCATCGTTACATCGTTTGAATTGTCCAACAAAAAATCTGCTAAAAAATACTAGATTGGGATAATGTTGATTATATTATAGTCTCCAACCATATCGATCATTGTTACAAGTGAAATGTACAGCCTCATAGAAATACAACCATCTTTAATCAAATGATCATCACAGACCAGTACGGATATCCCTTTGGATTCCACACAAAGTATTGATTTCCATATACATTAACAAGGGTGCATATTCATAAATGTGACATATGAATCCTTGTTACATTCAGTCACGTAGCAAGGCCTGGTGTGACGGCGTCCCATGAATGATGAAAACTAAGAAATCATATAGTCTTATAATGCATCATTTAGCAAAATATCCATCATTTACAAAAAAGATAAGGGACATATAATAATTCCAACCAAACTGGAGGATAAATGCACTTTAGTAACAGAAGACCAAAACAAGAAATAACCAGTATATAATGTAGACAAAGCAAAATGAGATAAAATCAATATTACTTTCTTAGTAACAAATACTCATAGACATTTTTGCATGATAACTGTTTGTAATAACTTACTAATGATACTAAACAAACGTCCATAGATGTCGTCACTCCTTCCTCTGTTGCACATACCTTCAGTTCTAGACCTGAAACGCATGCATGTTGATCAGTAAGCTTCTTACTAAGTGATTTTGTAGAACATCAAGAATAACAAATGTACACTAAGGTGCTCAGTTCATAGCTTTTCAAATTTTCCTTTAACCTCAGGTTTCAGTTTTACCCGGAAAGGGATATTTTAATACTAAAAAAATATATCCAGATCATCAAACAGACCTATATGATACTCAAAGAGTAATTGAGTGGGGTCAAACAGACCAATATCCTTCATCGCGGTTGAAAGGGAGAACTCAACCATCACAACCAATGAACTCTAAAATTTAGAAGTTCGTCCACAAGTTTTAGGTAGCAAGCATAAGACCAACCCACTATTTTGAAGTCTCCATTTTAGGCATTATATATGACAATATAGAAATGCTCTCTTGTGGCTTTTTGGGTTGGCCCTTAAAGATTTAAAAGTACAAAAAGAATTTGAGTACAGGTTGTGACTTGTGATCTGACATCAATCACAAAACTTAGTAGTGCTACTATTAACTTATGACGAAGTCAATTTTGAAGAAAGCATGCTCCTTTATTCATGGAAGATAAACACAATATTAGCACCAAAATCGGATTTCATTGAATCATAACAACAACAATTCATATCTGTATCCACATCTGTGTACACCTTTGTAGATAATCATCCTGTGAATTGACAAAGCAATTGCAGATTATACCTGAAAGGTATGCTAATTATATGCTCTTGGTACATAGTGAATTGATTCTTAAAGTGACTAGGCACGCATGCTCCTTTGTCATAAAATAAAGACAATATCTCCTAAGGATGCCAACCGGACCCTCCCCAGGCAATGAGCACCTGTCCCAGTGACTGTACTTATCAGGAGGTGGGCTATGAACCCTGGCCATTTTCTCAAAGAGGCCCCTCGCTGACCAGTCAATCTGAGCATTTGCGGTGAGGGGATGATATCAACAGAGCATGTGGTCCTGCCCCCATGTGAGGACTTCCCGGTAGGTCACCCAAACCGGTACTACTCTCACAATTGGCTCGCTTAACTCTTTAAGCTTTACCCACTAGACCACATGCTAGTTGATATAAAATAAAGACAATATCAATATGGGTTTTCGATGAATCATAATAGTTACAACTCATAGTCTTGTTATTACGACAGAGCAATTAGCATTAAAGGCTTTCCACTTATGTTGTTATAAAAAAATAAATTGAGCATATAAATCAAGAGAACAAGTTGAGCTATGGCGATTCATAAAGTTAATACACATGTTTTTGTTAAATTAGTTACTCAACTATTATTTTTCTCACCTGAGTGACTGTTATAAGAAATGACATTTCACTATTCAGTTATTTCAGCGTTAATAACTTAATATGAGTAACCTGAATACATATTTTTTGATAAGTTAAGTAACCTAAATGTTGTGTTTTATACGTATATTTTTACTAAGCTCAGCGGGTTTCATAAGTTCAGTGACCCATGCGGCCATGGGATCAAAAATATAAAAAAACGCAAAGTTTAGTAACCTACGTTTATATTAACCCCAACTGATAATTCATCAATTAAATTGTAGCATCAACACTATAACGAAGTACTTAAATCATACCTGAAACAAAAAGGTAGAATCACACACGAGCAAATGATGCAATGAACTCAGAGCGGCTAATAAGATAGCCAACTGATCCCAAATCAGCAAGTGTGTGGAGAGTCTTTGACACAATTTTGTATTGTACAACATTATTATATAATTTCATCACTATAAAAGAATCCTCTTCTCTTTCTCCCGAAACAATACAATAAATACTTGAAATACTCCAAGTATAGGGAAATGGCCTCATAATTTCATCAAGTTTAACAAAGTACTTCATAGACCATTCAGAAGACCCATTCCTCATCTCATATATATTCAATAATAGTGGAGAATGGAAATTATTCCTATAAAGAAGCAACAAACAACCACAAGAATCGAACAACTTGCAGTCAGAATCCACATTTCCATCCAAGGTTATAGGGAGTTGTAAGTTTGCTAAAATTGGATGCTCATTCGAAATATCTAACTTGCAATGCAAATATTGTGTATTCAAATAACATAGCCAATGAATGGCATCATTCCAATATATTCCAAGGTTGAAACCTGAAAAACATCCGGTAGGATATCGATTACAGGAGACTTTCCAATTGCATGTTTGTGAAAAGTAAGTTTGTATTTGGATGTAAGGTCCAAATTGATCACTTGTAAGTTCAGAATAGACGACTTTGTAGTTAGGTGATTTTGCAGGATCAAAAGCCATTCTCATAAGAGGAGGAAGCTGATCATAAGGACTGAAATGATCAGTTCCCGGAAGTATCTTAAAGAGATTAATGGACGGGTTGTATACATAATACCTACGGGGCCAAACCGTGAAACAACATAAAAGCAAACCATTACATGACTGTAAGATCTGAAGACTACCACGTGTCTGGGAGAGGAAAGTGAAACCGATGTGCTGGTAAGATCTCCTTATTGGAATTCGCATATCAAGCGGGACAAAAGTGTAATTAGTTTGAAATGACAAGTTAAACCAGAGAAAAAGACCAGAAGGGTAATCAAGGTTAGGAATTTGACGCCGGCGCAAAGTGAACTTAGTGTCATTAATAAGAGATAACCAGCGTTTGGATACGGTTTTAAAAAGAACAAGTGAGATAACAGGTAACCTGAGTAAGATTTCAATCAAAAGATCGTCATTAGACATAACTGTATGCATGGATGAAGGGAGTTCGTTGTCTGTGATAAATGCTCTGTCATCATCGTAACCGGTCACTACAGCAGACATTCCGGATGAATTTCCAGCAGTCTTTTCCATGAAGATGGTAAACGTAAGTAGGGGATGTTGGGTAAGTTTATTAGGAACACTTGTAGAAGAGAGAGACGTATGGTATATGTACCACTTGTTCTCTGTTTTAACCTAATTAAATAAATACATAACTTTTTTATTTTTATTTATTTTTTACTAGTTATAATATTCGTGCACGCGTTTTTTTTTTTTTTTTTTTTTTTTTTTTTTCTTTTTTTTTTTATTTTTTTGAATCATATATTTTTATTTATTAAAAAACAAATAATTTAATCTTTGTTTTGTTTTTATGATGTTTAATTATAGTTTTTATTATTAAAGATAATTATTTAAAAATTTTAATCCTATTGTTAATTGTATCTTATCTATATTTTTTGTATTTATCTTCTACTTATATTATGGATAAATATAAAATATTACCTAATAAAAAAATAATCTTTTTTTTTAATAAAATTATTACAAAATAAGGTATGAATCAATTTTTTTGAAATGAAAAACTCCCAATAGGGGTTTTGTTTTATTATATAAAAGATTTTATTTTTTTTATTTTTATTTTTTTAAATCTTGGGCTTTTAGTAGAATGATTTTTATTTTCTCTCCAATTTAAGTATTTAAACATTGCTGACTTGGTTAAAAGTTGATGTGGTAAAGGCTTCTTCATAGACAACATATATATCAAATTATTTAATTTTTATTGCTGCATTTTATTTATAGTTTTACATCTCTTGAAGTTAGTTTTACCCCTTTTAATGAGAATAGCAGGGTACCCGCGTGATGCAGCTGCGGACACTCTGTAATTTAATTTTTTCGGTTAATAATTTATTTTATTTATACGTTTTTTGGCAATAGCTTTACTGATTAGTTTTTTATGGCAAAAGTTTGATGAAATTTTTGCTTAGTTTGTATTATTTTATTTATTATTTATTTTATGTTTTTGTTTAGTAGTTTGCTTGGTTTGTACAATATGTGAACATATTTTAGTTTATTATATTTTTTTTGACAATAAATTTACGGATATCAAAAATTTCGTTTAGCTCGTGTCCGTTCGGGCTCGAGCCCGTTTAACCCGTGCCCGTTTGGGCTCGAGCCCATTTGGCCCATTGCCTGTTCGGGCTTAAAAATTTGTATAATATGTTTTATTATTTGTATTAGTGACATTTAATGCAGGAATTGTGTTTAAGTTGGTTGTACAATATGCTTGATAATTTGTATTTCTTATGTAAGTGGTGTTTTAATAAGTGTATTAATTGTATTTATTGACTATTTAATTAATTGTATTTAATGTACATAATTTAATTTTAAGTCATTAAGCTACTAAACTTGTACTAAACTTTAATGGCAAAGACAAAGTGGTGTGTACATGAAGCTACTAAACTTGTACATGTCTGATTATATCTCATTTATTGTATTAAATGTCTAATTATCTTGAATCACTTGTATTTTTAGCATTGAATGTGTAATGCTTAATTTTAAGTATTTTATTAATAGTAGTCATTCATGCTTTATAATATAGTATGATAACAATATTATTCAACTCACATAATCAAAGACAGGTTTTTTGATACAAATATATTAATTACGGACAATTATTTTACTTTAAACATTTACAATTATTAGATAGATACTGAAAATGTTACTAGTCAAATTATGTTGCAAGGTTGACGCGTAAGTACATGGATTTATTATATGCTGCTTCTCTGGATACATTGGAGTGTGCAAATAAAAGATTAAAGTGTGTCAATCAACTCCCTTAACAAATACATGGGATACAATTACTAGCTAGTAAAATTGGTGTGTAACAATTCCAACAAAACAAGAGCATGAAATAATACTTCAGCTAAAAATAAACGAAAATGAGAGTTCAATCACTGTTGCAACTTGCAAGTCAAATGTAACCATGTAACGAGGAATAATTGATTTCCTTTTTCAAATTAAACGTACAACCTCTAGGTTAAAGCTTTTGATAAATGTTTAGGTATTATAGTCATCGTCACTTACTAACGATATTTAACGAAATTCCATACATGATGTCTCTTTTCCTGTACTCATGATGTTCAAGACCTGAAAAGCATGGTAATATCAGCTTAGTACATGGTAAAGTCATAACTTCTAGGGACAATTTGTAATAAAGTTGTTCAACAAAATGATACGAAGGTGATTCTATATTCACAGTTGATCTTTTAACATGAAATTCAGAACTTGAGAACTTGCAGCTGGTTGTCTATTCATAATTTCTCTTTTAACCATAGCGGCTCATTTTTACTCTGAAAAAGGTAATAATTCGATCCATCAGACCATATCTTTTGTTGGAGCTGAAATGGAGAAACTCAACCAAATAGTGTCATAGATACTAAAGTAATCACTCTAGTTTGTTAATTAAAAGAACAGATTAAACCATCTCAACCAATATCAATATTAAAGTTCTAACATCAACCTTAAGTCTTGTTATTAAACATCCTGACAAAGAAATTGTAGCATCAACAGAATAGCTAAGCACGTGGATCATCCCTGAAACAAAGACGCAAAATCACACACCAGCAAAGGACGCAATGAACTCAAAGCAACTAACAAGATTCCTAATCCATGACATCTAAATCTAGAGAAATAAATTGAGCCATATATGACAGCTAATATTAATTTTGAAATACAGTATAACTAAGCACATAAATATATCATACCTGAAACACAAAGCAGAATCACACATTAGCAAAAGATGGAATGAACTGAAGGCAACTATTACACTCGTGAACTGGTTCAAGTTCTGAGAGTGTGCAGAGTGTCTTTGACGCGATTTAGCATTGCACAACCTTTTTATACTTCATCAATCATCACCATAAAAGGATCATCTTCTCTTTCTCCCGAAACAATACAATAAACACTTGAGATACTCAACATATCGGGAAATAGCCTTATAATGTCACAAAGATTAACATAGTACTTCATAGACTAATCAGAAGACCCAATTCTCATATGGTAAATATTCAACATTCGAGGATGATAATCATCCCTATAAAAAAGCAGCAAACAACCACGAGAGTCGAACAACGTGCAATCACCATGCACATTTCCATCCAAGGTTACAGGGAGTTTTATGTTTGTTAATACAGGATGCTCATTTGAAATCTCTATCTTGCGATGCACATTAGGTTTTTCATTCAAATAACTTGGTCAATGAATGGCATTGTAACACCCCCAAAATTTGATACAGCGGAAGACTCAACAAGCTTTCGGGGTGCTACGGGGATTGGTATCCAACACAAGACATAATAGAACGAGATAAAGTAAAAATAATAAAAACGCAACCAAAACGGGGTTTTAAAGTTTACATTTATCCCAACATCATTCAGAGTCAGGCCTAAAATAACATAACAGCAGGTCCATAATTAATTATCAGAGTTTAGAAAAATAGATCCATAAGCCAAGAGCCTTAGCCGAGCCTTCCATTCCAAGCATCCATATCATCACTTAGTTACCTGAGAAAACGTGCTAAAAGTCAGCTTTCGCTGGTGAGATCATAGGTTTAAATTCATCTAACAATATAGTGGACATATACGCAAAACGCTTGCTAGCTAGACTAAGGATTCACTAAAAGCCTGCGGATACCCTCCACTCCAATCCTAACACACGGATACCCTCCGTTCCAACATAGATATTCGGGTAACCCCCGCAATACCAAATAAATACTCGGATAACCTCCAAAGTATCAATAACCTATAGGTGCACGCTACAGTATCTAAATAAGCCAACCTTGAATAGTACACACGAACCGTGTGACTAAAGCTGACAATAACCAAATAAGTCAACCTTGAATAGTACACATAAAATGTGACTAAAGCTGACAAAACATCCTAGTCTATACGCATAGCAAGTTTAGAAAGAATATATAAAAGCGATAATAGTTCACATAAAATGATTTGCACGTTTCTCACCCCAAGTATTGAAAACATAGTTCAAGAGTAAAAGTGGGGCTATGACTCACCTCAAGTCCAAAAAATAGCAAGAAGAAGTCGGTAGAAATAAGATGTATAGTAACTCACAACACAGCAACTACGGACTCGGCACGACCTAACAATATCAACTCGTTCAGCAATCGTTTCCTCAAATTCAAAATATTCCCAAACCCGGACGTAATCCGTTTTATTTTCCGAAAATCCATTTCGTATTAGTTTGGTGTATTTACGTTTGGTATCCATACGGGTGGTGGGTCGACGCAAAACAAACCAAAAAGGTCACACAAAGAATAATAAAATGAACTATAGATCTAATATTAGCCCAATATATTATTTAAATAAATCGCCGAAGTTTATTAAATCCGTCGATTTGATAATCCTCGTATTTATTTACGTAACATACCGTTCCAAAATTACACCCAATCCTAAAGCACATAGCACATAAATACTATATGGTATATATCGTAGTTTAATAACTTCCTTATATACATCGTCAAATTGGCCAGATTCCCCGATATATATACACGCAATTTATTACTCTTTACATATACCACAACCTATGGGCGTCGTAGCATACGATGCCCATTAATATATTCATTTCATATAGCCAAATAACCCGGTTCAACCCTGCGGTTAAGTGGTTATTTAGTTATAGAAAACGTTTATATTAATCGTCATATATCCGTGACAACACGATAGTCACAAATAAAACTTACCTGAACTCGAGTGACAACGACTCCGCATAACTCGATAAGTTTACTCGTTATATATGTAAAATGACATTTTATTTAATATTTAATAATTGTCGAGAGTTTCTCGTTTTATAACATATTTTTATAATAATAATACGTTCAATAATATTACGCACTTTCGTAGCCTAATATATATCTAGTCGTATTATTTATAATATGACTCGTGATTATTATTATTATTATTAATATGCGCGCTTATATAATTATATATCCGTTATTCACGTCTATATATTCATATAAACGTTTATATTATAAATAACTATTATTACGAGTTTTATTACTTATGTTTTATTTGTAAATAGTTATCGAGTCATACGAAATGGTCACATGTCCGAGTCATGACTCTCGGCTCATTGTCCAAGTCCAAAGTAATAAGTAAATGTCATAAAAACAATACATCTCCGTCCAACACAAACCCAATCCACGTGCTACAACAATAGGGTCCGACTACGGCACCCGACTAACCTATCTCCGTCAATCTAAGTGACCGTCTCACAATCGGTCCCCAATATCACAATTCGTCAACACTTCTCAATACCAAAATTACAATATCCAATGTTGAGACCCAAACATGGTCTCGACTCACATGTATTCGGCCAAGGAACAAATAACAACCAACTAATAACAATTAATCCAAACCAAGTTATAAACCAAGAGCAAAGTTATCAAAGTCATACTCGGGTGGGTTTACCAAGCCACACCCATGTCCACATGACTCGACCGAGTCGTGGCAAATACCACGAGCCAAGAGGGCTCGAACCAAGTATCAAGGGTCACCAAAAAGGCTCCAAAGAGCACCCCAAAATAACCATTCGACCCAAAAAGGTCTCGGCAACAACAATAATAATACGGCTACGAGCCGTGACTCACAAGAGTCGAACCAAGGCAATAACGAGCCCAAGGCTACAAAGAGCCAAACCACGGCTCCAAAATAACAAGACAACGAGCCTACGGCTCGAGTCAATATCCAAGCCGTGAGTCGAGGACTCACGGTTCGAACCAACCCACGGACAAAACGACCCGGATACCAAACCATTTATAAAAAAAAAATCGAGGTTCCAACAAAACCCCATAAGTATTACTCCGTTTTTGGGTGAAAACCCAACCGAATCCAAACCCATCGTGACCAAGGGTCACGTTTTAATAAAATACGCGAGTCTCACTCGCCTCACCTTCGGCTAAATATGCTCTAAACCGTGTAAACCTTCGAAAATGGTGATTGGTGGTGAGATTTGGTGATAATACGTGATGAAAATGATGTAATAAGGGCGCGTGTAGGGGCAGATCTTGGAGATTCGAGGGTGAGGATCTCGAAAATGGTGGTGGTTTGTTGTGGTGATCGGCGGTGGAGTGGTGGCGGCCGGATTATCAAGCGGCGGCTAGGGTTAGAGGGGAGGGGAGAAAATGAGAGAGATGAGTGTTGGTGTTTGTGTTGTGTGTTTGTGTGAACCGGCCCCAAGGACCAATTTGTAGTTTTATTTTTTTTTTATAATTAATAATAATAATAATAATAATAATAATAATAATAATAATAATAATAATAATAATAATAATAATAATAATAATAATAATAATAATAATAATAATAATAATAATAATAATAATAATAGTAATAGTAATAATATTACTAGTAGTGTGGAGCGCGTAAAGTGGGTAAATGTAAAACATGTGGCCCGAAACCCGAACTCATTTCAAACTTTAATATCTCCCGAAAAACATCTCGTAATTACTCAAATATCGTCGGACTCGTAAAACGAATCATAAAATTTTTCGTTAGGTAAACCTAGTGCCAGAGTCAACGTAGTACCAGTGAGAATTTAAGAATACATCACCGAGCATAATATCAAAATGAATTATTAAAATAATTCACGAATTCCATAACGTCATAAAAACATAATTTCCAATAAAATAGGTCTTACAAGTTCGTTGTGAATAAAAATTCCAAATAAAAATTATAAACGAACTTTAACGTAATGCGGGTTTTCAAAATAACTCCCTAAATTGCCGGTTGTCACATCCTCCCAGTCTCAGAAGAAACCCGTCCCGGGTTTCACTCGGAACAATTCATCTACGAAGCGAAAAGCTTCGGATATCTCTTCCGGAACTCGTCCTCACGTTCCCACGTAAATTCTGGTCCGTGTCGGGAATTCCAACGAACCTTGACGAGCGGAATGCGACTTCGCTTGAGTCGTTTAACTTCACGATCTAAGATCTCAATTGGCTCTTCTACGAAATTCAATTTCTCATCAACACAAATATCCTTCATTGGAATAATAGGCATCTCATCAGAAAGACATTTCTTCAAATTACTAATGTGAAACACGTCGTGAACTTTACTCAATTCATGTGGTAATTCCAACCTACAAGCCACGGGCCCAATTCTTTCTAAGATAAGAAATGGTCCAATGTAGCGTGGGTTGAGTTTACCACGTTTCCTGAAACGTATCACACCCTTCCAAGGCGAGACTTTCAGCATCACTTTGTCTCCAACCTGGAACTCTAAGGGTTTACGTCTCTGATCGGCGTAACTTTTCAGCCTATCTCTGGCTGCTTGCAACCGATCACGAATCTGAGCTACTTTCTCTGTAGTTTCCAAGATAAGTTCAGGGCCTGTGAGTTGGCTATCTCCAACTTCTGCCCAACCAATAGGCGAACGACACTTTCTGCCATACAAAGCTTCGAATGGTGCAGCTTTAAGACTTGTGTGGTAGCTATTATTATAGGAGAATTCCGCAAGGGGCAAGTACTTCTCCCAGCCTTTACCAATGTCTATGATGCATGCACGAAGCATATCTTCTAACGTCTGAATGGTCCTCTCACTTTGACCATCGATTTGGGGATGATATGCAGTACTCATATCAAGTCTCGTCCCCAAAGCCGTTTGAAGTGATCGCCACAAAGCTGACGTAAAGCGGCTATCGCGATCCGAAATAATAGATATCGGGACTCCATGACGAGAAATAATTTCCTTCACGTATAACCTCGCAAGTTTATCAACACTATCATCTTCACTAATTGCTAGGAAATGAGCAGCTTTTGTTAGACGATCCACAATTACCCAGATAGCGTCACAACCGCTAGCTGTCCTCGGTAATTTGGTAATGAAGTCCATTTTAATCCGCTCCCATTTCCAGACTGGAAGTTCTGGTTGCGTTAGTAATCCTGACGGTCTCTGATGTTCGGCTTTAACCTTAGAACATGTCAAGCACTTACTAACGTACGATGCTATATCTGCCTTCATGTTTGGCCACCAATATAACTTCTTAAGATCCTGGTACATCTTGTCAGACCCAGGATGAATAGAGTACCTTGACTTATGCGACTCATGCATAATTAACTCCCGAATTTCTCCATATAAAGGTACCCAAATCCGATCTCCAAAACATAGCAATCCATCAGAACGCTTAACAAATCCTTTCTCATTCTCAACCATCCCAAATATATTTTCAGCAGATCTGTTTTCTGCTTTCAACGCTTCCGTTTGAGCTTCAAGTATTTGAGACGGTAATGGCGATACGATAGTCATTCCCAATGACCTAACTCGTAACAGTGGTATTCTTTCCTTTCGACTAAGAGCATCAGCAACAACGTTTGCTTTACCAGGATGGTAGCGAATTTCGCAATCATAATCGCTTAGCAACTCAATCCAACGTCGCTGTCTCATGTTAAGCTCTTTTTGATTCAAAATGTGTTGCAGACTTTTGTGGTCAGTGAATACAACACACTTTGTTCCGTACAAGTAATGTCTCCATATCCTCAAGGCGAAAACCACAGCACCTAACTCCAAATCATGGGTGGTGTAGTTTTTCTCATGCTTTTTGAGCTGTCGGGAAGCATAAGCTATCACCTTCTCTCGTTGCATTAACACGGCTTCCAATTCTTTATGTGAGGCATCACAATAGACGACGAAATCTTCGTTACCTTCCGGTAACACTAAGATAGGAGCACTACACAACATCTTCTTAAGCAATTGAAATGCTTCCTCTTCTTTATCTCCCCATTCATACGTAACACTCTTTTGAGTCAATTTGGTTAAGGGTTTAGCTATCTTCGAAAATCCCTCAATGAATCTTCTGTAATAACCGGCTAACCCTAAAAATTGACGAACCTCTATTGGGGTCGTAGGTGCAGCCCAATCTTTTATTGCCTCAATCTTAGCAGGATCCACATGGACTCCTTGTCTATCAATCACATGACCCAAAAATTGTACCGTCGGAATCCAAAATTCGCATTTCGAAAACTTGGCATAGAGTTTCTCCTTCCTGAGCAATTCTAAGATGAGTCTTAGATGCTCCTCATGCTCCTTCTCACTTTTCGAATAAATCAGAATGTCATCGATGAACACAATCACGAACTTATCTAAGTAAGGCTTACACACCCGATTCATGAGGTCCATGAATATCGCCGGTGCGTTAGTCAACCCAAACGGCATCACCTGAAACTCGTAATGCCCGTAACGGGTTCTGAAAGCCATTTTCGGAATATCTTCCTCGCGAACTCGAAGTTGATGATATCCCGATCTCAAATCGATCTTCGAATACACACTCGATCCTTGGAGTTGATCGAACAAGTCGTCGATCCTAGGTAACGGGTATCTATTCTTCACCGTTAACTTGTTCAGCTCTCGGTAATCAATGCACATACGAAACGATCCATCCTTCTTCTTCACAAATAAGACTGGGGCTCCCCAAGGTGAAGAACTTGGTCTTATGAATCCTTTTTCGGCTAACTCCGCTAATTGTTTTGACAACTCTTCTAGCTCTGTAGGTGCAAGACGATAAGGCGCTCGTGCTACAGGTGCAGCACCAGGTATCAACTCAATCTGAAACTCCACTTGTCTAGTCGGCGGGATTCCCGGCAAATCATCGGGAAACACATCAGGAAAATAATGAACTATAGGCACATCTCCAATGCACCTTTCCTTTTTCTTCGTCCCTCCTTTCTCAGAAATTTGAGCTAAGAAGAGGTAACATCCCTTCTCCATTAGCTTTGGTATCTTAGTGCAAGAAATAACTGCTAATCGGGATAGGCTCCTCGAATCCTTTCGATCTCCTAATATATTTAGGATCTCCCTTCCGTAAGGTACACGCACGATCCTCTCATCGCAAATTATGTGAGCACGATACTTCGACAACCAATCCATACCAATGATAACATCAAAACTTCCTAACGTGACGGGTAGAAGATCTATATTGAAAGGGTGGTTCAAGAAATTTAACGTGCAACCACGAATGATGGTATTAATCCTTTCTATATTCCCGTTTGCTAACTCAATATCATATCCAATTCCTAAGGCCATCGGGGGTTTCTCTAGTAAGGGTGAAAACGTAGTGGACACAAAACTCCTATCGGCACCAGTATCAAATAGTATGGAAGCATAACGATTATTGAGAAGGAACGTACCAGTAACGACGTTCGGATCTTCTCCTCTCTCGTTCCTGAGTGCATACACTCTTCCCTGAGCAGCTCCAGCTTCCACACGTTGGTCCCCGTTATCTTGTCATCCACGGTTTCCTCCAGCTCCACGGTTTCCATGATTGTACCCATTACCACCCAAGCCTTGATTTCCACGGTTCCACGATTCTCTACACTCGTTCCTATAGTGTCCCTTCTTTCCACACCCATAACAAGTAACATCTGCCTTGTTTCTCATCTCAGGAGCAGCCTGAACCATGGCAAGAGGTCGAGCTCTACAGTCCTTAGCTGTGTGTCCTTTCTTTGAGCAGTTCTGGCATTTCACGCTACACCATCCAGTATGATGCTGGTGGCAACGACCACACTTGGGTGCATTACCGTTCTGATTCTTCTTATCTCCATTCCCAATAGCATAAGCCTTAGCTTGTCTCTTGCTTCGGTGATCATTACCCTTAGAGTGTTGGTCTCTCTTTCTCTTTCCATTCTTCTCCTTATCAGCTCCTTCTAATTCCAATGAATCCATAAGTTGTTGAGCAATAGTGATTGCCTCATGGATGTTCGCAGGCCTAGCAGAAATCACATCATTCCTTGTAGCTACAGGCAACCCATCAGTATACCTCTCGATCTTTTGAGTCTCGGTTTTCACCATATCTGGGCAAAGCAAGGCCAACTCCTGGTAACGACGATTGTAAGTCGTCATATCATTACCTTTCACCTTGTGGTTCCAAAACTCAATCTCTAGCTTCTTAACCTCATTCCTTGTGCAATAAGTCTGAATCAGCAGAGACTTAAATTGCTCCCAAGTCATGGCATAAGCTACATCACTCCCAACGGAATTTCGGTAATTGTTCCACCAAGTTAAAGCTTCATCCTTGAAAGTAAAAGAAGCAAACTTTACCTTCGCATTCTCCGTACATCCACTGACATTGAACACTGACTCAGTCTTCTCAATCCATCTGACTAAGTAAACCACTCCTTCAGTTCCACCAAACTCAATGGGTCCACAAATCTTGAACTCCTTGTATTGACATCCATTAGCACGAACAGGTGGAAAAGTTCCAGCAGAATTGTTGGAATGATTTGACTCGGCTGGCAGTTCAGCAACTCTTTGCTCCACAAGTTGATTGATCATTGCTTGATCCACAGTAGGTGCATTAAGTGGAACATGATCATTGTCTCCCTGAACATCAACATTTTGATTCCTGTTGTTGCGGTTAGTAGTGTCCAGGTTGTCAGGAGTAGGGGTTTCAACATTTCGAGTAGGTTGGCGTCCTCGGCGACCAGGGGTAGTCACTGCAGGACCAGTTCTGGTAGCTCTAACAGGGTTTCGTCGTGTGGCCATTAATCTGAAACATCACACAAGTTCATGAGTCTCCAATAGAACTTATCAATATGCTCAACAAAAGAAATTCAACGAAGCCAAGTCATGGAAAGAATAGCAACAATACACCATGAAACATCAATAAAACGGATGGGGACTCAATTTCCATAACACCCAAAATCACATAATACCATATACTAATAATCATCTACATACAATAGCGATCTAACATCGTTCCAACTACTGGAAAACCCAAAACATACTAATCGTTCCAAAAGAGACGAATACTGAACAAAATACATCAAAATATGATAACTAGCTTTTCTAGCCGAACACTCCTCGGTGTAGAAAGCAACAAGACAACATAACCCAAGTAACTAGCCACGCTGCTAGCGGAGGCTCCTCAACTCCTGCCTCAAGCCATCAAGATCTCTCCATAATGATCCTAGCTCCACGCTATGGGTGTCTCGGTCTCTATTGAGGTCAGCCACCTCCTTCTCTAGCTCGGCATTCCTTTGCCATAGCTTGCGGTCGGCCTCTCGAGCAGTAACAAAACCTCGCTGCAAACTATCGATATGCTCGTGAACCTCCATCAAAACTCTCCTCATCTCAGTAGTCCTGCCCACAACCACAGTCATATCAACTCTCAGATCAGCTATGAACTCTCCAATAACCCTCTCAAGTCGATCAGATACACGTGCAACTCTCTCACCAAGCTCAGAAATATGAGCCCATAACCTGCCAATCTCACCTAACTCTGCATGCTCAGCAGAAACCTCAGAAGGTGCATCCGACTCAACGGGACTACCAGGTGGCAACTCAAACAAAAACGGGTGGTCAGGTGAGTCAGGCTCAATCGGATGTATAGGTGAATCAGGCTCCTCAGCCTGAGCTGGTGGTACTAACACATCATCATCATCAGGCATCTCATCCTCCTGAGGGTCATACTCCTCCTCAGGGTCATCATCATCACCCTGCTCAGCCTCCTGAGGGTCATCCTCCTCCTCAGGGTCATCAGCCTCATCCTCACCCTCGTACTCCTCCTCATCCTCATCGGAAGAGTACCTCATCAATCTTCGTCTCCTAATAGGTGAACCATGTGGAGATGTGGTAGGTGATCTAGGACGACGACGCAATGATGTGGGTGGCGCCTCAGACAGAAGAGAGTGAGCATCAATCTGTAAAGGTGATGAAGTAGGGCGTACCGACATGCGTGACGTAGCTCGGTGGGCAAAGCGTGGGGCCACGCGAGCCAAAGCCTGATGAAGAGTAAGCTGCCTCGATGTACCAGGGAGCCCTAGAGAAGATGAGGGTCCCTGCGTAGATGCAGCAGGTAGTGCTGAAGTAGAAGCTGTCTGCGGCACAGTAGCTGAAAGCATGGCCATCTGGTAAGGATCATCAGATGCCATAGTGAACTGTGCAAGTAAAACCGGTGCAGTAAGAATATCCTCGACAACATCGGGCATATGGGAGGCCATGGTCTGTGACAACGGCGTAGGGTAGGTGTCAGTGTTTCAAAATAACTAAATCACAACTCAAAATACCATACCAAAAATCCTCATTAAATAATTCAAACATATAATCTCAATAAAGAGTTTCAAACACCGCATTACTAAAATGTTTATAAAACAATTAGACCATATAATTCCTCGAAACGCCATCTTACTACTAAATCCATAAACCTCAAATCATCTCAAGAAATCCCAAATCTAACAATCATCTCAAATATCTCATAATACCTCAAATAATAGAAGATGCTTCGGCTTGGCGGGCTGGCGGCAGTGGTCAAGGATCATTTTCTAAAAAAATTCGGTTATAGTTTAGGCGTTTATTTACCTAGTTCTCTATAACCTTGGCTCTGATACCAATCTATAACACCCCCAAAATTTGATACAGCGGAAGACTCAACAAGCTTTCGGGGTGCTACGGGGATTGGTATCCAACATAAGACATAATAGAACGAGATAAAGTAAACATACTAAAAACGCAACCAAAACGGGGTTTTAAAGTTTACATTTAACGCAACATCATTCAGAGTCAGGCCCAAAATAACATAACAGCAGGTCCATAATTAATTATCAGAGTTTAGAAAAATAGATCCATAAGCCAAGAGCCTTAGCCGAGCCTTCCATTCCAAGCATCCATATCATCACTTAATTACCTGAGAAAACGTGCTAAAAGTCAGCTTTCGCTGGTGAGATCATAGGTTTAAATTCATCTAACAATATAGTGGACATATACGCAAAACGCTTGCTAGCTAGACTAAGGATTCACTAAAAGCCTGCGGATACCCTCCGCTCCAATCCTAACACACGGATACCCTCCGTTCCAACATAGATATTCGGGTAACCCCCGCAATACCAAATAAATACTCGGATAACCTCCAAAGTATCAATAACCTATAGGTGCACGCTACAGTATCTAAATAAGCCAACCTTGAATAGTACACACGAACCGTGTGACTAAAGCTGACAATAACCAAATAAGTCAACCTTGAATAGTACACATAAAATGTGACTAAAGCTGACAAAACATCCTAGTCTATACGCATAGCAAGTTTAGAAAGAATATATAAAAGCGATAATAGTCCACATAAAATGATTTGCACGTTTCTCACCCCAAGTATTGAAAACATAGTTCAAGAGTAAAAGTGGGGCTATGACTCACCTCAAGTCCAGAAAATAGCAAGAAGAAGTCGGTAGAAATAAGATGTATAGTAACTCACAACACAACAACTACGAAATCTGCACGACCTAACAATATCAACTCGTTCAACAATCGTTTCCTCAAATTCAAAATATTCCCAAACCCGGAAGTAATCCGTTTTATTTTCCGAAAATCCATTTCGTATTAGTTTGGTGTATTTACGTTTGGTATCCATACGGGTGGTGGGTCGACACAAAACAAACCAAAAAGGTCACACAAAGAATAATAAAATGAACTATAGATCTAATATTAGCCCAATATATTATTTAAATAAATCGCCGAAGTTTATTAAATCCATCGATTTGATAATCCTCGTATTTATTTACGTAACATACCGTTCCAAAATTACACCCAATCCTAAAGCACATAGCACATAAATACTATATGGTATATATCGTAGTTTAATAAATTCCTTATATACATCGTCAAATTGGCCAGATTCCCCGATATATATACACGCAATTTATTACTCTTTACATATACCACAACCTGTGGGCGTCGTAGGATACGATGCCCATTAATATATTCATTTCATATAGCCAAATAACCCGGTTCAACCCTGCGGTTAAGTGGTTATTTAGTTATAGAAAACGTTTATATTAATCGTCATATATCCGTGACAACACGATAGTCACAAATAAAACTTACCTGAACTCGAGTGACAACGACTCCGCATAACTCGATAAGATTACTCGTTATATATATAAAATGACATTTTATTTAATATTTAATAATTGTCGAGAGTTTCTCGTTTTATGACACATTTTTATAATAATAATACGTTCAGTAATATTACGCCACTTTCGTAGCCTAATATATATCTAGTCGTATTATTTATAATATGACTCGTGATTATTATTATTATTATTATTATTAATATACGCGCTTATATAATTATATATCCGTTATTCACGTCTATATATTCATATAAACGTTTATATTATAAATAACTATTATTACGAGTTTTATTACTTATGTTTTATTTGTAAATAGTTATCGAGTCATACGAAATGGTCACATGTCCGAGTCATGACTCTCGGCTCATTGTCCAAGTCCAAAGTAATAAGTAAATGTCATAAAAACAATACATCTCCGTCCAACACAATCCCAATCCACGTGCTACAACAATAGGGTCCGACTACGGCACCCGACTAACCTATCTCCGTCAATCTAAGTGACCGTCTCACAATCGGTCCCCAATATCACAATTCGTCAACACTTCTCAATACCAAAATTACAATATCCAATGTCGAGACCCAAACATGGTCTCGACTCACATGTATTCGGCCAAGGAACAAATAACAACCAACTAATAACAATTAATCCAAACCAAGTTATAAACCAAGAGCAAAGTTATCAAAGTCATACTCGGGTGGGTTTACCAAGCCACACCCATGTCCACATGACTCGACCGAGTCGTGGCAAATACCACGAGCCAAGAGGGCTCGAACCAAGTATCAAGGGTCACCAAAAAGGCTCCAAAGAGCACCCCAAAATAACCATTCGACCCAAAAAGGTCTCGGCAACAACAATAATAATACGGCTACGAGCCGTGACTCACAAGAGTCGAACCAAGGCAATAACGAGCCCAAGGCTACAAAGAGCCAAACCACGGCTCCAAAATAACAAGACAACGAGCCCACGGCTCGAGTCAATATCCAAGCCGTGAGTCGAGGACTCACGGTTCGAACCAAGCCACGGACAAAACGACCCGGATACCAAACCATTTATAAAAAAAAATCGAGGTTCCAACAAAACCCCATAAGTATTACTCCGTTTTTGGGTGAAAACCCAACCGAATCCAAACCCATCGTGACCAAGGGTCACGTTTTAATAAAATACGCGAGTCTCACTCGCCTCAACTTCGGCTAAATATGCTCTAAACCGTGTAAACCTTCGAAAATGGTGATTGGTGGTGAGATTTGGTGATAATACGTGATGAAAATGATGTAATAAGGGCGTGTGTAGGGGCGGATCTTGGAGATTCGAGGGTGAGGATCTCGAAAATGGTGGTGGTTTGTTGTGGTGGTCGGCGGTGGAGTGGTGGCGGCCGGATTATCAAGCGGCGGCTAGGGTTAGAGGGGAGGGGAGAAAATGAGAGAGATGAGTGTTGGTGTTTGTGTTGTGTGTTTGTGTGAACCGGCCCCAAGGACCAATTTGTAGTTTTATTCTTTTTTTTTTTTTTTTTTTTTTTTTTTTTTTTTTTATAGTTAATAATAATAATAATAATAATAATAATAATAATAATAATAATAATAATAATAATAATAATAATAATAATAATAATAATAATAATAATAATAATAATAATAATAATAATAATACTAGTAGTGTGGAGCGGGTAAAGTGGGTAAATGTAAAACATGTGGCCCGAAACCCGAACTCATTTCAAACTTTAATATCTCCCGAAAAACATCTCGTAATTACTCAAATATCGTCGGACTCGTAAAACGAATCATAAAATTTTTCGTTAGGTAAACCTAGTGCCAGAGTCAACGTAGTACCAGTGAGAATTTAAGAATACATCACCGAGCATAATATCAAAATGAATTATTAAAATAATTCACGAATTCCATAACGTCATAAAAACATAATTTTCCATAAAATAGGTCTTACAAGTTCGTTGTGAATAAAAATTCCAGATAAAAATTATAAACGAACTTTAACGTAATGCGGTTTTCAAAATAACTCCCTAAATTGCCGGTTGTCACAGGCATCTTCCAATATATTCCATGGTTGAAATTAGGAAAAAAAAATCCGGCAGGTTATCAATCACCACAAACCCACCAATCGCGTGTTTCTGAAGAGTAAGTCTCTATTTGAATGTAACAACCAAGTTCATCAATCATCACGTGTAACTCCAGCATAAATGACTTTGTAGTGAGGTGATTTTTTAGGATCAAAAGCCAATCGATCTCCAATATTATTAGAAATAGGTTGTGGAAGCATATTAGAAAGATTAATGGTTATATTGTACTTATACAAAATACTTATCAGCAACCTGACCCTAATACAACATAAAAGCAAACCGTTACAGGACTGTAAAATCTTTAAATCACCAGGTTTTTGGGAACGAAAGGTGAAGCCGGTGTGTAGAGAACATTTTCTTATTACACTCTGGTTATCGAAAAGTACGATATTGTTTTCAGATCTGCGAGCCCTAATGTAACACGGGAGAAGAGACCAAAATGGGGATCAAATGTGCAAAGTGAAGTTATAGTCTGAGATAACCAGTGTTTGGATACAGTTTTAAACAGAACAAGTGAGATAACAGGTTACCGGAGTAAGATTTCAATCAAAAGATCGTCAATAGACATAATTGTATGCATGGATGAAGGGAGTTGGCTGTTTTTGATGAGCTGTTTGGATGCTCGGCCATCATCATCACTCGTAACAACCTCCCACACTCTGGATGAACTTCTGGCAGTGGTTTTCATGAAGATGGTAATTGTAAGTACAGTAAGAATAGGGGGTGTTGGGTAAGTTTATTAGGAATACTCAGTAGCCCCGATTTCTTTTAACCCATGGGTGCAGTGGTCTATTATGAACCTCTTCACGAAGAAGATACAAATTTGCAAATATATGAAGGGCGTAAACTGACTTTGCTTCATGTTGGGTTGTTTAGATACCCCTTTAGAGCAAACACTAAAAGCATGGTTGGATCACGTCAATACATCCGTAGACAGAATTAGGGAATGTTATGCATGGATGAAGATTTATACAAACATCGAACTAACAAAAATGATGGTAATTGATGGTTGTTTTATACTCGAACTCGACTTGGAGAAACATGTTGCTACCTACTGTAATATTTATGAGTTGATACTAATAGAAAACGAACCTGATCCTCTTCTTTGTTTTCATAAATATCTCTGAGTGCACTATAAAGAAATTTAGACCAGCAACGTCTCTTATCAGCTTTTATCTTTTTGGTTCTCAATTATGTCAAATACAACATACAATGATACTCTTGGCATTCTGAAAAAATCTTACGACCCTGCATCATATTCTATTTCATGAATATGTTGGTCAATACACAACAGGACGTTGGTAGAATGCAGTGTATTCGGCAACTTTTTGGGTTCAAATGAAGAGGCTGCAAATATGATCAACAAAATATGCAAAAAGGTTGTGCTTGTATAGATTATATTTACTTTGAACAGATGGAATCTTTTAGTAAATACTACAATGATTACTGGCCCAAAAAATGCAAGGTTGAGGTGTAGATACTTTAGTAGTCCATGAAATTTCTGTGTTCTATCAAGGCCATGTAATTCCATAACTATGATCCGTATTTGGTGATGGATGTACCCGGGTGTAACAATTCACAATTTCAGGTTAATTACTATTCCCGAAAATTTCACTATTCACTTTTTACTATTCACTTTTCACTATTCATCTCAGAAATTTTTATTTCATATTCTCGTAAGTTAAACTATTTTAACGATAATTCGAGAGTTTGACGCTCGTCGGATCATTTCTGCAAAAATCACAAAGCCGTGTCCGAGATTTACTTTTAGGTTTAAACGTCCTTCCAGCATCCCGATATATCCATAAAACATTATAAACAATAGAAATATGATTTTCTATCATTTTATGACAATTCCAAAAGTTTTGGAATTTTACGTTTTTCAGTTCAGCGTTTTACGCGAATTGCGCGTTTTAGACCCGTGTTTCCAGTTTTTAGCAGGGTTTTAGCACCCGATAGAACCTACCACTCATTTTATATTTTATTATGGAGTATTTTGACAAGTTTAACCATTCTTCCAAGTTTCGTATTTTTACGATACCCGGTTTTACGTTTCGTGACTTAACAACTTACCGTTAGCAATTACCGGGACCAAAACTCACTCCGTAAGCTAGATAATACCAAGTTTATGCATCTAGTCACCCTATCCACCATATGGCCGACTATATGAAGCTTCACCATGCCTTGGTGGCTTATGATAAGCCTTAGACTTTAGGATACATGTAATCTAAGTGAACTTGGTCTCCAAGTGTTGGAAAATATCCTAAATACTTGCACCTCCTTAAGGCAACTTCCTAGCACCTTCCTAGCACCTCCTTAAACTCATATATAAGCCCTCCCCATCCCTCCTAGTCGTTCACAACACAAACACCCTCTCATTTGCTAGTTTACTTCAAGTTTTGTGCAAGAAATCAAGTGCAATATCCACACATAAACCCTAGTTAGGTTTTGATTCATCAAACTCTTCCATAACCTCATATACTTGGTGATTTCTCTTGAGTTTAAATCCACTCAATTCACCTCAACCTTCATCATCCATCTTTCAAGATTACAAGGGTAGAAAGATTGCATGAAGTGAAGTGGGTTGAAGCAAGTCTATCAAAGTCCTTTTCCTTACATGTTAACATCCTTTCATCTTTGAAAGCCAAAAGTTGTAAGCCAAACCCAAACATGATTCTTGTTAAATAATCATATTCATGTTATTTACATATTATTTGTGCTATATTATGTCTTGTATTCATGTCCATGATGTATAAAAGTGAGTAAAACAAGTTATTGTACATGATTGATAAGACAAGTTACTATAACAAGCAAACTAGTGACTTTCTTGGTAAGACCTGATCAAAATGGTAAAAATATGATATTTGATCATTACATATTACAGTAGAGGACTTAACAAGGAAACCGTAGCAACTTGAACCACCCAAAACGAGTATACGAGTCAAAAGTTACGCCCATTTGAAGTTACCAAAACTTTGCGGCAAACTGCCAAATACCATTCTGATCAAATTTGGGTTTTGAAAGTCCCACTTCTGGTCCGATTCATCAAAAAGTTAAAACACGAAAGTTGTCCGGAACGACGTTTTCATTCAGGAACAAAGAAGCTCGAGCCCTGAAAACGCTTTCCGAGTGATAAAATTCTTCAAATTCTAAACAGCCCATTTTTAGACCAAAGTCACTATATTATGGTTATACTTTAAAAGGAACAAGAGGTCTTATGACCTATAATCAAGACCACAACCATGGCTAGAGCCAAGGTTGTGTCTCATGACCTTGGAACAAGGACCAAAGGTCATGGCTAGGCCATGACGAAATGACCAAGTAAACTTACATAGGCGTAAACATGAAACAAGGAATTGGCGATATATTGAACAAGCAATTTGGATCTACTTTACTTAAAAAGGAACCATGAGATATTACAAAGAGAAAATGATCATACAAAACTTATGAAACTACCCCTAATAACAATCTTCATGTACTAATAAACTTTCCTAAGTTTATTCAAATATCGGACATGTAACTTTTCGGATCAAAACTTATATGTATATATTTCATCAACTACTACAATAGTAGGGAGCCTCATGTGAGGAGTTCATTATGTAAGCCGTCGAGTTGAGTTGTGGATTTACGAATTAAAGTGTCCTGGCTCCTCGAACGCTTACTAACATGACTTCTGAATTATGTCGGCCCGAACGGTAGTAAACGATATACAAAACATACATGTTCATGAATCTTTTCTTTCAAAGACTTACATTATACATCATACCACATCATGGGCTAAATGCAAGATATATATATATATATATATATATATATATATATATATATATATATATATATATATATATATATATATATATATAGGCACTACTTCATATTCTTTACTCCGATCCTAAGTCGCAACATTCGATTTTAGGTTGCTCATAGAAACCTTCGCGATTCGACCATCACATTCATTACTTGATATCTTACTTAAGGTGAGTTCATAGCCCCACTTTACATTACTTCAATGTTTTACAAACCCTTGGGGGGAATACATGCTATTATTTTTCTACTCGAACACAATGCTTTCTACTGTATGCTATTCGACCATGTTTTATTATCACTAAGTAACATCCTTGCCAAACCAAGATCCCTTATTATGAACCATTTAATCACTTGCGAGGGTTACTTGCAAGTGAGCGCGAATATTGTGAATAGATCTATTGGGATTGACGAATCCCATTTGTTTTGACTAAGTTCAAACAAATGCATTAATATTTGAGACATTAGGTATGACGGCAAAGTACCTACCGGGATAAATCTGCCGATCGATATTGGTACACGTTAACGTTTTGGTTTCATAAGCTTAGTGTATAATACATTTTATGGGCGTATAATAACGTAGCCTACCTGTTTTGTTTCCAAACATTGGTGTGAGTTTATAGCTCACACTACGATTATTGTGTTCAAACGATTTAACTACAAACACTACGATTATTGTGTTCAAACGATTTAACTACAAACACTATGATTATTGTGTTCAAACGATTTAACTACAAACACTACGATTATAGTGTTCAAACGATTTAACTACAAACACTACGATTATTGTGTTCAACGATTTACTACCAACACATTGTGTTCAAACATTAAACAAACTCTATGAATATCACTCAACCTTTGTGTTGACCTCTCAAGCATGTATTTCAGGTTCATGACGATCAAGGATGGCACGGAAGGACACGGATACTCAAGAGGGCTATAAATTTTATTATCATTCAAAAACACATTTATTATACATTGTAAACATGGAACCAATTGGGACCGCATTTTTGTAATCTCTGATATTTATACAATTTGAATGATAAATCTTTTAAAACAACTCAATTGGAGTTCGTTTTCTATTATTGTGACTATTGTGCTGTCGAGTAACACCCAGTTTGAATTCCGCTGCATCCATGAATTGGGGGTGTTACACCGGGAAGCTTATACATACAATCATAAATATGTGATTTTCTATGAGCTATGTATATTAGTGCCAATTCGACCCTGCGTTGCTAAATTTTGCAGCTCTCTGTTCAACTGGTCTCTCGCTAGTGTGGGATTCTATTTTTTCTAAGACATTAGTTTGATATCATTTTAATAATTCAATCAAGATGTGGCATACATCCACGACCGTTTTAGTGAACATTCTTTATTACTTTGGTTAGTTATATAAATACATGGGATACATTTACTAGTAGAGAATGGCACATAACAATTCCAACGAATCAAGAGAGTCCTGTTGCAAGTCAAATGCAAGATTGTAACAAACTAAGACGAGAGAAAAGATATACTGCAATACTAGTCAAATGCAGACGAACAGGAATAATCACTTTTCCTTTTCAAGTGAAACGTAATAACACTCTAAGTTAAAGCTTTTGATAAATGATTACAACATCATAATCATTGTCACTTACTACAGGCATTAAATTCCATAGATGATGTCTCTTTTCCTGTACTGCATGATGTTCAAGACCTGAAAAGCATGTTAATTATAAGCTTAGTACATGGTGGAATAATAACTTTGATGTAGAATTGTAATTAAGCTGTTCAACAAAAAGATAAGAAGGTGCTTTCTATATTAGCAGTTTATCTTTTAACTAGAACTTCAGAACTTAAGAACTTGCAGATGCTTCTCTAATTATAATTTCTCTTTCAACCATAGCTTCCCATTTTTACTCTGAAAGTGTAATAATTTGAGAGTCAATACCATATCTTTTCTTCGGGTTAAAATGATGAAAGTCAACCATCAGGTTATAGTGTCATAGATACTAAAAAATTCACTTTTTAGTTAGTATAATCAAAAAAACAGATTAAGTCATCACAACCATTATAAATTTTAAAGTTCTAACACTAACCATATCTTTTGGGCGTAATGCATTACAAATCACTACATAGCAATGGTCTATCTTGGCATTTTGTGTTGGCCTAAAGCTTATAAAGAAGATAAAGCATTTGACTGGGGTGAAGAGGGGCTTTTCGTGATCCACATTGATCATAACCGGGTAAGCATGCTCCTTTATCCTAGAAAGATAAAGACATTAATAGTGCTAATATTTCAATCAATCATGGTACAACTTACAACTCATACAGTGCATTAGTGTTAAAGACTCTCCGACACACTCTGTTGTCAAAAAGAATTTGAGCATACAAAACAAGAGGACAAATTGAGCAATGACAACTATCATCGATTCTAAAATACAACTGTTAAAAAAATCATTTCTGTTGGAATTATAATATCATGACATTCATATAAACTAAACCAAACACATCAAGTGAGCATAGCGGAAGCAATTATAACAAGATCATATAACATGTAATTAATTAATCAAATATAAATAGTAAACATACCTTTGTGATTCTAGCCCGAACAAGAATCAATTGCAATCTTCAAATCAAGAACCCTAATTAAGGTTTATGTGGATTACAAGAATTACCCCTTACCTCTTTTGTAATTCAATCCAAGAATCAAACAATAATGTGTTTGAATCACGTTCTTGTACACACGTACTAATTCAAGAAAAAGTTTATGCAAGTAAATTAAACACAAAACTTAGTTGAAGTATGAAAATCGAATCCCTAAGGATTGTTTTAGATAGATCGATTTTAGACAAAGAGAAGGAGAGAAAAACACCAAGATGTGTGTGTACAAGTTATGAGAATAATGAATCCCATGAGGTGTTTATATACTAATGAATACTTGGAGCTCAAGGCACAAAGGAGGTGGAGAACCCTCCCTTGCCGATCGGTTGTAGCATCCCAAGAGGGATTCCGGAACCTTCTCTTGTTTCCAATTATTCACAAGTATTACTTTCCTAATCTTCGTTAATAGGTCATTAGTCATTTATCATTAAATACTAATTACTATTACTAGTTTTGTGTTTATTAATAATTACTTATAACATTTTATAAATAATTATTTCTTTTTCTCTTCATACGTATTGTGTGCAATCCCGTGATCTCGAGTTCGATCCTAACATACGACTACTAAAATAATGTCCATAATCTAACAGCTCCCACTTGGACATATTTTAATAGTGTAATCACATCGGTTAGCGTCTTGCAACACGCCGATGCCTCTAGTACGATCTCGAGTAAGGCTCCTGGAAAAACCTTTTAATGATTTCTCATTATTATTATCCTTTTGTTTCTAATACCATGTTAATAAGGATATGGATTAAAGTCATTCCTTAATTAACCATTCTGTTTCTCGTTGTTAGTGATTGATCAAGATTACCAAATCATCTGAACATATTCAGGGAAGATCTTGGGCGCGGCCATGCAAACATCTTGACAACCCTACGAGGGGCCCAACAGTATTAAACTCCAAAAATAAATTTGAATGAACAAATTCTATCTTGACTACAAGCAAAACCCACAAACTTTGTAGCACTTCCGAAAACAACCCTTATGACTACCAATTACGTATAGCGTTAAGTTGTTCCACAAAAATGTACTACATTTATGACACTTATCTTGCATCTCAAGTCTGAGGATAACTTCTCATGATTTACTTAATAACAAAATCCATAAAGTAACATCATGTAGTTGGGATAAGTCCTATATTCGGTATCATTGAATATCATCTGAGATGGCATGACTACGCATCAATATACTTTAAGTATATTATACCAACCTTTAGATTTGTCTTGATTTAATAATATTCCCATATTATTAACTGACAACGGACAATTTAGAATAACATTTATTCATGGATTAAACATACAAATATAGGATACAATTTATTATAAATTAAACATACCATGTATTTAAATTTATTATAATAATTGTTTAACATCCCTTATCCAAATACTAAATAGATCAATGCATGATAACTCTTGTTGATGAATTATGTCTCAAGCAATGACATTCATACTTGTTGACAAGACATAAATCATCCAACTTTGATCTATCGGAATTTTAAGAATACTTATTTCAAGAATTCAACTATTGAAATTCTTATATGTGCATAGTCAACTATTTTGATAATGCCATATTTCATAAAAATGTGAGACATCCTTAACCACCAATTTATGATAATTAAACTTCCAAACATTTTAAAGTTTAAATTATTCTTATTCTCTTAATGTATAATGCAACTTATGCTTTTAGTAAGCACAACTAGTACATATAGCAAAGAACGAAATCCTTACCATAACTAGTATTGAGTGTCATTTCAATTTCAATAACATCATTGTATGCAACAACTATATGTTATTAAAACTTCCCGTAAACCTTAATATCTAATATGTAATGTTTGATGCCCTTCAAACTTTCAAGTTTGTTGGCTATGACAATTTTCACAACAATTGAAAATTGTTCATCTATAGAATTTGGAAGCTGTTCCAGATTTAGGATGTGATTCTATAATCAAACACATTCATTTAGAATATTACACAAGTTATCTAATAACTTTTTATTTAGATATTAATATTGCCAAATCATCTTGTAATCAAGCATGATACAACAAAACATGATGTTCATGAAAAATCTTTGAGCCATACTTAGATTTTATTCATGTCATACATAACTATTTAGACTTTCTAAATAATATATCCTGTTATATTAGATTCATTTACCACACATGTTTCAACAATAAACTTCATTCCAAGGTTATATGTCTTATTTCCTAAATCTTACAAGTAAAGTTTCATTCCATTCTAAGACTTAACATTTACTTATATGGAATGTTACTTTTCATATGTTCTACAACATATATGATTTAAGAAATTAAACATAATACTCCCACTAGCTTTTAGGAATACTTAGAAATTATCTTATTTCAATTATAAATCAAAACATGAATTTAATAATTAAACATAAGAGTAATCTTCTAGATGCATGCATTTATCCATTCATGGATTATTGCACTTTGTACACTTCCAAAGATTTAATTGAATTCATAAACTCCTTTTGATTACTTATCGTCCTCGCTCAAGTAATCACTCAAGAAAGAGTTTTGATATTCTATTATCAATTTCATAAATATGACAATCATAATCTTTATATATTTAATGTGTTTAGAAAAGAATATCCAATCACAGTTAATTGCTTAAGTGTGATTAATAATCTTGTCATAAGACATGCATTAAATACGTGCACAATATTGTCCATATGATTTTTATACAAAGATTTAAACCACAAGAGTTACCTAATCTTTGAAGAAACTCATCTTCATTTTTTAGTCTAACTGATTCGCCACAAACCAGTTATCTTTTATTTCTCAACCACTTGTGAATGGTCAATAGTAAAGTCAAACTAATCAAAGGCAAATGCTTCCGTGAAATACAGTGTTTTCCCGGGTCGTAATGTCCCAACGAGGTGTGCGATGTGATATTATAAACGAATTATGTGATTAGTGAATATGAACAGGAAAGGGTATAAGTGTGTGTGTGTGATTACACTAGGGTTTTATAACTTAAAATAACTTAAATAAACTATATTAATGATTACGTAAAAACCTAGATATCTAAAATGTATAAACGTACACCAATTTAAAAATCAGACGCGACTGCGTACTGAGAAAAAGGTGAGTTTTAAGAAAAATAAACTATAAGGGTTAAAAATGAAAATTCTATAAACTTAAACTTAAAATAAAATTAAATTAAAAATAAAACTATTTTTTAGATTATTTAATTATTTATTATTAATTATTTAATTAATAACTATTTAACTATTTAATTAAAACTAACTTAAATAAAAACTAAAAATGATTAACACTACAAATCAAACTAGAAACTTATAAAAATATTTTCTAAACCTAAAATAGAACTTGAAGAAAGTATAAAAAATAAAAATAAATCTTTTTGTCTTTTTATAAGCTTTTTATTAATTAAAAACTATTTATATTAATTAAACTAATTAACTATTTCAAATTACAAATAATACTAAAATGACTTGGAAAATTAAGAAAATTTTTATAAACCTAATTAACCATCATAGGAATCCTAAAAAATTATAAAAACTTTATTTTATGTATTTTTAAACTAGTTTACTATTTATTATTCTATTTATTATTTAATTACTATTTAAACTATTTAAATTATAAAAACTATTAAATGAACAGTATAAATCACAAGAAAATTTCTAAAATTATATTATGACTTATGGAAGCTAGGAAAAATATAAAATATAGGTGTTACTATATAAAAGCTAATTATGCTATTTTAAACTTATTTATTAATTAATTATTAATAAAACTATATTTAAATCTAATAAATATCAAATGATATTATAAAAATCTAAGAAAATTATTATAATTACTTTAACTTAAGATGAAATTATTAAAAATATAAAAACACAACTTACTTAACAAAAATGTAAAAATGAAAATTAAAATTAAATTAAATTAAATAGAAACTATCACTTAATTTTATGTTGGTTTTTCTTGAATTTTCTTTTACAAAACTATATTATACTTAAAAATAGACAACTTTTGTGAAAACAAATATTTTATAAGCTAAAATTAAGCATTGTGGAAGCTTATTGCTACCACAGTTGACCTTTGTTGACCAAACAAGCTAATTAGCTAAAACTGAATTGTGTGGGACCCACTATGGTTTATTCTGGTACTAATAAGTGAGTTGGAGTTTTCAAAACTTGATTTGGCCAAATAAGCTCAGTAGATAAGCTTATAAGCACAAATAAGCTAATCCAAAACTCAAATACTACACAGACTGGGGACAGAATTGATGGCTTATTCTAGGTGGGGTCCACAGGGGTTTAGGTCAAACAAGAGGTCAAACCTAAGAGTCTACTAGGAGGGGGGTTGGGAAAACCTATTTAGGAGGTGTGGGGCCCACTGTGGTGGTCACAAAACCATCACAAAGTGGTGGTGGTGAGTAACTGGTCTGCTGCACAGGGCAGCTTGTTGCCCTGCAAGTGTCTTTGAGCACAAGTGGGGACCACAAGAAAATTCCTAAAAATTAAATGGTACTGAGACCTTGAAGTTGAGGTGGTAGAGTATTACCAAAACAATTTTCAGCTCCTAGAACCTTATACAAAATTCTACAAAATTCCCCCAATATTTGAGAAAATCTGAGATGTGTAATTTTTGACTTTTGTAAATCTTAACTAGTTTGACTAATTTGAGATTCTAACATTCACTACTGATTCATTGAATTGAATTAAGCTAAATAGAACCTATTTTGAGCTTAAGCTACCACTAATAAGGTAAAATGGAGATTTGTGGATCACAAATCCCTCACAGTTAACTGTGAGGGCTGATCAAGTGTGGATTTGACTTTTTGTGGTTTAAGGCTTAGTTTTTAAACTTGATTAGACTTACCTAGACCTAATGTATGTTAACTGATTTAAGAGCTACCACTTAAACATCCAAATACCAACTGAAACAAGCAAAGCCAAACACTCCCTATTGGACTGTCTTTGTGTTTTTATGAAGCAAATGATATTATTAAACCACTACACTAAGTTCTAAACTTATATTGATATTATTTAAGATCAATTAAGCAAAATTCAATCACACCACAAGCAGAAAACACAAGTATGTCAAGTTTAAGTTTTCCACTGTGAAACTTTTGGATTTAAGTAAAATTGATTTCTAATGAACAAGCAATGGGTTTTAAACTAAATTATCAATGACAGATATCCAATAAATATTTAACAACACTTAATCAAACAGTACAAACATTATCAAACTAAAAAGCATAAAATTGAAATAGCACTTACAAAGGGTATTAGACTGAGGAACAATGAACAAGGACTAGTAACCAATCCTAATATCTCCCAAAAGATACTAAACCAGAAATACACCATCATTCATCATACTCCATTACCCAATCTGCTTGTAACATGATTTTTTTTATTTTCTTCCTATTTAATTTAATTTTTTTTAGTATTTTTCTTTTATGAACCAAACAGAAAACTGAGGTGTAATAAAGCTTAAATAAACTTTGTCAAGGCTTAATTGAGCTTCTGAACTTACTTAATAACAACTAACAATAACAAACAACTTTTTGAGATTTTTTTGAGCAAACTTGAAAATGGCATGAATTTAGATAACAACTGAAACTTGAATTTAACTTTAACTAAAGATTGAAATACACAACATTAACTGAGTACAAGATTTTTCTAATTGAAAATACAACTGAAATACAAGTTTACACTACATACGATCTAATTAAACTAAAACCTATACTAATTGCTTCTCTTCCTCTGCTTCTTTCCCATTTGTAGCTAGTTTCTGAGCTTGTGGGACCCACTGGGTGATTTCCCACCAATTGTTGACCATTGATATGGCCTAATCAATCCAGGCCGTTTAAAACTTTTCTTGGCGCCAAAGTCTCCCCAGGGTACTGTAGATTACTTGGAGCGTATTTTAAGGCATTAAAGGTTTGTTGGAGTGTTGTGGAGGTGGAGGTGTGAGGTGGAAGGTGGGTGATGAGGTGGAAGGTGGTATGGTGGATCAGTGGTGGTGGAATGGTGGTATGGTTTTGGGAGGGAAAAGAGATACGGGGTGGTTTAGTTTTTAGGGGTGTTGACCGGGGTTTGACTGAGGGGGTGGATGGGCTTATTAAACTTGGGCTTGGATCACAAAAAGGGAGTGGGCTAGTATTAGTGTAGTGGATTTGGATTTGGGTTTAATAAGTGTAAAGGGTTCGGATTTGGTTTGTTATTTTCACAAGGACTAATTTTGTAAATTCAGTATTTTTTGGAGGGTGAAACTTGGCAACTTTTCAAAGTTATTAAAAGGGTTAAAATCGCCAATTGTGAATAGTCCAAGGGTTGTATGTAATATTTTTCCATTTTTTACATCCAGGGACTAATCTTGCCAAATGTGAAACTTCAGGGACCAATTATGCCATTTCTCCAAACTTTATACCCAAGGACCATTCCTGCAAAAGATTATTAGTACAAGGACCAAAATTGATTTTCTCAAAGTTTTTACATCCCAGGGACCATTTCTGTCAATTTCCAAAGTTGAGGGACTAAACTTGTAATTTTATGAAACTTTGCACCAAAGGACTAAATATGTAACTTTATGAATAAAAAGGACCTTTGGTGACTTTTTCATGTTTTTAGAATAACCAGGGACTAGTTTTGACAATTTATGAAACTTGAGGGACTGAAACTGCCAATTATGCAAACTTTGTACGTTTTTCATCTGTTTTTGCATATTTTGCATTTGAAACATATAAAACACACCTTTAAGATATTTAAAGTATTTTGATACATATTTGAGTGTTTTTGTATGTTTTGGCAGTTCAGATTAGTATAAAATGATGAGTATTTAGACACTCATCAATCCCCCACACTAAACTATTGCTAGTCCCTAGCAATCTATTGAGAAAAACTTAATGGATTTGAAAAACTCTTTACCAAAAGCCATCACTTCTGGAGTAGCCAGGTGTAAGAACTGTGGCACACCTGATAACCGTGTGATTTTGAGCAAATCACCAGCTGTCAACGGATTTGATTAGTCTTTACCAAAAGCCATTTGCTTCTGGACTAGCCAACTCTTGATGGAATAGTCAATATCTTGGTGAGCTGATTACCAATTATGGTTTTTCCACGGCCTTTACCACAAGCCATAATCTTGCGGGCTAGCCAACTCATTAGCTTTTGAGGATAATGGGGAGTTGAGGAACCATACAATTTTTGGCAAATTGCAAGCCATAAACGGGTTTGAGTTATCTTTACCAAGAACCGTTTGCTCCTGGATTAGCCAATCCTGTTGTGGGTTAGACATGGAGGATTGATACCATTTATTGCATTCTAAGTGAGAAAAAATTTTAAAATTTTGGCTAAAATGGGGGTTCTTGATGGAACATGTGTTTAAATTCGTTAGAATAACGAATCTCCCCCCACACTTAGAACTGAATATTGTCCTCAATATTCAAAGTACCGGGTGTTAAACCGACACTTAGAACATAAAAGAAAATATTACATAGCCTTTATTTAAAATGTATATACATACAATTATTTTTTTAGATAAAACTTCTTAAATAGAAGCTATCACTATATGTACATTTTTTTTTTTTTTTTTAAGGATATATATATATATATATATATATATATATATATATATATATATATATATATATATATATATATATATATATACAACATGTGGGGCATCTCCCCCACACTAGGGTGAAACATGGGTGAAAACCTATGTTTTTGCTAATGTTTTTGATTACCGAGTCGCTAACTTGACTCGACCCCGAATTTATTTGTCCATGGGGAAGCAAGTGGAAGAGACAATCTACATCGGACTTTCATTCAAGATATTTGGATAAACATTTGAAGCACGTGAAAGTTCCACACCGATGAGACATAATGACACCCGGCTCATAATTTATAAATGAGAATGCCGGGGTCAAAGATAATGTCCTCACTCCCGAAAGAGTGAAGAACAGGAGAAGCCACGGAATATATGAAGAAAAGGAAGAAAATCATAATGAAAATCATGACTAACTCCTCATCGTCAATAGGAGAGTTCATTGGTTCATGAATCTCCTCGTTTAAGCTCGGTTGATCAAGACATATTATGGGTATGTCTAGATCAAAATAGAAGTTATCATACTCCGGTAGAGATATGATATGAGTGAGTTCACAGGATAACTCCTCAAAGGTGAATGATTCGTATTCGGGATTGATTTGAGTGAGTTCATTGGGGAACTCCTCAATAGTAAATGATTCATAAACGGAAAGAGAATTATAAGAGTGAGAAGTGGTGATACCACTTATCTTCTCTCCCGAAAGATCAAAATGGAACGTTTGCAATTCAGGAATAGAATCATTGATCAAAACCTCACTATCCTTGACGGGGATAGGAGATGAAATAGGCTTTTCATTAAAAGCCTCGATTCTAGAAATGAGAAGATTAGCATTTAATAATGTAAGACGAAGAGATTCGTCTTGGTGTATTTCTTCCTCATTCTCTTCTTCTGAGTTGACAAGCTCAGAAGGTAATTCCCCCACATAACTAATGTTTCCACAAGATAAAGAATTGTCCTCATCAGAATCAGAGAACATCTCAATATGATCATTTGGGAAGACAAGAGGGGGAGGAATATCACACACATGATCAAGAATTCCCTGTGACTCACTTGGGATTGGGACAAGGTTCTCAACACTAGACTTTATGAATTCGTCCGATTCCTTTGCAGGAACAGTGTCAAGATGCTCGTCCCCCATGTTCAGAGAGTGAGTGGGAACCTCGGGTGTGATAACATCATACTCAGGGAGATGAGAAGGACTAGCAGTAATGGAGTCTACAAGTTCCATTATTTCTATTGCTGGTGATTCAGTTATATTATTTTCCCCCTGCATATGCATGGAAGGAGTCTCAACTGATGAACATGATGAGGTATCATCACATTCATCATCCTCATCGAGAAAAACAGCATTTTGAAATTTGGTACGTGTTATAGCTGCTTGTTCTAAGACTAGTAATTCTTCCATGCTTCTTTCGTCTCTAGCAGCATGTTTTTCAGCAAGTAATTCCGTGATAGATTTATCACGAGAATATTGAGTGAGTGGAGACTGTGGGGGTGTGGATGTGTCAAAACCGGAAGGTTGACATTGATCATCATTATGAGGACCCCCACAATATACACAAGAAGAACTTGGTGCATTATGAGACGACATATTAGCCAACTCCTCCTTAAGATCTTTGAGTTTCTCAAGAACCTCTATATAAGGGTCTTGCTGGATGTGAGGAGTAGCTTGATTTATTTGGCACTGTGGAGGTGGGTCTTGAAACGAATAGTCATAATTGTTACAAGGAAATGAATTCCTTGTTTGACAATCAGAGCTAAAGTGTGGACCTCCACAGTACTCACAACAGTTGAACTGATGTGGTTGTGAGTCGTATGTGTTTAAGTCATAATTGTTATTAGGAACCTGTTCATAGACAAACAGATTCCTAGTTTGACAATCAAAACTGTAGTGTGAACCACCACAATACTCACAACAGTTAAACTGCTGAGTCTCATGGTGTGGAAGCTGATGGAATGAATCAGTCATATCAGGGTAGGAATAGGGATTCTGGTTATAGACAGACCCGTTTCCTGACTCTACCATGCCACAACTGGGGCAATTACCATCATTATAAGGACAACCACAACATTGACAGACAAGAGGGTGAGAATAAGACATAGAAAGAATCAAAGGGTTTTGGGAATGAGAAATGAAGAATCAAAAAGGTAGGGGTGTAAAGGTGAATATTTTTGGTATTTTTGAAAATTTTTGTAGTACTAATAAGAAGGAAAATATTTTTGGGTTTTTGTGTTCGTTGAAAACTGATTTTAAAAAGTTTTCGGGAACTGTTTTTGGTTTTATATGATAATAGTATGAACAAGGATGGATAAATATACAATGAACGTGTATTCAGGTTCACAAATACGCAAAATCGTTTAAAATAAGCGCACAACCTCCCCGGCAGCGGCGCCAAATTTTGATTCGCCACAAACCAGTTATCTTTTATTTCTCAACCACTTGTGAATGGTCAATAGTAAAGTCAAACTAATCAAAGGCAAATGCTTCCGTGAAATACAGTGTTTTCCCGGGTCGTAATGTCCCAACGAGGTGTGCGATGTGATATTATAAACGAATTCTGTGATTAGTGAATATGAACAGGAAAGGGTATAAGTGTGTGTGTGTGTGTGATTACACTAGGGTTTTATAATTTAAAATAACTTAAATAAACTATATTAATGATTACGTAAAAACCTAGATATCTAAAATGTATAAACGTACACCAATTTAAAAATCAGACGCGACTGCGTACTGAGAAAAAGGTGAGTTTTAAGAAAAATAAACTATAAGGGTTAAAAATGAAAATTCTATAAACTTAAACTTAAAATAAAATTAAATTAAAAATAAAACTATTTTTTAGATTATTTAATTATTTATTATTAATTATTTAATTAATAACTATTTAACTATTTAATTAAAACTAACTTAAATAAAAACTAAAAATGATTAACGCTACAAATCAAACTAGAAACTTATAAAAATATTTTCTAAACCTAAAATAGAACTTGAAGAAAGTATAAAAAATAAAAATAAATTTTTTTGTCTTTTTATAAGCTTTTTATTAATTAAAAACTATTTATATTAATTAAACTAATTAACTATTTCAAATTACAAATAATACTAAAATGACTTGGAAAATTAAGAAAATTTTTATAAACCTAATTAACCATCATAGGAATCCTAAAAAATTATAAAAACTTTATTTTATGTATTTTTAACTAGTTTACTATTTATTATTCTATTTATTATTTAATTACTATTTAAACTATTTAAATTATAAAAACTATTAAATGAACAGTATAAATCACAAGAAAATTTCTAAAATTATATTATGACTTATGGAAGCTAGGAAAAATATAAAATATAGGTGTTACTATATAAAAACTAATTATGCTATTTTAAACTTATTTATTAATTAATTATTAATAAAACTATATTTAAATCTAATAAATATCAAATGATATTATAAAAATCTAAGAAAATTATTATAATTACTTTAACTTAAGATGAAATTATTAAAAATATAAAAACACAACTTACTTAACAAAAATGTAAAAATGAAAATTAAAATTAAATTAAATTAAATAGAAACTATCACTTAATTTTATGTTGGTTTTTCTTGAATTTTCTTTTACAAAACTATATTATACTTAAAAATAGACAACTTTTGTGAAAACAAATATTTTATAAGCTAAAATTAAGCACTGTGGAAGCTTATTGCTACCACAGTTGACCTTTGTTGACCAAACAAGCTAATTAGCTAAAACTGAATTGTGTGGGACCCACTATGGTTTATTCTGGTACTAATAAGTGAGTTGGAGTTTTCAAAACTTGATTTGGCCAAATAAGCTCAGTAGATAAGCTTATAAGCACAAATAAGCTAATCCAAAACTCAAATACTACACAGACTGGGGACAGAATTGATGGCTTATTCTAGGTGGGGTCCACAGGGGTTTAGGTCAAACAAGAGGTCAAACCTAAGAGTCTACTAGGAGGGGGGTTGGGAAAACCTATTTAGGAGGTGTGGGGCCCACTGTGGTGGTCACAAAACCATCACAAAGTGGTGGTGGTGAGTAACTGGTCTGCTGCACAGGGCAGCTTGTTGCCCTGCAAGTGTCTTTGAGCACAAGTGGGGACCACAAGAAAATTCCTAAAAATTAAATGGTACTGAGACCTTGAAGTTGAGGTGGTAGAGTATTACCAAAACAATTTTCAGCTCCTAGAACCTTATACAAAATTCTACAAAATTCCCCCAATATTTGAGAAAATCTGAGATGTGTAATTTTTGACTTTTGTAAATCTTAACTAGTTTGACTAATTTGAGATTCTAACATTCACTACTGATTCATTGAATTGAATTAAGCTAAATAGAACCTATTTTGAGCTTAAGCTACCACTAATAAGGTAAAATGGAGATTTGTGGATCACAAATCCCTCACAGTTAACTGTGAGGGCTGATCAAGTGTGGATTTGACTTTTTGTGGTTTAAGGCTTAGTTTTTAAACTTGATTAGACTTACCTAGACCTAATGTATGTTAACTGATTTAAGAGCTACCACTTAAACATCCAAATACCAACTGAAACAAGCAAAGCCAAACACTCCCTATTGGACTGTCTTTGTGTTTTTATGAAGCAAATGATATTATTAAACCACTACACTAAGTTCTAAACTTATATTGATATTATTTAAGATCAATTAAGCAAAATTCAATCACACCACAAGCAGAAAATACAAGTATGTCAAGTTTAAGTTTTCCACTGTGAAACTTTTGGATTTAAGTAAAATTGATTTCTAATGAACAAGTAATGGGTTTTAAACTAAATTATCAATGACAGATATCCAATAAATATTTAACAACACTTAATCAAACAGTACAAACATTATCAAACTAAAAAGCATAAAATTGAAATAGCACTTACAAAGGGTATTAGACTGAGGAACAATGAACAAGGACTAGTAACCAATCCTAATATCTCCCAAAAGATACTAAACCAGAAATACACCATCATTCATCATACTCCATTACCCAATCTGCTTGTAACATGATTTTTTTTATTTTCTTCCTATTTAATTTAATTTTTTTTAGTATTTTTCTTTTATGAACCAAACAGAAAACTGAGGTGTAATAAAGCTTAAATAAACTTTGTCAAGGCTTAATTGAGCTTCTAAACTTACTTAATAACAACTAACAATAACAAACAACTTTTTGAGATTTTTTTGAGCAAACTTGAAAATGGCATGAATTTAGATAACAACTGAAACTTGAATTTAACTTTAACTAAAGATTGAAATACATAACATTAACTGAGTACAAGATTTTTTTAATTGAAAATACAACTGAAATACAAGTTTACACTACATACGATCTAATTAAACTAAAACCTATACTAATTGCTTCTCTTCCTCTGCTTCTTTCCCATTTGTAGCTAGTTTCTGAGCTTGTGGGACCCACTGGGTGATTTCCCACCAATTGTTGACCATTGATATGGCCTAATCAATCCAGGCCGTTTAAAACTTTTCTTGGCGCCAAAGTCTCCCCAGGGTACTGTAGATTACTTGGAGCGTATTTTAAGGCATTAAAGGTTTGTTGGAGTGTTGTGGAGGTGGAGGTGTGAGGTGGAAAGGTGGGTGATGAGGTGGAAGGTGGTATGGTGGATCAGTGGTGGTGGAATGGTGGTATGGTTTTGGGAGGGAAAAGAGATACGGGGTGGTTTAGTTTTTAGGGGTGTTGACCGGGGTTTGACTGAGGGGGTGGATGGGCTTATTAAACTTGGGCTTGGATCACAAAAAGGGAGTGGGCTTTGTATTAGTGTAGTGGATTTGGATTTGGGTTTAATAAGTGTAAAGGGTCCGGATTTGGTTTGTTATTTTCACAAGGACTAATTTTGTAAATTCAGTATTTTTGGAGGGTGAAACTTGGCAACTTTTCAAAGTTATTAAAAGGGTTAAAATCGCCAATTGTGAATAGTCCAAGGGTTGTATGTAATATTTTTCCATTTTTTACATCCAGGGACTAATCTTGCCAAATGTGAAACTTCAGGGACCAATTATGCCATTTCTCCAAACTTTATACCCAAGGACAATTCCTGCAAAAGATTATTAGTACAAGGACCAAAATTGATTTTCTCAAAGTTTTTACATCCCAGGGACCATTTCTGTCAATTTCCAAAGTTGAGGGACTAAACTTGTAATTTTATGAAACTTTGCACCAAAGGACTAAATATGTAACTTTATGAATAAAAAGGACCTTTGGTGACTTTTTCATGTTTTTAGAATAACCAGGGACTAGTTTTGACAATTTATAAAACTTGAGGGACTGATACTGCCAATTATGCAAACTTTGTACGTTTTTCATCTGTTTTTGCATATTTTGCATTTGAAACATATAAAACACACCTTTAAGATATTTAAAGTATTTTGATACATATTTGAGTGTTTTTGTATGTTTTGGCAGTTCAGATTAGTATAAAATGATGAGTATTTAGACACTCATCACTAACTATTAAGATAAACCAAGTTTCTAAAATTGATTATCTTTATGGACAGCATCTTAATCATTCATATCATGTATACTTTACCCAATTTCATATTTGGTAATGTATCATAATGATTATCAGGTTTACAATAATCCTGTAAATCATAGATGTATTGCTATTCTATGAATGATAATTCCATCATCTTGAGATTTAACATTTACATGTCAACCTTTATTATCGTGTTGAGATTTAACATTCAAATGTCAAACTTAATCATGATATTTACTAGTGTATTTTAGAAGATTATGTATCTTATAATTTTATCTTTTAAAGATCAAAACTCCCACTTGCTTTTAGTAATTTAAAGACTATCTTTAAATACTTAGCAAATAAAGAAATAATACAATGTTCTCTTTTGGGATATTACAAATACTTATTGATAGTTCCTGACTTAACTTTGTTAATAACCTCTTCATAAGCAGTTAAACAAATTTAGAACTTCAATTTAAGACTTAATGTGATTCATCACATTCCATCATATGATAATGTCTTATTAATCTTCTATGTTGGAGTTTTATTAAATATGTCCAAGTCATACTCAACATTCTAACCTTGATAACTTTTGGAAGAAAAGAAGTCATAGTTATCTTTAATCAAACAATATAACAAGAGTTTGATTTTTCTGACTGAACATACCATAAACATTTGATATTTCATTAGTGTTAATATTGTAAGACAATCTAACAATATTAAAGATAACCATATTCCTTTTGACTTGTCTATTTACCAACTAATTCATTTTAATGGTATAATAATATTCAAGCCAATTACATGCTTTATAACACAAGTACTTTTTACAAAATCACTTCATGTCCATGTCTTTACAAGAAAACATAAACTGTTATAATCCCACTATACGTTATAAGTCATTTAACAATTTAATAACTTCATGTATATGTCTTAATTAAAAACACAACAAGATAACGTCTTACCTTATAATAAGTCTTGTAACAATTAAAAAACTTTATGTTTATATCTTTACAATGAAACATAAACATGTTTAACTAAAGTAATTATGAACACCATCTTTTGGTTTCAATAGTAATTTCAAGTTAATTTATTACTTCACAATAATGTAAATAACATTATTTCTTCATTTATTTATGTCATTCCAAGAACACATAAATATTCAGATTGAAGTAGCATTAGATTACTTAATTAATTTATGTCATTCCATGAATTCATAAATCTATAAATTAAAGTAGTCTTGATATCATATTGACACATGTTCTAATAGGTATCTAATTTAGAAACTGCAAATTCTCATAGTTCAATTACATTAGTTGATCTGCTAGTAATGAAAATATGAAATTCACCTTGTTGTTGCAATCTAGTTAAGCTCTCACATAACATAAATTGTAACACCAAGTGTTTCTTGAATTAGCCTAGTATAATTCATATTAGAACATTATTCTAATTTAGAAACTGCAAATTCTCATAGTTCAATTACATCAGTTGATCTGCTAGTAATGAAATATGAAATTCACCTTGTTGTTGCAATCTAGCTAAGCTCTCACATAACATAAATTGTAACACCAAGTATTTCTAGTATTAATATTAGAACATTATTCTCTTACCTTGTAGTCAAGAGAATCCATTAAATCATATCTTTATGAATTGTTTCTTGCACACATTAAAGATAACATTTCTCCCACTTGTGCATGGAACAACCTCATATAGTTGATAAACAACATGCCATGCATTTGTTTATGTGTTCAATATGATTGTGTCATATATTTTAGCATAACAAGTAGATGTAGAACAACAATGTCTAGTAAGGAAACATACAAGACTATCATTAAAAGTATGAGTGTCTACACTTGGAAAGTAATTATCTTTAGCTACCAAGATGTCAAAGCTTGTAACTCCCACTGAATTAAAGATCATTACAATAATTCCTTATTCAGTGATAAGTACACAATACTCCACTGAATTTGACAAAATTTTAAATGTTTCATATCCAGTGAAAGAAAATAGTGTGCTTTTAACTTTCCTACACCTTTGAATGTCCATACATAACAATTACTTATGTACTAAAGTGTATTCTACTACGTAAATGATGGACTATCTACCAAATGCTATTAACTTGAAAATTTGGCATGCAATTTCTTCCTTAATAGGTCTACCATCCTACAATGTATGTAGCACCTTTAAAATAGTTAAAACAACTAGTTTGTCTTTAAACATTTTGCGGTAATTAGTCTAGATTCTAATTATAATAACTCATAAAATGTCATACATAATTTTCTGTTAACCAAATATCATATTCGTTACTAAGAATTTAATCACCGAATGAGGATGATAAAATCCCTATGAAAAATATATGCAATTTTCTTAACCATTAAAAATTTGCTATGAGTTATATTAGAATTTAGACATATCTAATATTCCTATTATCCTTTTTCATTCATAAAAAGGAATAGGATTGTGTCTCACTCTTCCTTCATAGAAAGGAGACTTCTTTTGTCTTTCAAGTAAATATTTCTTAATCAAACATTTGTTTGAAAACAGAACTAGATCAATTTACCAAAGCCCAAAGTGCGTTTACGGTTTGAACGTTGTATTAATACATTAAAACGAATTACAAAATTCAATTTCAGTATTTTCGATAATTAGATCTTTAAGAAAATAAAATACCCATTGGTAAATATTCATATAAACCATAGTATTTTCTTAAAGCTAGGATCCTAATTGACATAGTACCATTACATCAGTTGATCTACTAGTAATGATAGTATTCAACAAGGTAATTGTCGAACAATAATTGCCAATATCATATTGCAATTCCTAGATTTATGGGATTTACAATCACAAAACTTTTGTAATGTAAGCATGTTTGATCCCCATCTTAATGCCTTGAGTCCAAGATCTCACTTCCTACTCAACTTAAGTCGTCTAACTTAAAAACTGCAAACTCACAAATCCATCACATCAGTTGATCTGCTAGCAATGAATTTATGAAATTTACCTCTCTATTGCAATCTCGCCAAGTTCTCACATGACGTAAATTACAACTTCAAGTGTTCTTAATTAGATGGCATTCGACTTAATTTTTATAAGGGTATTAAATTTTGACATGATCAAAATAATGTATGAAGAAGCATGCATACAACTTCATAACATTGGTTTTACAAAACAATTTTATTACCAATTTGCTAAGAATAAAATAACAAAGTTTTGATTGAGGTATCGGGTTCACCAATTAAAGAATTACCATCAATTATCGTCCACTATATCGTACTTTTGCATAAGCCCGAAAGCTTAGTGTTTCGGATAATCATTGTGGAATTGTGGTTAATTCACCCTTAAGATGACAGTGTACATGTAATGGTTGTTCGGTAAGTCTAATTTACACACAAACGAGCGTTAAGACAGAATGTTGTCTCTCTAAGGCCACAATTTAATGCGAAGCCATCCTTATACCCATCTTATAGTGTGTAAACTTCGGTCGGGCCTAGTTAACCATTACGTACAAAAACATCAATCAACCAATTCTTTGAAATTTAAACTCTTAAAAAACAAAACAATTTCGCCATTATTTAGTCCGTATTATTTTTCTATTCAAAATTACCCTTTTCGTTTATAAACATGTCTAACACAATTAATAAACAAAACAAGTAATGTACAATAAAAAATAAAACAACTAAATAAACAAATATACATAATCATAGCAATTAAATATGTATAAAACATGTAGCCACATGTAAATCTTATTCAATAGTCCTATTAATAATCAAATCTAGGTGTACAACGTATTAATTCAATTAAGGCTTTCTTCTTTTAGGAAAAAGAGCCACATACATCGATAAATCGATTGCGTAAGCCAAAATTAAATAAATACCACATAGCACATAATTGATTACTTAATATTGGAGTCTTCCCCAATTCGACATCTATTAATAAATTTACATGTCCCGATATAACTTAACAATTAATTTATATTTATTTATCCAATTTAAACCATTTAAATTATCACACAATAAAATCCATGCAAATATGCACTTTTTCATGGATTAAGCTTAACAATTAACATATTGCACCAAGATCGTTTACTAAAACGCATAACAAATTACATGACATCTTAGGGTTTCTAATCATATTAAAAAATCAAAAACCATAAACCCTAGAACCCTTATGTCACACCCCCAAAATCGGGTCCAGCGGAAGCATACGTGTAGCTGGGGTGTAACTCAATTCGTATCACAACACTAGTTCAAAAATGGTTTTCACTATAATCATTTAGAATAAAATCGTTTAATCAAAATGTTAAATTTACATCGTTAAAAGTAGTGCGGAAGTAGGCCCTTAAAAGTAGTTTAAAACGGTCCCCATATAAATAATCAGAGTCTTCTATGACCATGCCATGCCCTGCCAAAACCTCCAGTAGCGTGCCATTGGTTAAAACCTAAAAATACATGCTAAAGTGTCAACACGAGGTTGGTGAGTTCATAGAGTTTGTTTAACAAATAAAGTTTATGCATATGTATGAAGGTTTCCCAGCAAAGGCATCGTAAATCTACTCAGTTACAAGTCCCGCCATAAGAGCCTTGTAACCTGTGTGTTTACAACCCACTGCTACAATATATATAGTTTCTCAGGATTATATTCACCCAAGGTCAAGAATAGACACAAAGGCGGGGAACCACCATCCCAAATAGTACCTGTCACCCAACGTCGCATCTGTTTTGGACTTGGGTGGGGGGTGTTTCCCCATAATAGTACTATCAATACCTCTCCTTTGACAGATTACTGGGTGTCGTTTCCCAAAGCATAAAAGTTTAAACGTTTCAAGTATCAAGTAAGTATAACACAGTTAAGTATAACACAATCACGTATGTATAAAATCAAGTATAAAAGTAATCAAGTATAAATGTTTTAAATATTTGTACAAGTAAAAACAAGTAGTTGAGCATGTATCTTCCCCAAAGAGTTAAAACAAGTGTTGTAACACCCCCAAAAATCATCACGTCAGCGGAAGACTTAAAATGTCAGCGGAAGACTTTTTGGGTGTTACTTCGAGGATCTTTGTCACAATCATAGAAAACGACACAAAAGTGATGCTTTAAAGTTTAATTCATTCAAAATACCAAATATTCGAGACATCATGATGTTTCATAATTTAAACAACAAGTTTATTTAAAATATGTCAAAATGTTTATTTAAGCCCATGCCGGGTTACAAGCCCACTCCGTGCCTTCAAGTTCCTTCTTGTTTAGTTACCTGAGATAAACACATGCTAAAAAGTGTCAACACAAAGGTTGGTGAGTTCATAGAGTTTATAGTTTAAATCGTTAATTAGAAAAAGAGTGATTTCCTTATCAATTTAATACAAATCAATCCGTTGGTTTGCCCTTCACCGGGTCAACATCAAAAATAGTAATTTGTTTATAAATCCGTTTAACACGAGTTTCGAATCACAAGTTAAGAATGTATTGTAATCACATACAATCAATAAGTTTAATTCAATGTTTCTGTTATTGCCTTAAGCTCATGATACTCAACGATTAACAGCCAATCATAATCTCAAGTTATGACGGTAAGTAGTAGGCCCTCAAGATAGGTATTTGCCAATAACCTATAATAAGAACAATAAAGTGCGCCTGGTGTTTTCTCTAACAACCAAACGAGGATTGTCAATCACTAATAGTACTATCCACATTTATTTACGTTCACCCTTCAAGTGATTAAGGTTCATGATCGAGGGACTTTTGGCAATAGTAACTTAAGCAAATAACATTGGCCTGACGGTATTTCAATACCCGGTATAAAAGACTTGTGTTCGAGTTTTAAGCATGTATCTCCCCCACGGGAAAATAGTTAAAGAGTGGGCTACGAAATCACAGTAACATGTATATAGTTAACGAGTACTTATAAAAGTATAAAACAGTAATTAAGCATGTATCTCCCCCAAAGAGTTTACAAAACAATTAAATGAGAAAAGGTGGGGCTATGACTCACAGTAATATGTGAAAGTTTAAAATAATTGTGAAAGTAAAAGCAGTAGTTGAGCATGTATCTCCCCCAAAATATTTATAAAATAATTATAAAAATGGGGCTAAGAACTCACCTTAGTAGTACAGTGGTAGTGGTAGTAACATAATCTCAACGATGCAAGGCAACGGCTTCACACACAACCTAAAAGATATGGTATGTTTTAGTTGATAGTCTAAATCTCGTTTTATCGCGAATATTAGTCATTCAGTTTGTTATTAAAACTCGTGTTCGTTTAAATGTTTGAAGTTCAAGAACAAAGTTATATATACATATAACTTGTGAGTGTAATGATCGATGATCGATGCGCGATTGGAAAATCATCAAGAGTAAGTCGAAATGTGTAGACGATGTGTTATGATGTCAAATTTTAAAAGAGAGAGTTATTGTATCTTTATATCGTTAAATAATAAGAGTTACTATATATTAGTAGTTATGCGAATATTCGTATCGTATTTATATAAGTTAAATTTATAAAAGTATTATACTAAATATGTGTGTTTATATAAAACATTAATATTATTTTTATAAAATAATATTATAGAAAAATGTTTTACAAAAGTTACACTTTTAACCCTAACGAATATGATTTTACACCGTTAGTCCGTAGTTAACAATCGTTTCATTTTAAGTCCAAATAATATCAATATTTACATTTTTCAACTCCAATTATCATTATCTATAGTTTTAAACTCAGAAAATCAGAATTTACAGTTTTGACCCAAAGTTTGCAAAGTTTACACTTTTAGTCCCCAGTTATGAAAATTTTGCAAAGTTAGTCCAAATTTCGTCAAAGTCAAAGTTTATCATTTTTATTATTTCAATAAGTTCATAATGTTCAAAGGAGCTTATTAGAACAGCTTATTCCCTTAAAAAGCTTATTTTTCACTATATGGGCTTAACGAGCTCATTTAAAGGCCCGTTAACGTTTTGTGATCCAAAGGACTTACGAGAGGTTTGGGCTTGGTCTCGGGCTTGTTTTTATGTTACAAAAACATTACAAATAAACTTATACAATCAGCTTATGCAATAAGCTTAAAAACAGATTAATGGACTTACTAGGCCCAAAAGTTAACTTATTTTTATTTGAAAATCCAGTCTAAAGCTCGATCACTTTGGCTTTTGAAATCGACTCATATGAGCTTATTAGATTTATTCTTTTACGTGTCCTGTTTGCTAGCCATGTTGACAATGAGATCAAGTTTTAAAATTGATATGTTATGTGTCGCGATTTGGAATTAACGAGGCTAAGTAAGTAACTAAAATCGATTCTGAAAACAGTTTCTTAGTCAAAAAAATATTCTAAGTGTTTTTACTAAAATCGTATAGGTCCAAAAGGGTAAAGGAACGTGTGATTTTATGTACTTATACGTTAGTATGGTTTCAAAACCTTTATAGGTCCTTGTTTGTGATCTAGACAACATGTGAGACGAGGTAAAATAAATATGTGTCGTGTTTATATTTCATGAGATAAATGATCAAAGTAAAATGCAAAAATTGAAAAATATTAGAGTATATATATAAAATAAAATAAACGTGTCTCACCTTGCCACAAAAGGGTGTGATAGTCGAATTTAGGTGTCGAGCTGGAACAAAAGAGGAATGTGGTTCGATTCTCAATCCACCAAGGATCTTGGATGAGCAAAGCTTGGTACATGGACGTGTTTCTAACCCTTCGAGAACTTGGCAATCTTTCTGTCTCATTTTGACACTATAACTTCACGAGATTTTGAAAGTGGTATGTTTTTGTGTGTGTTTTTAACTGAGCTTGTAGGGGAGGTTTATATAATGAGTCTTGGAGTGTGAAAACGAGTAAGAGTTTGAGTTTGAGATAAGAATGAATGCATGTTGCCTCCAAAACCAACCAATCGATTTAAAACAACAAGGGAATGTGTCACATTCAGTTTCTGACATTCTCTGACATTCCTGACACTTGAAATGAAGTATATAGTTGGTTTGAAGTCATTGGGAAGCTTGGGTGGTGGTGTGACACGTTTTTACAAATTTGGCAAGAGTGAGTTTTGATGTTTACTCGAGGCAGTTTTATGGCAGTGAACGTGTGAGGGAGGGTGTATTTCTTACCATTCGTCTTTCTAGGGTACTAGGTGAAACGAGAGGAGCAGTAATACGTAGGTGTTATATGTTGAAATCGCAAAGGATTGGGGTGGTTTTGTGGCTGGTCGCGACTGGGAAAGAAAAGAAAGGAAAGAAAAATAACATAAGGGTGCGCTTGGGCTTTGGCCTGGTGGGCTCGTTGGTGTGGATCAGCCCAAAACAAAACAAAAGAAAGAAATAAAATCAGGGGTCCGTTTGGTTTGCTGTTGGTTTATTTCAGGCCCACAGGTGGGTTAGGCCCACAGGTGGGTTGGGCCCACGTAGCTTGTTCCGGGTATCGTGTCGGGGTTCAAAAATATTAGTGAGCAATCTCGGGAATTTTCGTAGGCTTCGGAAATATATAAATATGGTACGGTAAATAAACGAAACGTATAATTTTAATTATTAACGTTTAAAATATAAATATATTTATATTCGCGATATTAAATCTATCAAGGTTGTGTGTAAGCATCGTTCCTGGGTAAATGGTCAATCATAAATATCGTAGTGGTTCACATAATAGGTCTTGCATAATAAAAAAAAATTGTTCCCCGTAAAAATGCTATTAAATTCACGTAACATCCTTTTATTTAAAAATTGATATTTACTAATCGTATGGAAAATTTCGGGATGTTATAGTACATACACCTTACAGTGAATTCCGTCCCGGAATTCGAGTTTGGGAGGGTTGTCAAGGGTGTCTAAGAGAAGAGGTGTGGGTACTTGGTGCGAATCTGATACTCGTGTTTCCTTAGAAATCATATATCTCAAGTATAGCTTACTTACACCTCAGAGACCATTGTTCCCTTCATTGCATGATTCTTCCTAAATTAGACATAGGTGATCAGGCTATGTATAATTTACGAGTAATAATGCAATGCTTGGACCAATCGACCCGTATGATGTCCGGTCTAGTTGTTGGTTCGTAGAGCTTATAAGTTAAACGGTTGATTTCCTAAATCAAGGTATGAGTGATTGCTCTAACTTAGTCAATACTAAAATAGTTTGTCGGTTTGGTGTTGAAATGGATTTTGGTCATGTCATCAGTGAAAGGATAGTTAGAGTAGAAGGAGCGGATAAAATGGATTTCAGGAAGAACTAGGTAGTACAATAGGTGAGGGAAAATCACAGCGAGTCGCTTATTGGACAGAAAGTAGACCTAAGTCGTGAAAAAGAACACTTAAAGGTGACATCACTTAGTACAACCAAGTGCTTAAGGAAATTCGGACGGTCAGATTCTAAACTTCATCAGTTTGTTGCGTTGTTGAGACCCTGGTGAGCTTCTCCAGCTCCTAGCATATACGCTCTTCCACGAGCGACCTTGATTTGTTGACTTTAGTTTTGGGGACATTGGTTTCTATAGTGTCCTTGCTCTCCACATCCAAAACATGTAATCATAGTTTGGCCTTTACAGTCCCTAGTAAGGTGTCTCGGTTTTTGATAGTTGTAGCACTTAGCAGGGTAAGGACTCGAGTGATGATACTTATAGTGGTTGGGTCCTCGCAAAACTTTTGCCTTGTGCTTGTGTTGCCACATATCCTATTGCAGCCCCTTGTTTCCTATTCTGTTGTTGATGGCGATTAGGATTATAGTGTTGGTTGTTATTATAACCTCCCTGGTTATTCTTCTATTTTCCGTTGTTGTTGTTGCGAGGTTTGTTGTTGTTGTTGTTGATGGTGATAGCACAGGTGGTATAAGTGGTAGTGGCACAACTGATTCTGGTGGTGGTATGACAAGAGCTGGTAGTGATATAACAGAATTTGTTTCATACAGCTGAAGTTGTCGAATTTTCCTATTTCGGTGAATTGGATTAGGTGATGTTGAAGGGGAAGCCTATAAATCCGATGACAAGACAATAGGGTGGGAATATGAAGACATGGTAAGTGTAATAATCCTTATTAGTAAATATAAGTTATAATCATATCATGTTAACATATATAAGAAATCATGTAAAAGTAATGTCTCTACCAGATGTTGGAAACGCGTAGGCACGGAGGGCATAAGGTGGTATTTTGTAAAAGTGGTCCGTTTTAAAAGTGTAGTTATAGTCCAATGTTCAAAACACTTGGTTCTCTATAACTGTAGCTCTGAATACCAATCTGTAACACCCCCAAAAATCATCACGTCAGCGGAAGACTTAAAATGTCAGCGGAAGACTTTTTGGGTGTTACTTCGAGGATCTTTGTCACAATCATAGAAAACGACACAAAAGTGATGCTTTAAAGTTTAATTCATTCAAAATACCAAATATTCGAGACATCATGATGTTTCATAATTTAAACAACAAGTTTATTTAAAATATGTCAAAATGTTTATTTAAGCCCATGCCGGGTTACAAGCCCACTCCGTGCCTTCAAGTTCCTTCTTGTTTAGTTACCTGAGATAAACACATGCTAAAAAGTGTCAACACAAAGGTTGGTGAGTTCATAGAGTTTATAGTTTAAATCGTTAATTAGAAAAAGAGTGATTTCCTTATCAATTTAATACAAATCAATCCGTTGGTTTGCCCTTCACCGGGTCAACATCAAAAATAGTAATTTGTTTATAAATCCGTTTAACACGAGTTTCGAATCACAAGTTAAGAATGTATTGTAATCACATACAATCAATAAGTTTAATTCAATGTTTCTGTTATTGCCTTAAGCTCATGATACTCAACGATTAACAGCCAATCATAATCTCAAGTTATGACGGTAAGTAGTAGGCCCTCAAGATAGGTATTTGCCAATAACCTATAATAAGAACAATAAAGTGCGCCTGGTGTTTTCTCTAACAACCAAACGAGGATTGTCAATCACTAATAGTACTATCCACATTTATTTACGTTCACCCTTCAAGTGATTAAGGTTCATGATCGAGGGACTTTTGGCAATAGTAACTTAAGCAAATAACATTGGCCTGACGGTATTTCAATACCCGGTATAAAAGACTTGTGTTCGAGTTTTAAGCATGTATCTCCCCCACGGGAAAATAGTTAAAGAGTGGGCTACGAAATCACAGTAACATGTATATAGTTAACGAGTACTTATAAAAGTATAAAACAGTAATTAAGCATGTATCTCCCCCAAAGAGTTTACAAAACAATTAAATGAGAAAAGGTGGGGCTATGACTCACAGTAATATGTGAAAGTTTAAAATAATTGTGAAAGTAAAAGCAGTAGTTGAGCATGTATCTCCCCCAAAATATTTATAAAATAATTATAAAAATGGGGCTAAGAACTCACCTTAGTAGTACAGTGGTAGTGGTAGTAACATAATCTCAACGATGCAAGGCAACGGCTTCACACACAACCTAAAAGATATGGTATGTTTTAGTTGATAGTCTAAATCTCGTTTTATCGCGAATATTAGTCATTCAGTTTGTTATTAAAACTCGTGTTCGTTTAAATGTTTGAAGTTCAAGAACAAAGTTATATATACATATAACTTGTGAGTGTAATGATCGATGATCGATGCGCGATTGGAAAATCATCAAGAGTAAGTCGAAATGTGTAGACGATGTGTTATGATGTCAAATTTTAAAAGAGAGAGTTATTGTATCTTTATATCGTTAAATAATAAGAGTTACTATATATTAGTAGTTATGCGAATATTCGTATCGTATTTATATAAGTTAAATTTATAAAAGTATTATACTAAATATGTGTGTTTATATAAAACATTAATATTATTTTTATAAAATAATATTATAGAAAAATGTTTTACAAAAGTTACACTTTTAACCCTAACGAATATGATTTTACACCGTTAGTCCGTAGTTAACAATCGTTTCATTTTAAGTCCAAATAATATCAATATTTACATTTTTCAACTCCAATTATCATTATCTATAGTTTTAAACTCAGAAAATCAGAATTTACAGTTTTGACCCAAAGTTTGCAAAGTTTACACTTTTAGTCCCCAGTTATGAAAATTTTGCAAAGTTAGTCCAAATTTCGTCAAAGTCAAAGTTTATCATTTTTATTATTTCAATAAGTTCATAATGTTCAAAGGAGCTTATTAGAACAGCTTATTCCCTTAAAAAGCTTATTTTTCACTATATGGGCTTAACGAGCTCATTTAAAGGCCCGTTAACGTTTTGTGATCCAAAGGACTTACGAGAGGTTTGGGCTTGGTCTCGGGCTTGTTTTTATGTTACAAAAACATTACAAATAAACTTATACAATCAGCTTATGCAATAAGCTTAAAAACAGATTAATGGACTTACTAGGCCCAAAAGTTAACTTATTTTTATTTGAAAATCCAGTCTAAAGCTCGATCACTTTGGCTTTTGAAATCGACTCATATGAGCTTATTAGATTTATTCTTTTACGTGTCCTGTTTGCTAGCCATGTTGACAATGAGATCAAGTTTTAAAATTGATATGTTATGTGTCGCGATTTGGAATTAACGAGGCTAAGTAAGTAACTAAAATCGATTCTGAAAACAGTTTCTTAGTCAAAAAAATATTCTAAGTGTTTTTACTAAAATCGTATAGGTCCAAAAGGGTAAAGGAACGTGTGATTTTATGTACTTATACGTTAGTATGGTTTCAAAACCTTTATAGGTCCTTGTTTGTGATCTAGACAACATGTGAGACGAGGTAAAATAAATATGTGTCGTGTTTATATTTCATGAGATAAATGATCAAAGTAAAATGCAAAAATTGAAAAATATTAAGAGTATATATATAAAATAAAATAAACGTGTCTCACCTTGCCACAAAAGGGTGTGATAGTCGAATTTAGGTGTCGAGCTGGAACAAAAGAGGAATGTGGTTCGATTCTCAATCCACCAAGGATCTTGGATGAGCAAAGCTTGGTACATGGACGTGTTTCTAACCCTTCGAGAACTTGGCAATCTTTCTGTCCCATTTTGACACTATAACTTCACGAGATTTTGAAAGTGGTATGTTTTTGTGTGTGTTTTTAACTGAGCTTGTAGGGGAGGTTTATATAATGAGTCTTGGAGTGTGAAAACGAGTAAGAGTTTGAGTTTGAGATAAGAATGAATGCATGTTGCCTCCAAAACCAACCAATCGATTTAAAACAACAAGGGAATGTGTCACATTCAGTTTCTGACATTCTCTGACATTCCTGACACTTGAAATGAAGTATATAGTTGGTTTGAAGTCATTGGGAAGCTTGGGTGGTGGTGTGACACGTTTTTACAAATTTGGCAAGAGTGAGTTTTGATGTTTACTCGAGGCAGTTTTATGGCAGTGAACGTGTGAGGGAGGGTGTATTTCTTACCATTCGTCTTTCTAGGGTACTAGGTGAAACGAGAGGAGCAGTAATACGTAGGTGTTATATGTTGAAATCGCAAAGGATTGGGGTGGTTTTGTGGCTGGTCGCGACTGGGAAAGAAAAGAAAGGAAAGAAAAATAACATAAGGGTGCGCTTGGGCTTTGGCCTGGTGGGCTCGTTGGTGTGGATCAGCCCAAAACAAAACAAAAGAAAGAAATAAAATCAGGGGTCCGTTTGGTTTGCTGTTGGTTTATTTCAGGCCCACAGGTGGGTTAGGCCTACAGGTGGGTTGGGCCCACGTAGCTTGTTCCGGGTATCGTGTCGGGGTTCAAAAATATTAGTGAGCAATCTCGGGAATTTTCGTAGGCTTCGGAAATATATAAATATGGTACGGTAAATAAACGAAACGTATAATTTTAATTATTAACGTTTAAAATATAAATATATTTATATTCGCGATATTAAATCTATCAAGGTTGTGTGTAAGCATCGTTCCTGGGTAAATGGTCAATCATAAATATCGTAGTGGTTCACATAATAGGTCTTGCATAATAAAAAAAAATTGTTCCCCGTAAAAATGCTATTAAATTCACGTAACATCCTTTTATTTAAAAATTGATATTTACTAATCGTATGGAAAATTTCGGGATGTTATAAGTGTAAAGAGTAAAAGTGGGGCTATGACTCACCTGGTGCGATAGCTACGATGACAAAAGTGGATACACAGAAATGAGGTTCGATCTCTAACCGCAACCTAATATGAATGATAGTGATCTACTTAGATCATGAAAGGATGTAATGAATGCACATGCACATGATACCTATACCACTCGTAACATGAAAATACTTGTTATTGTCAAAGTGAAGTATTTTCCATACTTAAGAAAAATAAGTCTAATTAGAATAATAAAACTTGTCGTTATATATCATATATAAAAACGTTAGTGTTATATTCCTCGTTTTGAAAACCTTAAGATATCGTCTAGTAGTCGCATAAATAAACCTTGGGTCGTACGTATTTCGTTAGTTAAAAATAAACTCCTTGAATAAGAAATCTAGAAAATATGTTCTTTAGTACGTAGTTATATTATTTCTAGTAGTGACTAAATATATATATAGTTTTGACGATTTTAAAACATGTATAACTTGGTCGTTTTAAGCTCATTTTACTCGTTCTTTATATCCACGGATTCGTTTTAGTATATACTAATATATTTTCGATAGCTCGGTTCCTCTAGGTTACGTCTAACGCCTCTATTTGTCCAACGAAAAATGTCAAACAGCATGCAGTTTTCAGAAAATATAGTTTTCGTCGTTAAACTCGTTTTTAGCGTATCTCCTTCGTTATTAACTCGTTTTCATCCCCGTTTTCGGCCATAGTTCCGTCTTGGAATGTATTTTCTAAATATTTGGTCAAAAGTTACCCTAAACCCACTGAGTTTGCCATGTTTTCATTTTAAGGACAGTAGGTTTTTATATATGTTTAAAATCCATTTTTAATGTTCCAAACTAGTTTCTAATCCAACCAAACCACTTTCAATTAGAGCTGGCAAATTGGGTACCTGTTAGGACCTGTTAAGACCTGTTAAGGGAAAAAATGTACTATGCAATTTTTTATTTTTTAAAATAATTGTTTTTAGTATTCTAGGGTTCAATATTTAACTTCCTAAAGACTAAGGGGTCCTCAAAGGGGTCTAGCTCCTCATCTCTAGCTATGAGTTGTTCTACCGAATGTGTCTTTTCAACAAAGTCTTTTTCTAGATAGAGTGGGCATTGAGGTCCTATAAAGTTCCTTTCTATCCAAGGTCCATATCTAGACGGTCTCCTATTCATCTCTACCCAATGCGGTGTTGGTTCATCATCACAATCATAACTATGCTTCTTAACATCATACACCGACCAAGTATCGCCTTCACCTACCGTTATCTTTGATTCCTTGCAATCTATCATGGCACTAGCGGTTGCTAAAAATCCTCTTCCTACCAATAATGGGCATGTAGTGTCACTAACCATGTCTAGGACGTGAAAATCCGCTAATATAGTTAACTTTCCTACGTGAACAACTACATCCTTAATCATTCCAACCGGGTGTGCAATACTCCCATCTGCTAGACCTATCAATACCTCCGTCTCCTCTAACTTTCCTAGCTTAAGAGCGGTGAATAAGGATAAGGGAATCAAGTTGAGGCTTGACCCTAAATCAGCTAGTGTGTCGAAAGCTTCGGATCTTCCAATCTTACAAGGCAAAACAAATATACCCGGGTCATCAAGCTTTTTAGGCAACTTGTTTTGAACGAAGGCGGTCCCATTTTTACCTAGCTTACATTTCTCATATTTTTCTAGGAGGGCACTATAGTAGGGAGCACGCGCTAAGACATCAATGACGGGGTGTTCAAGGTGAAGCTCTTTGAATTCATCGTCAAGGTCTTGCGTAGGAGGTGTTTCAACAATGCTTTTGACCGGCTCTATAGTGGGTGTTTTATTTGATTGGTCCTTTTGGGGAACTTGGTTTTGTTTGAAACACGTGCTCGTTGATTTAACCGAGTAATATTGTGGACACGAAGTGGGTGACGAAACTGAGGATATGGAATTAACGGTTAGTTTCGGATTCTTGACCGTGTCGCTTGGGAGTGCTCCCATTTCTCGGTCATTGAGAACTTTCAACAATGCATCAATTCTAGTGGTGATCTCGCTTTGCTTTTGTTTGAAATCGGCTTCAAACTTAGCTATGCGGGCTTCTTGAGATGCCATGAACTTTGACATCAATCCTTCAAGATTGTTGGTACTACCATAGTTGTTAGAAGGATTGTTGTTGAAAGTACGGTTGGATGGTGGACCGTTTGGTTGATAACGATTAGGCGGATTGGAGGAATTGGGTTTATTTTGTCTCCACCTAAGGTTTGGGTGATTTTTTCATGAGGGGTTGTATGAATCACCGTATGTGTCTGGCTCGGGCTTGAAAGTGTACCACTTATCTCCCGCTTCGTCGGTACGCGTGGATGCGTAGTCCGCAAAAGCTGTTCCGGGGAGTTCCACACAATCACGAGTGTCATGGGGACCACTACATAATTCGCATGAAGAAGTGATTTTGTTCACTTGGCTTGAAGGCTTAGGAGCATCGTAAGATTTCATGAGAAACTTGACTTGGTCCTCAAGTTCCATGATCCTACGGTCGGGAGTGCTAGAATTGTTCGAAGGCAAGGATATTGCCTTGACCGTTTTGTTCAAATCACGGGGATCATTCCAACTTTCGTTGTCATAGAGAGCAAGATCTTCTATGAGTTCCCATGACTGTTCCGCACTAAGATCACATAGCTTACCACCGGCCGATTGGTCAATGGTTCGCCTCGTGGAGATGTCGATATGGTCATAGAAGATTTGGACTTGGAGCCAAAGATCTATGCCATGATGAGGGACTTTTTGGAGTAAGTCGTTGAAACGAGTCCATGCTTCATAAAGAGATTCATTTTGACGTTGTTGGAACATCAAGATGTCATTCCTAAGCTTAGTAGTTCTCCCCAGTGGGAAAAATTGAGCAAGGAAACGAGTGGTGAGATCATCCCATGTGGTGATGGATCCCGCGGGTAAACGCTCAAGCCATTGACTAGCTTGATCCCGTAGAGAGAATTGGAATAGGCGTAAACGGGTAGTCTCTCTAGTTTCAACACCTAGGTCTATGGAATCTACGATTTTGAGAAAGTCCTTAAGATGTTGGTTTGGATCTTCGAAACGAAGTCCATGGAATGCACATCCGCTTTGCACCAACCGGATGGTGTCGGATCGCAAGGGGGTCACATTGGCTCCGGTGAGCTCAATGGTGTTTCGGTAGCCTTGGTGGCTAGGTCGGGAATACTCTCCTAAGGTTCGGGGCCTAAGGGGTTCTAATGGTGGGTTTTGTTGTGGTGGGATGACGGGTTCAAAGATGTTACCACCTTCCATGATGTCGGATGGTAAAGAGTTACGAACAAAGGCACAAAGAAATAAGATAGACTAAAGAAGACCTAAAAATAAAAATAAAATCTTACTAGAAAGGAATCTAGCAAGTAGACCTAATAAAAAGAAATTCTAACCTAGACAATAACTATTCCCCGACAACGGCGCCAAAAACTTGATGCGTGGGAATCGCAACAGGCTTTACCTCTTGAGGGATCTCGAGAAGCTTACAACCCCCACCAGGCAGTGTACCTGATCGTTGTAGTATAGTATAGTGACAAGTACCGGGGGATTGATCGTTCAGCTTAGGAATAGTGTCGCTAGGATTAGAAAGCCTAAATTACTAGTTCTAAAGGTGAGGGATGATTATTTTTGTATTTTTATATTTTTATGAAAGCAAGTAAAATATCGGGTTTTGAAGGATTAGGGCGGAATTAGTTGCTATTCAACTAACCCAAAACTAAGATGCAATCAAAATAAAATACTAAAAATGAAAATAAACTAATTTATACTAAGGTTGCGAGCAGTAATTGGAGAAAATGTGTTTACTTAGATTTCACTACTCCCTAGATATCTTTTACATGTTAATTACTTGTTATAATTGCATGGATGACGGATTGTATTCCTTAATACCATTCATGGGGTGGCATACATAACTCCCCAATTCTATGAGCTCTTATCTCCTCCTGCACCATGCCCAGCACAACTATAGGGATTGTAAACAGTGGCTCATGCATTAAATACAACCAATAAAGACCTAGTACGCCTCGGTTCATGTTTCTTAAGACGTTCAAGCATGTTACCATTTGGAGATCTGCCAGTTTTTCTTAAGCCTAACATATAAAATCATTCATCCAAGACAAGAATAAACAAGTAATCAACACATAATCAATATCTAGGTTTCATTAGATCTAGGCAAACACAAAAGAGATCTAGCCTAGCATAATGGAATTGAGACAAGAACAAGATATAGACAACCAACACATAGACATATTGATTGAATTAGAAGAACACTTATCTCAATTACAATGCAAGGTATCAAGGGTTTGGAACCCTTGAAAAACTTGTAAAAGTTGCACCAAATTCGTCTTTAGGGTTTCACCAAAACTTCTCTCCTTAATGTGAAAAACTAGAAAACTATATATAGGAAAATCGGGGTGACGGCGTCAAGAACAAAGGTGTGACGCCGTCATCTCGCAGCCAAATACTTCCTCGGACGGCCTTGATCTACTTCTGACGGCCTGCGTGACGCCGTCATGAGCTACGGATTTTAATTCTTGGGGTTTGACGCCGTCATGGGTTAACTCTTGACGCCGTCATGGGTTGTATGAATCACCGTAGTGTGTCAAATAGAGTGCATTTGTCTATATGCCAAATTCCGGCTAGAACAAATGGGCCTGTCAATCACCAATAGATCTATTCACAGTATTCGCGTTCACTTACTGCCTCAGCAAGTGACTAAGGTTCATGATAGAAGGGACTTTCAAATAGTGACACAGTTGTCTTATGCAATATTCCGTTCGCATACATAAAGTGAAATACTTGTGTTCAAAAAGTAGCATGTATCCCACCCACATAGTTGTAAAACATATAAAAAGTGTGGGACTATAGACTCACCTCGAATGAATGTGTAGGTAGGCAAATAAGTAATGTCAAGTGCAACTGGTAAATGGCTCCAACACGCAACCGGGATAGTTTGAGAAAGGTAAAATTGATGGTCTTCTCATGTCAAAAGGTAAAATTGTGATCATGGTAGTGGTTGATAAGTTGAGCAAATACAGTCATTTATTCCATTATCTCATCCTTACACTGCTCCTCAAGTGGCTCAATTGTTCTTGGACAACATATACAAGCTTCATGGACTACCAAAAGTGATCATTAGTGACAGAGACAAGGTTTTCCTAAGCAGATTTTGGCAAGAGTTGTTCAAATTGTTGGATGTTAGCCTACATATGTCCACTGCTTACCAGCCACAAACAGATGGTCAAACATAGGTGGTCAACAAGTGTTTAGAAGGTTATCTATGGTGTATGACAGGTGAGAAACCAAGGAATGGGTACAGTGGATAGCTTTAGCTGAATATTGGTATAATACCAATTATCACACAACCATTAACACCACACCTTTTGAAATCTTATATGGTCAAGTACCTTTACCTCACATTGCTTATGTTACTGGTGAAAGCAGTGTGGAAGTGGTGGATAGATCACTCAGTGTGGAGTTGGTTTGCTTATGTGTATAATGCTTGAAGTTCAAGAACAATATTACACGTAATATTGTCTTGTCTTTATGTGTCGTGGTTAAGTCATGCCAGACTTAGAGAGTTGTGTTACCTTAGCAGGGTATAGTGTTTCAGTGGAATGAGTGTTTATTCTGTTTCATATTCTTGGTGAAAGTTTACCTAGTAAACTTTAAGATTTTCCTAAGATTTATACTTTAAACCTTAGTAGTGAAACTTTACAGTTTCAGTCCTTGAGCTTTGTGAAAGTGACATATTGGTATAATATGTCAGAGGTGATCTTTTGTTATCTAGTTAGTTCTCAAATATTCACTTGATTTCAAGGTGTATAAATATATGTATAAAATATATATTTATAGACTTTGTGGGTAGATAATATATTTTGATAAATATATTATTTATAGTTTACGCGGATGTGGTCGTCAAGTAAAAACATACGTTAAATATTTTATTTAACGAAAAGTGGTAAAATGTTATAAGTTTATTAACTTATAAAAGTTTTGGTGGAAAGTGTCAAAGTATTAAACTTTGAGGGGCTAATTTGTAGAAATTTATATAAGTTATCAACTTATATAAGTTTTAAGGGCCCGTTTGGTTTGTTGATAGGTTTAGAATTTGGATTTAGGGTGCGTTTGATATCCTCCTATGGGAATGAGGGAATCATAGTGGTAATGATTCTAAGTGTTTGGTTAAGATGAGGGGCCCACATTACATGGGAATGAAACATGGATAGTATCCATACTCCATAGGAGTCCAAGAGGGGAGGAATGACTCTATCATAGGCGAGGGGCCTACCACTACTATCAAACTCATACCCATTGTGATTCACGGGAGCATACAAAACGCACCCTTATATTAGGATTTGAATTTGGATTTGGTTTTGAAATAAATAGGGAGAGAGAAAATTAGTATATATTTTATAAATTAATTAAATAAGATTAAAGAACTTTAAATAAAAAAAATAAAATAAGGGAAAAAAAGTAAACACATTTATATGGTTGAGATAAAAAAAATAAAAATATGACCAATGAATAATGTAAACCCACCTAGAGGGTAGGTATTTAAAAAGTGTGGGTCCATTGGGGATGGTTCCCAATTTACAAGCCTTATTTTTAAAACAAACATGGGTTTTTACATTTTAACCCAAATCCAAAAGACACTACCCCTTACCAAACGGGCCCTAAGAGAAGTGACAAGTCATTCAAATTAGAGGGGCTAAACTGCCAAAAGGTGATAGTTGCACAAATAATAAAATGATGGTCAAACTGCCTTTGCTAGGAATCGAACTCAGGTTGTCTTTGTGAGAAGTGAGCGACACAACCAGCGAGCCAAAGGATCCTTTGATGTTATATCTCGCAATGGATCAAATTTAAAGGTGTACGTTTGCTATAGTTTTGTTATATATAACTCTTGGAATATATACTGTGGTCGTGGGTTGCATTTTATGAAGGAGTTTGTGTTCCATCTTCTTTAACTAATATTGATCTTAGTAATATGGTTTAACATGTAGCTTTATGATAGAAGCTAAAATGAAAAAGTCAAATAAAGTCAATCAAGGAAGTCAAAGACTACAAAGACAAACAATGAACCAACACAACTGATTTTCCCGTCCATTTGTAACAATCACTTTCTTGTATAATTTGTTATTAGCTGTTCATTTGGGGGTACTCATTTGATAAACAGAATTCTCTCTTTTGTAAATTCTCATCTATCAATAACAAACCCTTTTGATTCTCTAATTCATTGTTCATTCTTCTTTATTGAACTTTCTATTATTGAATCTAGAATCTTTTCATTTCCCTGTGATTTCTAAAGATTATGCATCTATCAGTGGTATCGGAGACCCTTTTCTTGCACCCTAATCTTTTCAAGAAGTGTTACACTGACATTTCTTGATTCCGGTTATCTTCTACGGTGTAATTCCGGCAAGAAATCAAGATTCCGATCACGAAATCAGCCACCACTGATTTCACTGTTCTGTTTTACATATTGGTTAGTGTCAATCCACTGTACAACCACAAGATAAGCCGAAATTCTCATTAAATTCTCTTATCTTGAACAAGCTGGCAAGCAGCAGTGGGATTGAGTAACCCAAAACAGCCCAGTTGTCATTATCCTAATTGTTGATGAGTGATAATACTACTAGAACAATGGTGGACACAAGAAATACAACTCAAAATCAAGAACTCACAATGGAGTCTCTTAACCAAACAGTAAGTGATTTGCAACAGTTGGTGACTGATGAGGTGAATAATGATTCATTTTTAGGGGGTCATTTAAGCCTAGAATTGAATTTATTTGATCAAATATTGCCCTAAATCGTTCCTTTTGTAACTTTAGCTACTTTTGGAGTGAATTCTGGAAAAGGAAGCATTTTGGACATTTTTAGAGCATAAAAGTAAAGAAAACGGCAAAGTCTTAATTTTCCTTGCTGGGAACAGTGCCTGACGGTGTCACAAGCTTCTTAATGACGGCGTCAAGAGGAAAAACAAGAGGTGAAGAGGATAGAGTCCATGACGGTCCAGAATGTTTTTGCACTAGGGCATGACGGCGTCACCATAGGCCGTCATGGTCCCTTTATACGTGACGGCCCAGAGAAAAATCACTCTTGACGGCGTCAGATCTGGATCTAGGCAATCCAATTTTATTATGGGCGGCGGGTTGACGGCGTCAGAATTTTCTTCTTGACGCCGTCACCTTGGAAAATCTATATATAGTTTTGTAATTTTCATTCATTAAGAGAGGACAATTTTAGGGACGAATTGGAGAAACCCTAGCACGATTTTAACAGTATTTTCAAGGGTTTTCATCCCTTGAATCCTTTCATGTTCAATTAAGATAAGTATCATTTCAATTCATTCAATATGTCTATGTGTTGTTTGAATATATCTTACGCTTGTCTTGATTTTAACATGCTAGGCTAGATCTCTTGTGTGTTTGCTTAGATGTAATGAAACCTAGATGTTGATTATGGGTTGATTGCTTGTTTATAGTTGTTACGGATGAATGATTTCGATGTTAGGCTTAAGAAAACTGGCAGACTTCCATAGTGTAATTTGCTTGAACGTCTTAAGAAACATGAACCAATGCGTACTAGGTTTTTATTGTTGTATTTAATGCATGAGCGAATTCTAGTGATCCCATGTTAGGAGCTTCTTGCAGGCTTGACATAGGAGTGAAGTAGGAGCTTATAGAGTTGGGGAAGTATGTACGCTACCCCACGATTGGTATTAAGGAATATAACCCGTCATCCATGCAACTGTAACAAACTATCAACTTGTAAAAGATATCTAGGGAGTAATGAAATCTAAGTAAACACAATTCTCCCATTTATTGTTCACACTACTAGTTTAATTAGCTTTATTTACATTTTTGTTATTTTATTTTGATTGCATCTTTAGTTATTGGGTTAGTTGACTAGCAACTAATTCCGCCCACTCTTCCAATACCCGAGATCTTAATTGCTTTTCTAAAAATATAAAAATACAAAAAGAATCATCCCTCACCTCTAGACCTAGTTTTTAGGCTTTCTAATCCTAGCGACACTATTCCTGAGTTGAACGATCAATCCCCTGGTACTTGTCACTATACTATACTACAATGATCATGTATACTGCCCGGTGGGGGTTGTAAGCTTCTCAAGATCCCTCGAGAGGTAAAGCCTGGTGCAATTCCCACGCATCAAGTTTTTGGCGCCGCAGCCCGGGGAATAGTTATTGTCTAGGTTAGAATTACTTTTTATTAGGTCTACTTGCTAGATTCCTTTCTAGTAAGATTTTATTTTTATTTTTAGGTTTTCTTTAGTCTATCTATTTCTTCGTGTCTTTGTTCATAACCTTTACCATCCGACGTCGTGGAAGGTGGTAACATCTTTGAACCCATCAACCCACCACAACAAAACCCACCACTAGCAAACCAACCTCTTAGGCTCCGAACCCTAGGAGAGTATTCCCGACCTAGCCACCAAGGCTATCGAAACACTATTGAGCTCACCCAAGGAGCCAATGTGTCTCCCTTGCGATCCGACACCATCCGGTTGGTGCTAAGCGGATGCGCATTCCATGGACTTCGTTCCGAAGATCCTAATCAACATCTTAAGGACTTCCTTAAAATCGTAGATTCCATAGACCTTGATGTTACAACCAGAGAGTCGACCCAATTACACCTATTCCAATTCTCTCTACTTGATCAAGCTAGTCAATGGCTTGAATGTTCACCCGCGAGATCCATCACCTCATGGGATGATCTCACCACTCGTTTCCTTGCTCAATTTTTCCCACCGGGGAAAACTGCGATGCTTAGAAATGATATCTTGATGTTCCAACAACATCGGGGTGAAACTTTCTACGAAGCATGGGCTCGTTTCAAAGGTCTACTCCAAAAATTCCCTCATCATGGTATAAATCTTTGGTTATTAGTTCAAATCTTCTATGACCATGTCGACTATCACACCAAACGTACCATCGATCGAGCCGCCGGAGGTAGATTGCGTGATAGGAACGCCGAGGAATCTTGGGCAATTATTGACGAACTTGCCGCCGATAATCAAGAACTATGGGAGTTTAATCACACTATAGAAGTGGCCATCAACACAATCTCGATACCTGGAGGGACTAATCAAATCTCCGATGAACTCCTTTGCAAACTTGAGGCAAAAGTTGACTATTTCGAGGAAAAGCAAAAGAGACCTTTAAGTCCTAGACGGGCTGCTGTCAATTCTGCCTCAAAAATAACTTCAACGCCGTTATCAGAGTCACCTTCTAGAGAGAATGTTGAGACCTTTCAAAATTATGCCCCACCTTATTCTCCTCCTGAAAAACTTAGCCCGGAATTTGAAGCTCGAATGAAAGAATATATGGCAACCTGATGCGTGGGAATTGCACCAGGCTTTACCTCTCGAGGGATCTCGAGAAGCTTACAACCTCCACCAGGCAGTGTACCTGATCGATGTAGTATAGTATAATGACAAGTACCGGGGGATTGATCGTTCAACTCAGGAATAGTGTCGTTAGGATTGAAATTGATCTAACTAGGTCTAAAGGTGAAGGATGATTCTTTTTTGTATTTTTATATTTTATGAAAAGCAAGTAAAAATCTCGGGTATTGGAAGGAGGGGCGTAATTAGTTGCTAATCAACTAACCCAAAAGCTACTAATTAAACTAATGTGCAAGTAAACTAAACTAAAGTTCTACAAGATAAGTGAAGCATGTCTACCCATGATATGTTACTCCTTGCTAGCTATCCAATTCTACCTATTGAATTGTCACACCTTGTTTTAATTGATGGGTTTTATTCCTTAATACCATTCATGGGGTGGCGTATTTACTTCCCCAATTCTATAAGCTCCTACTTCACTCCTATGTCGAGCCGGCTAAGAAGCTCCTAACATGGGATCACTAGAATTCGCTCATGCATTAAATACAACCATAAAAACCTAGTACACATCGGCTCATGTTTCGTAAGATGTTCAAGCAAGTTACACAATGGAGATCTGCCAGTTTTCTTAAGACTAACATCGAATTCATTCAATCAAAACAAGAATCAATAGGAAACAAGAATTATAAACTAAAGCAACAAGATCTATTGAAGTTGTCACGCCTTAATTGATGGAGATAGACACACACATCAACAAGCCCTCATTGATGGAGATAGACACAAACATCAACAAGAAATCAATGAGATCTAATCAATTATACACAAGTTTCACACAATCATAAGTAGACACAAGGGGAATTAGCCAAGCATAATTAATAAAGAACAAGCAACAATAATGATAATTGAAGACATGAATTAAGATAGAATCATCAAACCATTATAAGATGTTTATGGAGTGATTGAAACCCTCTAAGTTGCTGGAAAAACACCCACCTAAACCCAGGAATCGACCTTAGGGTTTAGGGCTTACAAAAAGTGAAGTTATGATGTTATATTTATAGGCATGTTTTCTGTCGGCCCATCTTGATGGCGTCAGCTCATTTCTCTTGACTCCGTCACAACAATTTTTTTCACCAAATTGTAGATCTCTTCGTCCTCTTCGCGTGGGCTTTTGAATCACCTAAATCCGAGTTCGTATACAAAAGTTATGACCAAAACAATATCAGCTACTCCGCGCGCAAGTTTTGACAAGTTAACACGTGACGGCCTTGGGTGACGCCTTCACGTTTCTTCTGGGCCGTCACCACTTTTAATCTTGTCGCCGTCATGAAAAGCATCTTGACGCCGTCAGGTACTGTTCCCAGCAAAGAAAATTAAGACTTTGCCGTTTTCTTCACTTTTATGCTCCAAAATTGTCCAAAATGCTTCATTTTTCAGAATTCACTCCCAAAGTATCTAAAATCACAAAAGGAACGATTTAGGGCAATATTTGATCATATAAATTCAATTCCGGGCTTAAATGACCCCCTAAAAGTGGTTCATTTTTCACCTCATCACAACCCATTCTGAGCGGCTTGCTAGATTCGAGGAAGCAGTTTATAAACAAAAGGAGGAGATGCAAGAGAAAATGAATGAGATGATGAGCCTAGTGGAGGAGTATGCAAACCAGAAAACCCCCGAAAGGATGTTACTGAGGAAGGAATGCGCCACCCCCACTACCCGGTTTGTTAATTCCATCACAATTGTCCACACGGACAATGAGAATGTAGAAACCCCTAGTGAACAAACCACAGAAGAGCCGCCAAAATCCCAATCCTTAAGTTACTACCTGAAACATGATATAAACGAAAACACCGTAACAAATTGGATAAAGGGTGATGGGCGTAACCAGTTCTCCAAACAGGGTTCAGAGAAGAAGGAAGAGGGAAAAGATGAGTATGATACATTACCTGGGGGACCAATATTCGAGAAACTACTGGTACAAAAAGTAGCTACTAAGTAGATGGCATGTGGGAACTTCGAGATACCAGCCAGCATCGGGAATTTGAAATGTTTAAACGCTTTCTCCGACCAAGGATCTGAAGTAAATCTTATGCCCCTAACTATCTACACCCAACTAACGTCAAAAATGCCAGCCAGCACTCGTGTTAGGCTGTCCTTCGCTGGACACTCTTACGTGTACCCCCTGGGAATCGCGGAAGATGTGCAGGTCAATGTCGCAGGATTCATGTATCTCGTTGATTTCGTGATCATCGATGATAAGGGGGTGGATGCATGCCAATAATCCTTGGGGCACCATTCCTTACCACCGCAAGAGCTGTCATTAGGTATGAAAATAGGAAAATTAAGCTTAAATCAGGAAAAAGAAAGATTAGCTTCCCCATGACCCCGCGATATGCGCAAGAAAGTTTGATGAGGAGAAAGCTCAAAAACAACATTGACACATCGCCTATTCATGTTCAGGAAAAGATTCTTGCATGGGATGCAAGAATCAAAAGTTACAAAGAAACTAAACATGAAGGAAGCAAAAACAAAAGCAACAAAGCTCATGTCAATTTTGAACATAGTCAACCTACGAGGAATCATGTGTCATTCACGAAAGGGGACCTAATACTCTTAAGACACTTGGAGATAACGATACCTCCCGATAAACCGAGTCCCTGGTGGTATGGGCCTTTCACAATTGAAGATGGGATAGCTAACTTGAGCAGTAAAGGAGGAGGAGCGGTGACTGCAAGTATCGATCGATTGAAACACCATAACCACGATAGTAATGATCGCAATTATATGGGGTACATCATCTCGAGAGATGAGGTCACGTAATAGCCCATGACCTTGAGTCTAGCTACAAGACTCGTAAATAAAGAAAAGTGCTTCTTGGGAGGCAACCCATGCTTTGTGTGATTTTTATTTGTTTGATTGTTATTTGTTTCCGTATGCATGCTTTATTTTTATTGTTGGTAGATCATGTTTCAAAACTAAAATGGTGAAAATACTTTATTTTGTCGTTTGGCTTACTCTTAACTTCATCCAAAGGTATTTCGCAAAAGATAAGTGTAAGGGGAAACCCCAAATATGTTTTTAAGAAACAAAATTGATCATGATTCTCCACAATATTAAATGGACATGTATATTCGTATTTGTTAGAGTCAAATGCTTGTATCGAGTCATAATGATGTTTTGCAGGATTTTCCAGGAAGTAGCACATAAGTTTTTCCAGAAATTTTCTGGAAACTTAACGTAAGGATTTCTGCAGATCACTTCTGACGGCATCATGAATTAATTCCTGACGGCGTCATGTGTAAAATTCTGGAAATTTTGCTAGTCTTGTTTTTCTAACGGAGTCTTAAAGTTTTTGTTGAATCTTTAGTTTTATAAACTCCAGGAAATCTGCAAACATTCATTCCACAAGCATTATATCTTACATTGCTTTCTAGGATTTGTTAGTATATATAAATTGCCGCCGATTTTACGTGAGGTTACCTTGTTTGTTTGTTTTCTCAGGTTTAACAGGTTATGTATGACAAGAAGATGATTTATATTCTGGAAGGGAAGCGTTGATTGTTCATTTTCTTGGAGGAAGATCTAACCTTGTTACCGCACTATCCACACCAAGCGAATCAGGGGAGTATTTGATTTCATTCTTTTACCTATTTTACTTTCACAATCTTTAATTGAACATTGGGGACAATGTTCATCCTAAATGTAAGGGGAGGGTAAATGATGATACCTTATATGATACACTTTCACTTGAGTTTGTTTGTTTGATGGTAGGTGTGTAATAAAACTATAAGAAATACTTGTTAGTGTAATTTCAGCGCCAAATTTAAAATCTTTTACAACATTTAGGAGTGAAACTTTAGCCTTAGCAAGCGTCTCATGGATAGGAGTTGTATGACCAGCACAAAAACGTACCATTCAGAAAAATTTTCCATCCAAATATGTGAGGTTCGCCTTTAGATTTGATAGGAAAAGCTTTTACTATTGGTGCTTATGAGTGTACCGGTAGCATTTAGATTCTAGAACTTGCGTTAGTGATGCATCCTGAGACAGCTAGTGAGACTACATTCGTGTAGTAGGATTTACTACATGATAAGAGGCATTAGGATCACCCTTGTGTTAAACCCGTATCATAATTACTTGACCATTTAAGTCATATTACTTGGCTAGTAAAGTTAATTAATTTTTCCCACACCTTAGCGTTGTACTCATTTTTAGTACACGAAACCCCTAGTACACCCCTCCGAGCCTATCTTTTCGTTTCTAACTTTAAGCATCTTACTTAAAGGAAGAATTTGTTACACCCCACTTAAATGTACAACCAAATCACCTTAGCCTTCCGTGTATGCACTCATCTTTAGTGCATTATTGTTATTTGTCTAAACCTTTAGTTAATTATCTAATTGATTACATGGTTGCTAAGTCGAGTCATATCCTTGTACATATTGTTTTGGGACGACTGAGATTCATGGGTAAAGTACTTATGTTATGGAGTAATGGGGAAGAACATCATATTATTACCCCCATATGTGCGTTAATCTTAAAGGTACTCCAAGTGTTTTGATTATCTTGATTCGAGTCATTAGATTAGTTTATTATAAAGTATGTAAAAATTCAAGTGTAAGGGGAATGTTCATTCCCTATGATGTATTATTTTGGATGGTAGGGTAAGAGTGTATGGAAAAAAAATCGAAAAAATTAAGAAAAAGAAAAGAAAGAAAAAAAAATAGAAAAAGAGAAGAGAAAAAACATACGGACTACCATCCCGTTTCATTCTATGTTTATTTTAAGTTTTTGTCATTTTTCATTTATTAGCTTAAGTCGAGTCTAGTCTTGGCTTAGCAACGCCATATTGTACATGTAATTAACCAAGATTATTAACTCGCCACCAATAAAGATTGGCTATATCCAACAAAACTGTGTATTCCATATCCCTACACCTAACATTACAACCCTTTAAAAGACCTCTTTGATAGTTTATCCTAGGTGCTTATGCCATGTGGTGGAGGTTTGATCATTTCCCAAGCCTATGGTAATCTATTTTGCTATGACAGGTAGTGAGAGATGTCTTCCATTTCCATATTGTGATATATACTTTATTACACCCGAGAGATGTGAGTATCTAAACACTATTTGTGAGGTTCTAGTGTATGACCTCCGTGCTTGTCTTTGGTCTTTAGTGGAACGATTATTTGTTGTAATTACTTTTATATTAGTGTTAAATAACTCCTAACTTGTATTTTGATTAGAATAAAAGCGCATTTGCTTGAGGACAAGCAAATCTCAAGTGTAAGGGTATATGATGAGGCAAAAAATGATCCGTTTTTAGGGGGTCATTTAATCCTGGAATTGAGTTTATTTGATCAAATATTGCCCTAAATCGTTCCTTTTGTGATTTTAGGTACTTTTGGAGTAAATTCTGGAAAAGGAAGCATTTTGGATATTTTTGGAGCATAAAAGTAAAGAAAAAGGCAAAGTCTTAATTTTCCTTGCTGGGAACAGTGCCTGACGGCGTCACAAGCTTCTTAATGTCGGCGTCAAGAGGAAAAATAAGAGGTGAAGAGGATAGAGTCCATGATGGTCCAGAATGTTTTTGCACTAGGCCATGACGGCGTCACCATAGGCCGTCATGGTCCCTTTATACGTGATGGCCCAGAGAAAAATCACTCTTGACGGTGTCAGATCTGGATCTAGGTAATCCAATTTTATTATGGGCGGAGGGTTGACGGCGTCAGAATTTTCTTCTTGACGCCGTCACCTTAGAAAATCTATATATAGTTTTGTAATTTTCATTCATTAAGAGAGGACAATTTTAGGGACGACTTGGAGAAACCCTAGCACGATTTTAACAGTATTTTCAAGGGTTTTCACCCCTTGAATCTTTTCATGTTCAATTAAGATAAGTATCCTTTCAATTCATTCAATATGTCTATGTGTTGTTTGAATATATCTTACGCTTGTCTTGATTTTAACATGCTAGGCTAGATCTCTTGTGTGTTTGCTTAGATGTAATGAAACCTAGATGTTGATTATGGGTTGATGCTTGTTTATAGTTGTTACGGATGAATGATTTCGATGTTAGGCTTAAGAAAACTGGCAGACTTCCATAGTGTAACTTGCTTGAACGTCTTAAGAAACATGAACCAATGCGTACTAGGTTTTTATGGTTGTATTTAATGCATGAGCGAATTCTAGTGATCCCATGTTAGGAGCTTCTTGCAGGCTCGACATAGGAGTGAAGTAGGAGCTTATAGAGTTGGGGAAGTACGTACGCCACCCCACGATTGGTATTAAGGAATATAACCCGTCATCCACGCAACTGTAACAAACTATCAACTTGTAAAAGATATCTAGGGAGTAATGAAATCTAAGTAAACACAATTCTCCCATTTATTGTTCACACCACTAGTTTAATTAGCTTTATTTACATTTTTGTTATTTTATTTTGATTGCATCTTTAGTTATTGGGTTAGTTGACTAGCAACTAATTCCGCCCACTCTTCCAATACCCGAGATTTTAATTGCTTTTCTAAAAATATAAAAATACAAAAAGAATCATCCCTCACCTCTAGACCTAGTTTTTAGGCTTTCTAATCCTAGCGACACTATTCCTGAGTTGAACGATCAATCCCCCGGTACTTGTCACTATACTATACTACAACGATCAGGCACACTGCCTGGTGGGGGTTGTAAGCTTCTCGAGATCCCTCGAGAGGTAAAGCCTGGTGCAATTCCCACGCATCAGTGACTAACATGATGAATGAGTGGACGAGATTCAGAACTGGTGAAGGTACTAGTGCTGGAACCCAGGGACAAAGTGGTTTTAATGGAGGGTTCAATGGTGGTTCAAGTAGTGGTTCACAAGTACACTTCAGTAGGACCACAAAGATTGAGTTTCCAAAATTTGGAGGTGGTGAAGATGTCAGAAATTGGTTATTCAAGTGTGAACAGTTTTTCAGTATGGATAACATTCAAGAAGATCAGAAGGTAAATCTTGTTTATATTCATTTGTCTGATTTAGCCTTGATGTGGCATACGCAAGTTGTGAAGCATTTGGGTTAAAATATGTCTTGGGCCATGTATAGAGAAGCAATCTTGAAAAGATTTGTTTCTGTTTATGATGACCCATTAAGTGAAATCAAGAAACTCAAACAAATTGGTATTGTACAAGAGTATATTGATGCTTATGATAGGCTGTTGTTTAGAGTGGATTTTCCTGATGATCAAAGTATGAGTTTCTTTATGGCTGGATTGAAACCTGAAATTGAATTGGCTGTAAGAATGTTTAGACCTAGATCACTTGCTGATTTTTATGGATTGTGTAAGTTGGAAGAAGCAAAACTGAATGTGAACAAAATGAAATTCAGAACCCCAATTTTACCCACACCAAGATTTCAAAATTCAATTCCAAACACTAGAAAACCAATGTTATTGCCTGCACCTAATCCTAATTTGAGAAATAGGTCAGTGTCAAACACTCCAATGAGGAAACAATTAACTCAAAAGGAATTAGAGGAAAAAAGAGCTAAGAATTTATGCTTTTATTGTGATCAGACGTATTCCCCTGGCCATAAGTATCCTAGTCAGATATTCTCTTTGGAAGTTGTGGCAGGGAATGAGCATAATGAGTTGGAATGGGAAGGTGAATTGGAGGATGTTGATTATGAGTTGTCTAGAGTGTTACAAGTGGCAAATGAGGAAGATACAACTCCACACATCTCTTTAAATGCATTAACTGGTAGAAACACTTATCAAACTATGAGGGTGATTGGGTATGTGGGAAATCATGAGGTTCACATTTTGATTGACTCAGGGAGCACTCACAATTTTCTGGATTCAAACACTGCAAAGAAAATTGGGTGTCCAATGAAAAGAACTTATCCCTTACAAATCACTGTGGCAAATGGTAACAACATGATTAGTAATAGTATGTGTCAAGTTAAATGTAAGTTGTAATCATCAGAGTTTCAAGCTGATATGATGGTATTACCTTTAGGGGGTTGTGAGATGGTGCTTGGCATCCAATGGTTGTCAACTTTGGGAGAGATTATGTGCAACTTCAAAGATTTGAGAATGAGATTCATGTACAAAGGCAAGATGATTAACTTGAGAGGTACTCAGAAAACTATGGTACAATGGTTGTATGGCAAACAAGTGGAGAAGAATGTGGGCACACAAGCTCAATTGTCATATATGGCTCTCTGTGTATACCCTGAATCACTATTGAATATGGTTTCTGCAACTTCAACAACTGCCAATTCTGTTTCTCAAGTTGTGTAGAAACTGGTGGATGAATATTCAGATGTGTTTGCCATTCCTAAAGAGTTACCACCAATGAGAAGTCATGATCACAGGATTCCATTGAAAGATGGAACTCAACCAATCAACATTAGACCATATAGGCACCCTGCTACTCAGAAGGATGCAACTAAAAAAATGGTACAAGAGTTACTAGATGCAGGGGTAATCATGCATAGTCAAAGTCCTTTCTCCTCTCCAGTGGTGATGGTTAAAAAGAAAGATGGTTCCTGGAGGATGTGCATTGATTATAGACAGCTCAACAAGCAAACAATCAAAGATAAGTTCCCTATTCCTTTAATTGAAGAATTGATAGATGAGCTGTGTAGTTCTAAATTCTTCTCTAAATTGGATTTAAGATCTGGTTATCATCAAATTAGGATGTTTCCTGATGACATTGCTAAAACTGCTTTTCAAACTCATCAAGGCCATTATGAATTCCTAGTCATGCCATTTGGACTTACAAATGCTCCTTCTACTTTTCAATCTCTAATGAATCAAACATTCAAACCATTCCTGAGAAAGTTCACTTTAGTTTTTTTTTATGACATATTGGTATATAGTCCAACCATGGAATCTCATGTGGAACATTTGAGAGCAGTGTTACAAACCATGAGACAACACAAGTTAATGTCCAAGTTAAGTAAATGTGTGTTTGGAGCATCACAGGTTGAATATTTGGGACATGTTATATCTGATATGGGAGTGGCAACTGATCCCACAAAGATTCAGGCTATGCAAGATTGGCCAATTCCAAAGACTCTCAAATAGCTTAGGGGTTTCCTAGGTCTCACTGGATATTATAGAAGATTTATCAAAAATTATGTTATGATAAGTCATCCTCTTACTAAACTACTCAGGAAGAATGCCTTTTGTTTAGGAGGATGAAGCACAATTAGCATTTGAAAAGTTAAAACAAGCTATGGTATCTGCTCCAGTTCTTAAGCTTCCAAACTTTGATGAGGATTTTGTTGTTGAAACTGATGCTTCTGGTAGTGGAATTGGTGCAGTGTTGCAACAACAAGGTCATCCAGTGGCATATTTGAGCAAAAATCTTTCACCAAAACACCAATCATTGTCTACATATGAGAAAGAATTTCTAGCTGTTTTACAAGCTTTGGATAAGTGGAGAGGGTACCTGTTGGATAGGCACTTCAAAATCAAGACTGATCACTTTAGTCTCAAGTACTTATTGGATCAAAGAATGTCTACTCCTACTCAAATGAAATGGCTCCCAAAGCTCATGGGATTTGACTATGAAATTGTGTATAAGAAGGGCAAAGAAAATGCAGCACCTGATGCCTTATCCAGAATCACTACTGGTGCTCAATTGTTGCAACTAACTCTTTCCAAAGTTTCTAGTGATGTTCAACAAAGAATAAAAGATAGTTGGGAAGGTGACACAGAAGTACAAAGTCTTATCCAAAAATTGAAAGCAAAAAGTCCTTGTTCCAAACACTACCTTTGGAGTAATGGATTGTTGACAAGGAAAGGGAAATTAGTAGTGGGGAATGATAGAGAACTGCAACATGATTTGATAGAGTATTTTCATACTGGAACTATGCGAGGACATTCAGGAGTCAAAGTTACTACTTATAGTTTGTGTGCACTGTTGTATTGGAAAAAGATGAGAAAGCACATCAAACAGTTTATTAGAGAATGCTCAGTTTGTCAATTCAACAAGGTAGATTGAGCAGCTTCTCCTGGATTGCTACAGCCATTGCCAATACCTGAAAGAGTCTGGACAGAGATATCAATGGACTTCATTGATGGTCTTCCCATGTCAAAAGGTAAAATTGTGATCATGATAGTGGTTGATAAGTTGAGCAAATACAGTCACTTTATTCCATTATCTCATCCTTACACTGCTCCTCAAGTGGCTCAATTGTTCTTGGACAACATATACAAGCTTCATGGACTACCAAAAGTGATCATTAGTGACAGAGACAAGGTTTTCCTAAGCAGATTTTGGCAAGAGTTATTCAAATTGTTGGATGTTAGCCTACATATATCCATTGCTTACCATCCACAATAGATGGTCAAACATAGGTGGTCAACAGGTGTTTAGAAGGTTATCTAAGGTGTATGACAGGTGAGAAACCAAAGGAATGGGTACAGTGGATAGCTTTAGCTGAATATTGGTATAATACCAATTATCACACAGCCATTAACACCACACCTTTTGAAATCTTATATGGTCAAGTACCTTTACCTCACATTGCTTATGTTACTGGTGAAAGCAGTGTGGAAGTGGTGGATAGATCACTCAGTGTGGAGTTGGTTTGCTTATGTGTGTAATGCTTGAAGTTCAAGAACAATATTACACGTAATATTGTCTTGTCTTTATGTGTCGTGGTTAAGTCATGCCAGACTTAGAGAGTTGTATTACCCTAGCAGGGTATAGTGTTTCAGTGGAATGAGTGTTTATTCTGTTCCATGTTCTTGGTGAAAGTTTACCTAGTAAACTTTAAGTTTTTCCTAAGATTTATACTTTAAACCTTAGTAGTGAAATTTTACAGTTTCAGTCCTTGAGCTTTGTGAAGTGACATATTGGTATAATATGTCAGAGGTGATCTTTTGTTATCTAGTTAGTTCTCAAATATTCACTTTATTTCAAGGTGTATAAATATATGTATAAAATATATATTTATAGAATTTGTGGGTAGATAATATATTTTGATAAATATATTATATATAGTTTACGCGGATGTGGTCGTCAAGTAAAAACATACGTTAAATATTTTGTTTAATGAAAAGTGGTAAAATGTTATATGTTTATTAACTTATAAAAGTTTTGGTGAAAAGTGTCAAAGTATTAAACTTTGAGGGGCTAATTTGTAGAAATTTATATAAGTTATCAACTTATATAAGTTTTAAGGGCCCGTTTGGTTTGTTGATAGGTTTAGAATTTGGATTTATATTATGATTTGAATTTAGATTTAGATTTGGATTTCGTTTTGAAATAAATGAGGAGAGAGAAAATTAATACATATTTTATAAATTAATTAAATAAGATTAAAGAACTTTAAATAAAAAAATAAAAAAAGAAAAAAAAAGTAAACACATTTATATGGTTGAGATTAAAAAAAATAAAAATATGACCAATGAATAGTGTAAACCCACCTAGAGGGTAGGTATTTAAAAAGTGTGGGTCCATTAAGGATGGTTCCCAATTTACAAGCCTTATTTTTAAAACAAACATGGGTTTTTACATTCTAACCCAAAACCAAAAGACACTACCCCTTACCAAACGGGCCCTAAGAGAAGTGACAAGTCATTCAAATTAGAGGGGCTAAACTGCCAAAAGGTGATAGTTGCAAAAATAATAAAATGATGGTCAAACTGCCTTTGCCAGGAATCGAACTCAAGTTGTCTTTGTGAGAAGTGAGCGACACAACCAGCGAGCCAAAGGCTCCTTTGATGTTATATCTCGCAATGGATCAAATTTAAAGGTGTACGTTTGCTATAGTTTTGTTATGTATAACTCTTGAATATATACTGTGGTCGTGGGTTGCATTTTATGAAGGAGTTTGTGTTCCATCTTCTTTAACTAATATTGATCTTAGTAATATGGTTTAACATGTAGCTTTATGATAGAAGCTAAAATGGAAAAGTCAAATAAAGTCAATCAAGGAAGTCAAAGACTTCAAAGTCAAACAATGAACCAACACAACCGATTTTCCCGCCCATTTGTAACAATCACTTTCTTGTATAAATTCGTTATTAGTTGTTCATTTGGGGGTACTCATTTTTTAAACAGAATTCTCTCTGTTGTAAACTCTCATCTATCAATAACAAACCCTTTTGATTCTCTAATTCATTGTTCATTCTTCTTTATTGAACTTTCTATTATTGAATCTAGAATCTTTTCATTTCCCTGTGATTTCTAAAGATTCTGCATCTATCACTTTAGTTATTAAAGATTAAAGCTTAAAATCAATTCTTAAAAGGGTGTGTTTTGGTTCTCGGCAAAGAGTAAAAGAAAGGAAAACCGTGTTTGATCTTTGTTTCTAAATTGAGACATGGTCCATAAGGCATATGAATGCATACTAGAGAATGAATTTAAGGATTTAAATGGGTTAAAAGACTTAATACACCATAAGGTGGTGAGAAACGAACGGGACAAGGGACGAACGAGAATAACATGGTAACACCTGTGGAAAACTAGAAGGGGGTTGAATAGTTTACCGATTAAAATCTTTTTAACTTGTTTAGTTAGCTTTGAAACTTTACGTTTGATCAAAGATATGTACACAAACACAATATATAACATGCAAGTAAATGAAAGAAACGATCAAACCACAACACGAGTATTTATCGTGGTTCGGCTACCAGGACTCTTTTTCCTTGCCCTACGTCCACGCCCCGAGTATCCAACTCGAGAGTTTCTTTCACTAGTCAACAAGCTCTTTTCACCGGCGGAGAAAACCTTACACGTCGCTTATACTTTTACCGACACAAAGCTAGATGTCGAGTTCTTTACCAAGGGTACAACCACCCCCGTTAGTTCTTTACAAGGGTACAACTACTCCCTATACACTTTGTATTTTGAGGACTAAAATACTAACCGATCACTACTGAAAATACACAATCAAATGAAGTGTAAACTATACAAGTCTACACAATGCTAAGCTAACAAGTCTTGAAATGTTGTGTTGAATACTTGTTACTTTTAGTAAGCTTGTGAATCTCTTTGCTACAAAAAGAAACTTCACATATGAAATGTTAAGAGGTTAGATGAAAGAATGAATGTGTGTGTAAAAATATGATGTCAAGTGATGAGCCAAAATTCAACTTGTGGCTCAATATTTATAGCCAAAACCTTCTGCAGGTCAGGCGGATCAGGCGGACCCCTGAGAAGGGTTCCGCCCGTGTACCTCCAGGGTACCGCCGGGCTTGCAGTTGGTTTTGCAATAAATCTTGCAAACCAAACAAAGTCACATCTCATTACTCTTGCAAACCAAACAATGTCACATCACATAATATCAACTCAAACACTAAACTTGCAAGCAACATCTAAGTAAGTCAAACACATTTCTTTCCATAAATGTATAATGACAAAACTTGCTATAAATGTGATGTGACAATTCTATTTTTAGAAAATAAGAAGTGTTGTGTTTTATGAAATGTAAAATGTAGCAAAAGTCTAGTTTATGCAAGTCTTTAAAACTAAGATTATGTTTTACTTAGAAACTAAAGTTTACATTTGTCATTAACAAAACTTAGAGAAGATCATAAAATATAAATAACGTTTTTAGGCGATATTTGTATTAACAATCTCCCCCTTTTTGTTGATGACAAAACATACACTTTGTTTTTAAGTAACTCACAAAATCTTGGTTTTTAAGACTTAAAAAAATTATATTAAACTTGTTTTACTTAATTTATGAAAATCATATTAAGTTTTGAAAGTTCAATATATTTCTCCCCCTTTTTGTCGAAACAAAAAGTAGAGTAGCGAAGCGGAAAAATGCACTTGCTCCCCCTTGCTTGTTACTCCCCCTAAAAGGAGTGCCAAGGTGGGAAACATGGATTTTGGATCCTACAAAAAAAATGGTTAGTTGGTGATATATATATATAAAGCCAAGTTTGTAGTTACCACACACATTGCAACCACAATACAAATGATCAACCAACAATGCACGAAAGTAAGTAGAAAGAATTAGCATTCCAAGTAAAATTTTGACTTATAAAAGTCAAAGGACATGAAATAGTAATATTCTTCTACTTCTAAAAACTTAAAAATTAACCAAGAAAGAAAAATAAAAGCCTAGGTTCCTAAATTGGGGCAAACGGCCTCCAAATCGTTGTCTAGGATTTGTTTGGGTGGGAAAGAGCATCCAAACGTTCTATAACGTGTTGGAATGCAAATCGGGTTTCATCTTGGAGTTGGGAAGCAATGTTTTGATGCTTGCACCCATTTGCTCACAATTTGAGCAAACATGGGGATGAGTGGGTGGAAATGGGTGGGTTTAGGTTTCTTGGTTTGAGGGTTGGTTGGTTTGTGGTTCTTGGGTGGATGATGGGTTTGGTATTGAATCAAGCAAGGTGGTTTGAAATTCCATTGCTTGATGGAGGTGGTTTTCAACCATGTTTTGTATATCCTCATATGAGGGAAAGAAAGACTCAAAGTTTTGAGCTTGAGAGTGTGGTGGAGTTGGGTGATCATGGTTTTCAAAGTTTGGTTCTTCATAAAGAGGATCATGGATGTCATTGTAGATGGGGTGAAACAACAATGGTTTGGGTTGATGGTATACTTGTTGTGGTGGTTGGGTGTGGCTAGAATGCTCATTTTGGTCAAGAATTGACCTTGGTGATTCATTTGCAAAAGGTGGTGATTGTGTAGGTCTTGGTGGAAGATCATTAAGATCTTGGACAAATGGGTGTGGTGATGTGGGAGGAGACCCAAATAGTTCCATTGGCTCAATTTTGGGTAATGGTGATGGTGATAAAGTTTTGGATGGTTGAGTTGGAGCACTTGGTGGAGTTGGGTCAATAGGTGATTTAGTTGGTAGTGGAGTGAGCTCATTTGGTTCATTGGGTGATGGTGATTGAGATGCAAGGTTCAAAAAGTGTTCATTTTTTATGGGTGATGTGAATTCATCCGAGGATGAGGAGCTTAGGTTGATGGGTTGATTAGATCATAGTGGTTTAACACTAATCCGGGCGGTTTTCCGGATGGGTCTTGATGGTTGAGAGGTGATTGTTGACTTAGTCATGGTGAAAAATGGTTTATAAGTTTCAGAAATTGTGTTGAAGAAGGTGTGATTTGATGGTGTTTAGGATGGCTTAATTTATAGTTTGGATGGATTATGGAAAGGAGTGTTTGGATTTGATGTTAGTCCATAGAAAAATGGAGGTTTCTAATGATTTGGAAAACTAATTGTGGGTTGTCATATCATGGAAGTCAATCCAATGAAAATGGTGAAGTGAGAAGACAAGTTTTGCACTAAATGCTTAGTGGTTTTGGTGGATTTGTGGTAGTATAAATCTCAAGGATTTCAAGGATCCCTTAAAAGGGTTCCTTCCTTTATCTTTGAGGGGTCCTTGAGGTTGTTATGGCAAAATTTGAATTTTGGCAGGAATTGGTTTTGGTTAATTTTATGGAAGAAGGAGTATCCTATTATGCAGGTTTTCCACCCTTAAACACATTGCAAGTAATGGGTTTCTACCTAAAAGGATTGGATTCAGGTGTTTGGATGTTGAATTGGTGAAAAAGAAAACAAAAATTCTGCAGGTTGCTGGCGGCACCCTCAGAATACACAGGCGGAACCCATTTGAGGGTGTCGCCTGGTCCGTTGGGCCAATTCTGGAATTCCCAGAATTTACACTGGCGGAACCCAATATTGGGTACCGCCAGATCCGCTAGACCCAAAAAAATTGGCAGTCCGCGTTTTTGACCCGCGAGACGATTTTCAAAATTTTCGAAAACTCCTAAAATCAAAAAGATAAGGCATTTCTGGTTGGGCAATGCAAAAAATAGACACGTAAACATGCATTTCATAGGACTTTGACCTTGAGGTCGAGAATTTCACTATACATAGTGAAAATATCATAAACTTGAAAATTTGACAACTTGCCAAGAGTTGTCTACCTGCATCAAAGTTAGATACTACATGTTCCAAATTGTGTCAAACATTGTACTAACACACAAATTCATCACAAATATTGTTTAAACGACCAAATTTGTTCAAATAGCACCTAGTGCCAAACACTCCTACACACCCGCACTCATTGACAGTCGATCTTGTTCTTGAGCTTTCCAAGGAACCTTCCAAGATTCTTAAACATCCCCTTTGTTTTCTTGAACTCCTCCGACTCATTAGGAATATCCGGAAGTTGAGAAAGGTATTCGAGACGAGGGAGCCTAGAGTTTGGCAAATTGTCATCTTCACTCATTGAGGAAGACGAAGATGAGGTAGGAGGATGTGGACGTTTTCCTTGGGCTTTGTACACTCTCTTATCACTTAGTGGGACAAAGGTGTGTGGGATGAGAGACTAGTTAAGGCGAAGACCGTTTGGAGTTGGTGGAATGGGTGAGATGAACCTAAAGAGACGCGTCAAGAGCATTCCATACGGCATAGTCGTTGTGCCATGCACGGGAATGTCGGCCATTCTCTTGGCCATGTAGTAGGCAAGGTTGAAGGGTTGCCTAACGGACAAGGAGTAGAGCATGTAGCAAAGGCAAAGGTTGATATGGTCACGGTTCCCTATTGTGCTAATGACATTGGCTCTAAGGACTTCCTCCCATTTCTTGAATTGGGGTTTGAGTTCGTTCATTTCCATTCCATATGGGTCCTTATCGACCTCATTCCCCGAACGGGTTCTCCTAGTGGTGGTGGTCCTAACAAAGAGGTGGTCACGGAGAACGTCTTTTGAGACAAGGGGTGTGTCATAAGGGTGGATACGGTCTTGGAGGTTGTCGAGAGTTGAGAGGGAGTGCAAGTCTGAATAGAGGCAAGTACCATGGTTTGGAACACCTAGGATTTGAGCAAACTCCTCAAGAGTGAAGGAGTATTGATGACCGCTAACCCTAAAGTTGATAGACATATGACCATAATCATCCGTGGAGAGGATGGAGGATGCATAGAACTCTAGAATGAACCTAGGACAAATAGGCTCGTCGATATTCAAAAGACACTCAAAGTTGATTGTGGCAAAATCGGCGTAAAGGTTTGTGCCTTCTAGGAAAGACGGGTCAATGGTTCTACCCTCATGGACATAGTGTTTTTCTAGGGCTTTGAAAATGTTTACTTAATTTGCGGTAAGGCCTTTGGTTTTGTGGTGTTTTGGTAGGTACTTAATGGTATCCTTGTGGTCGTAGTGGGTTAGAGGAGGCATGATGATTCCTAGAACAACAAAATTTCACATTTTAGTTTACGTAAACCACAATAATAATGTGGAAGTTCTAGTGTGTGCCTATATGAAAACAATGTGGAGGTGCGGTTATCTTGACTCATTTTGATGCTTCAAAATCGTTTTATGCAAGTTTTGTTATAAAACAAAAGATAACCCAAACACTCCTAGTTCAATGTAGCTTCGTTTGAATGTACCCGAAAATACATATTAGTTATGTATTCCCTTTAGCATTCAAGAGACATTATGCAAGTGATGTTTTAAACATAACGTTTTGATTTTGTATTCTCAATGTGAGACGAAAAAATATTTGTCCTACTTGTGAGAAATTTTTGGAAGGATTTGACATGGGGTGTTTTAGCAAACATGTTTATACTAATTAAAGATGCAATTCCTAACTATGGGAAACATGATTAGTTTTATTAAACACCTAATCTAATGCATGAGTTTTTCAAGTTAATGCATAACCCCAAGTTTTTGTTTTTGTGCAAGAAATAGAATTCCTAGACTCAGATCAGGATTGTAATCATGTTTAGAATACTTACAATGATGATTTAGTTGCAATGTAAATGAATGGAAGACCAAGAATTCGTAGGTATGGATGGATAGTAAAGTGAATAGTAGCAGTTTGGAAGTGGTGGTATGAGATAATGGGTATTTGGTTTAATATAAACAAAGATTTTGGTTCTGCAGGTCGACGGATACGGCGGACCCCTGAAATGGGTTCCGCCCGTTATGTGTGAGGGTTCCGCCGACCCTGCTGAGAAAAATAGTTATGGATTTGTTTTGATTTTTGCGATTTTTGTCTAATGTCCATAACTATAATGTAGGTTCCATGAGTCCTAAGCCTAGTCTAAGAAGGTTAAAAGGTTCACGTTTAAGGGGTTTCGTGAGAATGTCGGCTATGCTGTCTTCGGAAGAAACTTTCTCAATTGAGATATTTCCTTTTTGAACGTTGTCACGAAGGAAATGATGACGGATTTCAATATGTTTGGTACGAGCATGTTGAACCGGGTTTTTGCTAAGATCAATGGCACCTTTGTTGTCACAAAGAATTGTGATGTCATTGAGTTGAATTCCGTAGTCGACAAGAGCTTGCTTCATCCAAAGAGCTTGTTGACATGCCTTTCCGGCCGAAACGTACTCGGCTTCCGTTGTTGAGATAGCAAGAGCCGTTTGCTTCTTAGAGAACCATGAGGTGAGACAATGTCCAACAAAAGTACAAATACCACTTGTGCTTTTTCTATCGACATAGTCACCGGCATGATCCGAGTCGGCAACACTATGGTGTCTATTCCCGTTCCTTTGGGATACCATAAACCTAAATGTGTAGTGCCCTTAATATACCTAAAAATCCTTTTAACGGCTTTGTGATGGGTAGTTTTAGGATCTTCTTGAAAACAAGCACATAGACAAACACTAAACATAATGTCGGGTCTACTAGCCGTTAGGTAAAGTAGCCTACCAATCATACCTCTATATTTAGTGCTATCTACGAATTCACTTTCCTCATCCTTGGTAAGTTTAGTTTCCGTGGACATGGGAGTTTTGATAGGTTTCAAATCTTCTAGTCCAAATTTTTTAAGCATATCCTTAATATATTTAGATTGGTTAAAGAAGATACCATCTTCTAGTTGTTTGATTTGGAGTCCTAGGAAAAAGTTGAGTTCTCCCATCATACTCATTTCAAACTCATCATGCATGATTTTTGAGAAATCCACACATAATTCTTGACAAGTTGATCCGAATATAATGTCATCAACATAGATTTAGACTATGATAATATGTGAATCTTTCTTCTTAGTGAAGAGAGTATTATCAACTAGGCCCATGGTATACTTATGGTCAATTAGGAATGTTTTAAGTCGATCATACCATGCTTTTGGAGCTTGCTTAAGTCCGTAAAGAGCCTTTTTAAGTTTGTAAACATGATTTGGTTTTTCAAAATCGATGAAGCCCGGTGGTTGAGCAACATACACTTCTTCATTAATGACTCTGTTTAGAAATGCACTTTTGACATCCATTTGAAAGAGTTTAAAATTGTGTGCACATGCATATGCAAGTAAGATTCTAATTGACTCGAGCCTAGCAACCGGAGCAAAAGTTTCATCGTAGTTAATGCCTTCTTGTTGGTTATATCCTTGTGCAACTAACCTAGCTTTGTTTCTAGACACAATTTCATTTTCATCCATTTTATTTCGAAATACCCATTTTGTTCCAATCATAGTTTGACTCTTTGGTTGAGGAACTAATGTCCATACATCATTCCTAACAAATTGGTTTAACTCTTCTTGCATTGCAATTACCCAAGACTCATCTTTAATGGCTTCCTTAATATTTTTAGGTTCAATGGTTGACACGAAACAAAAATAGTTGCTTTCATTTTGAACTTTTGACCTTAGTGTTCTTTCGTTAATGTTGCCAATGACACCATCTAATGGACGACTTTTAGATTCTTTGACATTGACAAGTTCTTTGTTAAATAGTTCATCTTCTTTGTCATCACTTAAAATTTCTTGATTTTCTATTGCTTGGCTTTCAACTAAGTCATCATCTACCAAAGGTGATGTCTTAGAGGGAGGTGGACTCTCGTCAAATGTTACGTTCAACGATTCCTCGACTCTTAAGGTTTCTTTGTTCAAAACAATGTACGCTTTACTATTTTGTGAATATCCAAGAAATACACTTTCATAAGACTTTGGGTCAAATTTGGTGAGATAATCCTTGGTGTTAAGAATGAAACATTTACTCCCAAACACTCTAAAGTATCCTAATGTAGGCTTTTTACCTTTATATAGTTCATAAGGGGTTTTATTCAAAAATGGTCTAATTAGGACTCGATTTAAAATGTACGTTGAAGTGTCGACGGCATTACACCAAAACTTTTGTGGAATGTTTTGTTCATTAAGCATTGTTCTACTCATCTCTTGCAATGTCCGGTTTTTATGTTCTACTACACCATTAGATTGAGGAGTACGTGGAGCCGAAAAGTTATGAGTTATTCCATTATTATCACAAAATTTACCAAATTGAAATTCATTATCAAATTCACGACCGTGATCCGTTCTAATAGACACAATATTAGACCCTACTTGATTTTGAATTTTCTTACTTAGAATTTCAAATTTAAAAGCTTCATTTTTACTTTTCAAAAATTTTGTCCAAGTATATCTTGAGTAATCATCAACTATGACCAAAGTGTAGAAGTTACCTCCATAACTTTGTATAGCGGATGGACCAAATAAATCCATATGCAAAAGTTCTAGACATCTAGATGTAGAAACCAAGTTTTTAGCCTTATGGCTATTATGGACTTGTTTACCGACTTTGCAAGCATCACAAAAGTGTTGGTCATATTTCAACTTGGTTAGGTTTCGAACTAAGTCTTTGGAGGAGAGGTTTTGTATTAGTCTCATGTTAGCGTGTCCTAAACGTCTATGCCATAAAGTTGAAGATTAATCTAATGAGGTAAGACAAAGTTTGTCTCTAGATGTTGGATCCATCTTCATGACATATACGTTGTTCTTAAGGACACCTTTGGCTATGGTTATACCATCTTTAAGTATTTTACTTCCGTTTTTACTAAAAAGAACATTATACTTATTACGACAAAGTTGACTAATACTAAGGAGATTAAAACCTAAGTTATCAACATGAGCTACATCATCTATAAAGAGGGAGTCATGAGAGATTGTACCTTTTCCGATGATTTTGCTCTTAGCATTACTACCAAACGTAACATTACCTCCGTCACATTTGTGATAAGAAGTGAAGAGGCTTTTGTTACCCGTCATGTGCCTTGAACAACTGCTATCTTTAATCCATTCATCCGGTTCCAAACAAACTTTGAGGCACACCTATTTTATGAAAAACACTCAAACATTTGGTCCCCAATTTCTCATGGGTCCATTTTGGTTAAGCATGCCATTAATTTGTTCCAAGTATGAAAATAGAGCATAAGGATTCCATGGCATGTGGTTTGGAGTTTGGTAATGTCTAGGAGTGTTTTGGTTCCAAACATGTTGGTAGTTTGGTCGAGCATTGAAGTTGCTCTTTGGAAAGGGGCGTTTAGGAATTGGAGTATTAGGTCTTGGTTGAGTAGTTTTAGCTCTAAATTCATTTTTACTAAATCCCACTCCAGTTTTAAACACAGGTTTTGTTCCACTTTTGTATGTAACTTTAACAAATTTTGAACGATCCGAAGTGGATGAGGTTACTGCTGCAGCAGGCCTGGCGGAACCATCGGGACCAACGGGCGGAACCCTAAATTGGGTTCCGCCTGATCCGCAGGCTGCTGTAGCAATTTTATTTGTTTCTTGTGCAATCTTTTCTTGTTTCATTTGACCCATTGAAGTTTCTATTTTCGTAAATCCTAGTCCTGTTTTATCAAAGGGTGACTTTTGAAGTTTCATAATTTCATCCGCACAAGAAATGCTCTTATCGAACTTCTTAAACTTTGTGGTTTGTTTTATTAGATCATTTTGAGTAATTTTGAGTTTCTCAACTTCTAGTTTAAGCTCTTCACATGATTTGCAAGGTGTGTCAATACCTTTACTCTTTTCTAATCTCTTAGCTTTTTCTTTTAACTCATAAACTTCATTTTCTAAAAACTCGCTTTTAGTTTTCAAAAATTTATTTTTGTTTATGATTTTTAAGCTCAATTCACAAAGTTTGTTATATTCTTTTTGTAAAGTGTCATCATCAATAGAGGAGTAAGATGAGTCGGATAATACCTCATTTGAGTTGTGAGCCATAAGAGCAACATCGTCATTCTTTGGCTCATCGTCATCTCCTTCATAGTCACTCCAAGCACCACCCACAAAAGCTTGTCAATGTTTGCTCTTGGGTGGTTTTGGACATTCTCCTACAAGATGACTTGTGTCTCCACACCTATAGCACTTTCTTTCAACCTTTCCTTTCCTATCATCACGATCTTTTCGGAAAGTTTTCTTGTCATCTTTAGGTTGCCTTACAAACTTTCCTCTTCTACGAAAGAACTTCTTGAAGTCTCTAACGGCCATAGCATATTCCTCATCGTCACTATCCGAAGTAGATTCTTCATCATCAATAGATTGGACTCTAGCTTTCAAGGCAATGGACTTAACTTTTTCTTTCTTGCCTCTAACTAGTTCCGAATCTTTTTCCATTACCATTTCATGAACTTTGAGGTTTCCAATTAGCTCATCAAGTGACATGCTTGAAAGATCTTTGGATTCTTCAATTGCCGTCACTTTTGCTCTCCATTTCGGATGGAGTGCTCTAAGAAATTTCCTGACAAAGTTCTTACTACAAAAAGATTCGTCAAGTGCTTTAAGTGAAGTAATAATAGTATTAAATCTAGTAAAAGCATTATCAATAATCTCATCTTGGGAAATAACAAATTGTTCATATTGTTGAACAAGAAGATCAATTTTGTTATCTTTAACTTGTGAGTTTCCTTGATGAGTGACAATTAAAGATTGCCAAATATCTTTGGCGGTTTTACACAAAAAGACTCTTTCATATTTTTCTTAGGCAAAGCATTGTAAAGCATCATTTTAACTTCATTATTTTTAACTATTAATTTCTTTTGATCATCATCTTTGATGTTAGTAACTACGTTATCATCATCAATAATTATATACCACAAATCTATATCTTTAGATTTCATGTAAGTTTCAAAACGGTTTTTCCAATATATAAAACCATTTGCTTCAAAGAGTGGTGGTCTTTGTATATATTGCCCTTCTTTGTAATTTTCAAAATCCATGGATCGTTTCAAGTTTTAAAACACAATATATTTTAAAAGCTTGAGTAACGTAGCTCTAATGCCAATTGTGGAAAACTAGAAGGGGGGTTGAATAGTTTACCGATTAAAATCTTTTTAACTTGTTAAGTTAGCTTTGAAACTTTCCGTTTGATCAAAGATATGTACACAAACACAATATATAACATGCAAGTAAATGAAAGAAACGATCAAACCACAACACGAGTATTTATCGTGGTTCGGCTACCAGGACTCTTTTTCCTTGCCCTACGTCCACGCCCCGAGTATCCAACTCGAGAGTTTCTTTCACTATTCAACAAGCTCCTTTCACCGGCGGAGAAAACCTTACACGTCGCTTATACTTTTACCGACACAAAGCTAGATATCGAGTTCTTTACCAAGGGTACAACCACTCCCGTTAGTTCTTTACAAGGGTACAACTACTCCCTATACACTTTGTATTTTGAGGACTAAAATACTAACGGGTCACTACTGAAAATACACAATCAAATGAAGTGTAAACTACACAAGTCTACACAATGCTAAGCTAACAAGTCTTGCAATGTTGTGTTGAATACTTGTTACTTTTAGTAAGCTTGTGAATCTCTTTGCTACAAAAAGAAACTTCACATATGAAATGTTAAGATGTTAGATGAAAGAATGACCGTGTGTGTAAAAATATGATGTCAAGTGATGAGCCAAAATTCAACTTGTGGCTCAATATTTATAGCCAAAACCTTCTGTAGGTCTGGCGGATCAGGCGGACCCCTGAGAAGGGTTCTGCCCGTGTACCTCCAGGGTACCGCCGGGCTTGCAGTTGGTTTTGCAATAAATCTTGCAAACCAAACAAAGTCACATCTCATTACTCTTGCAAACCAAACAATGTCACATCACATAATATCAAGTCAAACACTAAACTTGCAAGCAACATCTAAGTAAGTCAAACACATTTCTTTCCATAAATGTATAATGACAAAACTTGCCATAAATGTGATGTGACAATTCTATTTTTAGAAAATAAGAAGTGTTGTGTTTTATGAAATGTGAAATGTAGCAAAAGTCTAGTTTATGCAAGTCTTTAAAACTAAGATTATGTTTTACTTAGAAACTAAAGTTTGCATTTGTCATTAACAAAACTTAGAGAAGATCGTAAAATATAAATAACGTTTTCAGGTGATATTTGTATTAACAACACTAACTGTTTCGAGTCCACTCACTCGTCATGTACAACACCGATCGTCCTAGAACTTGCATGATAATTACTTACGTCGTCTCGTTCCTCTCCTTTCTTCTCTTCGTATGACAGAAAGAAAACAAGGGGAAGTTGAAAGTTGGTCATGTTTTCACAAGGAGGTTTGAAGGTTGTGTAGGTATTCTCCACGTACAACAGGAAACAAAGAAAGAAAAGAAGTGCACTTATGTCTTTGGGGTTACCTTCGCATGGCAGTAACCTAGGGAGCTTGGGAGTAGGCCCGGTTTTGAGCAAGGGCAACATGGGCCGGCGTACATGGCCCAATTTTTGGGAGGGGCACCATTTTTTTTTATGAAGCCCATTAAATATATACCCATAAATTCTTTCTTTAAAGCCCAATAACACACTTTAAAATTAAAGTTAGAATACGTAACTAGTCTTTTTTTGTTTTGTTTGGCTGTTCCATCTAACCTACATCTAATCTAGTACATAGTGCAAATAACATGGCAAAATCAACAGTAATGAATATCATCTCCTAACATCTAACATTAATGATCATCATCACATTTAATTGTTGGCTATTTAAAGGTAATACTTCAAACTTTTGATTTAGATTCCTAATTTTATTGGCTTTATCATTGATGTTATAATTAAGTAAGGGAAAATAATCACTGCAAGTAATCATTTATTTGCTTTCTAATAACAAATATACATGAGAAAGCAAAGTATTTTTATTTATCACATATGTTTTATATCATTTTGGTTGAGATGTTAAAGTATTCATCAAAATTAATTATGCAGAAGTTTGATCATGAAGTTCTAGGTTGCATTGCATTGTAAAGTCTTCGTGTGAGTTTTACTTTTTACGGTATAGTTCATTCCTACAGTGTACTTATACATATATCTCAGACTATTAATAACAACATTTGTTGTGTTGATTAGTTTTTTTACATATATTTAAAATATATATGCTTGTTTTTAGGGGCCTATTTTTCGTGATTGCCCAGGGCACCCGAAACTCATGGAACGGCCCTGCTTGGGAGTGTTTTGTTTTGTATGAGTTGAGTGTGGTACGCATGAGTTTAGTTTCAGGGTTTCCTTGTATGATTGGTACATCAAGTTGGGGAGACAAAGTGATTGGATAAGGAGGTGTGTGTCAGGAATATATTCCATGCCAAGTTGATAGATCGATTATACATTTCTTTATTCAAGGGTCGGTTTGGTTCGTAGCTATGTGTCACAGAAACAAAGAAAAAGAAAAGGGAATGTGCATGTGAGTGTGTCTAATAGACTATAGATAGATTGATCACATAATATTCATAAAAGGTTTGGTTTGGTATAGTAACGTGACCAAATAATTAGATATAGGTCGAGATATTCATTGTGAGGTCTTGTGAGTTTAGAAACAAGTTTGGCCAAGATAGAATAACTTAAAACAAGTAATGAGGAGTTTCTATATGCCTTGGAAGGTTCCATGCACGCTTGTGTGAGTTGTGACCATTTATGTGCACTTTTGTATATATATCGAGACCAAAGAAATGAGTTAGGGCACGTTTGAGAGTGGTGAGGCTTGTGTGTTACCTAGAGTCACTTAGTAAGTCATTTGAGAGATTTTGGAACTCATTAGGATCAATAGAAATGCGTTTTACACATTGTGACCAAAGTTGGGCACGTTAGGATATGTGGTGACCTCGTATAGCTTTGCCTGTGTTTCACTGTTCATATATACGTATTATCTCCAAATAATTGTTGGTCTCGATTCTTTTGATGATAAACAATGGGTTCATGCATTTTATTCCATGTGTTGTTTATAAGAATCACGAATAAATGAGCCAAAGTATATGTACGTTTGTATGTTTTCGTACAACATATAAAGCTTTGGATTGGGCTTTTGTTTGGGCTTACAAGCCGCGGCCCAAGTGAAGTAGTAATTTGGATCTGTTTGGTTTGTGTAGTTTGATCCGTGGGCTTGTTTGTGACTACATGAATTGGTCCAACATATGTGGGGTCCACTTGAGTGAAATAGTTACTCATAGGCAGTGTGGGGTCCATAAGGAGAAATGTGGGTCCCACAGAGTGTATTATAGCTCGTATCTAGTATTGTGGGGTCTACTGAGGTGTAAACCTCATATGTGGGAGTTGAGAGGTTCCACTGAGACATAAATCTCATATGTGGGTGTTATGTGGTTCCATTGAGTCATAAATCTCATATGTGGGAGTTGAGAAGTTCCACTAAGACATAAATCTCATATGTGAGAGTTATGTGGTTCCACTGAGTCATAAATCTCATATGTGGGAGTTGAGAAGTTCCACTGAGATATAAATCTCATATGTGGGAGTTAGGTGGTTCCACTGAGATATAAATCTCATATGTGGGAGTTAGGTGGTTCCACTGAGATTTAATTCTCATATGTAGGAGTAGTGATGTCCACTGAGGTCATAATTCCTCATATGTGGAGGTTTTGGGTTGCGTGTGAGCTCATTCTAGAATAGTATAGATCACATAGCACATAATGATTCAGAGTTGCACAGCGTAAACAAAAGTTTAAAATTTTGCCTAAAAATGGGTGCATGAATACTAACATGCAATTATTTCCTGATTATTGTTTCCTATTAACTGGGGTTTTTCACAGGGTATTACAACTTTCTTAAACAAAAAATCATAGTTGCACTCAATAAATAATTCCTTGACAAAAAATATCTCAACAAATACCCTTAAAAAGCCCTCAATAATTATATCAAAAAATTAAATATCCTTTTCACGTGTGATGCGCGAGTTTTGGTGCGTAGGGTTGCATTTGATGTGTTAATTGACTTTTGTTTGGTCCACGGTTATTAATTATGGTGCACAAGAATCCCATTTTGCTCACCAAATATGATGTGTCAATTATCATTGGCTTATTAATAAATTATGGTACTCTAATAATTTGAAATTTCTTTCTTTAAAAGTTGGTGCACAAAAAATGGTGCTTGCGTACCAAAATGGCCAAAATTTCAAATACGGTCCAAATACGTCCTTTTACGCAAACACACTAGTAAATACGACCATTTATCTAAATCACACTAAGGGTGTGCTTCTTTTTCCTCTTACTTCCACTTATTAGGGATGTGTGGGCCGAAACTATTAATTCCTCTTATTTAAGAGACCCACTCAAGCCTCTCTCCCCCTTTAAGAGCCAAGGGTATCATGACCTCGGGTTAACTCATAACTCAGCGCCACATTAACTTTAACATTTTAACCTTAATTCACAAAAACACCCCTTATCATAACTCAACATTTTGGGCCCCACACCTTCTTTAAAAAATAAAATTTACAAATTCAACCCCTAAACTAAAACTAATACTTCATTTAAAACATAAACATAACATTAAAACATTAACGTTACAATACAAATTTTAAAAAAATACAACGAACAAAAAAAAAATACGAAATAATAAAAACATGACATAAATGAAACTACAATATGGAAATTACGAAAAACAATTACATCTACTGTCGAGATTGCAAATTATATTTTTTGATGATTTAGTCTTTTTCCATGTTGATCCAAAACGCAACGTTTGGATCCTTGCCGACAGTCTCAATCATCAGAAATTTCATCTCTTCCAACTTTTGTATTGTTTGATCTTTTTCTTTAGCCGCACGATACGCCTCTTGGGCCGCTTTCCGTTTGACGCAATACTCGGATGTCATAACGTCCGAGAATTGGCTTGATGAGCTCATCCCCCCGGTGCTCGTGGTTGTCTCGGATTTGGCTATGTTAGGATGTCACAGTGCAATTGTTTTAGTGAATTGTTGAATGTCACAGTGCAATTGTTTTAGTTGAAGTGTTGTATTCCTTAATACTAGTCGTGGGGGTGTGCTACCTTCCCCAACTCTATGAATATCAATTTCTCCTACAACCGCACGTTAAGTACGCTATCATAGAATCATTAACATCAACTCATGCATTAAATACAACAAGAAAAACCGTAGTGCACATACGATTACATTTTCTAAGACGTTCAAGCTAGTTACGCAATGGAGATCAGCCAGTTTTCTTAGCTTAACGTGAAGCAATCAACTAAACAATAGACAATGCAACAATAATCAATAACTAGGTTTCATTAGATCTAAGAAAACACTAATTAACTTAAGTTAGCATGTTAAAAGGAAGAAAAGATAAACAAATAGTAAAACAACACATAGACATATTGAATGGTTAAAGGAAAACTTAACTTCAATTGAAAATGGAAGAAAAGAGGCTGTAAAAGCCCTACAAAGGATGTAAAATTCGACTTAGGGTTTAGGTCTCCAAAGTGTCACACCAATGAATGAAAAATTGAAAGTATATATATAGATTTACAAGGCTGACGGAGTCAGGTTATAAATCCTGACACCGTCAGACTGCCGCGTTTAGGGTTTCTTCTTGTGCAAGTCGACCTTCTGACGCCGTCCTTCTTTGTCTTCTGACGCCGTCTGGTTGAGTCCTGACACTGTCTTGCTTTAAGTCTTCTGAACCGTCTCGTATAACATTAACACTAGACAGCCTTCATCCAATTACACTTGCCGTCAGGTGTAGAGTCTTCAAAAGTTCTCATAGGCGACGTGTGTTAATTTCCAATGCTTCAGATTAACAAGTGACGACGTCACCAATTAAGGCGTGACGCCGTCAGGTGTACTTCCTGACAGGTTTTTCTGTGACTTTGCTGTTTTCTTCACTTTTAAGCCCAAAAACATCCAAAATGCTCCAAATTCCAGAAATCACTTCCCAAGTACCTAAAATATGAAAAGTAACAGTTTGAGGCAATATTTGAACATATAATCATGATTTTAGAGTTAAATGACCCCTTAAAAAGGAATCAAATAAATCCTTATAAGTGGGACATCTCCGGTTAAATCAACCGCCTCGGGCGCGTCCCATTTTTTATGCTTACACAAAATGAGCCACGCTTCCTCATGCATAAACGACGCTCCTTTATGCTCGTTGCGGTATGTTTCTCTAGCCCGTTTCATGTTATCCAACTCATTTTCCCCACTTTTTTCCATACGTCGTTCCCGTTTGAAGATTCCATTGAACTTTTGGCAATCATGGTTCAACTTTTTCCACTTGCTTGTTAGCATATCCTTGTTGCATTTTTGAAAGTTATTTTTACTGAACTCGTTATTGACACGTTTCCAAAACGTGTCGCCCGGTTGTGCACGACCAACTTTTGGATCCTCGATAACGGCAATGTAACAATCTGCAAGTAGTTTTTCCTCAACTCCCTGCCAACGCAAGGTAGTAGCGGACACGTCATCATCAGAAAGTTTTTCGATTGCTTTGGTTTTTTTTTCTTACGTTTACCACGACTTGTGGATGTGGGTTTTTGTAGAGAAATAGGTGCTTCGGATACATCATTTGTATCGAATTGTGAAGATTGAGAGGGCGGTTGAGTTGGTTGGCCGAATTGTAGGTTTCGGAAATTGGTATTTAGCACATTGGTTTCGTTACCAATATTAAAATGCTTGATGTTGTTGGTGAAGTTCATCCTCCGGCAAACCGAGAGGGTTAAACAAAGGGTTTTATGGTGAAGAAGAACCCGCGTTTGGGTTTGAAGACCTCACAGTTGGGTTATTGAAACCCATTAGGTTCAAGAAACTCTCATCGTTATTGAAACCCGACATTTTTTTGCAATTAGAAGTTTATGTATAGGATTTTGAGTTGTGAAAGTGTGAGAATAAAGGTGTGTATTAGTTGGTATTTATAGTGTTAAAAAAGGTATTGAATTTTTTTATTTTATTATTATTTTTTATTTTATTTTCTTTAAAGCTACTAGCCGTTTCTATACGTTGAGGGACCATTCTTCTATTTTTTTACCGTTTGAAATACTAGTCATTTAAGGGGCTATTTTGTATATATATATATTTTTTTAATTCAAAGCTAATAACGTGCGTTGTGGTGGTAACGTTGAGGGCAACGCCCCAACGCAAAACAAACCCTCGGTATCATAACTTGGCTCTAACGTGCATTATGGCATTGCCACATAGGATAACGCGGGAACGATGTTAACATACCAAGGGCTCTAAAGGCTAATTAAGACCTTCATCTGAAAGCCACTTAATTCATTAAAAAAACCCCTAAATATAAAGAGCAATGTTATATACTCCTACTTAATGTGTCTACTTATTGTTAGACCCGTTTCTCGGATACAAATAGGCCCCACCCTAGATGAAGTTTACCCGGGCCTAAGCATGTCTGACTAGGAATATGTGGTTGAATCTTTAAGTGCATGTCTGATGAGGCTTAAATGCGGAGAATCTAAAATATAGATACGGAGCGTCTAAAATATAGATACGGCATATCGACCTAAAATGGAAAGAAATGACTAAAGTGCCCTTTTGGATGAGTCATCACCCCACTTAGATTATCCACTTCTGTATATTTCCAGAGCTTTTTTTCAGTGTGTTTCTAAGCTCAGTCCTAGAGAGAAAAAGGGGCAAGATGATGATGATATTACTGTTAATTGATAATAGGTTAATAGTGGGAAGTGTAAGGATTGTCCCTAGCATGTTTATGACATGTATGTAATATAATTGGTGTCTAATTGAATTTAAGAATTAGGGTTCATAAGGCCTAATTCGGGTTAATTGGGTAAAAGATGAATTTTAAGCTAATTGAATACGTTATAATGATCATGAGGTCAAGTAATGTAATTAAAGTGGGTAAATTATAGATTATCTATCATATAATCAATCTATGATTATATGACGAATTTGAGTAATTAAGAAATAGGTTAACGGTTGAATAACCATTGTTATGGTTATTTAGTTATGAGAATTAAGTGTTTGTGTTATTATGTTAATGGCTAGGTTGCTAAAGAGAATGATCGTGTAATTGGTGATAATGATGATATCTTGAATATTAGCTTAGCTTGGAGCTAAGGTAAGTAACTACGGTTACTACATGTTTAATATGTGAATTTGTATAATATGTGATTATGAATAAGTGCTAGGAGTGGTTATAGTTATTTAGAAGCGTTTGAGGTAGGAGACTTGAGAATGGAAGGATTTAGCGCTAGTTTGTATTGTTAAAGGACCAAGGTATGTGTTCATGTTCTATGTGCATATGTATGTTATAGTTATGTGTTATGGAGTATCGTTATGTTCATGTCTCATATGTATGGATTAAGTATTATCATGTACTAATTGTGTTACTTACTAAGCGTTATCGCTTACCGTTATAGATATTAATGTTTTGTAGGTTCTCGCGAAGAAGGTAAATATTGGATTAAGGCTTAAGGATTGGAATTACGGATTAAAAGGCTTTATATGGTATTTAAGAGCTTAGTATAGAATATCGAGCTCAATGTCGATGTTGTGCCCCCGCAAGTCCTTACTGGGTTATAAATATGTCATTTTGTGTCAATGTGTGTATTATGGTTGTTATAGTGATTTGAGTGTCTAAAGGTGTGTTATAGAATGGATTGTGAGTTTGTATGAAATTAAAGGGGTGTTTGGTCTAATGCATCTTTTTACCCACTTTGGGGTCAAACAGGTCATTTTCCGTGTATTATGGTTTGTTTTAGTTTTGAATGCTAAATGATTGTTTTGGCATAAGTTATAGTGTTGTAATGAGGTCAAAATGGTTTGTGGGTAAGTGTTGAGTTTATGCAGATTTTATGCAGCTGTTTTTGTAACTGAGGGTAGATGTGGCGTATCTCATTTTCGGGATATGGCATATCAGGTTTGGAGTTGATACGGCACATCTCTTTTTGACATACGGCATATCATGTGATATGGTGCATCTCTTTTTGAGATATGGCATATCTGTTCAGCAGTTCAGATTTGGTAATTTTCTAAGTGTTGTACAAAGTAAACTGTAAGTCGTTGGTGGTCGTGCCACCTATCGTTTTGAAGGTAATTGAGTCTAGTATCTTTTAAAAGTCGATCGAAGGGATAATATATAATAGAATCTTGTCGTTTTATTAAACAGTAATAGTAAGTCCGTTATAGTCCGAGCGTTTCCGCGTTAAAAGTTTTAAATTTTGGTCAAAGCAGGCACGGGGTGTAACACTTATCCTCCTACCAATACAATCATGCGACATGTGTAATACACTAACCCTCTCTCTTATAATGTGTTTTTAAGCTGAGTAAATGAGAGGAAAGTAAAGTAAAGAAAGTTGAAGAAACATGCGGGTCCTAGACTTTCATATCATTATCAGAGTGAAACATTTTAAAGAGAAAACACAAGTACTTTCATTCTTCCTTGAAAGAAACTCACTAACACATGTAATTTCAGTTTCACTCCATTTTATTCCCTTTCATCTAAAAAGATAAAAATCAAATCAAAATAAAATTGAGAGCAGAGTGTAAGTGACTCATTGATCTTTATACTTGTCTTACGGGTTGTTTGATAAAACTATGTGATTTAGCGCTGAAGGGTTTATTTACTCTGGATGATTAAAAGACGATAAACCATAATATTTCGAATGACAACATGATGTTTGACAAGTGTCCTAAATGCATATTTTTACATTTTGGATAGGATTTAAAAAAAAAATTATTATCAATTTTTTAATATAACAAAAAACAATTATTATCATTTTTTATGTTTAACTGTTAAAAGTCAATACATTTATTGTTGCACATTTTATATATAGTCTGTGATTTTATTTATTTTTTTTTGGGTTAAAATTAGTTTTAACATTTAGATGTATAATTTTAGATGTTACAATAATATACAAGTGCCTAAACTTGCAAAAGTTAAAAAGCCAAACAAAAAAAGGTGATTTATAAAATAATTTGGAATAAAAATTGGTTTTTCTATTTTTTAAAGGAAGGATAAGATATGTTCAAAATAGGTGCTGAAGTTGGATATTAAAATGTTAAATCGATAATAATATACGGAGTATAAGTTATATAAAAAGTATTATAATAAAAGATCTTCAAAGGCCTACTGAATCATTTTGCATCTCTTGGATGTTGCGCCATTAAACTCCTAGTAGAATGACTAAGCGGCATAAAAAATGTTAACATGAACCAATGCTAACCGATTTAGCATTAGTCCCGTTAAGTGACTATCAAACAACCCTAAATCTCATTAGTAGGAGGGATATGTATGAACAAAAAGTAGGAAGAAAATTCATTTTCCAAATATAAAACATTATAATCAGATTATTACTTATCATGATTCATGAATTGTTGTGTTATAACTCTACCCCACTGTAGAAAGAACTCTCAAGGCCAAAACTTATAAAAGAGTATTAAAAATCTTATATGTATTAAGAGAAAATCATCGAGGTCACATCATCAAAATTTGAGAAAAACCATTTTACCAGGGAAAACCTTTACCCAAAAAAAGTAATTAGAGAAAAACAAAATTGGTCCAACATACGAGTGAAAATGGAAGTCAGAAATGTCACATATGAACCCACATTACATCGATGAGTCCAGTAGCAAGTTCTGGTCATATAATTGATGCTTAAATACCTATCATTTTGCTAGCCAGACACCATATGGAATTGCACTTCAATCCCAATTCCATCAAGATCCAATGTGCCAAACGCCCCAATATGGTTTTACAAAGAAGATGCAGACATAATAATTCCAACCAAACAGGGGGATGGATACAATTTCAGTAACAAAAGAACCAAAATGAGAAATAACCAGTTGATACTTACATGTAGACAAGAAAAATGACATGTAATCATTGTTAATATCTTAGTTACAACTTAAGAGACATTCTTGCATGTTAACTGTTGCCCGTTACTAATGATATAAAACAGACGTCCATAGATGTCAAGTCTCGTTCCTCTGTTGCACATGCCTTCATGACCTGAATGAGTAATGTTGATCAATAAGCTTAGCATATAGTGAGTCCATAAAACAAACACAAAGAACTTGCAGATGCTTCTCAATTCATAGGTTTGTCATTAACCTTAAGCTGCTCCTTTTTATCTCTGAAAGGGTAAATGATTTGATGCACAAAAAGTGACCACGTGGAGCATACAAATCAATATTCTTTATAGGATTAGAAGGGTAAATAAATTATTAATACTCAGAGTGATGCGTGGGAATCGCAATAGGCTTTACCTCTCGAGGGATCTCGAGAAGCTTATAACCCCCACCAGGCAGTGTACCTGATCGTTGTAGTATAGTATAGTGACAAGTACCGGGGGATTGATCGTTCAGCTTAGGAATAGTGTCGCTAGGATTAGAAAGCCTAAATTACTAGTTCTAAAGGTAAGGGATGATTATTTTTGTATTTTTATATTTTTATGAAAGCAAGTAAAATATCGGGTTTTGAAGGATTAGGGCAGAATTAGTTGCTATTCAACTAACCCAAAACTAAGATGCAATCAAAATAAAATACTAAAAATGAAAATAAACTAATTTATACTAAGGTTGTGAGCAGTAATTGGAGAAAATGTGTTTACTTAGATTTCACTACTCCCTAGATATCTTTTACATGTTAATTACTTGTTATAATTGCATGGATGACGGATTGTATTCCTTAATACCATTCATGGGGTGGCATACATAACTCCCCAATTCTATGAGCTCTTATCTCCTCCTACACCATGCCCAGCACAACTATAGGGATTGTAAACAGTGGCTCATGCATTAAATACAACCAATAAAGACCTAGTACGCCTCGGTTCATGTTTCTTAAGACGTTCAAGCATGTTACCATTTGGAGATCTGCCAGTTTTCTTAAGCCTAACATATAAATCATTCATCCAAGACAAGAATAAACAAGTAATCAACACATAATCAATATCTAGGTTTCATTAGATCTAAGCAAACACAAAAGAGATCTAGCCTAGCATAATGGAATTGAGATAAGAACAAGATATAGACAACCAACACATAGACATATTGATTGAATTAGAAGAACACTTATCTCAATTACAATGCAAGGTATCAAGGGTTTGGAACCCTTGAAAAACCTGTAAAAGTTGCACCAAATTCGTCTTTAGGGTTTTACCAAAACTTCTCTCCTTTTAATGTGAAAAACTAGAAAACTATATATAGGAAAATAGGGGTGACGGCGTCAAGAACAAGGGTGTGACGCCGTCATCTCGCCGCCAAATACTTCCTCGGACGGCCTTGATCTACTTCTGACGGCCTGCGTGACGCCGTCATGATCTACGGATTTTAATTCTTCTGGTTTGACGCCGTCATGGGTTAACTCTTGACGCCTTCATGTACTGTTCCAGCATGGAAAATTGAGACTTTGCCGTTTTCTTCACTTTTATGCTCCAAAAACGTCCAAAATGGCTTCTTTTCCAGAATTCACTCTCCAAGTACCTAAAATCACAAAAGGAACGATTTAGGGCAATATTTGATCAAATAAATTCAGATTCGGGCTTAAATGACCCCCTAAAAACGGACCATTTTTCGCCTCATCATATACCCTTACACTTGAGATTTGCTTGTCCTCAAGCAAATGCGCTTTTATTCTACTCAAAATACAAGTTAGGGGTCATTTAACACTAATATAAAAGTAATTACAACAAATAATCGTTCCACTAAAGACCAATAGACAAGCACGGAGGTCATACACTAGCACCTCACAAATAGTGTTTAGATACTCACATCTCTCGGGTGTAATAAAGTAATATAACATTATGGAAATGGAAGATATCTCTCACTACCTGTCATAGCAAAATAGATTACCATAGGCTTGGGAAAGGATCAAACCTCCACCACATGGCGTAAGCACCTAGGATAAACTATCAAAGAGGTCTTTTAAAGGGTTGTAACGTTAGGTATAGGGATATGAATTACACGGTTTTGTTGGATAAAGGAAGTTTTACTGGTGGCGAGTTAACAATCTTAGTTAATTACATGAACAAGATGGCGTTGCTAAGCCAAGACTAGACTCGACTTAAGCTAATAAATGAAAAATAACAAAAACATAAAATAAACATAGAATAAAAACGGGATGGTAGTCCGTATGTTTTTTTTCTCTTTTTCATTTTTTTATTTTTTTTTCTTTTCTTTTTCTTGATTTTTTCGATTTTTTTTTTTTTTTTTTTTTTTTTTTTTTTTTTTTTTTTTTTTTTGCATACTCTTACCCTACCATCCAAAATAATACATCATAGGGGATGAGAGTTCCCCTTACACTTGAATCTTTACATACTTTACATTAAACTAATCTAGTGACTCGAATTAAGAGAATCAAAACACTTGGAGCACTTTTAAGATTAACGTATATATGGGGGTAATAAATGATGTTCTTCCCCATTACTCCATAAAATAAGTACTTACCCATGAGTCCCAATCGTCCCAAAACAATATGTACAAGGATATGACTCGACTTAGCAACCATGTAATCAATTAGAAAGTTAACTTAGGGTTTAACAAATAACAATAATGCACTAAAAATGAGCGCATACACGGAAGGCTAAGGCGATTTGGGTGTACATTTAAGTGGGGTGTAACAAATTCTTCCTTTAAGTAAAATGCTTAAAGTTAGAAACGAAAAGATAGGCTCGGAGGGGTGTACTAGGGGTTTCGTGTACTAAAAATGAGTACAACGCTAAGGGTGTGGGAAAAATTAGTTGACTTAACTAGCCAAGTAATATGACTTAAATGGTCAAGTAATTATGATACGGGTTTAACACAAGGGTGATCCTAATGCCTCTTATCATGTAGTAAATCCTACCACACGAATGTAGTCTCACTAGCGGTCTCGGGATGCATCACTAACGCAAGTTCTAGAATCTAAATGCTACCGGTACACTCATAAGCACTAATAGTAAATGCTTTTCCTATCAAATCTAAAGGCGAACCTCACATATTTGGGTGGAAAATTTTTCTGAATATACGGTTATGTGCTAGTCATACAATCTCCTATCCATGAGACGCTTGCTATGGCTAAAGTTTCACTCCTAAATGTTGTAAAAAAATTTAAATTTGGCGCTAAAATTGCACTAACAAGTATTTCTCATAGTTTTATTACACATCTACTATCAAATAAGACAAACTCAAGCGAAAGTGCATATGTAAGGTATCATCTTTTTACCCTCCCCTTACACTTAAGATGAACATTGTCCCCAAAGTTCAAGTAAAGAATGTAAAAGTGAAAAAGTAAAGAGAATGAAATCAAATACTCCCCTGATTCGCTCGGTATGGATTATAGGTGGCCAGGTTAAATCTTCCTCCAAGAAAATGAACAATCAAAGCTTCCCTTCCAGAATATAAATCATCTTCTTGTCATACATAACCTGTAAATCCTGACAAAAATAGACAAGACAACCTCGCGTAAAATCGGCGGCATCCTATATAAGTCACTAAATCCTAGAAAACAAAGTAAGATATAATGCTTGTGGAACGAAGTTTGCAGATTTCCTGGAGATTATAAAACTTAATAATTCACAAAAACCATAAGACTCCGTTAGAAAAACAAAACCGGTAAAATTTCCAGATTTTAACTCCTGACGCCGTCAAGAGTAATCCTCTGACGCCGTCAGAATGGACCTGCAGAAATTCTTATGTTAAGTTTCCGGAAAATTTCTGGAAAAACTTGGTCTTACTTCCTGGAAAATCCTGCAAAAACTTCATTATGACTCAATACAAGCATTTGACTCTAACAAATACAAATATACATGCTCATTTAATATTGTGGAGAATCATGATCGGTTTGTTTCTTAAAAACATATTTGGGGTTTCCCCTTACACTTATCTTTTGCAAAAATACTTCTAGGTGGAGTTAAGACTAGGCCAAAACAACAAAGTAAAGTATTTCCACATTTTAATTGAGAAACATGATCAACCAACAATAAAAATAAAGCATGCATACGGAAGCAAATAACAAACAAACAATTAAAAATCACACAAAACATGGGTTGCCTCCCAAGAAGCGCTTTTCTTTATTTATGAGTCTTGTGGGACTCAAGGCTATGGGTTACTACGTGATCTCATCATTGGTTCCATTCTCTGATTGTAGATATTCCTTGTAGAAACCAATCACCTTTTTCTCAACCGCCCCCATTATCATTTGGGCAAATTCTTCATAGACTTTATACCTTGGTCCAAGGGCCAAGCAATCTTTGTAATAAAGCCTCCTTTTTTCCCATACATAATCCATGCCCTTTTTCTTATCCTCCTCATTAATATCCTCAAAAGCACCAACGTTGTCCTTATCAAAACGAGATATAAAGCGAAACTCTTTCATCCTATTAGGCATCCTATAAGTGATACTATCGGTGTTACATGCAAATCGGATTGTGCCTTCTACCTCATCATATTCCAACTTAGACTCCTCAACAAATGGTTTGCCAAACACAACATTGGATAATCGGCAATCAATAACATTAGCAAGATCCTCCACAATCATAAAGTCGGTGACAAAAGTGAAATTACCAATAAAGACACGTAAACCTTTAACTCTCCCGACAAAGTTACAAACTCCACCGGGGTACTTGGGATCCCTTCTAGGTTCAAGTCTTGTGTTCACTATATCATTATAAACCGTTGAGGACATAATGTTGATTGGAGATTTAAAGTCAATGTAAGCATTGCTAATGTGCCTATATCCAATCATACACGGTATCTTAGCATTCTTAGGATCGCCTCTCTTGATCTTAGGTTCAATTATGGTGAAAGGAGATCGCGGGTTATCAATAAGATTGTTATAATATGCAATCTCCTCCTTAGTGGGGTATAGATTAAAGTAGTCATTAAGCTTCGGATCTATTTCCTCCTCTTCTATTCTTTCAACAACATTCACAAAGTCATTAGGCCCTAGGTCCTTATTTGAATACAAGGCGGTTGCTAGGTCACTAAATGTATGTTCGAGTTCAATCTTAATCAACCTATTAAGCTCTCTAAGCTCCCTAATCTCACTCTCAATTTGTTCACGTAACACAGCCACTTCTCTAGGGGACAGGGGTGGATTCGCGTTTTCCATAATGGTCAACGGAATAGTCAATGAGGTTAATTTACTAACAAAGGCACAAAGAAATGAGATAGACTAAAGAAAACCTAAAAATAAAAAATAAAGTCTTACTAGAAAGGAATCTAGCAAGTAGACCTAATAAAAAGAAATTCTAACCTAGACAATAACTATTCCCCAGGTTGCGGCGCCAAAAACTTGATGTGTGGGAATCGCAACAGGCTTTACCTCTCGAGGGATCTCGAGAAGCTGACAACCCCCACCAGGCAGTGTACCTGATCGTTGTAGTATAGTATAGTGACAAGTACCGGGGGACTGATCGTTCAGCTTAGGAATAGTGTCGCTAGGATTAGAAAGCCTAAATTACTAGTTCTAAAGGTGAGGGATGATTATTTTTGTATTTTTATATTTTTATGAAAGCAAGTAAAATATCGGGTTTTGAAGGATTAGGGCGGAATTAGTTGCTATTCAACTAACCCAAAACTAAGATGCAATCAAAATAAAATACTAAAAATGAAAATAAACTAATTTATACTAAGGTTGTGAGCAGTAATTGGAGAAAATGTGTTTACTTAGATTTCACTACTCCCTAGATATCTTTTACATGTTAATTACTTGTTATAATTGCATGGATGACGGATTGTATTCCTTAATACCATTCATGGGGTGGCATACATAACTCCCCAATTCTATGAGCTCTTATCTCCTCCTACACCATGCCCAGCACAACTATAGGGATTGTAAACAGTGGCTCATGCATTAAATACAACCAATAAAGACCTAGTACGCCTCGGTTCATGTTTCTTAAGACGTTCAAGCATGTTACCATTTGGAGATCTGCCAGTTTTCTTAAGCCTAACATATAAAATCATTCATCCAAGACAAGAATAAACAAGTAATCAACACATAATCAATATCTAGGTTTCATTAGATCTAAGCAAACACAAAAGAGATTTAGCCTAGCATAATGGAATTGAGATAAGAACAAGATATAGACAACCAACACATAGACATATTGATTGAATTAGAAGAACACTTATCTCAATTACAATGCAAGGTATCAAGGGTTTGGAACCCTTGAAAAACCTGTAAAAGTTGCACCAAATTCGTCTTTAGGGTTTCACCAAAACTTCTCTCCTTTTAATGTGAAAAACTAGAAAACTATATATAGGAAAATAGGGGTGACGGCGTCAAGAACAAGGGTGTGACGCCGTCATCTCGCCGCCAAATACTTCCTCGGACGGCCTTAATCTACTTCTGACGGCCTGCGTGACTCCGTCATGAGCTACGGATTTTAATTCTTCTGGTTTGACGTCGTCATGGGTTAACTCTTGACGCCTTCATGTACTGTTCCAGCATGGAAAATTGAGACTTTGCCGTTTTCTTCACTTTTATGCTCCAAAAACGTCCAAAATGACTTCTTTTCCAGAATTCACTCTCCAATTACCTAAAATCACAAAAGGAACGATTTAGGGCAATATTTGATCAAATAAATTCAGATTCGGGCTTAAATGACCCCCTAAAAACTGACCATTTTTCGCCTCATCACAGAGTGATTCAGCGGATCAAACAGACCAATTGTTGTCATTGGTGTAGACAGGAGAACTCAACCGTCACAATATATATCAACTCTAAAAAATTAGAACCTGTCCACAAATTTCAGGAAGCAGCTGGCTCTTTTGCATTTAAGTCATTACAAATGACAATATAGCAATGGTCTCTCGTGGCTTTTTGGCTTGGTCTAAAGATTTAAAAGGACATTAAGAATTTCAATAGGGGTTGTGACTTGTGATCCCGTATCAATCAAGAAACTTAATAATGTGCTACTACTAACTTATGATAAAGTTGGTTCTGAAATTTATTAGGTACGTGCATGCTCCTTTATTCATTGAAGATAAAGACATTATTAGCTCCAAAATGTGTTGGCATTAAATCATAACAGTAACAACTCATATAGTTTATACACATCTTTTGAAAGCTTTGTTAACAAATATCCCGACAAATCAATTGTCGCATCAAACACTATAAGCAAGCATATGGATCATACCTGACATAGAAAGCACAAAGTCACGGACCAGCAAAAGATGGAATGAACTGATAGCAGCTATTACGGGTGTTAACCTGTCCAAGTTATGAGAGTGTGCTCAGAGTCTTGGACATGATCTTGTATTTTAAAACCTTCTCAGGTAACAAAATCACCATATACGAATCCTCCTCTCTTTCCCCCAAAACAATACAGCAAACACTTTCAGTAATACTCCATTTATCGGGAAATGGCATCATAATGTCATCAAAGCTAACAATGTACTTTACAGACCATTCCGAATCACTAAGCCTCATCTCATAAATAATCAACTGTTGAGAATTAAAATAATCCTTACCAATAAGAAGCAAGCAACCACGAGATTCAACCAAGTTGGATTGAAATTGCAACTTCCAATTAAAGGTTACAGGGAGTTGTATTCTAGTTAAAACTGGATGCTCATTCACAATATCCAACTTGTAATGCGAAATTTGCTTAAGTCGCCTATGCATATGATTTAGTCAATGAATTGCATTATTCCAATATATTCCATCTTCAAAATGTTCAAAAATTACGGCTGGGGAAAATCTTTGACCACAAACACTCCAATTGCGGGATTCCAACGAGTAAGTTTGTATTTGAATTTCGCAACCAACTTCCATATCAAATGTCAGTTCAGCATGGATTACTTTGTAGTGAGGTGATTTTGTAGGATCAAACGCCAACTTCCCGTAAGGAATTCCACCAGCACTTAAAATACGTGTTTCCGGAAGCCTTCTAAACAGATTAATAGTTGGATTGTATACATAATACTAATTAGGCCTAGTACCCTTAATACGACATAAAAGTAAACCATTACAAGACTGTAAAATCTCAGCATTACCAAGTGCCTCGGGGCCAAAAGAAAAGGGAGTGGTGCGTAGCGAATATCTACCTTTCAGAATTCGGGCATCTAGTGACACAGATTTGTATTGAGAACTGGATGACCGTACGAAAAACTTGAGAAAAAGAGCACAAGGGGAATCCAGGTTAGGCATTTGGCCTCGACGCATAATGAAATTAGCGTCTTTGATAAGAGATAACCACTGTTTGGATACGGATTTAAACAAAACAAGTGAGATAACATGTAACCTGAGTAAGATTTCGGTCAAAAGATCGTTGTTGGAGATAACTGACTGTACGGATGAATGGAGTTTTTTTTATGCCCTACCATCACCGGATGAAATTCCGGCAGTTATTTCCATGAAGAGAGTGTGTTTATTTTAAAACCCTAACGCTCTGTTCTCAAGTCAGATTTTTAAAGAATGGAAGGGGATGGGATGGGAAGGGGAAAGTAGGGAATGACATTGTGAAGAAAGTGGTTATTTTTATTTGTGTTCTTGAGTTTTTATTTTAAGTTGCAAGGAAAAAAAAGGAAGCACCCCAAATTACAAATATACCCTCAAAACATAATTCTCTTCACATGAAATACTATCCAGCTTTTGCAAAATAAAAAAATAAAAAATAGATAAATAAATAAATAAATAAATAAACTATCCGGCCATTCTACGATTGATGCGAATCAGTGAATGGTTTGCATGCCTTTGAATGTTGTTATTAACAGTTATTTTGTTGATAGTATTATTCCTTGTTTTTTTCTTTCGTAGTCAGAACACAAACTTGCATATCTTATTTATATTGCATTTCAATCTCCAGCAGGTCTATATAAAAGATCTAATGAAACCTGAAAAATCGTATTTAAAATGTAACAAAGATGGTGCTTAGAACATACAGGTCAAATATAGGACATAAACAAATGAGGGTATAATAGGCATTTAACAAAAGAATGTGTTCTCGAAAACTCGTTCCCTCCTGATCATCTCAAATATGGGAGGATTACATTTACACACAAAAGCCACCCTCCCACTTTCCCCTCCCCTACCTTTCCATCTTAAAAAAACTCAAGAACGCATATTTTTTTTATTTCTCTTCCCATCCCCTTCCATTACTTAAAAATAAAAAAAAAAAAAAAAAAAAAAAAAAAAAAAAAAAAACTCGAGAACAGAGCGTAACATTTGTTGAGGGTGTAAAAGAGCGTATATATATACTGTATTCAGTTCACTACTCTCATTTTTGGGTAAACATGGTCCTTGTTGTTTGTTTAAAACTTCAAATTGCAGCAAGCACACTCCTTGCTTTATCAAGTGTAGGCGTAAAAGCTACAAACACTATCGATCACAACTCATTTTGTTTCCTCTATGGCATTTTTTTTTTTTTTTTTTTTTTTTTTTTTTTTTTTTGGTAATCAGTTTTTTGATTCGACATTGCAAGCCGACTAATCCCACGGCGACTTTACACTCACTAATCGGTTATTCGCGCGTTGCGGTGCAGTTATCTTGCAACATAATTATTTGTCTTCATATGTTATGCTAAAATAGTTACGACATCTACGTAAGAGCATATCCAATGCAATAAGCTTCTCACATTATTAACTCATTTTTCAACATAGCATGATATCCATGTAAAGCAGTGGGGGTGAGTACTATATTTAAAGGGTGATATTTTACTTTTCTTTTTGTAAACAATATTTTAAATGATAACGGTTAGTCTTTAGTGGCCGTGTGCTTTTGATGTAAGATGGTGAAGAGGTTAATTTGTAACATTGTTATCTTTAAATTTTAGAGTTATAATTTCGAACTATTAATATATTAAGTTATGGTAGTCATATCTTATCAGTGTAACATTCAATTTGATGCTATTAAGTAGTGTGTGAATTAAATTTTTTAAGATTTTTATTTATAAAAGTACTAAATACTCCGTAGATACCATGTACTTAACAAAATGAAAACTTTGAAAGTATGACCTAAGGTATTTTTAATCTTGGGCTTGAAAAATCCTATAATATCCTGATAAAATTTCACAACTACGCATATGCCAAAAGAAAACTACTATAACGACGAGCATTTATTTACGTTTTCCCGTCTTTGTTTTTCTTTTTTCCTCGTTGCTAAAACTTGCACAAGAAATCACATGTAGTTAAACACTAATTTGAATATTTCTAATAAAATCACATGTAATTTTTCCCACACTTGATCTCAATCACATGTGATTTTCATTAATTAACTACTATAATCTATAAAATATTATAATATTCTAATTAGTGTTTACTCACATATGATTTCTCATGCAATTTTCAATAACGAAGAAAAAAGAGAAAAAAAAAAGACGAAAAAAAGTAAAAAAAAAAAACACATGAAAAAATTTAAAAAAAAAAAAAAAAAATGTCGAAAGTACATCAAAATGTCAGTCTATTGAAAGAAATTAAATATTGGACGTGATGGTATAATTCATTTTGTCTAATGATTAATGGTTAATGAGATATTTAAATTATAAAAAAATATGTGAAATATTGAAATGTTTTTTATATCTGCTATTGACTTATTTATTAGATGTAGTATGGAATATGGATGAGCCCCTATGTATCATCCAAGGAAAGTTTGGTATCCACAATAAAGTAAAACTTTGAAAAGTGTATTTGAAACCAGAGTAAAGTAGACGGATGGTCTTTATGATTTGTTCACAATATTTGAAACTATTTTTTGCACATATAATCTCTAATATTGAAAGAATAAAACCAATGTTTAGTTTAAGCTATGAACCAAGTGAGTTAGACTAGGTTAGTCTTAGTAAAAGTAAAATGAAAAGTGTGTGATTAGTAGTAGAAGCTTGTCATATATTATACGCTATATTGATTAAAGGTGATGTACATGTTAGTTGATTCTCGAGTATTAAATGTGCAATAGTTGATTCTTGGGTATTAAATGTGCATGTATATGCGACTGTGCTCAAGAATTTCAAGTAGCTCAAGTGAAATCAAGTACAAGTCAACATAATCTTTCCCTCCTTACTGATTTACAACAAGAGATACAACGCAATACCATGATTTCTAGTGAAATATAGACGAACCAATATGAAAAATAACTGTGTTTGCAAATCAAACGTACAACAGTCTTAATAACTACTTTTAATAGAGTCTATTACATAATCATCCCCACTTACTAATGATCTTCAGCGAAATTCCACTCATGACACGTCTCTTTTCCTCAATTGCACGTACCTCCATGTTCAAAACCTGATAGGCAGTTAGTTAGTAAGCTGTACCTAGTATGTTCATAAGTTTTATGAACATTTGTAATAAAATTGTTTGGAAAAACATCACCCGTAACAAACCAGCAAGGGCTAGTAGGTGTTTTTGCATCAATTGTTTGTTTAACCTTGCTCATTTTTACTGTGAAATGGCAATTTTCAATACTCGAATAGTGATCGACTGGATCCAACATTCCAGTGTTTAAACATTGCAAAAATGCAACTCTATACAAATTGGAGTGAAGGAACCCAACCATCATGCTAAAGATGCTAAAAAAAATCACAATGATCACAAGAACATATAAAGCCATCACAACCCATACTGAATCTAAATATGTACTCTTATAAGTTTTAGTAGTAGGCTACTACAATCGGTTTAAAATCGATTTGGAGGCTAGTAGTAGAACATGCTTTTTTGGGCTAAAGGGATTGGAAATGACAACATAGCAATGGTCACTAGTGGTAGATTAGGTTGGCCTCTATTACCTCTCCTCAGATACGTGATAATTATCCTGGATTTTATATATATACTTATGTGTTTGCCTAATGACTAAAAAAGTACATAACAAACTTGGATATGGGTTGTGATCCTACATTGGCTTTATGGTTCTTATAGAAGGTACATAATAAACTTGGATATGGGTTGTAAATCCATGAAGCTACAGACTCTAATCGATCCAAAAAAGAATCCATACCAAATTTGTCATAAAAAAAAAGGATGTGAGCACATAACCAATGTAGTGAGAAGACAAGATAGGATAGGAAATCAAACCTGACATTAAAAACGAAGTCATACACTAGCAAAAGATGCAATGAACTGATGAATGCTACCATGAACCGGTACACTACCACGAGAAGGGCTCATTGATCCAATATCACAGAGTGTACGGACAGTCTTTGACATGAATTGGTATTGTACAACCTTTCCAAATATTTCCATCACCATAAACGAATCCTCTTCTTTTGCACCCAAAACGATACTCCAAACACTAGAATTAGCACTCCAGGTTTCAGAAAATGGATTCATAATGTCATTAAGATTAACAATATACTTCACCGACCAACCAAGATCCCCATTCCTCATCTCACAAACATATGATAGTTGGGAATGAGAATCGTCCCTACAAAAAAGAAGCAAACAGCCATCCGATTCCAATAACCTGCGCTCACAATGCTCATCATCTATCATGATCTCGGGATTTTGTATCTTTATCAATTTTGAAGGGTCTGCAATATCTAACGTCAAATGCAAAGGACGATTATTCCCAAAAACTAGCCAATGAATGGAACCATTCCAATATATTCCAGAGCCAAAACCCACAATACCAAAGTCTTCAAACCGATCACCACAAACAGTCCAATTGCATGTTTCTGAAGAGTAAGTTTGTATTCGAATGCAAAAGCCGGCATTATCTCTTGTAAGTACAGCAGAGACCACTTTGTAGTGAGGTGATTTTGTAGGATCAAAAGCAATTCTCGTTCCATAGCTAAACTTGTCTGAACACGAATTCACATTACAGCATTGTGGAAGCATCTTAAATACATTAATAGTTGGATTGCATACGTAATACTTCTTAAAAGGCTCAGTACCACTACAACATAGAATCAAACCATTGCACGAATGCAAAATCTCAACATCACTACTTGCCTCTGAGCCAAAATTAAAGGCAGCAGATCTTTTGTCTGGAATTCGAATATCCAATGGCACGAGATCATATTCACACTGTAGCTGCCTTTTGCTTTTTGGTTGAGCGATAAAGAGACCGGAAGGAGGATCAAGGTCAGGCAATTGGCTGCGGCGACGAATAAAACTAGAGTCTGTGATGAGAGATAACCAGCGTTTGGATACATATTTAAACCAAAAAAGTGAGGTTGCAGGTAATCGAAGTAAGATCTGAATCAAAAGGTCGTCATTGGACATAACTGCAGATGCTGCTGGTGAAGAAGGTTCCATGGAATCAAGATTTATGCAAACATCTCATGTGAACAAAAAAAGATATAACCTGCATAAAAAGTTTTACAACACTGTAAAAGACAATCTTCAGAATCAACCAGCATATAAAAATTACGAATCAAATAGCATCTATAAAAACAATCTGCATAAACATGAATATCCAACCAGATGACGGTTTTTTAGGGGGTGTTTGGGATTGCTTATTAGTTATCACTTATGCTTATTGATATATACTTATAAGCTGCTTAATGATAAGTACGTAAGGAAATAGTGTTTTGATTTACTTAATTTGTAAAAAATGCAATACAACTCCAAAAGGAAATAATAGATTATTGAAATATTTCAGGCAAAACCATTTATAAAAGGTTTTCGGTCAATTATGATAGTAGAAGAATAATTGTAATTATAGCTTTATCCAAAACAACCACAACTTACATTCAAATTTGTATCGAAGTGAGATATTTAGTTTTTTTTATTACTATAATACCATTGCCATGTCACATCAGCAAAATGTATCATATCGGGACCAAATTTGAAAGTACGTTGTTTATAATCAATTAAAAAAAAAAAAAAAGTAAGGAATTCACTTTGATACAAATTTGGTGGCCAATGAAAGGGTTCATAAATGGTCTGAGTCAAAGACTTACCCTCCCCGAGTAACCTCAATAGTGAAAACCTCACATATTTGAAAGTAAGTTGATATAATATGGCTTTTTTTTTTTTTGGTAACCATGGTTTACCTCACATATTTGAAAGTAAGTTATTATAATATGGACTTTTTTTTTCCTTTTTTTTTTTTTTGGTAACCATGGTTTCCGACCTTTTTGGCCAACTAATCCACAGGGTTTGAATCCACCGCTACACAGACTCAAAGGTTGTTTGCATCTAGCAGGAATTGAACTTGAGACCTCACGCATTTTAGAGTGATAGTCACAGGCTCTTTTGCCATTAGGCCACCCATGAGTGGTTTATATAATATGGCTTTAACTTTAACTTATATCATCTCAAACATAAACAAGCAACAAGCACAAAAGCAATTTAGACAACAAATAACTTATAGAAAAGCAGAAATGTGGAAAAAAGAAGCAATCCTAAACACCCCCTTAGTTTTAAGAATACACTGGCAGAAACAAATAACATTATGGAGAATATTCGATATTTATCCCAACTAGCAGCAACTAAATTGAAGAAAAAAAATACCTGTTGTTTTCAAGGGAGAAGAGGCGGCAGTGACGAGAGTGTAGATGTGGTTGGTGGGTTAGTGTTTTGGGAGTAAGTAAGAACAGCTGAAGGGTTTCTAAAGAGATAATTTCTGGACAAAAAATAATAAGAAAAAGAAATGTTTTTTTTTTTTTTTTTTTTTTTTTTTTTTTTTTCCATCCCGTATTTTGAACGAAAGGCAACGTTAACATATTTTGCCTAAAAGGAAAATAATCCGTGCTACAAACAACAAGTATCATTTTTTGCTGTTATGTGTAAATCAAGGACCAATTGTATATATCAAGGATGTTATCAGGACCATTGTGTATAATCAGAAACAATTTTTGCATTGCAGCAACAGATAACTTCCTGCTGTTTACAACAGTCCTCTTTGCCTAAAGGCTGCTTGGCGATCAAAATAAAAAGTTTATAAATAAATTTTACCGATTGCAAGAAAAGGTTTAAGATGACATCGAATGATATAGGTTCAAAATTATAAGCCTCTTCATTCAATCACATACATGTAACTCACCATATACATATATATTATTCATAATGTTTTGCAAAGTTCAACCATACTTGCAATATGTTTTAAATATGTATTATTTGTAAATTTTAATTTCAAGATAATATGGAATTTTATAAACCTTTAAAAAAAAATTACAAATGGCAGTAACAAATAAAATAGATAAATGTAATTTGGACAAACTATTTTCCTTTTACTCTTCCTTTATTCATAGTTTCATTATCTAAAGAACATAAAAACAAACACTTTTTTTTTTTTTTTTTTACTTTTTCTTTCTTATTTAGGTTTTTTGCTCTGCCTTTTATTTTCCTTTGCTAAAATTTGAGAACACACGGATGATGTTGTAAAAATAAGGATAAGATGTTCATTTTAACATGAGAGATAATGTTCTATTTTTTGTGATTATACATTACCATTATTACAAAATATTTATTTTATTTTAATTTAAATATACAATTACAAAAAATATAAAATTACCCTCTTATGTTCAAATGAACATGAGAATATCCTTTATCCTAAAAATAAACATGAAAAGCTAATATTACTTTGATTGTTGGCCAACGTTTTCCCTTTTTCTTTTAAAAATAAAAAATTGTAATAGGCTTGACCACAACTCTGAATTTGTCAAACATTTTGGCCGGTTAGAGCTTATTATTATTATTATTATTATTATTATTATTATTATTATTATTATTATTATTATTATTATTATTATTATTAAAATCCCATGACCCAAACGCCTTGTTAAACGTTGAGGAGGCATATATGTGAGATATAATGACTAGTACGAGTCAAATGTTCAACTCTCTTAGTTACAACTTACAACTTCTCATAAACATTTTTTTTTTCATAATAAAATTGTCACTTATAAATGCTAGACAAAAAATACCATTGATCACATGTCTCTTTACTCTACTCCATGTTCATATTCAGAACCTAAAAGCAGGTTAATTAGTAAGCTTAGTACATAGTGAGTTCTAACTTATATACACCCTTGTGGCCTTGTAAGAATCTTATAAGCCCTATATACTGTAGTTCTTAATTAGTACGTTCACTAAGTCGTTTCAAAGAAGGTTTTAGATTGATTTGGAGGTGGTCCTAAACCAACTAGCTGTTTAGGGCGTGTGGTGTTACAGATGGTCTTTCCCGAATTGCAACTTGAAACAGAACCTTGTAAATTATTAGCACACCCTAATTCCTTAAGCCGCGAGTATAATGAGCAACACGGGTTTGAAACGACCATATATCACACATGAAACAAAGCAATGAAAATGCTTTCTTCACATTTATGGGGTATTTTTGGTCTGATTTAACTAAAAAAGATTCTGATCCACAAGCTAAGTGAATTTACAAGTACATGCAAGGATTTTAAGATTCCAATGGGTCAAACGAGTCAAGCTAATGGGTCAAGCCAGTAAAGCAATAGATTTCTGTGAAGAAACGAGCCTTATAAGATATACAAATTATGACCTGCGCAATAAGTTTCCGGCCCGTCTATCAAGCCCACCAGGCCAATCTATTTTTGTGGCTAACGCAAAGTTCCCAAATTTGGTACGTTCCACAACAGGGCTAGCAAGATTCTGCATTGTACATCCATTCCAAAGTCTTATGTCACAACTCACAACGAATCCTCATCTCCCAGAAAAGCACACCAAACAAGAGGACCAATATAATTAATGTGTTACACACCGAATAGAGGTCTCAATTTTGACTCATTTAGGTTAATTGAGATCAGATACAACACCAATTGAGTACTATCATATAAACATAGGGAGTTAACCATATTTCATTTGATCCCATTTGAAAAAAAGGATTTACAAGATGCTGCAGCTCTACAAAAATACCAGCCAGCCACTAGTTAAGTGCATTAAAAAGTACTCTCATAAGCAGTAAAGTACAAGACAAGGTGTATGGGTATTAACAACCATAATCACATTTCTGACCATTTGACAACGAGTATATAATTAAATACAAAATCAAGACCCACATACCTAGCATACAATTTAGCACTTTTTTCCAGCTAACCCGAAAAATAATGTTGACAACTTATGTGCAGACAGATGATCTAAAGATTTCAACATAGAAACCAAATATGGAAACTCAAGTAGACAACTTATGTGTGGACACTTTAAACAAAATCAGGCAAATAACCTATCAACAAAATAAAAGGTCACATTAGAAGCTTGAAAATCTAACCACCCCCCAATTCCTTGGGTTATGCAAGCAACAACGTGCGGTAAATGGGATAATCATATACTACATGTTCACATCTTAGGGAAAATTTTGTAAAAGTTTAAACTGGAAGGTGATGTATAAGAATATGCTATGAATGATACCACATACAATCAATTCCAAGTTTCCAACCCCAAACATGGGATGCAAAAGATTTTACTGAAAAAAGAACCAAACTCAGAGTTAAACACTATTACAAGTCCATGTTAACGAACCTAAACAAGAAATAACTAGTTAAGTACATAAGTCTACAACTCTCTTAGTTACATCTCATCATAAACATTTTTTTTATCAGTACTAATCACCATTACTAATGTAATTTGACAATACTTGATAGAGGCCCCACTCTTTCCTCATCGCATGTATCTTTATGTTGAGGACCTGAAATGAGATGAAATGATCCAATACGTTAACTCAATGATCTCTACTCATTCATAATTCTTGAAGAGATACAATTACATAAGGAAACTCATGAAAAGCAAATTGATAACTGCCACATCCCTAAGAATTGGGCAGGCTCTACATTGAATGAAAGAAATACTAATATTCTAACTATCCACAACTTCTAGAAGATAACACACACAACGATTGACACCTTTGACTTATTATTGTCGTCAACCAGTAACATGGCAGCAGACTTGGTCTAAAGATTGGGATATTAGTTGAGACTCTTTGTGACCTTCGTGGCTTATCAGTTTATCACTATGCCTAGTACTTACTGTGTTCTCAGATTTAAATTTTGAGGAATGGAAGGGAGGGGATGGGAAGGGAAGAGAAAGGGATTAGATGCGGAATAAAGTTCTTATTCTAATTCTTGTTCTCAAGTATATGTTCTTAAATGGTAAAAAAAGAAAAACGATGCAAACAACACTACCAATATGCCCTCAAAATTAACGGAAAAGATTGTTTGATCCACAAATAATTTCATAATGACATGTTTAAAAACTAAATATGTTTATTCAGAAAGGAAAAGCTCGTGATAATCAAATAAACAAGCTGCATACATGATAATAAACAAACACCCCCTTAAGAAACCACGGGAAGGGTCAAAATATGCATACATGATAATAAAGTCTCCTTACCTCTAGATAGTTTTGGGGATGCATGTTTACAGCATCAGGCATATAAAAAGCCAAGTCAGAAGGTAAACTTTTAAAAATCCAAACACCCTAATTAAGGCAGGTTTGGATCTTTTACATTACTTGATTGTAAAACTAGTAGGTTGCTAGCATCAAACATTGATGACATTTTCCTTCAAAGTTAGCTAAAGGGCTTTTTATCAGTTTTGAAACAAACCAGAGTACCAGACAAAAACAAAAATTAAGACACAATTACAGAACCAAAACTGGAACTGGTTCAACCACAGATAAAAAACACAATGGCCCCCTTGACAACCCATCCCCTATCTTTCCATCTCAGCATGAAACTGTAGGTGCTTCTACATTCCCACTTTAACTTTTGGCCATAGCTTCTCAAAGAGTGGATCAAACATCAAATCTTATATTATAAGCCGTGTATAATTATTGGGCAGTGGCCATTAGTAAGCTTTAATAGTAACTTCGTACCAATTTTGTGACTAAGCTATAAGCCTTAAAGTGTTACAAAAATTAACTTGGAGTTGTAACTCTCCGAATAACAAAACCAAATTATCACAGAATAATGCTTGAAGAATCAAATTAATAAGTTTACATATCGTTACCTGAAACACAAAGCAGAATCAGACCCCAGCAAAAGATGGAATGAACTGAAAACCGTCAAAATTAGCAAGCATCATAGTAGGGGAGGAAATTGGTTCCAAATCACCGAGCGTTCGGACGGTCTGTGACACAAGGTTGTATTGTACAACCTTAGTTAATAAGTCAATTATCATAAAAGAATCCTCTCCTCTTTCTCCCAAAACAATACACCAAACACAGCTAGAAATCCTCCAATTAACAATGCCAATGTTATTGGGAAATGGCATCATAATGTCGTCAAGATTAACAATGTACTTTACCAACCATTCAGAATTCCCATTCCTCATCTCGTAAACATTCAACTGTTTAGAATGAGCATGATCCTTACCAAGAAGAAGCAAACAACCACGAGATTCAAACAGCTTGAATCGAATATGCGACTTCCTATCTAAGGTTTCAGGGAGTTGTATTTCTGTTAAAACAAGATGCTCATTCATAATATCTAATTTGTAGTAATTCCAAGTACCATAAGTATAAGCATTTAGCCAGTGAATTGCACCATTCCAATATATTCCCTCTTTAAAACCATGAAAGCTAAGCGTGGGAAATCGATCACCACAAACACTCCATATGCCTGTTTCTGAAGAGTACGTTTCTAAGTGAACGTAAGAAACAAGTTCATCATCATCATCATCATTCTGTACCATAGACTGAATGACTTTGTAATGAGGTGATTTAGTAGGATCAAAAGCCAATCTCGTACTACCAACAAGTATACTTGTGCATGGCGGAAGCATCTTAAGCTGTTTAACAGTTGGATTGTATACACAAAACTGATTAGAATCGATACAGCATAGAAGCAAACCATTGCAGAAGTGCAGAATCTCAAGACGCCCAAGTGGTGCCTCGGAGCCTAGAGTAAAGACAAATAATTTTTTGGAAGGAATTCGAATATCAAACGACGCGAAATCATATTCAAGCCTTTCCATTATAAAACTAAATCGCCGGATAAGGAGACAAGAGGGAGGATCTATGTTAGGGATTTTGCTTCTACTCGTAATGAAACGAGGGGATGTGATGATAGATAACCAGTGTTTGGTTTGTATTTGGTTGTTTTTTCTTTTTGGGTCCACCTCATTTAATCGTACTTTGTCTCTTTTTCGCTTGTGGATATATTGCCTAAAAAAAGGTACGGAGTAGTAGTGTTGGGCGTCTCCCAAATGTTTTAAGGCCTTTTTTTTTTTTTTTAGCCTACATGTTAGTCTCACGCTTGTTTTAGCCTCTTGTTGAAAATGATGTCAATTTTTATCTCTTGTTGATATAGGCCGAATAAAGGATTTTTATTAGCCTCATCTAAAAAAATAATAATATTAAATGATAAGTGAGTGAAACACTTTCATTATGGAAAAAAAAAAAGAAAAAAGAAAAAAAAAATTAGTGTATAACTTTATGTGAGTGTTTCTCTTAACTTATACTATACCTTATTATTAAATTTTGATATGCTTGTAGACTTTTATTATTTATTTATTTATTTGTTTATTTATTTATTTTATAAAAGGTAAATAATGCTTTAATTTTTTTAACTACAAGTCAAACTTAAAGTTTAACAACTTAAACTTTTTTGGTAATATTATTATCGTTAACTTTGTTTAATTGTTTGAACATTTGATTTAACCCCTTTACTTTGTTTGCCAGTATTTTTCTCCTTAATTTTAAATGTTTGTACTATTAAAATATTTAATTTTAAATGACCGTTTTGATTAAACCTTTAATATTCAACAAAAACTTTTATACTATTTTTACCAACGATTTATTACTATCCTGAAACATGGTTAAAAGAGCCGACGATAACTCCACATGTTATCAGTTCTATTAAGGAATAACCGGTTGAAATTCAGGTGTTAAGAAAAATCAGAAGAACTGATTCTCTCATTCACTTGGTTGAACCCAAACATAATGGGTGAGTTTATTTCTCCACCTTCAACTTTCATGAATGAGTATATACTTTTATTTCTTATTCACCCCTTGAAACAAACAAGTGTCCAAATCGTACTCTTTTCTTTTTTCGAGTTTTTAAAGAGAGGAAACCCACCTTTCATAAAAATATGTTGATATTATCAAGACGTAACAAAAAACTATTTCACATAAACTGCCTCCTCAAAGATATACTCAAATATAAGCACTCATATAACACACACTTTGTATGTTTTATATCAACACTAAAGAAGTTTTGCCCCATTTTGATACCAACAAAAAGCAAAATAAAAAATAAAAAATAGAATAACTCTAAACCAACAAAGATCTTTAATTTGTGCCGCTGAATGTGCTCTTTCTGCCATTCATCCTATATTCCTATGGTCTTTAGGGGGTCGGCATTGTACACGGGAAGGAAGCAGCGGTACCGCCCTACCGTGCGGGAACACCGCCGCCTTCCTTGCGGTACCGCACGGCAAGGTTAAGGCACGGCAAGCTTTCTGGCACGGGAAAGGAGCAAAAATTCGACCGTTTGGAGCAAAAATTTGAACGTTGGAAGCAACGGTTACTTTTTTTTTTTTTTTTTTTTACTTTGTTATATATATACATAGCTACACAAAGATGGCAATAGAAAGAAAAAAAAAAACATACCTTCCTAACCCATTCCATCCGATCTAAAAAATAACAACAAAAAAAAAAAAAAAAAAAAAAAAAAAAAAACTCAACCAAATGGAATTTAAAAGAATTGGTTCGACTCTATTGTTGGATGAACCGTTTCAGTGGTCCGACGATAGTAGCCTCGAGGTTTTTGCTAACGCGATTGACGAAGATGAGGCAGCTGATACGGGACGGTCGAAGCGCAAATCAGTAAAACGTGATCGGGTCAAAGCTTCAGAAAGATTGCATCTTGATTATTTTTGTGAAGATCCCAAATTCGACGATGAGTTTTTTGAAGATAGGTATCGTATGCCTAAAAGTTTATTTTTAAAAATAACGCGCGCTATTGAGGCTAGATTCGAGTATTTTCAAGAAGATTATGATGGTAGATCGAAAAAAAGTTTCACAACCATACAAAAATGTTCGTCTGCCATTAAACAACTCGCAACCGGTGCACCACCGGATGAGTTTGACGAATATTTAGAAATGGCACAAAGAACGTCACGTGAATGCCTTCAATTTTTTTGTGATGCTATTATTCAATTGTACGCTCGAGAATTCCTACGTACGCCAACAAGCCATGATGTTGCACGTTTGTACGAAGCACACGAAGAGAGACATCACATTCCGGGTATGATCGGTAGCTTGGATTGCACACATTTTGTTTGGAGGAATTGTCCAGTGGAATTGAGGGGTCAATTTAAAAGAGGTGATCATCAATACCCGACGATTATGATGGAGGCAGTGGCGTCTCAGGATTTGTGGATATGGCACGCGTACTTTGGACCGCCGGGTTCAAACAACGATATAAACGTTGTGATGCAATCTCCACTATTCACAACCGAGCGTAATGGTACGGCACCTAAGTGCCCATTTGTTGTGAATGGCCGTATGTACAAGCGTGGCTACTATCTAACCGATGGCATATATCCGACGTGGTCGACTTTTGTTAAAGCATTCAAATTTCCAACCGACCCGAAAGAGAAAAAGTTCAAGAAAGTACAAGAGTCGGCTCGAAAGGATGTTGAACGGGTATTTGGTGTTCTTAAAGGTAAATGGGGTATACTGAATCGACCCTTACGGCCACACACAGTAGAAAGAATTAGCAAAATAGTGTATACGTGTGTGATTTTGCACAACATGATTATAAAAAACGCCGGTACCGCAATCTCGCCAGTTCATATTCGGGATCCTCCGATCCAACCGGTGTTTGATGAAGCAGCCATGGCCGAGATACGAGATGAGGACACCCATTTTCATCTTCGATTTGATCTTATGGAGCATATTCACGCTCAACAATTACCATACCTCCAGGTGGATGATTCCGACGATGAAGTTTAGTTTTTTTAGTATTATGAAATTTAGTATTTTAATATTATGTAATGTTATTTTATGTTTTTTTAGGAATATTATGTAATGTTTTATGAAATTTAATGGAATTTTAGTTTTATTTTTATTTTAAAGGAATTAAAAAAAAAAGAAAAAAAAAATGAAGTGGGGGATGGTGGTGTGGTGCCACAAGTGATGCCTACAAAAAAAAGGGTGAGGGATGGGAAAAATGGGTGAATGATGTGGCACAAGGGGATTGGTTGGGAGTGAGGGATGGTGGTGTGGTGCCACAAGTGTTGCCAACCCCCTTAACTTGTGCTTTAGTACCACTAAATCCAAACAAAGTGATTACTTTAAATATAGTTTGATTACTTTCGAATAGTCGATATCTATTTTTTTTAACCATGGTTGGTATGTATTCAGGGGCAACTATAGGTATGTTCGCTTCCTATTTTTAGCTAAAACGGGTACAGGTTGCCTAAATTTCCTATTTTCATTTAAATTTTCTAGTGACGACCTCCCTTCCAGGTTCGCAGCATCCAAAAGCTGTTGCATATGGTTTTGGTTTAAGATTGGCAATGATTAACTGCTCCCCGACAAAGATGGACAAAGTCAAAGACACCCAAATGACAACAATCGTATTAATTGCTCCCAAAATCCCAGTAAAATATTTTCAAGTCAAAGAACTCACAATAACAAAATTCACATCCAATGTAAAAGAATCATTGTTAGCTTACTGAATCTGCAACTCTCTCTATTTCATAGTGCATTCAACATAAAATAAAATTCAGAATAATGCATCAAAAGCTTGTAAATCTGACCATAGCCTAATTCCATTAGTTATACAACTGGAAATGCCTTCTTGAGATCTGATCATAGGCCACAAGTTGAAGCGAAATGTGAAAACACTTTCTTGTGTATATCACTTATGCGAGGTTTTACCATTTTACACTGCTAAACATCCTACTCCACAAAATAACTGCAATTCCTTCGGTTTAAGCAATGATTTATAAAAGCTCATTTTGAAACAGAATCATATCATTTTTGATAATCAAACACCTTATGGAATTGCATTGCACTTCCCATGCCATTAAACCAAACACTTCTTGGTGTTGTACACTTACAAGTTACAAGGAGAGAACATGAAGTTATTAAGAAAACCAAACTAAGAGTTAGTTGCTATTTTGACTTTTGATGCATTCTGGAATCTAAAAGAAAATAATTTGATGTGACATCCAAATTTATCAATTTTTTTTAGCTCACAAACCAAATCTAGCAGCTCAACAGACAACTTATGACTACATCTAACACCAAATGGCAATGACCTATACAAAAAAGAACAGACTAGTTAACAAAGCAAACAACAAAAATTGAGAATGGGCATATAATAATTCCTGTGGACCATAAGGATAAGAACATTTTAACAGAGAATAAAAGTACCACGATATGCATGCTATTACAAGTCGAATGTAAATAGAACCAAAACGAAAGATAGCTAATTAAATACCAAAAGAAGATTATACAACTTCCCATAACATTTGTGTTTTCATCATACTCATACTCATTGTCACATACTAATGATCTTGAACAAAAACTCCACAAATGACACATGTCTCTTTCCTCTACAGCATGTACCTTGAGTTCTTCATGGTCCTGAAATGCATATAGATTAGTAAGCTATGCATAATAACTTTTTCACACATTTGTAAATAACTTATTGTTTAATAGAACATAAACCATATCAAAATGCTAACAGCTTGTTAAAAAGTCTAGAAATCACATCAAGTCATCATTAATCCCCTGCAAGAATCCTCGATACCCAACAGGACAAGGACTGGATCGTATACGCTGACGGGGATGTTTTGGCATATCTTGTCACTAATGGGTCAAACCAGTTTAGTCACTAGATTCAACTGAAAAATGGAGCCTAATAGGTTGTACAAATAATGGCCCTAACGTGCACAACAAGTTCCGGCGAATTTCAAACCCACCCAGCCCGCCCATATTTAATTTTTAGGTGACACTCTTACAGAATATATTTTTTTCGTCCTATCCAAATACTTCAGTCACAAACAATCCTCTCCACCCAAAAATAATAAATGTGTTCAACAATCAATAGAGGTCACAGTTTTGACCCGTTTAATCGTAAACGGGTTCATTTGGGTTAAATGAGATAAGATATGTACATCAATTGTGTTATATCCTCTTATCCTATGCACTTGGGGGGCTAATTAACCAAACTTCATTTGATCCATTTTATATTGGTATTTACACGATGCTTCAGCTCCCCAAAGATCCCAAGTTCCCAACCACCTGTTAAGTCCATTAAAACAGTTCCGTAATAAGCAGTGCATGACAAAAGTGTGTGGGTAGGAACAACAATAATCTCATTTGCAACCATTTGACAACAGGTATACACAGTGGCAGAACTAGAACATTTTTTTTGGGAGGGCCGAATTTGTTTTAGGGGGGCTGAATCGAAGATTTGTTTGTAACCTCAACTAAATTACCCCTAAAATCTATAATATTTACACTAGATGCCGCAAATTTTGGGAGGCCGAGACTCTCCCATGCCCCTACATAGGTCCGCCAATGAGTATACAATTAAATAAACCCACATTCCTACCATGCAAACTAGCACATTTTTTTAGTAACCAAAACTCATCAAAGAAGTACCCACAACTTCTAGTAGATAACTCAAACAACAATCAACACCTTTGACTTATCCTTATCCTCAAGACCTCAACCAGTAACATGCAAGTAGACTTGGTCTAACTACTTTGGGTTTCTTAATGAGACTCATTGTGACCTTCGAGGCTTATCATTATAATAAACGGTCACTTATAAATGATAGAAAAAAAATCCATAGATGCCGAGTCTCTTTACTCTACTCCACGTGCATGTTTAGAACCTGAAAGCACCTAAGCAGTAAGCTTAGTACATAGTGAATTCTAACTTACATACACACTTATAACAAACTTATAAGCCCTTTACTCGCTAGGGGATGGGATTCATTCCCTTGCATATAGTTCTTCTGTAGTAGTCTACTAAATAGTTTTGAACAAGGTTTTAGATTGATTTGGAGGTGTTTTTTTTAGGTAAAAGGTCAAAACGAGCCGGTAAATGTATTACTCCAAAAAACATTTAAGTACAAAAGATATAGGTGAAGTCCCATATCTGAGCCCGTTACATAGGCGATAAAGCTTACATAACAAGGTGGACAGCTAAATAGCTTAAAAATAACAAAGACTAGTGCTTATGACATGCCATAAGCACTTAGAACTCTACAAGACAACTTGCTGTTTAGGGCATAATATGTTACAAATGATCCATCAAAGAATTAGAACTTGCATCAGAACCTTGTAAATCTGAGCACACCCTAATTCTTTAAGCCATGCGTAACTAGCAACGCAGGTTTTAAATAGTGGTATATCACATGGGAACTAAAACAACTATATGGATATCTTCACAGTGGTATATGGCTTTATGGCTTATCAGTTTATCAATATGCTTAGTATTTATTATCTTCTCGAATTGAAGTTCTCGAGTATATGTCTTTTAAGTGGTAAAGAAAGGAAAAGAAAGTTAACAAAATTACCAATATGCCCTTAAAAGCATACATGATACCACAAATGTGTTGTAATTGGTTTTGTAAAAGGTTGTGCGGTCCAAAGATAACTTGATAATGATATGCTTGAATACTAAACTGTTTATTCGAAAAGGAAAAGCTTGCGATAATCAAACAATCAAACTTCAAAATGCAAATCCAAACACCCCTTAAGATACAACAAGAAGTGGTAAACATATGCACACATGATATCAAAAGCCAAATCAGAAGGCAAAAACATAAAAATCAAAACACCCTATTTGTGGTAGGTTTGGACCTCTTACATTACTAGTTTGTAAAACTAGGTTGCACATTTTGCTTCAAAGTCGGCTAAAGTGTTGTTTATTGGTTTTGAAACAAAGCAGACCATAACCAAACATAACAAATAATAATAGAACCACTGGAACTGGTTTAACCATAATTGGAACTTATTTCTTTTAAGTTCTCTACCCATTCTTTTCCGTTTCACCAAAAAAGATCCTTGAGAACATGAGTTTGAAACTTTCACACGCATCACTAAAATAATTTGCGCAACCAAATATCAAACCATAGCTTCTCAAAGAGTGGATCAAACTTCATATCTTAAATTATAAGCCGTGTATAACTATTAGGCAGTAGCTACTAATAAGCTTTAGCCATTGTTTTGTATTGATTTGGGAGGAGTTATCATATAAACTATAAGTCTATAAGCCATAAGGCGTTATAGTTGGTCGGTTGGCAACAAGTTATTTTGGGGTTATTCCACATTGATTTTGAATTACAAAACACAAAACATAACGACACAATGCTTTTAAAAGAAAATCAGTAAGTTCGAAAATCGTATCAGAAACCGAAAGCAGAATTAGACTTCAGCGAAAGATGCAATGAACTGAAAACCGTCAAAATTAGAAACCATAACAGAATCTATGGATTCCACATCAGCAAGCGTGTGAACAGTCTTTAACACGGAGTTGTATTGTACGACCTTACTTAATAAGTCAATTATCATAAAAGAATCATCTTCTCTTTCTCCCAAAATAATAGACCAAACATATGGACGAATCCTCCATCTTCTATGTAATGGCATCATAATGTCGTCAAGATTAACAATAAACTTTACCGACCATTCAGAATAACCAATCCTCATCTCATAAACATTCAATTGTGCAGAATGAGCATAATCCTTACCAAGAAGAAGTAAAAAACCACGACACTCAAACAACTTAGATTGAAAATGTGACTTCCCATCAAAGGTTACAGGGAGTTCTATTTCGGTTAAAACCGGCTGCTCACTCTCAATATCTAACTTGAAATGCAAAGTCTTCGTCCTAATCACATCATTAGTAATATTTAGCCAATGAATGGCATCATTCCAATACACCCCTTCATTAAAACCGTTAAAGCTAGCGGCACGAAAGCAATCGCCACAAACTCTCAGTTTGTCTGTTTCTGAAAGGTACATCTGTAATCTTATGAATGAAACAAATCCATTAACATTATACGTTAACACAAGCTGAATGACTTTGTAGTGAGGTGATTTTGTGGGATCAAAAGCCAATCTTGCGCTATTAAAGGGTGATTTTGCAGGTATCATCTTAAACTGATTAACAGTTGGATTGTATACATAATACTTATAAGGAATAGAACATAAAAGCAAACCATTGCACGACTGCAAAATCTTAAGTGGTGCTTCTGAGCCTACAGTAAACCCAACTGACTTTTTGGATGGAATCCGGATATCAAACGACTCAATATTATATTGAAGCCTTTTCATTCCAACATTAATTCGCTGGGTAAGGAGACCGAAAGGTGGATCTATGTTCTGGATTTTGCTTATACTCGTAATGAAATGAGGTGATGTGATCATCTTTAGCCAGTGTTTGGATACGGATTTAAAGAGAATAAGTGAGAGCACAGGTAATCGAAGTAAAATTTTAATCAAAAGGTCGTAATTAGATAGAACAGAGGTTACCGACGAAGGGAGTTTGTTGTTACCTTTGATGAGCTTTTTGGGTGCTCCGTCTTTATCATCACCGTAAACCATCTCTGATGAACTTCCGACAACCATTTTTATGGATAAAGTAAAACCCCAATAAAACCCTAGTATGGGTTTTCCCGCAAAATTTTTGGGTAAAAGTATCCTAAACAATTTTTTGGGTAAAAGTATCCTAAACAATTTTTTGGGCTGCCACTTCTTTTTGTTGGAATAGGTGCAAATTACCCCTCCGTCTCAAAATTATTTTCAGGAGATAAGAATTACACAAATTAATAAAAGTGAGGCCACCACAATTTACAACCACTCAAATAGAATATTCTCTCACTAAATTCTCTTTTTCTTACTTAAAATGAAAAGTGGACAATTTTTTTGAGACATCCGAAAAAAGAAATATGGACAATTATATTGAGACGGAGAGAGTATAAATGTTACTTTTGGGCTTACGTTTTTGAAAAGAAAATGATTTTAAAGAATTAAACTGAGAATTGTATTTGCGTCAATGTATAAAACTGCACACATGTAAAATATCCTTCACTTATTTTTACTAAGTTGAGTTCAATATATACCTCGTACTCTCTAAATACGTACGATTAATGTTAATGGGTGAGTTGTCCCCTAAAACCTATTCTAAGTTGACAACCGAGTTCCCCCAATAAAACCTATTCTAAGTTGACTTCGTTGGAAGTATCGTAGCCTGTGACAAGAGAGAGAGAGAGAGAGAGAGAGAGAGAGAGAGATCCACGAACTAAGTGAAATTACAAGTTCAACCAAGGATTTTAAAATTCCAATGGGTCCAACGAGTCAAGTTAATGGGTCAAACCGGTTAAGCAATAGATTTCTGTGAAGAAATGAGCCTTATAGGATATCTATATCTATATCTATACTACCTTATAATATATTTAGAATATCTATATTTAGAAGTCTTAAAATGTTTAAGATCAAAACATTTCTTTAATAGGAAAGATGTATACAAATATAATTAAAAGCATAGAAATTTAAGTGTCTTTAAAAAGTATGGGTTGTTATAAGTATAGCTTTTAATGCTTATAATTTTTTTAAGATTTACACGAAAAGAACCATAGTGTACATCACTTTAATGCACATAATTTTCAGACTGACAAGACAAGAAGCACAGTATACACCACTTTAATTCACATATTAAACAAATAGTAGTAAAAAAAAACATTAATGCTATTTAATGTAGTTAATTAATTAACTGGTCAATAAATACAATTAATACGGTTATTAAAACACCCCTTACATAAGAAATACAATTAATACAGTTATTAAAACATCCCTTACATAAGAAATACAAATTATCATATTGTACAACCAAATTAAACACAATTCATGTATTAAATGTCATTAAATCTAATAATAAAGCACATTATACAAATATTCAAGCCCAAACGGGCAACAGGCCAAATGGGCTTAAGCCCGAATGGGTGCGGGCCAAACAGGCTCGAGCACGGGCTAAACGAAATTCTTGGTACCCGTAAATTTAATTTCAAAAAGAACATAATAAACTAAAATACATGATTCACCGGAAAATTTAATTTCAGGGTACCCGCCGCTGCAACGGACGGGTACCCTGCTAGTATAAATTATGCGTAACCTACAAAATAAGTTTTTGGCTCGTCTATCAAACCCACCAGGCAAATCTATTTTTGTGGTGAACACAAAGGTGCCAAATTTGGTGCGTTCTACAACAGGGCTACATAGTCTTGCAAAACCAATTGGTCGATTGGGTACTATCATATAAACATAGTAATCATATTTCATTTGATCCCATTTCAAAAAAGTACATAGAAGATGCTGCAGCCTGCAGCTCTAAAAAAATACCGGCCTCCCACTTGTTATGTGCATTAAAAAGTACTCTCATAAGCACTAAAGTACAAGACAAGGTGTATATGGGTATGAACAACCATAATCACATTTCTGACCATTCGGCAACGAGTTATAATTAAATACAAAATCAAGACCCACATACCTAGCATATAATTTAGCACTTTTTCCCAGCTAACTCGAAAAATAGTGTTGACAACTTCTGTGTGGACAGATGATCTAAAGATTTCAACATAGAAACCAAATCTGGAAACTCAAGTAGACAGTTTATGTGTGGACACCTACTTTAAAACAAAATCAGGCAAATAACCTATCAGCAAAATAAAAGGTTACATCAGAAGCTTGAAAATCTAACAACAACCCAATTCCTTGGGTTATACAAGCAACAACGTGATGTATAAGTTTGAACAAGAAGGTGATGTATAAGAATATGCTATGAATGATACGGCATACAATCAATTCCAACCAAACAGGAGGATGCAAAAGATTTTACTGAAGAAATAACCAAACTAAGAGTTAACCACTACTACAAGTCCATGTTAATGAACCTAAACAAGAAATAACTAGTTAAGCACATAAGTCTACAACTCTCTTAGTTACATCTCATCATAAACATTTTTTTTACCAGAACTAGTCACCGTTACTAATGAAATTTGACAATACTCCATAGCATGGTTTAAAAAAGCGGTCTGAGGCGGCGCCTCGAGGGAAACGGGCATAAAACGATTATGAGGCGGCGCCTCATGGGGGTGTTTTGGAACGTATGCCTCATGTACCCGAGGCGGTGTAGAAGCGTACGAGGCGGCGCCTCAGGGCTGAGGCGGTCAACGCCGGCGAATGCCGGTCAAACTTCAGATCTAAACCAATTAAAGAGAAAATAAGTGGTTAAATGGGTGGGTTTTGGTCGGAATCATGTTATAAACATGATACAAGGATCCAATCATACCCAGAAACACGTTTGGTTTGATTTTAGAAATTAGGGTTCATGGTAAGATTTGGGATTTTTTTATTTAGAGTGTTTTAATCCAATTAAGTTAGTGGGTTTTGGTCGGAATCATGTTATAAACATGATACAAGGGTCGAATTATACCCAGAAACACGTTTGGTTTGATTTTGGAAATTAGGGTTCATGGTACGATTTGGGATTTTTTGATTTAGAGTGTTTTAATCCAATTAAGTTAGTAGGTTTTGGTAGGAATCATGTTATAAACATGATACAAGGGTCGAATCATACCCAGAAACACGTTATACAAGTATTTTTGGCCCATTGATTATGAACTTTATTTGATGTTTAGTATTTTTTATATAAGATATATAATTTCTATATTTTTTTTATTTCGCCTCGACCTTACGCCTCGGTTCGCCTCGAGGCTTACGCCTCTTGAGGCTAAGGGAAAACGCCTCGAGGCTCGTTTCCGTACTTTTAAACTTTGCTCCATAGAGGCCCCACTCTTTCCTCATTGCATGTACCTTTATGCTATGTAGTTATCTCGGTCAAAAATCTCGTATCGTTCAAGGTCCGAGATTTGAAATATCGGTTATCGCGGTGAGATATCAGTGAGATATCGGTTTTTATATTTTTTAGAATATATATATATATATATATATATATATATATATATATATATATATATATATATATATATATCATAAAAGATTAAACAAAAAATATAGCATAAAAGTTACATTGTGTAACAAAATAAACTGTATATTTTTATTAATTGGGCCAAAATAAACAATTTAGATAGCAGCCCAATAACAAACCCTGAATACTTCATATAATTCCTCTAACCCTAATGCTTTTTCACGCAGCCAAAAAAATCTCCTCACTTATCTACAGGAACCACAATTCCTCTTCTTGATAACACACAGCTCTTTTGCTAGTTCAGCCACTCTAATCTTCTACTTATCTTTTTCTGCTTTAATCCGAACCTCAAACAAACACAAATACACAACCTCCTTCGGTATCCATAAACCCACAAAGGAAATCTTATCATCAATTAATAAAGTCAAAAGAAAGAATGGAAGAAAAATAGTCACACAATTACAATTTGCAAAATCTCAGAAATTTCGCCGATATTTGGAGCCAATATCGGCAAAATATCGCAAAATCTCGGCCAATCTCGCCGAGAATATCGGATCCGAGATTTTGAACTGAGATTTTTTCTAAGCCCGAGATCCGAGATATCGACGAGATCTCGGCGAGATCTCGCCGAGATCAACTACATAGCCTTTATGTTGAGGACCTGAAATGAGATGAAATGATCCAATACGTTAAGTCGTTAACTCAATGATCTCTATTCATTCATAATTCTTGAGAGATATAATTACATAAGGAAACGCATGAAAAACAAATTGATAACTGCTACATCTCTAAGAATTGAGCAGGCTCTACATTGTCTGTATGAACCCGCAACTTCTAGCAGATAACTCAAACAACGATTGACACCTTTGACTTATTATTGCCACCAACCAGTAACACGCTAGTAGACTTGGTCTAAAAATTGGAATTTATAGTTCAGACTCTTTGTGACCTTCGTGGCTTATCAGTTTATCACTATGCCTAGTACTTACCGTGTTCTCGGATTCACATTTTAAGGAATGGAAGGGGATGGGATGGGAAGGGAAAAGAAAGGGATGAGATGCGGAATAAAGTTCTTATTCTAATTCGTGTTCTCAAGTATATGTTCTTAAATGGTAAAGAAAGAAAAATAATGCTAAAAACACTACCAATCTGCCTTCAAAATTATACATGATGCATAGAGGTGGCAAAACGGGCGGGCACGGGCTACGGGCTAAACGGGCTATGGGCTAAACGGGCTACGGGCAAAACGGGCGCGGGCCAAATGGGCGCGAATCACTTTAGAAAAGACTTAAAACAACAACAAAAATTCCTCAAACGTAACACCTCATTTATATTTAAGTAATATATCAATAAGTTTTTCACTAAAAACAATTTAATGTTCTCCAATTTAGAGAAAAACATGTGTGTCCATTATGCCCATTTACTTCTAAATGGGCAATATATGCCCATTTCAAAAAAAAGAAGGGGCCCAAATATACCCAAATCTTTTAAAAATTTGCCCATTTAGCCCATTTTTTTGAGTTTGGGCACAAATTGCCACCTCTAATGATGCACATGAAACCACAAATGTGTTGGGACTGGAACGGAAAAGATTGTTTGATCCATAAATAATTTTATAATGACATGTTCAAATACTAAATATGTTTATTCAGAAAGGAAAATCTCGTGATAATCAAATAAACAAACATCAAAATGCAAATCCAAACACCCCCTTAAGAAACCACAGGAAGTGGTAAAAATATGCATACATGATAATCAAGTCTCCTTACCTCGAGATAGTTTTGAGGATACATGTTTACAGCATCAGGCATATAAAAAGCCAAGTCAGAAGGTAAACATATAAAAATCCAAACACCCTAATTAAGGTAGGTTTGGATCTCTGACATTACTTGTTTGTAAAACTAGGTTGCATCAAACATGGATGACATTTTGAAACAAACCAGACCATAACCAAAAGTATATACGTAATAATTATGGAACCAAAACTGGAACTGGTTCAACAACAAATAATGTTGAAGAACGCGAGTTCTTTCAAGTTCCCTTCCCTTTCATTTCCTTTCCACCCAAGAAACAAAACTCAGAGAACATGAATTCAAGCATTTTAAAAACTTTAGTAATAAATTAGTACAACAAAATATTGAGAACTTGCAGGTGCTTCCACATTCACACTTTTTCTTTCAGCCATAGCTTCCCATGAGTGGATTACACATCAAATCTTAAATTATAAGCCCTGTATAATTATTAAGCATTGGCTACTAATAAGCTTTTACCATAATATTATATTAATATGTGAGGAGTTATCAAATAAACTATAAGCCATATGGTGTTACAGATGGAAATAGAGCAACAAATTAATTTGGAGTTGTAACTCTCCGGATAACAAAACGCAAAATATCAAAGTAAAATGCTTGAAGAATCAGATTAATAAATTTACATATTCTTACCTGAAAACACAAAGTAGAATCAGACCCCAGCGAAAGATGGAATGAACTGAAAACCTTCAAAGTTAGTAAGCATACTAGGGGAGCAAATTGGTTTCAAATCACAAAGTGTTCGGACGGTCTTTGACGCAGAGTAGTATTGTACAACCTTAGTTAATAAGTCAATTATTACAAAAGAATCCTCTTCTCTTTCTCCCAAAACAATAAACCAAACACACTTAGAAATCATCCAAAAACTGGGAAACGGCATCATAATGTCGTCAAGATTAACAACGTGCTTTACCAACCATTCAGAATTCCCATTCCTCATCTCGTAAATATTCAACTGTTTAGAATGAGCATAATCCTTACCAAGAAGAAGCAAACAACCACGAGATTCAAACAGCTTGAATTGAAGGGGCGACTTCCTATCTAAGGTTTCAGGGGGTTCTATTTCGGTTAAAACCGGCTGCTCATTCTCAATATATAACCTGAAATGCAAAGGATTCTTCCTACACGCACTATTCCACCAATGAATGGCATCATTCCAATATAGCCCTTCCTTAAACCCTTCAAAACAAACGAGACGAAAGCGATCACCAGAAACACTCCAAATGCTTGTTTCTGAAGAGTAAATGTGTACTTGAGCGGAAGAATCACTCAAATCTAACACACACTGAATGACTTTGTAGTGTGGTGATTTTGTGGGATCAAAAGCCATTCTCGCACTAATTACTTGTGATTTAGTAGGTAGCATCTTAAGAAGTTTAATGGTTGGATTGTATACACAAAACTGATTCGAATCGATACAACATAGAAGCAAACCATTACAGGACTGCAGAATGTCAACACGACCAACCGGTGCCTCAAAGCCTAAAGTAAAGACAGATAATTTTTTGGATGGAATTCGAAAACCAAACGACTCGAAATTATATTCAAGCCTCTCCATTTCAGCATTAAATCGCCGGATAATGAGACAAGAAGGAGGATCTATGTTAGAGATTTTGCTTCTCCTCGTAGTGAAACGAGGGGATGTGATAATATTTAACCAGTGTTTGGATACAGATTTAAAGAGAATAAGTGAGAGTACAGGTAATCGGAGTAAGATTTCAACCAAAAGGTCAGAATTAGACAAAACTGAAGTTACAGATAAAGGGAGTTCACTGTTACCTTTGTTTAGCATTTTGGGTGCACCGTCGATATCTAGCTCTGTCATGAGTGAAAGAAGCTCGTTATCATCAGCTGTAACCATCTCCGATGAACTTCCGGCATCCATTTCCTGGAGAAAGTAAAACCCACTAGAACCCTACTGTTGGATTTCCCCAAATATGTTTCTGGAGTATAATTAAAAGTGGCACGGTCAAATTTCAGGTTCAGTCCTTGACCTTTAAAAGTACAGCGATCGTCCCTGTGGGGAACGTTTGGTTGAATGGTTGTGAATTCAGTCCCTGATCAAAATTAAATGACCATAATGCCCTCGCCTTCAACCTTAAATGTAGAGATGGCAACGGATGGGGAATGTCGGAGATCGTACTTACCATCTCCATCCCCGTTTTACACTCTCCATCCCCATCCCCGTCCCCATCCCCATTGGGGAATTGCTTTACATCCCCATCCTCATCCCTAGTGGGGATCGGGGATCCCCGCGAGGATTCGGGGATTCTCCACCCTTATGAAATAACATAAAAATTCCACCAACTCGTCCAAAATATAAAGAATTTTGACTCATAAAGTACCTCATCAAACATACATCGCACATAGTTATATTAATTAGAATTGCAATTCAACTTTAAAGCATCGTAAACATTGTAACATCAAAGATAATATAAAAACAATATGTATCATATCTGTCTATTCGGACAAAATAGTTAAGTAATATGTAATTTTTACTTCTACTTCTAAATCCAAATGTGCTTGATCCTATAAATATCATATATGCATGTAAACATACATGTCGATACTCATAAACATGTGTGCATATACATATACAAGTTAATCGAGTAGGGATAAAACATATAAATTTTAAATAATTATACACTAGAAAGATCGAGGTCGGAGTTGGGTTCGGGGATTTCTGTTATCCCCATCCCCGCCCTATTCACGGTTTAATATTTTAGGGGATTATCCCCGGTTAACTCGGGGATTCTCGAGTCAAATCAGGTTTGGGGATCCGGTCTCCATCGGGTACGGATTTTTGCCATCCCTACTTAAATGGCCGAAGACATAAGGTATTTTAGTCATTTAACTTTAACCAAAGACTGAATATGCAACCCTTCAAAAGGTCAAGGACTAAACCTACAATTTGACCAAACCACAAAGATGACTTTTGCAGTTTACTCTTTTCTATACATTTTACTTTTATTTATATACTGTATTTATTTATTTTTAGGGTAAATTGCAAAAATGGTCTTTAAAGTAGCTCAAATGCGCAAGGATCAAACCGAGAGGAACTTTGTTGCAAAAACGACATTAATGGTTTTTTTTTATTTATTTATTTTTTTTTTTTTGTAAAAAGCCACTGAGACTCTGAGAGGCACTGTTCACTAACTATCGTTATTTTTCTCGTTAAATGGCATGCGAAATGATTAATATACCCTATTCTTCTTCCTTATTTTTTTGCAAAACAGCTACCGGATTGAAAACCACCACATCACAAGCACAACCACCACAACCACTCTCTACCACCAACTACCACCACACAAGGTCTTCTTTATTTCCCCAATCACAGGCTAATCATGGAACCATTATGCGTGGAAATAGCTTGACTATTCACCCTAAGCATTTAAACTCAAGAGTTTCAAAATTTAATGAGATAAGATGTTTCCTACCAAATCAAAATTGACTCATTAATAATTTAACAACATCACACATACTACATACATGAACACATTAAGCTCCAACTTCGCTTCAAATATGTCACTTTCTTGTGAGTTTGAATTATACAAATAATATTAAGATATGATGGATTTCTATTTGAAATTATTATACACTTTACATCAAAATACTATGCGAAGAAATAGTAACTGGTATTTAAAATTTTCATTACTATTTACAATATTTCCATTACTCTGTTTTTTAATCAGAGTTTGTTGCTTTAAAATAAAGCCTCAATTACAATTCTAAATTCTTCATTACTCAACCGTTCTATGTCATTGGTCCTCCCTCAAGGTATGTGTTCCCATCTGTATGAAGTCATTCTTAGAGATGGAAATGTAGCATAGTTGGTATAGCTATTGACTTGGAGGGGTAATGGGTTCCTAACGTTGCCATTCTCTTGTCTTGACTTGGTCATTATGGTGGCAGGTTGAATGACCTTGTTGGGAAAGAGTTATGGAAATGTAGTTAGATTGTTCTTGGTGCTATAGAAGGTGAATGGAAGTTGCAGGAAAGCTTCAAACTGGAGTTAGTTTGCCTCAAGCTATTGGTTGAGAGATTGGCTGTATTGTCTTAAGTATCTCAGCGATTGTTGATTTGTCTGAGTTTGTTTCATGGTATGAGCATTGTATTAGCAGTATTCTACTTAGGGCTGAGCATCGGGCCAGATCCCGACTAACCCTGATCCCGAAAGTCACCTAAATCGTAAACCGAATACCGACCGGAAAGTAGTTGGTTTTTTGGCCCGTCCCGTCCCGAAAGTAGTCGGTTTTTGCTTGTATTTTGTCTGTTTTTGGCCCGTCCCGACCCGTCCCGAATCCCGAAAATGCTAAATATCCATCCCGACTCCCGACCCGAGAAGCTATTATTCGGTTTCGGGACTATCGGTTTATGTCGGGATCGAGTCGGTTGTCGGGACTCATGCGGTTTTGCTCACCCCTAATTCTACTTATAGAGTATAGGCATGTCTATACTCTATTCCTAGTGATGTATTATTTCTTTGTGATTAATAAGATATATTCACCTTTGACACACCACAAAATAATAATAATAATAATAATAATAATAATAATAATAATAATAATAAGTGATATTTACACCACTTTTTTTATGCACACACCACAATGTTACATCATTAATGCACATGTTACAACATATTATATGCATAATTGTAGTGTGTGCATAAAAAAAAGTGGTGTAAGTATCACTTCCCTAATAATAATAATAATAATAATAATAATAATAATAATAATAAGTGTTTTATGTCATTTTTTGATGACGTCAACTTCACCATGTCATCACCATCTGACTTAATCATGCTCTGCCTATTTTCTGTCATGCTCCGCCGCAACTCGAGTCTCGGTTTCGTCATTATCTCGCTCTTTAACTTCTCTGATTGCGTTCGTTTAAACCTCTCAATTTGCTTCACCGCTTTTTTGATCGCTTTGACTTCCACTGTCACCGGTAATTCACTTTTCGGTGACTTTACCGGTGAATCAATTACCGGCGCATCAGTACACTCGCCGGTGGTTACATTCCCGACATTGTAGTGATCACGTGAAAGAACGTAGCAAATGATCACATGCCCTCTTAGAGGAGAGGGAGTGGGTGAGTGAAGCCTGCGGGGAAAAAAAATGGAGCCTAGAAGAATTGGGTCGACGCTATTGTTAGACGAGCCGTTTGAGTGGTCTAACGATAGTAGTCTCGAGTTTTTTGCTAACGCGATTGACGCAGATAAAGAGGAAGATACGGCAAGGTCGACACGTAGGTCAGTGAAACGTGATCGGGTCAGCGCTGCAGAAAGATTGCATCGTGATTATTTTTGTGAAGAACCAAGATACAACGAGCAAGTGTTTGAAGATAGGTATCGTATGCCTAAAAGTTTATTTTTGAAAATCACACATGCTATTGAGGCTAGATTCGAGTATTTTCAGGAAGGTTATGATGCTAGACAAAAAAAAAAAAAAAGTTTCACAGCCATACAAAAATGTGCGTCTGCCGTTAAGCAACTCGCAACCGGTAATCCACCGGATGAGTTTGACGAATATTTACAAATGGCTAAAAGAACGTCACGTGAAAGCCTTCAATTTTTTTGTGATGCTATTATTCAGATATACGGTCGAGATTACCTACGTAGGCCAACAAGCCATGATATTGCATGTTTGTATGAAGCACACGAAGCTCGACATCACATTCCGGGTATGATCAGTAGCCTAGATTGCACACATTTCGATTGGAGGAATTGTCCAATCGAATTGAGGGGTCAAAAAACTACAAGAGTCGGCTCGAAAGGATGTTGAACGGGCATTTGGTGTTCTCAAGCAAAGATGGGGTGTACTGAGACAACCCTTACGGCCGTATACAGTAGCCAGAATTAGTAAAATGGTTTATACATGTGTGATATTGCACAACATGATTCTACATGAATCTGGTAACGCAATATTCCCCGTTCATATTCGGGATCCTCCGATCGAACCGGTGTTTGACGACGAAGCCTTAGACGAGATACGACATGAGAACACACATTTTCGTCTCCGATTTGATCTTATGGAGCATATTCACGCTCAACAATTACCATACCTCGAGGTGGACGACGAAGCGGATGAAGTTTAGTTTTTTAGTATTATGTAATGTTATTTTATGTTTTTTAATATTATTATGTAATGTTTATTTATTTTAATGAAATTTTAGTTTTTAAATAAATTTTAATAGAATTTAAAAAGGAAAAAAAAAAAAAAGTGAAGGGTGAGTGAAGGTGCCGCCTCCAAAAATGAAGTGAGTGAAGGAAAAAGTGGGAGATGATGTGGCGCAAAGGGATTGGTTGTGAGTGAGTGAAGGGGAGAGGAGTGAGTGATGCCCTCCCCCACCCTTAAATGAAGAAGGGGTTGATCTCCCAAGATAGGTGCAGTCAACGGTCAAAGAAGAGTGGGCTCAACACTGTCACAAAAAGGGAATTCTTGACCAGCTTATCGACCCGCATCTAAAGGGAAAAATCTCACCCCGAATGTTTCAAGAAAGTGGCTGAAACAGTAGTGAAATGTGTGGTGGGTCAAGGGATTGATAGGCCATCAATGGGTGACGTTTTATGGAACCTTGAATTTGCGTTACAGCTTCAAGAAAGTGCATAAGATAGTGGAATCAATAGGTTGAGATGGGTGGCGCTATGTAACAGAATTGGTGGCGGGGTGCAACGACGGGTTAGAGTGCCTTAGAGTTATGTTTATTCGTGTGTCAAGTATGTGTGTCAATGGAAGTTTGAATGACTTGATTTGGGGACTAATAAGGAACAATTATTTGCATAACCTATGATTTGATTCTCAATATGAAGAAATTATAATAGCAATGAACCAACTTATTTATTATTCTGAGAGTGATAATACAAGACTCAAGTGAGTTGGATACTACAAGAAGCATAAGCAGCAGCTTATATAGAGAAGAAAAGAAAGACTAAAACGGCTCTTTTGATAAGACAAGACGACTCTATTGATAGCTTCCATACTGAGAAGACATATAGCCCAACCTACTCTTCCAAAGACAGCAAGAAGTGGGTAAGAGCTGTCTTTAACCAAAAAAGGAGCAAACTACACCTCTAGCCCTTGAACTTCTTATCTACTTCCATTCCAAGCCTCAACTCCAAATACAGCACTAAGGAGAATAAAAGAATGGCATAGTTAGACCCTGAACATAAGAGGGATAAAAGTGGACATATATTTTAACATCCCCCCTCAGTTTTATCCTGGTAAACATCACGCAGATTGATTTGTTCACACAAGAACTCATGCTGGGCAGTAGGCAGACCTTTGGTCAGAATGTCTGCAAGTTGGTGTTGTGAGTTTACCTAAATAGACTCAATAACACCATTTGCAATTTTCTCTCTCACTAAATGCAAGTCAATCTCAAGGTGCTTAGTTCTTTCATGGAAAACAGGGTTAGCTGCAATTTTGATTGCAGCTTTGTTATCACAGAAAATTTTTGCAGGTAAGGAATTTTTAATACCCAATTCATTTAAAATTTTCAAGACCCAAACAACTTCACAAGTAACTGAGGCCATGGCCCTATATTCTGCCTCAACAGAGGAAGTGGCCAAGGTCTTTTGTTTCTTGCTTTTCCAGGCAATTAAAGAATTACCAAAAAATAACATGTAACCAGTTACAGATCTTCTAGTGGAGGGGCATTTGGCCCAGTCAGCATCCACATAGGCCTTAAGACCAAGGTCATCATTTTTATTAAAAGTAATTCCTTTACCTGGTGACCCTTTTAAGTATCTAAGAACCCTTAAAGCAAGTTTGATATGAGATTGAAGGGGCTTATGCATGAACTGACTTAAGGAAGACACAGAATAAGAGATATCAGGTCTAGTTAAAGTGAGATAGATCAACTTCCCTAGCAGCCTTTGATAGCCAGTGAGGTCAGTGAGTGGGAGATCTTCTTTTTCCACATCTCTATTTTTCCTGTTCTTCCCTTTTTTTCTAACAATATCTGAGACAACAAAGTTAGTTTCAATAGGAGTGACTGCAGGTTTGCTTGCAAGCAAGCCGTACTCTGCGAGTAACTCCAAGCAGTACTTCCTCTGGTTTAAACATAACCCAGAGTCAGTTTCAATGACTTCAATGCCCAGAAAGTATCTTAATTTACCCAGGTCCTTGATTTGAAATTTAGTTTTCAGAAAGGTTTTAAACTTCTCAATTTCACCCACATTATTTCTTGTTAGAACAATGTCATCAACATACACAAGGAGGGCTATAAAAAGATCTCCTTGTGTTTTGATAAAGAGAGAGTAGTCATTTTTGGACTGCTCAAAACCGTTCTCTTTTAACACACCAGTGAGTTTCTCATTCCACTTTCTAGGGGCTTGCTTAAGCCCATACAAGGATTTGTTGAGTTTGCAAACTCTTTTATCATCCTTGTTGAAATAACCCTCAGGGAGAGTCATATACACATCCTCATCCAAATCACCATACAAGAATGCATTATTTATATCCAGTTGGTATAAATCCCAACCTTTGTTAACTGCTAGAGAGATAATGCATCTTACAGTTGTCATTTTTACAACTGGGGAGAAGGTTTCATCATAATCCACACCTTCCTTTTGACCATAACCTTTTGCAACAAGTCTAGCCTTGTATCTTTCAATTTCACCAGTGGATTTGAGTTTGAGTTTCCAAACCCACTTGTTACCAATAGGTTTTCTCCCAACTGGTAACTCAGTAATGGTAAAAGTTTCGTTTTCAAATAATGATTCCATTTCGTTGTTCATGGCACCTTTCCAATTTGGATTTTTGAAGGCCTCATGAACATTTTTTGGTTCAGAGACTTGACTTAGATTAGAAACAAAACAAAGGTTTTCAGATGAGAGGTTAGAATAATTGACGACCTTTTCAATCCCATATTTAACTTTTCCTTCAACCACATAGTCTTGAAATTTCTGTGGCATTATAGAGTTTCTTTTTGACCTTCTACAATCCTCAGAAACTTCATTAGAATCATTAGGATCCTCTGATTCAAGTAAGGTTGCTGTTCTGGGTTGTCTACCTTCACTACTTGATTCAAACAAGTTCCCAGACTGAAGGTGTCTGTCTCCATTGTTTGACTCAGGTAGTGTAGCTGACGGGACAGAGCAACCTTCCTTACTTGAACCATTTGGACTGGAAGCTGCATCTGAATCAGAATTATCACAAGAATGATGAGTGTTATCTGTTCCAGGAGTACTACTAAGTCCATGAGAATCTTCATCAAGAAGTTTTTCATCATTGGAAGGATCATGGAAGGTATAAGGAGTATCAAAAAAATTCAAGTGATCAGTACCCCCACAATCAGCCAACTCCTTTTTTTCTAATTTATTCATTTTGTAAGGAAAGATATTTTCATAAAATCTTACATCTCTAGAATAAAAAATGTGTTTATCTTCTAAAGACAAGAGTTTGTAAGCCTTTTTTTCAGAAGCGTACCCAATAAGAATACATTTAGTAGCCCTGCTACTCAATTTGTCTGAGATGTTCAGATTGGTAGCAAAGCAAAGACAACCATAACATCTCAGATTTTTTAAGGATGGTTTAAAGCCAAATAGAACTTCAAAAGGGGATTTACCTTTAAGAATAGAGGAAGGAAGTCTATTGATTAAAAACGCAGCAGTAAGGATACATTCAGTCCAGTAGCATAGAGGAATCCCCCCCCCCCCTGAAAAAGAAGAGATCGAGCAACATTCAACAGGTGTCTATGCTTTCTTTCTGCCACACCGTTTTGTTGTGGTGTGTAAGAGCAGGAAGTTTGGTGCAAGACACCCTTTGAATCAAAGAATCCTTGAAGGGTATGGTTAGTAAACTCAGTTCCATTATCACTACGAAACACTTTGATTTTAGCATTAAATTGAGTATGAAACATGTTGAAGAAAGATATAACATATTTGCCAACATCAGATTTATTTCTTAACAGATATACCCACACAGCTCTAGAAACATCATCTACAATTGTGAGGAAATATCTAAAACCATCCCTGCTGGGAATCCTATAGGGACCCTAGACATCGAGATGTATGATGTCCCCAATATTAGTGGCTTTGTGATCACTAAGGGGAAAGGGTTCCCTAGTTTGCTTGGCCTTATGGCAAATCTCACATGGAGGTGAAGATTCATTTTTGTTTAATTTTAGGTCTGAGCTAAGTATATTTAAAACTTGGTCAGCAGGGTGACCAAGTCTGTGATGCCAGGTGTATTTAGATAAAGAGCAGGTAAAGGAAGATTTACCCTTAGAGGTATTGGCATCAAGATAGTACAGACCATTTGACTGGCTACCAGTCCCCATACTTGTCATGTTTCCCAAGTCCTGAATATAACATTTTTCTTTATCAAATCCAATAAACAAATTGCTATCTCTAGCAAGTTTGTAAACAGAAATTAGATTAACAGAGTATTCTGGAACAACTAAAACATCATACAAGGTGATATGATCATTGAGTTTAAGATTCCCAATTTTTTTAATTTTTGCAGAGCTCCCATTAGGATGCTCAACAGTGAGTTTTAAGTCACTGATGTCAACCACAGAGTCAAGAAGATCCTCAGAGAGAACCATATGTTGGTTTGCACCAGAATCTATAATCCATTTTACAAATTCCTCATAAGTTTTAAATCTACTTAAGAGGGAAGAAATACCTGACATATTAGCATGAATATTGCCAGATCCTGTTTTTTCACTGATAAGATTCATTAGTTGCATAATTTGTTCCTGAGTAAATGGTGAGGAAGTACTAGCTTGAGGACTATCACTACTACCATTATCACTTACAAAGGCATTGTTACTGGAGGTTCTTTTCTTAGCCCATTTTTCCTTAAGATGTTCAGGATAACCAATGATTTTAAAGCATCTGTCTTTTGTGTGTCCTGTGTAGCCACACTCCCCACAAATGACAGGGTTTTTATTAGGAGTTTTAGCCACAAAAGAAGAGATTTGGTTCTTTTGAAGAATTTGTGAAAACAGAGTTTTTGTGAGACTCTTCTCTGACAATAAGAGAAAATGCAGTTTTAACATCTGGTAGAGGCTCAGTGGTCAAGATAGTACTTCTAAGTGTCATATATGTATCATCAAGCCCCATTAAAAACTGCATTAATCTGATTAAATCATTATGATTTTTTTAAATCTTTTGCACCTTCACAGGTACAATTTGAAAGTTTAACTATAGCATCATATTGTTTCCAAAGGGAACTGAGTTTCTGATAATAGTCAGAGACACCAGATCCATTTTGCCTGAGAGAATTAATTTGATGATACAAATTGTATATGACACTACCATTCACTTTATCATATGTTTCCTTGAGTTCATCCCACATCTCCTTTGGATTTTTTGAAAAAATTTGCCCCATGTAAAGTTCTTGTGAGATAGACCCAAGGATCCAAGAAAGAACAACAGAGTTGCACATGTCCCATTGAATAGCCAATGAGGCATCAGTTGGTCTCCTACACTTTCCATTAACAAAACCAAGTTTGTTTTTATTTTGTAAAGCAATTGTCATGGAGATACTCCAGACATTATAGTTATCAGTACCACTTAGTTTAATAGGAATGATAGGAGAGCCATTAGTATCATTAGGGTGAAGAAACAATTCATCACCAAAAATTAATTTACTAGCTGCACTAGCAACAACAACTTCCCCAGAAGGGGGAGTGTTGGTACCCTCAGTCATAAAAAAATTTTATCTTATCAGGAAAGTGAACCAGACCAACAAAAATATTAATTCACAAAAGAGCCCTGATTCTACCAAAAATCAGGTAGGAAAAGATAGTTACAGTGATGTAATGGCAGCGGAAGTCGAAGGATAGAAAAGCCCCAAAAAATTAGGGTTTGTAAAAAAACCTAATTTCTTAGATTCAGAACAGATCCGTCCAAAAAACAGCACCAATCAACCACGTTAATTAACACAGCTTGATCAATCCCCCAATGAGTTGAAACCCTAACCGTTTCAACCAACACCAGGCTAACCAAGAAAAAAAAAACCGATGAACCTTAACCAATGAACTCCTTGACTTAATCAAGCACAGATCACCGTGGAACCACCGATGTAATAGAACAGCTTCTTCAATTAATAGAATCAAGAGCAACCCGCTCTGATACCATGAAGAAATTATAATAGCAATGAACCAACTTATTTATTATTCTGAGAGTGATAATACAAGACTCAAGTGAGTTGGATACTACAAGAAGCATAAGCAGCAGCTTATATAGAGAAGAAAAGAAAGACTAAAACGGCTCTTTTGATAAGACAAGACGACTCTATTGATAGCTTCCATACTGAGAAGACATATAGCCCAACCTACTCTTCCAAAGACAGCAAGAAGTGGGTAAGAGCTGTCTTTAACCAAAAAAAGGAGCAAACTACACCTCTAGCCCTTGAACTTCTTATCTACTTCCATTCCAAGCCTCAACTCCAAATACAGCACTAAGGAGAATAAAAGAATGGCATAGTTAGACCCTGAACATAAGAGGGATAAAAGTGGACATATATTTTAACACAATATTTGCTCAAACAATATCATGGCCAAGTGACAAACATATACATATATAGATCCAATCATTGAATTTCCAGTTAATAAATAAACCCGACACCAATCAATCTCTAGTCTCTCTTGTCGTCAAATGCATTATGAAATTAGTATTATGAAATTAGTTGTGTGGAAAACCTAGTTTGTCATTTGAAAAAAAAAAAAAAAAGGAAAAAAAATGATTATGGCAGTAGAGGGTGGTGGTGTTGGTTGTGTTGTGGTAATGTTTGTGATGTGGTGGGAAAATATCAAAGCTTTCGATCCACAAAAAGATAAAAAATCAAAGTGGGTAAACTGCAAATTACGTCTCTAAAAGCAGGGGAAGAAGAAGAGGGTGCATTAGTCATTTCGCGTGCCACTTAATGAGAAAAATAACTAGTTAGTCACAGTGCGTCTCAGGGGCTGTTTTGCAAAAAAAAAAAAAAAAAAAAAAAAAAAAAAAAATTAATGTCGTTTTTGCAAGAAAATTCCTCTCGATGTGTTCCTTGCGCATTTGGAGTACATCTAAAATCAAATGGCAATAATCTATTCAAAAAAGAAAAGACTAGTTAACAAAGCAAACAACAAAAATCGAGAACATACAAGTACCACAATATGCTATTACAAAGTCGAATGTAAATAGAACCTAAATGAAAAAAGCTAATTAAATACCAAAAGAAGATTATACAACTTCCCGTAACATTTATGTTTTCATCATACTCGTAGTCACATATGATCTTGAACAAAACTCCACAGGTGACACGTCTCTTTCCTCTACAGCATGTGCCTTAAGTCCTTCATGGTCCTGAAATGCATATAAATTAGTATGCTACGCATAACAACTTTTGCACACATTTGTAAATAACTTATTGTTTGATAGAACATAAACCATATCAAAATGCTAACTGCTTGCTAAAAAGTCTAGAAATCGCATCAAGTCATCATTAATCCACTGCAAGAATCCCCAATACCCAAAGGGACGAGGACTGGATCATATACACTGACGGGGATATTTCGGCATATCTTGTCACTAATGGGTCAAACCAGTTTAGTCACTAGATTCAACTGAAAAATGGAGCCTAATAGGTTGTACAAATAATGGGTCTAACGTGCACAACAAGTTTCGGTAAATATCAAACCCACCCGGCCTGTCCATATTTTATTTTTATGTGACACTCTTACAGAAGAGTATATTTTTCATCCTATCCAAATACTTCAGTCACAACCAATCCTCACCACCGAAAAATGATTAATGTGTTAAACATGCAATAGAGGTCTCATTTTTTACCCATTTAATCGTAAACAGGTTCATTTGGGCTAAATGAGATAAGATATATACAACCTCAATTGTGTTAGATCCTATTATCCTATGCACTTAGGGGGGCTAATTAACCATAATTGATAATTCATTTGACCCCATTTCATATTGGTATTTACATGACGCTTCAGCTCTCCAAACATTCGAACCACCCATTTACATTCCTACCATACAAACTAACACATTTTTTGAGCAATCAAAATAAATAAATAAATAATAAAATAAAAAACACCTTTGGCTTATCCTTATCCTCAACCAGTAACACACAAGTAGACTTGGTCTAACAACTTTGGGTATGAGACTTTTTGTGACCTTCGTGGCTTATCAATTACAATAAGCAATCACTTTTAAATGATAAGACAAAAAATCCATAGATGCCGAGTCTCTTTACTCTACTCCACGTACATGTTTAGAACCTGAAAGCACCTAAGCAGTCTAGCTTAGTACATAGTGAGTTCTAACTTATATACACACTTGTAACAAACTTATAAGCCCTGCATAGTTCTTCTGTAGCAGTCTACTAAATAGTTTTGAACAAGGTTTTAGATTGATTTGGAGGTGTTACAAGACAACTTGTTGTTTAGGGCATAATATGTTGCAAATGATCTATCAACGAATTGGAACTTGGATCAGAACTTTGTAAATCTGAGCACACCCTAATTCCTTAAGCCATGCGTAACGAGCAACACAGGTTTAAAACAATGGTATATCACATGGGAACTAAAACAATTAAAAGGTTTTCTTCACATGTATAGGATATTTTTTGTCCAGTTTTTATACTTTTACCGACTCTGATCCACAAACTACGATGACTACATGCAAGGTTTTAAGAATCTAATGGGTCAAACCAGTTAAGCTAATGTTTCAGACCGGTAAAGCAACTAGATTTCTATGAAGAAATGAGCCTAATAGGAGATACAAATATGGGTTTCGTGAACAAGAAGTTTTCCGCCGATCAGAAATAAATATTTATATTATAACTACCTAAAAGTTCTAGTAGATAGCCCAAACAACGATTGACACCTTTGACTTATTCTTGTACTCAGCCAGTAACACGCTAGTAGACTTTGACCAGATATCAAATTCTCCGTACCTCAAGAGAGTTTTGGGGGTGTATGTTTACAGGCATTTAAAAAGGTTGTTCGATCAACAGATACCCAGCCTCTCTTCTAGGGTTATTAACCACTTATAGCAGCCATTTTTTCTTTATATTACACCGCCACAGTTCGCCGTAAAAAAGCTAGATCTAGCCATTTTTCCGGCGAGTGGGGTCTCACCTCTGACACCACTGTAATCACCATTAAATTCCGAACAAACCCTGAAAACCTCGTCACCTGAACCACCGTAACGCGCCGCCACTGCACCTCCACCTGAACCACCGTTTCGCTATTTTGTCGCTAAATGATAATAGCGGCTGATGACCGCTTCGCTACGTAGCGAGCTATAGCGACCGCTATCATCGCTATTGACAACTATGGTTCAATCCACAGATAATTTGATAATGATATGTTTGAATACTATATCTGTTTATTCAGAAAGGAAAAGCTTGCGATAACCAAATAATCAAACTTTAAAACGCAAATCCAAACACCCCTTAAGAAACAACAGGAAGTGGTAGATATCAATCTCCACACCTCAAGAGAGTTTTGGGGATATATGTTTACAGCATTTCAGGCATATAAAAAGCCAAATCAGAAGACAAATCTATAAAAATCAAAACACCCTAATTGTGGTAGGTTTGGACCTCTTACATTACTAGTTTGTAAACCTAGGTTGCTGGCATCAAATATGGATGACATTTTGCTTCAAAGTCGGCTAAAGTGTTGTTTATTTGTTTTGAAACAAAGCAGACCATAACCAAACATAATGAATAATAATAGAACCGCTGGAACTGGTTCACCAAAAAAGATCCTTGAGAACATAAGTTTGACACTTTCACACACATCAGTAAAAAAGTTGGTGCAACCAAATATCAAACCATAGCTTCTCAAAGAGTGGATCAAACATCAAATCTTAAATTATAAGCCATGTATAACTATTAGGCAGTTGGTCAGTTGGCAACAAGTTATTTTGGGGTTATTCCACATTGATTTTGAATTACAAAATGCAAAAAATAACGACACAATGCTTTTGAAAGAAAATCAGTAAGTTTGAAAATCGTACCAGAAACAGAAAGCAGAATTAGACTTCAGCAAAAGATGCAATGAACTGAAAACTGTCAAAATTAGAAACCATAAGAGGAGAGCCTATGGATTCCAAGTCAGTAAGCGTGTGAACAATCTTTAACACGGGGCTGTATTGTACAACCTTACTTAATAAGTCAATTATCATAAAACAATCCTCTTCTCTTTCTCCCAAAAAAATAGACCAAACACACGGACGAATCCTCCATGTTCTAGGAAATGGCATCATAATGTCACCAAGATTAACAATGTACTTCACCGACCATTCTGAATAACCATGCCTCATCTCGTAAATATTCAACTGTTTAGAACGAGCATAATCATTACCAAGAAGAAGCAAACAACCACGAGACTCGAACATCTTGGATTGAAAATGTGACTTCCCATCAAAGGTTACAGGGAGTTCTATTTCAGTTAAAACCGGCTGCTCATTATCGATATCTAACTTGAAATGCATAGTCATCCTCCTAAACACATTGTTAATATTTAGCCAATGAATGGCGTCATTCCAATACACCCTTTCCTTAAAACCTTCAAAGCTAGAGACACGAAAGTGATCGCCACAAACACTCCAAATGCCTGCTTCTGAAGAGTACGTGTGTACTTGAATGGGAGAACCAAAATCATAATAATCATCATCATTCTGTAGCAGCACAGGCTGAATGAGTTTGTAGTGAGGTGATTTTGTGGGATCAAAGGCCAATCTTACGCTACTAACGGGTGAATTTGCAGATAATGGTATCATCTTAAACTGATTAATAGTTGGATTGTATACATAATGCTTATAAGGATAGACAGAACATAAAAGCAAACCATTGCACGACTGCAAAATCTCAACACGCCCAAGTGGTGCCTCTGACCCTAAGCCAAAAGTTCTTTATAGATTCAACTTTTACCATAGAACCCATCAAGCAATCTTAGCCACTCATTTTTTTTATCAAAATAAAAAAATAAACTTTCACCCTTTTTTTAAAACTTAAATATTTCGCAAACCGTAAATCGTCAAGCTACAAAAAAAATACCATTGCGACGAGAATTAAATTATCTTTCTATAGACATGCATTGTTATATACTTTCGACGAACTTTTTTTTCGCCCAGAAAAATCATATATGATTCGTAAGAATCATATATGATTCGAAGAATCGAATCATATATGATTTTTTACAGATCATATATGATTTTTACGAATCATATATGATTCTTTCTGGGCGAAAAAAAAGTTCGTCGAAAGTATATAACAATGCATGTCTATAGAAAGATCATTTAATTCTCTTCGCGATGGTATTCTTTTTGTAGCTTGAAGATTTACCGTTTGCAAGATATGTTGTTTTGAAAAAAAAGGTGGAAAATATAAATGGGTGGCTATGATTGGTTGATAGGTTCTATGACATATATGGGTTCTTCATGGATCTCAACTCAAGTAAACCCAATAGACTTTTTAGATGGAATCCGGATATCAAACGACTCAAAAGTAAATTGACGCCTTTTCATTCCAACATTAATTCGAGGGATAAAGAGACCAAAAGGAAGATCTATGTTTTGGAATTTGCTTCTGCTCGATAACCAGTGTTTGGATACGGACTTAAACAGAAGAAGTGAAAGTACAGGTAATCGGAGTAAGATTTCAACCAAAAGGTCGCAATTGGACAAAACAGAAGTTACCGATGAAGGAAGGAATTCATTGTTACCTTGGAACGGCTTTTTGGGTGCTCCGTTTTTATCATTGTAACCGGTAACAGTCTCCGATGAAGTTCCGACAACCATTTCTTTGGAGAATGTAAAACCCCAAATAAAAACCCTAGCCTATGAAATTTGAATCAGCTGGTGTTTGGGTAAAAGTATCCTAAACAATTTTAGGACATCAAAACCGTTTTTTTTTTCTTTTTTTTTTTTTTTTTTTTTTTTTTTTTGGGCCGCCACTTCTTTTTGTTGGAATAGGTCCAAATTATAAATAATACTTTTGGGCCTTACATTTTTTAAAACAAAATGATTCAGAAGTAGGGGTGTTTAACGGTTCGGTTATCGAGTTATTTGGTTTATTCAGTTCGGTTAGTTCGGTTATTTCTTTTTTGGGTATAATCGAGAACCCAACCGAACCAAATTCAAATTGATTAAATCAAACCGAATAACCGAAAACCGAACCAAATAACCGAATTACATAATTTTAATTATTTATTCATAAATTTAGATAGATTTTTAGCAGATTTTTTTTTTTTATTTTTTTTTTTAAGTTTAAAGATGTTATATTTAGTATGAAAGAGTTTTAATATCTTTTTTTTTACATCTATACTACATATAAAGAGAAAATGGTCAAACCTTGAAAAGTGAAATCTTGAAAGTCAAGGGTGAGAGAAAATGAATTGTGTAATTAATACTTTTATTAAAACACCTCATAACTTAAAATTACAATAATTTATTCATATGGTACAACCAATTAAAAACATCTATATCAAATTAAAAACAATCAATTAAAACACCCTTACTAAAAAGTACAATAAAAATTTCACAATATACAATTTAAACAAGCTACAACATAATATACAATATAAAATAATTACACACTAATTAATGTTATTTTTAAAACACCCTAAAATAAAAAGTATATGTTATCATACACATTATACAAATTAATAAAACACACAAAACTTCATACAAGCTAACAAGTTGATGTTGCATGTAGTCTTGAAAATTGGACCGGACCAACGGGTTCAACTGGGAAAAAACATATAGTTTTGAATACAAGGACTAATACAGGACGGGTTTAGTTATTAAAAGCATGACTCGGTTTAAATCGACCCGTTTTTCGACCGGAACGATTCAACCGGGTTTCAAAACATTATGTTTAATCCCCAAATCTTCAAACTTTTATTAGAGGTGGCAAAACGGGCGGGCACGGGCACGTGCTAAAATGGCATGGGCTAAACGGACAAATTATAAATCGGGTCAAACGGGCACGAGCTAAAACAAGCAAATTATAATTCAACTATTAGAAAACATTCAGAACAGTCCTAAAACCCCTTTAATTCATCTTGTAAAAAAAGATCAAGCATCTAAGTCTTAACTATATTTAATTATTTTTTCTTAAAAAAAATAAAAATAAAAAATTGACTGCAAATTTGAGAAAATCTGCTAGGACAAATGAATAAAAATGCAACTAATTAAATATATCTATCAATTAATTAGAGTATTAAATAATTATGCATAAAATAGTTAATAAATGAGATAAATTAAAATTAAAATAGTTGGAATGTTTTATAGTTACCAGTGACAAGTGAATTGGTCGAAAAAAATGAGAGTAATTGCTTGAAAGTTGAATTTTGTTATTCGAAAGCCCATCTATACTACATATAAAGGGAAAATGGTCAATTTTGAAAAAATGGTCAATCTTGAAAAGTGGAAATCTTGAAAAATCTTATAAAAGAAAATTATGAAATATAATTAATACTCTTGTTAAAATACCGCATTACTTAAAAGTACAATGATTTATTCACATTGTACAACCAATTAAAAACATATATATCAAATTAAATAAAACCAATTACTAGTAATAAAAATCACAAACCGGGTTGACCTGGGACGCTTCAAACCAAACGGGTTGAACCGGTTTAATTTGACCCGTTTTCGACCCAACCTAGCAAGTTGACCCAATTTAAATCGTCCAATTTTTCGATCGGAACGGTTCACCCGGTTGAACCACCTGGGTCGAACCAGGTTTCAAGACATTATGTTTAATTCCTAAATATTCAAACTTTTATTATTTTTCATTTATAACCTATAAACTTTTTTTGACGAATAAACTATTTGTCGAATAAACTATTTGTCGCTATAAAGAATGTATGGTCAAATCTTGAAAAGTGAAATCTTGAAAGTTAAAGGTGAGAGAAATGCATAGTATAATTAATACTCTTACTAAAACACACCATAACTTTAAAGTACAATAATTTATTCACATTGTACAACCAATTAAAAGTATATATATCAAATTAAAAACAACCAATTAAAACACCTCTTACTAAAAAGTACAATAAAATTTTCACAATGTACAATTTAAACAAGCTACAACATAATCTAAATATAAAATAATTAACACACTAACTAATGTTATTTTACACATTATACAAATTAATAAAACACATAAAGCTTCATACAAGCTAACAAGATGATGGTACATATAGTTTTGAAAACTGGATCGGACCAACGGGTTCAACCGGGAACCGGTGTCGCCACCGGTTCGTCTAACTAATAAAAGCCATACGAAAACATATATTTCAAAATGAAACTATTAATACACATCGAAAACCGGGTTGACCTGGGATGCTTCAAACCCGGCTGGTTGACCCGGTTTAATTTGACCCGTTTTCGATCCTACCCGTCGGGTTCACTCGATTTAAATCGACCCATTTTTTGTCCAAAACGGGTCAAACCGGGTTTCAAAACATTATGTTTAATCATTAAATCTTCAAACTTTTATTATTTTTCGTTTATAACCCATCAACTTTGTTTATCACTAAACGATCTGTCGCTATAAAATCTCGTTGCTATGCACGGGTACTCGTCTAGTGTGTGTGTGTGTATATATATATATATATATATATATATATATATATATATATATATATATATATATATATATATATATATATATATATATATATATATATATATATTTATTTATTTATTTGATTTCGGTTTTCGGTTTAGATTGCTAAAACCATAACCGAACCGAGAACCGAATTTTTAATTCATTTCGGTTCAGTTTTGGCAAATTCGGTTCGGTTACAAGTTCGGTTCGATTATTATGAGTTCAGTTTGGTTTCGGTTTATTCGGGTATTACCCAAACCATGAACATCCCTATTTTGAAGAATGAATGTGAGAAGTGAGAACATTGTTTGCGTCAATAAATAAAAAGGCACAACTATTATATCCTTCACTTATTTCCATTGCTTCAATTCTTTCTCAACTCACGAACATAAAGGGAAAAGAAAAAAAATGGTTGTTTTGGCTAATAACTACGCCTACTCATGTGTCTAATAATAAAATTAGTTGATTTGAGAAAATAATTTATAGAAATTTGAAGAGATAAAATACATAATTGTTATAATTAACAAGGCCTATAATAATATAATAATTAGTATATTTTAGAGAGAATCAAAGAAGAGAAGTAAAAGATCACTATGAAAACTGATCTTGGTATGTGTTATTTATACAACATTCAAGAACTATATATTTCACCAAACACATGAGTAAATAAAGGAAACAGGGTATTGATGGGAACAAGTATATGGTATTACATAGACAAACATCGAATCAAATAGGGAGTAATAATTCACAACACTATGTGCTCATCCACCACTAATAATTCATAACACTCCCCCTTGGATGACACTTAGTCAACATGGAGTTCAACTTTTAATACTGTCTCATTAAAAACCTTGCTAGAGAAAAAACCTAGTGGGAAAAACTTTAACTAAGGAAAAAAGAGTGCAGCGTATAGTTGACTCCCCTTGATGTTGTCATCTGTAAACTGTCACATTGTTTGAACATGTCGCATTCCAATATTGTGAATGTGTTTTCTGAAAATTGCAGTAGGGAATGCCTTGGTAAAAAGATCCGTTGAGTTGTTGCTAGATCGAACATATCTCATTTCAACTTGATTATCTTTTATACGATCTTGTGTATATGAGAAGAACCTTGGCGGTATATGTTTTGTTTTGTCACTTTTGATATATCCTTCTTTCATCTACGAGACACAAGCTGAATTATCTTCGTAGATTATAGTTGGACTTCTATCTTTCTCCAGTCCGCAAGAACTCAAGATGAGTTTTGTAATAGATCTCAACCACGCACATTCTATAGAAGCTTCATGTAATGTAATGACTTCAACATGATTTGATGATGTTGCAACAAGTGTTTGTTTCTGGGAACGCCATGAGATTGCATTACCTCCATTCATAAACACGTATCCTGTTTGGGATATTGCCTTATGAGGATCTGACAAATAACCTGCATCTGCATAACCACCTTCTTGTTTTATTAGTTGACATTGTAAGTAAGTAGTAATAGTATGGAAGTTTATGGAACATGGTTTTGGGTTTGTATGTTGTTGACGGTTTTAGGAGGGAGGAAAATTTGAATTTTTTGTAAGTATAGAGTATTGGTGTGAGCCTTAGTTAGTTACTTGGTCGGTTGGTGCAAAAAGCATCTGCGCGTAAGCTAAAATGTAATTTATGCGCGTTTAATGTGAGACTTGTAAAATAAAATGTCATGACACATAAAGTAGCTCTATCAGAGTCGCAATGTGTTAATTTTTAAGTTTGGGTGATTAAAATGAAATACTTCTCAAACTTGGTTACTATTTTATATCTTATATTTTTTTTTACTTGTGCATAAGTTGGTTGTAAATTAAGTTGATTGAGATTAGTTAAATTCAGAGGGTGGGTGCTTATTATTGAGGTATAACCAAATAATGCACTTATGAAAACCTTAAGCATAGTTTTTTTTAACAATTACACAACAATGGAACATTATTGAAACTTGAACGGTTTTTGTGGTTAAAGTAAAATTTAAGTGACTTAAATGGTACACCCACGAAACTTTGTTACAATTACTCTATTATACATCTACCGTGGCAAACGACGCCGATTTGAGTTTTTTTTTTTGTTTTTCACTTGACAACATATGACATCGTTTGATGTTTGGAAATACCGTTGGCCAAAAACCTCGCCATTTTACTTAATAATTTGGCTTATACTTATCTTAAATAGATACTAACGTGGCTTAAATACATAATCTTCAAGAACACGTGTGCATTGGATCATTACTTACAAAATCAAGATACAAAATCATGATACTCATTCAATAAACGATTCATATAAAACCGAAAATCAATATTCAAGATTAAGTTTCTTGATATTGTCGCCTATTTAGGGATTGAAAGTAGAGGAAAATTGTGCATACAAAGTTTCAATTGCATGTAGGTGGTTGATCTTTATTTGAAATTGTAAGTTAATGAATCCTAATCGATGGGTGTTTATTTTTAAATATATTTTAGTTTTGATAACTTTGATTGGGTGCTAATTTTTATTGTTTGATATGTGGCTGTAAGTATTCGGTTAACTCTATGTTGTTTGTTTAAGCTATTGCTGATTTTACATGGTGTGCTACTAGATTTGCTTAGCAGTTTCTATGCTATTCTGACTTTGACGTGTATTTTAAAGGCTAATATATGCTCATAAGTCTTATTTTATGTAGTTTGTATAAGTGCTCATGGGTACTGATTCTATACAGTTTGTTTTCGTAGGGCAGTGTAAGAGTAGTAAGTGCTTTGTGATTAGGTCTAAAATTTTGTTTTGATTAATGTTCTTTAACATGTAGTTAAATACTTCCTTCAATGTAGTTTTACGATTGTTGTGTCTATGCTTTTTCGTAAGATGGACGTGTTGGTTTTACATATTTTGCTTCAAGTTGTGCTTATTTTTAGTTTATGTGCTCTTAGTGGATTTCTTGGTATATGTTTCTGTTTGTTTAGACGAAAAGTGCTTAGTCGAATCCATGTAACATAGTCTTAATGATTCAAAACAGGTACCGAAGGATGAAATGACATATGATCCAACACCAACATAGTCACAAGCAACGAAACATCTTCAATACCACATACTCATATCATATGTATTTTCCTCCACATAATCTACTCAATGAATGAAGAAAAGTGCTTATGAAGTAACTACGATTATGAAGAGTATATTATTTATACATAGGGGAGATTGTTTACTTTCGAAGTAGCGACATTTATGGGAATTACATTGACTAAAGACAATGGTATGAGTATGGTGGTCAAGACTAATGAATGAAGAATTGAAAATGCGTAGATGTGAAATGAAGACAATGGGACAGATTCAAGGCAAAGATAAAAGACATGAAAGAAAAAGAAGAGCTAAAGATAAAGATCACAAAACATGATTGGAACAAAGAGACTATTAAAACTATTACACATAAGGCTCAAGAAATGAAGATCAAAGACCAAAGGCCATGAGGTATCATCATCAATGTAGAGTGAATGATCACCCCCTTAGGGGGGAGATTTTTAGCATTTGAAGTGGTGATTATAGTTAGTCGAACAAGCCTTGCAACTTGTTGTAAACGTCTAATAGATTAGTTGTCGTCTTAACGGGCTTAGTAGTAGATAGTTAAAGATGTAATAGAATAATTAGTTAGCAAAGTCCGTTAAGCATTGGGCCAAGCCCATATTCGGCCCATTAGAGGACTATCACCGGCCTTGTGGTTAATATATAAACCCCTCCTAGGCTTGTTAGGAGGGTGTGTGTCGTGTGTCTCCTTGCAATATTTAATAGAATGACCTAGTTCTCTTCTCTTTCTCTTTCTCTAATTTATCTCTCTAGAAAACCTCTTATAGATTATTGTGTGCGTTCTTGATATCATTTGGGATCCCACAGAGATTTTGAAAGATTATAATTTTATAATCTCTTATAAGTTACATCTGTCAAACAAAGCTTATATTTCAAGTAGCTTATTTTTTCATTAAAAAAAAAAAAAAAAAAAAAAAAAAAAAAAAAAAAAAAAAAAATCTTAATAATCTTGTATATATGCCAAACATACCCATAATCGTATCTAACTCTTGATCAAATTTAAATTTATAATAACTATAAAAAGCTAAATATATTAGCCATGGTCTTCATCCCCTACACTCTCCTCGTTGCCGACGCCATCTTCGATGGCGCTACTACTATTGTAATAATGATTTCAACGATGTTGTTCAATTTTGGTTTGATTGACTTCCTTCATGACATCTCCAATGCATTTGAGTGAATCAATACTCGGCTACTCGCGTAGGACACTTTCGTGTGAACTTTGTGATAATCATTCTTTCATATCAGTATGTGCCAGGTTCCGGGTTTGGACTTAAAAACTAGAAGCACTTCATAGATTTAGTAATAGGCTACTGATAATTCAGGGATTATATTGGAGTTTAGTTCTGCTGCTTTGTTCTTGGTAATAGACATCTTGTTAACTCCAAAAGTCTCAATGAATCCTCAAATCTTAGCCCCAAAAACAAACACCAAAACGACTTTGACTGACACCTTCAACATTGCAGGGAACTGCATTATAATGTCAATCTAGAATACCAATTCCGCATCTCACAAACATTCAAGAGACGGGAATGATATTATACTATACACAGATCATAAAAAGGGGTGTTGTGCTTGTTAAAAACTGAAGTTCTATACATTATTTGAAATGCAAAACCTGAAGTTCTATACATTATTTTAAGACTTTAATGTGATTTATCACATTCCATAATGTCTTATTTAATCTTCTAGGTTGGAGTCTTATTGAGTATATTCAATCCATACTCAATTTTCTAACCTTGATAACTTTTGGAAGAAAATAAGTCATATTTATCTTTTAATCAAATAATATAACAAGAGTTTGATTTTTCCTAACTGAACACACCACCAACTTGTGATGTTTCATTAGAATTAATATTGTGAGACAAACTAACAATATGTAAGATAAACTTATTCCCTTTGGCTTACCTATTTACCAACTAAGTCAACTTAATGGTACAATAGAATTTCCAAGCCAATTGCATGCTATATAACATAAGTACCTTTTGAACAAGTTACTTCATGTTCATGTCTTAAGAAGACATAAACTGTTATATTCCCACTTTACGTTGTACATCATTGATCAACTCAATGATTTCTTGTTTGAAACATAACAAGTTTAACGTCTTACTTTATTATAAGTCTTGTAATAGTTAAAAGACTTCATGTTTATAAGAAGATATAAACATAAATAACTAAAGTATTTGTGAACACCACCACTTGGTTTCAATAGTAATTTCAAGTTAATTTACTACTTCATTTGCTTATGTCATTTTATGAATTATCCAATTTAAGAAACTGCAAACTCACATAATTCCATTACATCAGTTGATCTGCTAGTAATGAAATCATGTAGTTTACCTTTCTATTGCAATCTAGGCAGGTTACACCCTGACGTAAATTGTAAATTCAAGTGTTTCTTTTAATTTGAATATCATAAGACATAAAAGTAGTCTTATAATCATGACACATGTTCTACATAAGATAATCTTACACATTAAATGTATAAGTCCTATTAGAACATTGATCTCTTACCTTGCAATTAAGAGAATCCTATAATCATATTTCTATGTATTGTTCCTTTGCACACAATAAACAATTCTCCCACTTGTGCATTGAACAATATCATGTAGTATATAAACAACACAACATACGTTTGTTTATGATTTGTGTCATAAGTAGATGTAGGACTACTTTGTCTTATCAGGAAACGCATATGGCTATCCTAAGAACATGAGTGTCTACAATTTAAAAGTAATTATCTTGAAGATAATTTGGGCTACTACACATAAATTAAGTCTTGTAGATCCCACTGAATTAGAGAACATAACAATAACTCTATATTCAGTAAACAACACAAAGCTCCCACTGGATTTGACAACATTGTACGTGTTTCATAACCAGTGAAAACAATTTGCTTGTTTTTACTTTCCTACACATTTAGAAAAACCCATACGTAATAATTACTCAGGTTCTAAAATGTGTATTCTACTATGTTTATGATGGATTATCCATCAATGATATTAACTTGAAGAATTTGAGCATGCAGCTTCTTCCTCAATAGGCTTACCATCCCCATAATGGTATGTAGCACCTTTAAAGCACAACAACTAGATAAAATACTAGCTTTGCCTTTTACCAATTTTGCGGTAATATGTCCAGCTTCTAATAACTCATATTTTCCATTAAACCAAATGCCTTGTTTGTTATAGAAATATTCTTTCACCAAATAAGAGTAATGAAATTTCTATGGAAAATAAGATGTGTTATATCCTTAAATATTAAAAATTGCTATGAGTTATATATTAGAATGTAGACAATTCTAATGTTCCTATCATACCTTTCTCAATCATGAAAAGGAATAGGATTGAGTGTTATTCTTTTCTCATGGAAAATAGACTTAGGATTGAGTCTTATTCTTATGTTCCTATCATACCTTTCTCAATCATGAAAAGGAATAAGATTGAGTCTTATTCTTCTCTCATGGAAAATAGACCTTCTTTCATTTCGGTAAATTTTTCTCAATCAAACATTATGTTTGAAAGCAGAATTATATCAATTTACCAATTTAAGACCAAACCACGTTTACGGCTTTAATGTTGCATTAATACGTTAAAAAGAATTACAAAATTCAATTTTAGTATTTTCGATAATTAAATTTTCAAGAAAATTAAATACCCATGGTTCATAATCAAATAACCATTTAATTTTCACTGAAAAACTAGGATCCAAATTGACATAGGTTCATCACATCAGTTGATCTGCTAGTGATGACGGTATTCAATAAGGTACGAGTCGAACCTCAATTGCAAATATTCAATTGCAATTCCTAGAATCAATGGGATTTACATATTTGCCAACCGCAGTTGCAATGTAAGCACGTTTTATCCCCATCTTCTTATGCCTTGAGTGATCAGTCCCACTATCAACTCAATTAAGTTAACCAATTTAAGAAACAACAAACTTACATAATTCCACCACACCAGTTGATCTGCTAGTGATGAAATCATGTAATTTGCCCTTCCATTGCAATCTAGCCAGGTTACGCCCTGACGTAGACCCAATTTTAGGTGTTTCCGTTTCATTGGATGGCATATAACTTAAATTTAAGGGTAGTAAATTTGATGTGTGTAATCAAATATATGTACAAAGATGTCATGCATTCATCTTGTAGCATATGTTTCATGTAAAAAAAACTTTTACTCATTTAGTTTCTTTACGAGCTTAAATCTCCAAAGTTTTGATTGAGGCGTTGAGAAACTTACAACTTTGCCTTAAGTGCTTCGTAGTTATCATGGATGTTAGGTAAAACTAAATTTGACTCACAGGCGAGCGGCAAGCCAGAATGGAGGCTCACTAAGGCCGCAATTTAATGCTAAGCCATCCTTATACCCACTTTTTAGTTTGTCAAAATAGTTTCACCTTACAAACACTTAATACAGTCGCGATCAATCAACCAAAAGTTCAAGATTTATATATATAAGCTCAAAACAAGATTTCACCATTATTAAGTTCGTTTAATATTTTATTTATGAAATTACCCTTTGTTACTATCATGTCACAATAACATATAAAACAAAAGTAATAAATAAAATAAACAAACGACAACAATAATGGACATGCAAATAAAAATCAATTTAAAACACACAATTGATTTAATACACGATTAATAGGGTCTTCCCTAATCTTATAATTAATCAAATTTTAGTAATCTTTATTCATAATATTTACTAAACAATTTATCAATTATAAAAGAATCGCATAATAAGCATGAAATCTTAAAACCAAATCATCATAATCCAAGACAACACATGCATGGTTTGTCATGGATGCCCATATTGCACATATTATAACAAATAATCATGTCAATCAAGGAACGCAACCAAACGGCATATCACAAATATCCATTTATATACACATAAATTACATGCAACCTAGGGTTTCTACAAGTTTTTATCACATAATTCATCAAACCCTAATTTCCTTTTTTAAATAAAAAAAAATTGACATTTATAAAAAAAAAAAAAAAAAAAAAAAAAAAAAAAAAAAAAAAATCGAAAAATTCAAAAAGAAAAAAATCTAGGGTTTATGAAAAATATAAAAACATAAGAACACCAAGCATGTGATTAATCAAACGATTCAATTTTTATGTGTTTCGATAATTCATTATAATGTATTAACGGCTCTTGATGCCACTGTTGGAATATTTGAATCATAACAATAGTATAAACACATAAACATCAAAGAGTACGCAGTGGAAATAGATCAAATACAAATAATAAATTAACCGAATATAAATGGATGCGTACCTCTTTGTGATTTCTAGCAAGAACAAGAAACCAATGGAACAAGAACTATAAACCCTAATTGGGTTTAATGGTGGATCGACTAGGGTTAGTCGAATAGGGCAAATCACCTTGTTAGCAAAAGTATGCCAACACTTCGTTCTTGAACACACGTATTAGTAGCGTTTCAATAAGAAAAGCTAGGTTCTTAATTCACAAGCAATCCAAACACAATATTTAGAAGATCGCGTAGGAACCCTAGAAGGGTGTAGTTGATCAACTAAACAAGAATGGTTTTGAGCTTAGAAATCTAGTAGGAACCCTATAAGGGTGTAGTTCGATTTCTAACTCAAGAGGAGAAAGAGAAGGAGATTTGGTTTGCAAGTGAACCAAGGGATGATTAGAATGAACAAAGGGGTTTGTTTATATACTAATCAACATCTTGGAGCACAAGACACAAACCCTACACCCTAATGGGTTGGGTTTGGCCAAACATGGGTTTTACAAGCCCATTCCATGTTTTTCTTGAACTCTATTTTAAGTTCAGTCCTTCATCTTTCCTCCAACGATCATTTTGTGAATTTAATAATTATTCGTCACCAAAACAATAATTATTAATTAATTGAAACTCATACGTAAAGTGTGCAATCCCGAAGTCTCGAGTTCGAGTCCGGACATATTCATTAATTTTTATCCGTTAAAACTAACAGCTCCCACTCGGATATACATTAATGTAATAATGACAATGGTTAGTCTAGCATAACATGCCAATGTCCCCAGAACGATCACGAGTATGGTTTCCTGGAAAAAACCACCTTTGATGATTCATCATCATACTTATCCTTTAGATTCTAATACTATGTTAATATGGATATGGATCGAAGTCATTCCATAATTAACTAGTGTTTCTCGTTATTTATGATTAAGCAAGATTACCAATTCATCTGAACATATTCCAGACAGACCTTGGGCATGGCCATGCAAACATCTTGTTAATCCTACGAGCGGCCAAACAGTATTAAACTTCAAAACAAATTTGAAGGAACCAAATCCTGTTATTGACTACAAGCGTAACCTATGAACTTCGCATCACCTCTGAAAATAATCCTTATAACTACCAGTTACGGATAGCGTTAGATTATCTCACAGAAAATGAGCTACATCCACAGTAGTTATCTGGTATCTCAAGTCTGAGGATAAATATTCATGATTCACTATAATGACAACATCCATAAGTATAATCATGTAATTGGGATTTTGTCCTATATTCAATTTATCCATTATTGAATATCATGTGAATTTGGCGTGTCCACGCATCAATATATTTTAATATATTATACCAAAACTCAGATTTGTCTTAGTTCAATGATACTCTCATATCATTAATTGACAACGGACTATTTAGAATAACATAACATAAGTTATTCATGGATTAAACATGCAAATATGGGATACAATCTATTATTAATGAAAACAAACGTACTCAGTACTTTAATTCATTATTTAATAATAATTGCTTAACATCCCTTATCCAAATACTAAATAGATCAATGCATGAAAATTCTCGTTAATGAATTTTGTCTCAAGTAATACCAATCATACTTGTTGACAATTATGCCTCAAGTAATCATACTTGTTGACAAGGCATTATTCAACTAACTTTGATCTATCGGAATTTTGAGAATACTTATTTCAATAACGAAATTCTTGTATATGTGCATTCAAATAATTTGATATAACCACATAATACATCATAAAATGTGTATGACATCCTCAACATACAATTTATGATAATTAAACTTCCAAACCTTTTAAAGTTTAAAGTATTCTTATTCTTTAACGTATAATGCAACTATGCTTTTCTTTAAGCATAACTAGTACACATGGCTATTAACAAGGATGAAATCCTTCCATGACTAGTATTGAATGTCATCTCAATTTTATTAGCATCATTGTATGCAAACAACAATATGCTCTTTTCCGTAAACTTCAATGTGTAATGTTTTATTCCTTCCAAACTTTCAAGTTTGTTGGCTATGACAATTTTACAAATTGTTCATTTATAGAATCTAGAAATTGTTCCAGGCTAAGGATGTGATTCTATATCCAAATATATTCCTTTAGAATATTCATTACACAACTTATATAATATCTTTCAATTAGATATTAATGTTGTCAAATCATCTTTTATCAAAGCATAATATAACAACATGATGTACATGGAAAATTCTTGTGTCCAACTTAAATTTCATTCATGTACTACATATCCATTTAAACTTTCTAAATGATATATCATGTTCTATTAGATTTATTTACCGCACATGTTTACATCAATAAACATATATTCAAGGTTGTATGTTTTACTTATTAAATCTTTCAAGTAAAGTTTCATTCCAAGTTATGACTCAACACTTAACTTATATAGCATGTTACTTCCTATATGTTATACAACATATATGATTTAAGTAAGTAAACATAATACTCTCACTAGCTTTCAGAATTACTTAGGAGTTATCTTATTTTAAATTATAAATCAAAACATAGATTTAATATTTAAACATAAGATTTATCTCCTTGATGCATGCATCTATCCATACTTGGATTCTTGCATTTTGTATACTTTCAAAGATTAAATGAATTCATAAAACTCTTAATTACTCATCGTCCTCGCTTAAGTAATTATATAAGAAAGAGTTTTATAATCCATTGTCAAATTTCATATTCATAAAAATGAATATGACAACTACCATCTTTGTATTTTAATGTGCTTAGGAAAGAGTATTCAATCATAGTTAATTACTTAAGTATGATTAATAATCTTGTCATAAGACATACATTAAAATATGTATACAATTTTGTCCATATGATTCTTTATGCAAAGATTTAAACCTCTACAATTTTTCTTCTCTTGCAGAAACTCATCTTCATTAAGATAAACCAAGTTTTCAAAGTTGATTTATCTTTATGGACAGCATCTTAACATTCATAGTATGAGCAATTTACCATAATTAGTAAATGCGTCATTATGATTAACAGGTTTACTTTGATCCTATAATTCATAATTCTCAGCATATTAATTAAATATCTGAGACATCCCTACGGATCTATGAATGAGAGTTTCATCATGTTGAGATTTAACCTTTACATTTCAAACCTCATCATGATTTTCACTAGTGTGGTTTTAGAAGATTATATATTTTGTAATTTTTGATCTTTCAAGATCTAAACAAAACTCCCACTTGCCTTTTGTATTTTATAAATACTTTAGCAAGATGAGCAACACTAAATCGTTCTCATTTGGGATATTACAAAACATTTTACAGTTCCTGACTCTTGTTTGTTAAAACTACTTATTAACAAAATCAGAACTTCATTTTAAGACTTTAATGTGATTTATCACATTCCATAATGTCTTATTTAATCTTCTAGGTTGGAGTCTTATTGAGTATATTCAATCCATACTCAATTTTCTAACCTTGATAACTTTTGGAAGAAAATAAGTCATATTTATCTTTTAATCAAATAATATAACAAGAGTTTGATTTTTCCTAACTGAACACACCACCAACTTGTGATGTTTCATTAGAATTAATATTGTGAGACAAACTAACAATATGTAAGATAAACTTATTCCCTTTGGCTTACCTATTTACCAACTAAGTCAACTTAATGGTACAATAGAATTTCCAAGCCAATTGCATGCTATATAACATAAGTACCTTTTGAACAAGTTACTTCATGTTCATGTCTTAAGAAGACATAAACTGTTATATTCCCACTTTACGTTGTACATCATTGATCAACTCAATGATTTCTTGTTTGAAACATAACAAGTTTAACGTCTTACTTTATTATAAGTCTTGTAATAGTTAAAAGACTTCATGTTTATAAGAAGATATAAACATAAATAACTAAAGTATTTGTGAACACCACCACTTGGTTTCAATAGTAATTTCAAGTTAATTTACTACTTCATTTGCTTATGTCATTTTATGAATTATCCAATTTAAGAAACTGCAAACTCACATAATTCCATTACATCAGTTGATCTGCTAGTAATGAAATCATGTAGTTTACCTTTCTATTGCAATCTAGGCAGGTTACACCCTGACGTAAATTGTAAATTCAAGTGTTTCTTTTAATTTGAATATCATAAGACATAAAAGTAGTCTTATAATCATGACACATGTTCTACATAAGATAATCTTACACATTAAATGTATAAGTCCTATTAGAACATTGATCTCTTACCTTGCAATTAAGAGAATCCTATAATCATATTTCTATGTATTGTTCCTTTGCACACAATAAACAATTCTCCCACTTGTGCATTGAACAATATCATGTAGTATATAAACAACACAACATACGTTTGTTTATGATTTGTGTCATAAGTAGATGTAGGACTACTTTGTCTTATCAGGAAACGCATATGGCTATCCTAAGAACATGAGTGTCTACAATTTAAAAGTAATTATCTTGAAGATAATTTGGGCTACTACACATAAATTAAGTCTTGTAGATCCCACTGAATTAGAGAACATAACAATAACTCTATATTCAGTAAACAACACAAAGCTCCCACTGGATTTGACAACATTGTACGTGTTTCATAACCAGTGAAAACAATTTGCTTGTTTTTACTTTCCTACACATTTAGAAAAACCCATACGTAATAATTACTCAGGTTCTAAAATGTGTATTCTACTATGTTTATGATGGATTATCCATCAATGATATTAACTTGAAGAATTTGAGCATGCAGCTTCTTCCTCAATAGGCTTACCATCCCCATAATGGTATGTAGCACCTTTAAAGCACAACAACTAGATAAAATACTAGCTTTGCCTTTTACCAATTTTGCGGTAATATGTCCAGCTTCTAATAACTCATATTTTCCATTAAACCAAATGCCTTGTTTGTTATAGAAATATTCTTTCACCAAATAAGAGTAATGAAATTTCTATGGAAAATAAGATGTGTTATATCCTTAAATATTAAAAATTGCTATGAGTTATATATTAGAATGTAGACAATTCTAATGTTCCTATCATACCTTTCTCAATCATGAAAAGGAATAGGATTGAGTGTTATTCTTTTCTCATGGAAAATAGACTTAGGATTGAGTCTTATTCTTATGTTCCTATCATACCTTTCTCAATCATGAAAAGGAATAAGATTGAGTCTTATTCTTCTCTCATGGAAAATAGACCTTCTTTCATTTCGGTAAATTTTTCTCAATCAAACATTATGTTTGAAAGCAGAATTATATCAATTTACCAATTTAAGACCAAACCACGTTTACGGCTTTAATGTTGCATTAATACGTTAAAAAGAATTACAAAATTCAATTTTAGTATTTTCGATAATTAAATTTTCAAGAAAATTAAATACCCATGGTTCATAATCAAATAACCATTTAATTTTCACTGAAAAACTAGGATCCAAATTGACATAGGTTCATCACATCAGTTGATCTGCTAGTGATGACGGTATTCAATAAGGTACGAGTCGAACCTCAATTGCAAATATTCAATTGCAATTCCTAGAATCAATGGGATTTACATATTTGCCAACCGCAGTTGCAATGTAAGCACGTTTTATCCCCATCTTCTTATGCCTTGAGTGATCAGTCCCACTATCAACTCAATTAAGTTAACCAATTTAAGAAACAACAAACTTACATAATTCCACCACACCAGTTGATCTGCTAGTGATGAAATCATGTAATTTGCCCTTCCATTGCAATCTAGCCAGGTTACGCCCTGACGTAGACCCAATTTTAGGTGTTTCCGTTTCATTGGATGGCATATAACTTAAATTTAAGGGTAGTAAATTTGATGTGTGTAATCAAATATATGTACAAAGATGTCATGCATTCATCTTGTAGCATATGTTTCATGTAAAAAAAACTTTTACTCATTTAGTTTCTTTACGAGCTTAAATCTCCAAAGTTTTGATTGAGGCGTTGAGAAACTTACAACTTTGCCTTAAGTGCTTCGTAGTTATCATGGATGTTAGGTAAAACTAAATTTGACTCACAGGCGAGCGGCAAGCCAGAATGGAGGCTCACTAAGGCCGCAATTTAATGCTAAGCCATCCTTATACCCACTTTTTAGTTTGTCAAAATAGTTTCACCTTACAAACACTTAATACAGTCGCGATCAATCAACCAAAAGTTCAAGATTTATATATATAAGCTCAAAACAAGATTTCACCATTATTAAGTTCGTTTAATATTTTATTTATGAAATTACCCTTTGTTACTATCATGTCACAATAACATATAAAACAAAAGTAATAAATAAAATAAACAAACGACAACAATAATGGACATGCAAATAAAAATCAATTTAAAACACACAATTGATTTAATACACGATTAATAGGGTCTTCCCTAATCTTATAATTAATCAAATTTTAGTAATCTTTATTCATAATATTTACTAAACAATTTATCAATTATAAAAGAATCGCATAATAAGCATGAAATCTTAAAACCAAATCATCATAATCCAAGACAACACATGCATGGTTTGTCATGGATGCCCATATTGCACATATTATAACAAATAATCATGTCAATCAAGGAACGCAACCAAACGGCATATCACAAATATCCATTTATATACACATAAATTACATGCAACCTAGGGTTTCTACAAGTTTTTATCACATAATTCATCAAACCCTAATTTCCTTTTTTAAATAAAAAAAAAATTGACATTTATAAAAAAAAAAAAAAAAAAAAAAAAAAAAAAAAATCGAAAAATTCAAAAAGAAAAAAATCTAGGGTTTATGAAAAATATAAAAACATAAGAACACCAAGCATGTGATTAATCAAACGATTCAATTTTTATGTGTTTCGATAATTCATTATAATGTATTAACGGCTCTTGATGCCACTGTTGGAATATTTGAATCATAACAATAGTATAAACACATAAACATCAAAGAGTACGCAGTGGAAATAGATCAAATACAAATAATAAATTAACCGAATATAAATGGATGCGTACCTCTTTGTGATTTCTAGCAAGAACAAGAAACCAATGGAACAAGAACTATAAACCCTAATTGGGTTTAATGGTGGATCGACTAGGGTTAGTCGAATAGGGCAAATCACCTTGTTAGCAAAAGTATGTCAACACTTCGTTCTTGAACACACGTATTAGTAGCGTTTCAATAAGAAAAGCTAGGTTCTTAATTCACAAGCAATCCAAACACAATATTTAGAAGATCGCGTAGGAACCCTAGAAGGGTGTAGTTGATCAACTAAACAAGAATGGTTTTGAGCTTAGAAATCTAGTAGGAACCCTATAAGGGTGTAGTTCGATTTCTAACTCAAGAGGAGAAAGAGAAGGAGATTTGGTTTGCAAGTGAACCAAGGGATGATTAGAATGAACAAAGGGGTTTGTTTATATACTAATCAACATCTTGGAGCACAAGACACAAACCCTACACCCTAATGGGTTGGGTTTGGCCAAACATGGGTTTTACAAGCCCATTCCATGTTTTTCTTGAACTCTATTTTAAGTTCAGTCCTTCATCTTTCCTCCAACGATCATTTTGTGAATTTAATAATTATTCGTCACCAAAACAATAATTATTAATTAATTGAAACTCATACGTAAAGTGTGCAATCCCGAAGTCTCGAGTTCGAGTCCGGACATATTCATTAATTTTTATCCGTTAAAACTAACATACAATCAGCAGCACAGAGAATGGGATGATCATAAACACTTACTTGAGTCTTGGGCCGATTTTGTAAAAGTTTACTTGGATCAACATTACTGATTAAAGAACATATTAGTATATTACGACAGATAGGACATAATTAATGAAATTCACGTGGGATGAGTTAAAGCAAGTGAAAGGGCAATGTTGATATAGAACCACACCAGTAGCAGTGAGTTCATGAAAAACACTATCAAAAAGACAATGGGGTAAATTCTTCGTGAAGCACAACAATCGAAGCAAATCAAAGGAAATATTTTCTCCATTTTTGTAGGGTATTTTGTGCGAAATTTACAATTCACAAAACCTGGTCCCCAAAAGGCTTGAAATCCTTATGGCAGACTTTTTCGAAAAGACCTGTCATTTGGCTTACCAGACAACTTATTGAATTATATGTCAATATTGATTCCACCAAAATCCCACGAACTAGAGAAAGGACATAGAATAATTTCAACCAAACAGGAGAACGAATAATATTTTACTTAAAAAGAACCGAAATGGTAGTTAATCGTTAATACAAGTCAAATGAAGAAGGACCATAACGAGAATAACTAATTAAATGTAGATAAGTAAAAGTAAATGTAATCACTATTATGAATCAAATGTACTTTATAATCTCTTAGTTACACCTTATCATAAACATTTCTTTAGTCATAAACATCATCACTTGCTGATCATATCTAACAAAATTCAATAGATGCTACACCCCTTTCTTCTAATGTACGTATTTACCTTCATTATCTGGACCTGAAATGCATGTTACATGGTAAGCCTATTATCCAGCGAGTTCATAGAACATAAACTGTAGCAAATCAAAACAGGTGACTACTTACAGGAAATAAGGAATTTAAGTCAGGGGTTGTGATACCACAATTGATTCTGAATTAGAATTCCATACTTCTTGTAGATCTTAGTAATGTTCTTCTCCTAACTTATGCTAATTATTTTAACTTAATTTTGAAAATTATCATACAAGCAAACTCATTTGTGCATGGAAAATACAGACCCTAATAACTCCAAATTGGGTTTACATTGAATCATAAGAGTAACAAATCATATGGTGTACACATATCTTTGCACGCCGTTGTTAATAAGTTTTTGTGACAGGGCAATTGTAGAATTAAGAGTATAACTAACCAATGGACCTAATACCAAAAAGAATTAGAGCAAATAGTCGATGTAGTAATGGGATGATATATCATACCTTAAACAGAAAGCAGAATCACACACCAACAAAAGATGCAATGAACTGAAAGCTGTGAATAGGATTAACTAATCCTAATTCAGAGAAGTCACAAAAAGTCTTTGACACGGGTTTATAATGTAAAGCCTTTCCACATAACTTAAAAACCATAACTGAATCCTCTTCTCTTTCTCCCAAAATGATACAAAGAACATTGGATATATTCTTCCAATTTTTGGTAATGGGTATCATAATGTCATCAAGATTAACAAGGTATTTTACCAACCATTGAGAATAAGTATTCCTCATCTCGTAAATATACAATTGTCTTGAATTAACATTATCCCCACAAAGAAGAAGCAAACTACCACGAGACTGAAACAACTGGCTATCACTAAGCACTTTCCTATCCACAATTCCAGGGAGTGGTATATTTGTTAGAACCGGATGCTTTACAATATCTAACTTTAAATGCATTCCCACAATCGCAAGATTCAGCCAATGAATGGCACCATTCCAATATATCCCATCCTCAAAACCATTAAAATTAAGACGGAAAAATTGATCGGGGCAAACACTCCAATTGCATGTTTTTGAAGAGTAAGTCTCTATCTGAATGGAAGAACCATGCCGTCCAGCATGAATGACTTTGTAGTGCGGTGATTTTGTAGGATCAAAAGCCAATCTCCAGCGAGGAGCTATATTAAGATTCAAAATATCTGGTCGTGGAAGCATCTTAAACTGATTAATGGTTGGATTGTATACATAAAACTTAAAAGGCCTTATGCTACATAAAAGCAAACCATTGCACGACTGCATAATAATAAAAACACTAGCAGCCTTAGTAAAGGTAGTGTTTAATAGAGCTAATTTGGCTGGAACTTTGTAATCCAACGGCACCAAATCATAAATGAGGCATGATCCACGTTGCCGCCGGACTAAGAGACCGGAAGGAGGATCGACTTTAGGGATTTGGCTCCGTCTCCTAATGAAATTTGAGCATGTGATGAGATATAACCACCGTTTCGATACCAATTTTAACATTATTATTGACATTACAGGTAAACTAAGTAAGATTTCGATCAATAGGTCATCATTGGACATGACTGCATATACGGATGAAGGGAGTTCATTGTTACCTCTATTAATGCTTTGCTTTTTAGATACTCTGCCATTATCAGCAACGGTAACTACCTCCGACGACAGAGGAAGTTCAGATGAATTTTCAGCAGTGGTTTCCATGGAGAAGGTAAAAACCATGCAACTTTATACCTCGATATACATTGTTGCCTTGTGGGCTTACTAATGGTTTAATTCTCTTAAATTTTAACTTTTCATAACTAACTTTCATCTTATTTACATCTAACTTTATACCTATTTTTTAAATAATTTTCATCTTAAATATTTTTATCAACTTTGATTTAAGGGGAAAATTACAAAAGTATCAATAACCTTCTATCACAAGTATATAAAAAACAAAATCAATCTCACCAAATGACAAGGTTTTTTATATTTGTGATTTTTCAACGATTTCCAATTCTTCATAAAACTCCTTAGCGTTTAATAAAAATCGGTCAGTTTTGAAAAATATTGAAAAAGTTGTGAACTTAGGATTAAAAGAATAAAATAAATGTCGAGAAACTGACATTAGAAACTGTCGGTAATTTGTCAATCGATATTTTTAAAAGAATTGTCTACTAAAAAAGCATAATTCATACTTCATATAAAGCATGTATATTTTTTACTTAAAAGTGAATAATTTTAATCCTCATAATATCCTTTCAAACTTAAATTCTGCAAAAAGAATTCAAACAATGTTTCATTAATGAAATAGTTGCATTAAAATTACTACCCAAAATTTCAAAAAAAAAAAAAAAAAAAAAAAAAAAAAAAAAAAGCATGACAATTTTTAATATACTTTAAAAAAAAGACTTTTATGTAATGACAACACTAATAATTTCACAAAATCCATCCGCAAACTCTATTATATAAGATACCGTATTACAACTTCTTTTTATTACTCTGTTAGTTCATAGTTGATGAAAAAGTTTGCCACTAAAATCCCGTTTATAAAAACCTCCAAATTTGCAGAAAGTTCATCTAATATATAAAAACCTCCAAATTTGCAGAAAGATAGGTATTATAATGAAATCCATATGTTTTTGATATTTTGTGAAATATATTTTGGGAATATTGTTAGATTTGTCATTTTCCCTTGATTTAACTACTAAACTTTATTATTTAATTTTGTGTAATGTTATATCCTCTTAAAGGCTCAGGTACCATGGCGAAACCACTCGTCAAAGCTGATGTGGCACCTTATTCGACGCCGTCGAGCCTTAGCCGCCATACCGTCGTGGCTCGCCATGAGAAACGTTTGAATGCAATGGTTGTTTATTTTAAATTTCAAACCTTATTTTTATTATTTAATTAAACACCCCCCCCCCCCCCCCCAAAAAAAAAAAAAAAAAAAAAAAAAAAAACCCCTCACTTTATATGAATTTTCACATAAACTAAAATTTAATTAACCCCCCATTAACTAAAATTTTCACACACACAACTCCTTATTTTAAACTTTCACATATATAACTTCTTTTTAAACTCTCTCAACTATCATTTCACAAACTATGGCTACTGAACCAAACAAAGTGTGACGAACTATTCTTAGGCGACTATGGAGGATAACTTGAAGCTGAGGTCGCATTGACGAATAATTTGTTGACCGAGTTGACTCATTATCTTGATCAAATGCGTAGTCGTGGTACGGAAATGACGAGGGTGAATTCGCTGCCACCGGACCAGCCCCTTATCTAGTACGGTTTGCATACTCTCCAAAGGACCATTGCGGCAGATATGTGTAACGCAAACAACTTGGTGGCAGCTAGAGAAGCATTGATGAGAAAGAATAAATCATTAACAATTAAATACCGATTAAAAGCTCAAATCATCTCTTAGTTTTTTTATTTCCTATGCTTATGTTTTTAATTATTTATGTAACGTTTTTAATTTACAAATAAAAGTTGTATTTATTTGAATTAATGGAATTTAGTTTGTTTGGAAAGATGAAAAAGAAAATAAACTTGGTGGTGATTGGGGCCCAAATGGCTAAGTTGAAGTTAGTTGTGAGTGAAGTGGTATTTTGAGGTGTAAGTGTTAAAAGTGAAAAATCTGATGTGACACTCAGTGGGGCCCAAATGGCTAAAAAAAATTAGCCACCACACTTGAGCCTCTTAGAGCGGTGGGTATCGTGAAGCCGCTCGGCTCGTGCCGTTCTCAAAAAGGGCTGTCACGTCAGCAAAACACAGAACGACACCAGAAAACCTTTGGCACCACATTTTGTGCCGTTACCGTTGACACCAAAAAATGTGGTGCCGTTCTCCATTTTTTTTTCATTTACATAAAATAATTCAGATTCAAATAATTTGTATTTTCATTTTCATTTCCGTATCATAGTTTATACTAATCTGTAATTCGTATTTTCAACTTAATGTTTAATGTATATTCACTTTCGTGCCGTTTTATTTCAAGTTACTCTGTTTTGCTAGGTAATACGAAATTTAAATAAAAGTTGCAATACGGAATTTAAATAAAAGTTACAATATGAAGTTTAAACTAACACATACGGGGTTTTTTTGGAAGATATATATAATGAAGCAGAATGAAATGAAGGACAGAGATATAAATATCATCCCACATTTCATTCTGCTTCATATATATATCCTCCAAAAAATCCCGTATGTTAAAACTACATAAAGTTAACTAGTTTTGGTTTAGATTATTTGCCCTGATTCGTGCTTTCGGGCAAGGGAATAAGTCCATTTTCCCGTCAAAATGTTTTTGGTACGAATACGGTAGTTACGCTTCCTGGCTTCCGTGTTGTATGCGTCGAGAACTTTATCCCAAAATGTATTCGAATTCATTTGTTGATCCGCACTCGTATTTGGATTCTCGGATATTTGATTGTAACACTCCTCCAAAAGAGACTCCTCTTTTTGACTCCAAATTCTACTCATTTTGTTCGGAATGAAAGTGAAATGAAAGTGTGTGTGAAGTATAGGTTTTTATAGGGTAATTTTAATTTTAATTTTTTTGTTCTTCAATGCCTCCAAACGGTAATATTACCGTTGCAAAAAGTCCTGCTCTACATTCGAATTTTCGGAAAAAGAAAAGAAAAAAAAAAAAAAAAAAAAAAAGTGAGAGAATGGTGTCGGCTGGCAATTTTGGCGCAACAATGAATGGCTAGTGGTGTGCCGTTCTACGTTTTGGGCTGGTACCTCCCACTCTTAAAAACATTCCTAAATATCTTCCTAGCCCACAAGTTCACATGGGAAACAGTGACCCACTTTATCATCTAGCAATCAATTTACTAGTATAACACATGCTATTAACATAATGTTTAGGAAAGTATCATTTTCCTCTAATCTTTTAACCTGTTAACTTGGTTTTAAACATGTCATGTTAAAGTTGTCGACCAGTCAACCCGAACTCAACACCCGTAATAAACAATGGTACTCGAGCAAAACATTTTACTCAAATCATGAAGCATAATGCAAAACTGGAAGTAAACATCCTTTAAAGGCCAGCGTAGTTCCATTTACAAATGTTTATTAAGTCGGACTAGCCTTTGTACAGCAATTGCCAGTATTATTAGGACTGGAGAAAAAAGAAAAAACACATTTGGTAGAGCTTGACTAGCTGCATCTTCAAGTTCGGTTTCATGAAAAACCTGACAAAATATTATTGTTCTCTACAAATGCATCAACGAAGTTGTCATCCCATGTTATATGTATAGAACCGCTTAAGCTCATAACCTCCAACATCACAATTTTCTGCAAAGAACCAAATAGTTTCTTAAATAACTAACTGAAACATCAAAAGAAATGTGAATATTATAATACAGATTCCATCAAAAACATGATGGTAGTAATATTTATCTTAAATAACTAGAACTGAAACATCACAAGAAATGTGAATATTCCCGAATATATAAAAAAAAGGATATTCTCAGTTTGGCCCATTTTGACCCGTTCCCTTCTTAGCTAAATTTTACTTATTCAGATTACAGCATTTAAAACAATCCAAAATGTAAAAAAACATGGTAGTAAAGACTCAGGCAGCATATTTTATAAGAAACGGGTGCAAACAGGCCGAATGTAAAAAGTTAGCTACACATGAAATGGGTCAAAAGATGCATACCACCGTGGATTCCTATAATGTTATAAATTGTTTCAATCAAATGAAAATTATTTTTTTATTATACAGTTCTTGTAATGGTGATTATTACATTGATTATTTACAAAACACAAAAAGGGACAGAAAAAACAGGTTACCAACTATCAGCATGTCTCGGCTTCCAGGTTCGTACCCAAATAGTTCTGGTATATTGACTTAAAAAACAGAAGCATTACATAGATTTTACTATTTTAGTGGAGTAATAGGCTACTGATAATTCAGTACACCAAAACCTGTTGGCAAAATCTTCCACATTTCGGAGAGCTACATCATAATATCATTCTAAAATACCCATTCCTCATCTCACAAACACTCAAAAGTCGAGAATGAGTATAGACTGTAGATCACAAAAATGGGTTACTGTGCTTGTTAGAAACAGATACTCTACATCTAACTTGAAATGCAAAACCACTGAAATGAGGCAAGGATTTTTCAAAATCCAAATTATCATGGAATTTTAATCCTATCACTTTGCTAACCAAATACCTAATAGAATTGGATATCTGCATTTCCAATCCAATTCCATCATAATCCCACAAACCAAACACCCTCTTTGGGATAAACCATTAAACAATCAAAATGGAATACATTACTAGTAGAGAAGGCAAATACAATAACTCAAACCAACAAGGAGGATCAACTAAAAATATCCAAATTGAGAGTTACTCGTTGATACAATGTCAAATGTAGACAAACCAAAATGAGTATAATCACTGTTACGAGTCAAAAGTACAACTCTCTTAGATACAGCTTCTATATAACTATCTTTTCCACCATAAACATTGTCACTTATGAATGATATCTAACAAAACTCTACACCCCTCTCCTCTGTTTGTATGCACTTTCACGTTCAGTACCCAAAAACAAGAAAATGGCTGTGACCCCACATCCATTCTTGAATTCTAAGTTCTAACTGCAAGCTCCTAGAACATCTTAGTAATGTGCTAGTATTGCTGACTTACGTCTATTATCATCAGTAAACTTTGTTATTAGGTACGTAAGAGTGCCCTCCTTTTTTTCAAAGCTAGCTTCAAAATGGGTTTCAGTTTAACAGCAAACAGTATAACCAAGTACCAAAGTAGTTAGAGTTGGTAGTAGAAGTGTGAAAGATAGGATTTAAGCATATAATTTGTGCAGTGAAAGGACAACATTGCATATGAAAATCATACCTGAATTAGAGAGTAGGATCACACCTAGCAAAAGATGCAATAAACGGAAAGCAGCTTTCACGAGGGCTATCAATCAGTGTGTGGACAGTCTTTAACACGGTCTTGTATTGTAAAACCTTTCCATCTAATTTAATAACCATAAAAGAATCCTCTTCTCTTTCTCCAAAAAAAAACAAAACAAAGAGATGAACGTATACTCCAAGTTCGAGGAAATGGCATCATAATGTCATTAAGGTTAACATGGTACTTCACCGACCATTCAGAGCACCCATTCCTCATCTCGTAAATATTCAACTGCTGGGGAAAAGTATCTTCCCTACAAGAAAGAAGCAAACAACCAGAAGACTCCAACAATTTGCAATCATGAACCACATTACCATTAGAAGTTACAGGAAGTTGTATGGGTGTTAAAACCGGATGCTCATTTAGAAAATCTAACTTGAAATGCTTAGGCTGCTCAGATTGAGCAATGAGCCAATGAATGGCACCATTCCAATATACTCCATGCTCAAAACCTTGAAAACTTAGGATGCGAAAGTGTTCACGACAAACACTCCAATTACCTTTACGAATCCGGCACGCGGATATACTTTCCGAAGAGTAAGTTTGTAACTGAATGGAAAAACTAAGTCCATCATCATGGACGACTCCGGCATAAATAACTTTGTAGTGAGGTGATTTTGTAGGATCAAAAACCATTCTTATACCGTAAGGAGCAAAATCAATTAGTCCATGTGGTTGTGGAAACATCTTATACTGATTAATGGATGGATTGCATACATAATATTCTTCATGACGAGAGTGACTGATACGACACAAAAACAAACCATTACAAGACTGCAAAATATCAGCATTACGACCTGCATTGGAGCCAAAAGTGAAGGCAGTTGATCTTTTGGATGGAATGCGGCTATCAAACGACATGAAATCATATTCAGGCACGAGCGGGTTGCGCATAGGAATCTTGAGAAAGAGTCCACAAGGAGGATGGAGGTTGGGGTTCGTGCTCCGGTGACGAAGAACGAAATCAGGGGATGTGATAAGAGATAACCAGCGTTTGGATACGGATTTAAAGAGAAAAACTGAGAGTACGGGTAATCGGAGTAAGATTTCAATTAAAAGGTCGTCAATGGACACAACTGCATAAACGGATGAGGGGATTTCACTTGTCTCCGTGAGAGGGTTTTTGGATGCTCTCACATTATCCATAACCTCCGACGAACTTGCGGCGATTGCTTCCATCGAACCGGTTGTAAATTAAACCCCTAATATAAAAAAAACACAACCTTAGAACCAATGCATATACACGCTATTAAGTCACAATTATGACATCACAATATTTTTATAGTGGATTTCATTCGCAACAATTATCTCGTACCATTCTACCAAACACCCCTATTAACACTATCAAAAAAAACAAAACAAAACTTGTAGCTAATGTTTTAATCAATAAGCATAAAAAAATAGTAAAAAATCAGACTATTCCAGTAGAAAACAAAATGTACGACAGTGACGGGAGACCACCGTGATTCAGCGGGACGGACGGCTGTGAATGATCGGAAGAAATGAAACCTGAGGGAAATTGTACGGATGAAATTTGGGGTTTTAGTGAGTGCGTATTTTTCACTATTTGAGTTAGTGTGTAACTTATGGGGAATGTTTTAAAACCCGGATTTTAAGTTGACCCAGTCAAGTGGCCGGTTACCGGTTCAATTGATTGGATTGTCGAGTCGAACCGGTTTTGTGCTAAAAAAGAGAAGTACCTTTATGCAAAGTGTAAAAAAAATAGAGCAGTAACATTGACAAGAACTATCATGTAAATTATTGTATATTCATAGAAATTGTCATTTCTATTTGCACACTATATAAAAGACATACTTTATATTTGCTACAATAGTACCGATATGATCATATCATCCCATCACTTAAACCAAGCTTTCCTCCAAAGAAAAGGTCACAAAAGCAAACACTCTCACACACGCGCAGACATATCATCATTTTCAGTAACAACCACTGACATATATTACACTTCGCCGGAGTACAAGAAACCGGAGCCGTAATCAGTCGTTCTTCAATAATATAAGTATGCGTATGGTTCAGTAAGATAGCCAACATGTCCTATTACATTATTTACTTACATGGTTCTTGTTCTTTTCCTTTTCTAAATATCGAATCGTCCGATTTTTGGTCCGACAGTTCGACCCGGGTCGACCAAAACCCGACGGTTCAAACCGGTTTAAACTGCATCAAAAATCTGGCTTACACCGGACCGTCCAACACTCCGGTTCGCGGTTCAACAGGTTCAACCGTCCGGGTCGAACCGGTTTTTAAAACATTGCTTATGGGACAAGGTGAAAGTAATTTAAAGTTTGGAAGGATTTCATACATACTCATCTATTCTAAAATAATGTATAGTTTCGACTTTTTGAAGTATTTCTCTTTCAATTTTTACATTAACTTTTTTCTTTTGTTATATAATAATTGATGCAATATAATGAATTTGATTTAAATGTATTTACTGGTATAATTTCATCAACTATTATATAATACAAATAAAAATATTTAATGTTAAAATAAAATAAAAATTCAAAATGTCATAACTGAACGTTTATTTTGAGACGGAGAAAGTAATAAATTATGCTTATATCAGACAATAGGTGTTCACATTATATTTTAATTAATAAAATATATTTTAATCAGTAAAAATAATATTTTATTTATTAAAAGTATCGTTAATGGGTTTTCTTAAAACTTTATGCATTTCTCAAAGTAGAAAGTTACATATATATCCTCCTTAACCAAAAATATATCAAATACATGTACAACTTAACAAGAAATTTACATATATATCCTCCTTAACCAAAATATATCAAATACATTCAAGTCTCTAATTTATCGTTTAGAAACGTCATCCGAATTCCCACATCACTTTTTTTAGACTTGTGTGCCATCAGAGAATGATGGCAATGGGGCTGGGAATTTCAAGGATCGTATTTCTCATCCATATCTCCGTTTCCCACTCTTCATCCCCATCCCTGCCCCAATACCCACCGGAAAATATTTTTACATCACCATCCCCGTCCCCAACGGGGATCAGGGATCACCACGGGGGTTCGGGTATTTTCCATCTTTATCAAAAAAAAAAAAAAAAGAAAAAGAAAAAAAAAGAAAAAAAAAAAAAAAAAAAAAAACACACACACAAACTCATCAAAAATATAAAGAATTTAACTTATTAAGTGTCTCAAGAAACGTGCATTTTGAGACTATATAAAAATAACGTGCATTGTACGTGAGTATTAAAACAAAATTTGGTTAAGTAATACATAATAAGTTTAGGGTTCTTTCTAGAACCTGTTTTAGTGACAGAACTTGCAAAACTCCATCTAAATCGTTAAAAACATGATAAATGGATAAAATAGTGTTGTATTTATGTAATTAAAAAAAGTAAAGTTCTGTATTACAGATGACGACAATTTTAGTTTTGAATTACTTTATGCAATAACAAGGTAACTCATAAAAATTGTAGATTACTCACGTAATGTTGTAAATGAACCAAAAAGACCAAAAAGAGTAAGCAAAGCGATGATACAAGTTTAATGTAAATGAACCAAAAAGACCCGCTCACTATTACGAGTCACAAATAATGACTTTCTTACTAACAACTCCTCATAAATATTTTTATTTGTGCCATAACCATGGTCAACTACGAATGATATATGACACCACGTCTCGTTCCTTCATTGCATGTACCTTCATGTTTAGACCTGAAATACATTTACTCAGTAAGCTTAGTACTTGTGAGTTGATAACTCATACACATTTGGAAATCAACAATAACAATACTTAAAAAACTTGCAGGTGCTTCTACATCTATAACTCTTACACACGTTTGACTCTAAAGAGGTGATATTGATCCTCAATGAGTGATCAGTGGATGAAACAACTCTTTATGCATAGACAAAGTGCAACGTTTTCTTTGAAGTTGGACTATGGAGCAACCCAACCATCATATATGCTACAATATTCAAGAAAACACACCCAACCTCAGTCTTTAAACTAAAATCCACATTAATTCTAACACAGTACACTACTATAGGTATTTACCATGGCTTTATTTCGAGGGTGTTTGATGAGGCGAAAAATGAACCGTTTTTAGGGGGTCATTTAAGCCGGAATTGGAATTTATTTGATCATATATTGCCCTAAATCGTTCCTTTTGTGATTTTAGGTACTTTGGGAGTGAATTCTGGAAAAAGAAGCATTTTGGACGTTTTTGGAGCATAAAAGTGAAGAAAACAACAAAGACTTAATTTTCCTTGCTGAGAACAGTACCTAATGGTGTCAAGAAGGATTTTTTGACGGCGTCAAGAGCAAAATGGATGACGACCCAGAGAAAACGTGACGGCGTCAGAAGTAGGGCGTCAAGAGTAAATTTGGTGACGGCCTGGAGTAGAATTACACATGACTGCGTCACCCATGGATCTAGGCAGTCCGAGAACTTTATTGGCGATGAGATGACGATGTCAGATTTTTCCTCTTGACGCCGTCACCTCACAGAATCTATATATACTTTCTATTTCTCATTCATTAAGAGAGGAACTTGTGTGGAGAATTCTAGGGCTGAACCTAATAAACCCTAGGTCGTTTGTAACAGTATTTTCAAGGGTTTTCACCCCTTGAAACCCTTTATGTTCAATTAAGATAAGTTTTCTTTCAATTCATTCAATATGTCTATGTGTTGTTTGAATATATCTTATGCTTATCTTGATTATAACATGTTATGCTAGATCTTTTATGTGTTTGCTTAGATGTAATGAAACCTAGATGTTGATTATAGGTTGATTGCTTGTTTATAGTTGTAATGGATGAATGATTTCAATGTTAGGCTTAAGAAAACTGGCAGATCTCCATTGTGTAACTTGCTTGAACGTCTTAAGAAACATGAACCGATGTGTACTAGGTTTTTATGATTGTATTTAATGCATGAGCGAATTCTAGTGATCCCATGTTAGGAGCTTCTTAGCCGGCTCGACATAGGAGTGAAGTAGGAGCTTATAGGATTGGGGAAGTAAGTACGCCACCCCATGAATGGTATTAAGGAATACAATCCGTCATCCACGCAATTGTAACAAGTAATTAACCTGTAAAAGATATCTAGGGAGTAGTGAAATCTAAGTAAACACAATTCTCCCATATATTGCTCACACCACTACCTTAATTTAGTTTATTTCCATTTTGTTATTTTATTTTGATTGCATCTGTAGTTATTGGGTTAGTTGACTAGCAACTAATTCCGCCCATTCTTCCAAAAACCGAGACTTTTATTTGCTTTTATAAAATAAAAAAAATACAAAAAGAATCATCCCTCGCCTCTAGACCTAGTTTTTAGGCTTTCTAATTCTAGCGACACTATTCCTGAGTTGAACGATCAATCCCCCGGTACTTGTCACTATACTATACTACAACGATCAGGTACACTGCCTGGTGGGGGTTGTAAGCTTCTCGAGATCCCTCGAGAGGTAAAGCCTGGTGCAATTCTCACGCATCAAGTTTTTTGCACCGCAGCCCTGAGAATAGTTATTGTCTAGGTTAGAATTTCTTTTTATTAGGTCTACTTGCTAGATTCCTTTCTAGTAAGATTTTATTTTTATTTTTTAGGTTTTCTTTAGTCTATCTTATTTCTTCGTGTCTTTGTTCATAATCTTTACCATCCGACATCATGGAAGGTGGTAATATCTTTGAACCCATCAACCCACCACAACAAGACCACCCACAAAACCCACCACTAGCTAACCAACCTCTTAGGCCCCGAACCCTAGGAGAGTATTCCCGACCTAGCCACCAAGGCCACCGAAACACCATTGAGCTCACCCAAGGAGTCAATGTGTCTCCCTTGCGATCCGACACCATCCGGTTGGTGCAAAGCGGATGTGCATTCCATGGACTTTGTTCCGAAGATCCTAATCAACATCTCAAGGACTTCCTCAAAATCGTAGATTCCATAGACCTAGATGTTGCAACTAGAGAGACGACCCGATTACGCCTATTCTCTACATGATCAAACTAGTCAATGGCTTGAACGTTTACCCGCGGGATCCATCACCTCATAGGATGATCTCACCACTCGTTTCCTTGCTCAATTTTTCCCACCGGGGAAAACTACCAAGCTTAGAAATGATATCTTGATGTTCCAACAACGTCAAGGTGAAACTCTATATGAAGCATGGACTCGTTTCAAGGACTTACTCCAAAAAGTCCCTCATCATGGCATAGACCTTTGGCTCCAAGTCCAAATCTTCTATGACCATATCGATCTCTCCACAAGGCGAACCATTGACCAATCGGCCGGTGGCAAGCTACGTGATCTAAGTGCGGAAGAATCATGGGAACTCATAGAAGATCTTGCTCTCTATGACAACGAAAGTTGAAATGATCCCCGTGATTTGAACAAAACGGTCAAGGCAATATCTTTGCCTTCGAACAATTCTAGCACTCCCGACCGTAGGATCATGGAACTTGAGGATCAAGTCAAGTTTCTCATGAAATCTTACGAAGCTCCTAAGCCTTCAAGCCAAGTGTACAAAATCACTTCTTCATGCGAATTATGTAGTGGTTCCCATGACACTCGTGATTGTGTGGAACTCCCCGGAACAGCTTTTGCGGACTACGCATCCTCCCGTACCGACAAAGCGGGAGATAAGTGGTACACTTTCAAACCCGAGCCAAACCCTTATGGTGATTTCTATAACCCTGCTTGGAAAAATCACCCAAACCTTAGGTGGAAACAAAGCCAAAACAATTCTTCCAATCCGCCTAATCGTTACCAACCAAACAGTCCACCCTCCAACCGTACTTTCAACAACAATCCTTCTAATAACTATAGTAGTACCAACAATCTCGAAGGATTGATGTCCAAATTTATGGCATCTCAAGAAGCTCGCATATCTAAGTTTGAAGCCGATTTCAAACAAAAGCAAAGTGAGATGACCACCAAAATTGACACATTGTTGAAAGTTCTCAATGACCGAGAAATGGGAGCACTCCCAAGCGACATGGTCAAGAACCCGAAACTAAATGTTAATTCCATATAATCAGTTTTGTCACCCACTTCTTGTCCGCAATACTACTCGGTTAAATCAACGAGCACGTGTTTCAAACAAAACCAAATTCTTCAAAAGGACCAATCAAATAAAACACCCGATACAAAACCGGTCAAAAGCATAGTTGAAACACCTCCTACACAAGACCTTGACGATGAATTCAAGGAGCTTCACCTTGAACGTCCCGTCATTGATGTCTTAGCCCGTGCTCCCTAGTATAGTTCCCTCCTAGAAAAATATGAGAAATTTAAACTAGGTAAAAATGGGACCGCCTTCGTTTAAAACAAGTTGCCTAAAAAGCTTGATGATCCGGGTATATTTGTTTTGCCTTGTAAGATAGGAAGATCCGAAGCTTTTGACACACTAGCCGATTTAGGGTCCAGCCTCAACTTGATTCCTTTATCCCTTTTCACCACTCTCAAGCTAGGGAAGTTAGAGGAGACGGAGGTATTAATTGGTCTAGCGGATGGGAGTATTGCCCGCCCGGTTGGGATGATTAAGGATGTAGTCGTTCACGTAGGGAAGTTAACTATTTTAGCGGATTTCCACGTCCTTGATATGGTTAGTGATACTACATGCCCTTTATTAGTAGGAAGAGGATTTTTCGCACCCGCTAACGCCATGATAGATTGTAAGGAGTCTAAGATAGCGGTAGGTGAGGGCGATACTTGGTCGGTATATGATGTTAAGAAACATAGCTATGATTGTGAGGATGAACCGACACCACATTGGGTAGAGATGAATAGGAGACCATCTAGATATGGACCTTGGATAGAAAAAACTTTATAGGACCCCAACGCCCATTCTATCTAGAAAAATATTTCATCGATAAGACACATTCAGTGGAACAACTCATAGCTAGAGATGAAGAGCTAGATCCTTTTGAGAACCCCCTAGTCTTTAGGAAAATGATTGAGTTCTTAAGCGTAATGCCTATTAATATAGAGATGAACAAGTGAAAAAGAGAGGGGATAAGTGTAAATGGAGGTGGGACAAGCCACCTAAGGAAGGTGACGGATCATGGCATATGAAGATGATTTTGTATGATCCGGATGGAGAAAAATTTGAAAGGTCATACCTTACTAAGAAAACTGATAGGAAGTTGAAACCTAAGTTTGATCCCAAAGATATCCTCAATGAGGAACTCACCCATGTCACGTAGTAACCCATGACCTTGAGTCTAGCTACAAGACTCGTAAATAAAGAAAAGCGCTTCTTGGGAGGCAACCCATGCTTTGTGTGATTTTTATTTTATTTGATTGTTATTTTTTTTCCGTATGCATGCTTTATTTTTATTGTTGGTAGATCATGTTTCAAACTAAAATGGTGAAAATACTTTATTTTGTTGTTTGGTTTAGTCTTAACTTCATCCAAAGGTGTTTCGCAAAAGATAAGTGTAAGGGGAAACCCTAAATGTGTTTTTAAGAAACAAACTTGATCATGATTCTCCACAATATTAAGTGAACATGTATATTCGTATTTGTTAGAGTCAAATGCTTGTATCGAGTCATAATGATGTTTTGCAGGATTTTCCAGGAAGTAGGACAAAGTTTTTTCAGAAATTTTCCGGAAACTTAATATAAGAATTTCTGCAGGTCACTTCTGACGGCGTCAGGAAGAAATTCCTGACGGCGTCATGTGTAAAATTCTGGAAATTTTGCTAGTTTTGTTTTTCTAACGGAGTCTTAAAGTTTGTAACACCCCAAAATTTGATTAAACAGTGGAAGTCTAATCGGGGTCATTACAGTTTAGTACACAGTCATACTCATAGAAAACAATTTAAAAGATAGTCAATATCATTCCATGAAAACTCAAATATTCAGAGTTACAAACATTTTTCCAAAATGTTAATTGTTTAGCAATATGATGAGGCGAAAAATGATCCGTTTTTAGGGGGTCATTTAAGCCTGAATCTGAATTTATTTGATCAAATATTGCCCTAAATCGTTCCTTTTGTGATTTTAGGTACTTGGAGAGTGAATTCTGGAAAAGAAGCCATTTTGGACGTTTTTGGAGCATAAAAGTGAAGAAAACGACAAAGTCTCAATTTTCCATGCTGGGAACAGTAGGTGACGGCGTCAAGAGTAATTTCCTGACGGCGTCAAACCTCAATAATAAAATCCGAGAGTTCATGAAGGCGTCAAGAGTTTTCCTGACGGCGTCAAAACCCTAAGAATTAAAATCCGTAGTTGATGACGGCGTCACACACAGGGCGTCAAGAGTAATTTGTGTGACGGCCTAGGCCTTGACGGCGTCAGAAGTAGATCAAGGCCGTCCGAGGAAGTATTTGGCGGCGAGATGACGGCGTCACACCTTTGTTCTTGACGCCGTCATCCCTATTTTCCTATATATAGTTTTCTAGTTTTTCACATTTAAAGAGAGGAGTTTTGGGAGAAACCCTAAAGACGATTTTGGTGTAACTTTACAGGTTTTTCAAGGGTTCTAACCCCTTGATACCTTGCATGATTAATCAAGATAAGTGTTCTTCTAATTCAATCAATATGTCTATGTGTTGGTTGTCTATATCTTGTTCTTGTCTTAATTCTATCATGCTAGGCTAGATCTCTTTTGTGTTTGCTTAGATCTAATGAAACCTAGATATTGATTATGTGTTGATTACTTGTTTATTCTTGTCTTGGATGAATGATTTATATGTTAGGCTTAAGAAAACTGGCAGATCTCCAAATGGTAACATGCTTGAACGTCTTAAGAAACATGAACCGAGGCGTACTAGGTCTTTATTGGTTGTATTTAATGCATGAGCCACTGTTTACAATCCCTATAGTTGTGCTGGGCATGGTGTAGGAGGAGATAAGAGCTCATAGAATTGGGGAGTTATGTATGCCACCCCATGAATGGTATTAAGGAATACGATCCGTCATCCATGCAATTATAACAAGTAATTAACGTGTAAAAGATATCTTGGGAGTAGTGAAATCTAAGTAAACACATTTTCTCCAATTACTGCTCACAACTTTAGTATAATTTAGCTTATTTACATTTTTAGTATTTTATTTTGATTGCATCTTAGTTTTGGGTTAGTTGAATAGCAACTAATTCCGCCCACTCTTCCAAAACCCGAGATTTTAATTGCTTTCTAAAAAATATAAAAACACAAAAATAATCATCCCTCATCTTTAGAACTAGTAATTAGGCTTTCTAATCCTAGCGACACTATTCCTAAGCTGAACGATCAATCCCCCGGTACTTGTCACTATACTATACTACAACGATCAGGTACACTGCCTGGTGGGGGTTGTAAGCTTCTCGAGATCACTCGAGAGGTAAAGCCTGTTGCGATTCCCACGCACCACAAAAGAAGTGATGAGTTTGTAAAGAATGATATAATTATTAAAATCAGAAGGGAGGTCCTGTGCCCTTTGCCAGCTCCGTGCCGCCATGCTTGCTAATTTCCTGAGATAAACATGCTTAAAAAGTCAACACAAAGGTTGAGTGAATCCATAGTAGTTTAAATAGTAATAGTGTGAACACAAGTCAAGCATTTGAAATAAACAAGCCAAGATAGACAGGTCTTGACTAAATCGGGTGTAATATTGTTCCTAAGCCTCACGAAACGCAAGCCTTAACATTGATTTGACATATCATAAAGATAATAACAATCATCTACACCACAGCGGATGTAAATGACAAGGGGCCCTCGGTGACAGGAAATGTGCCAAATTTCCATAATACCTCGAATATAGCTCACCTCCTGCCAAGTGATCACCTTGACAGAGGCGGGCTGCCATTCCAATAGATCTATCAACTATATTCGCGCTCACTCGCAAGTGATTAAGGTTCGTGATATGAGGGACTTGTAGCACGGGTGTCAACTTAGGCAATATCAGGTGATAACAGCATACAGAAAAGTACTTGTGTTCGATTTATAGCATGTATCTCCCCACGGGGTTTAAAAACAATTAAAAATATGGGACCATGAACTCACCTGAAAGGTGCGTAATCACAACGGTGCTCAAAGTGATGGTGTATTGCTATGATAAGCAATGAAATTCCTCCGACTTGCGACCTATAAATATATTGTAATCGGTGTTTTAGATTCGTGTCGTAAATGACATGTGATATGTCTCGTGTGCGGTGATATCCGTTCGGGTGTTTTAATATATTCCAAAATAACTTCACGTAGTTATTTGTATCGTGTCACGAACCGGTGTTCGATAAATATTAACTCATTTGTGAAAGTAATGTTGTTTAAAAATATTTATAATTAAATATTTTTAGTAAAGTTATATATATTGTAAAGTTACCAAAATATATACACATTTATATATATATAAAATCAATTTATACAAATTAATTAATTATAAAATACCTTGTCATATTTAACCCTTAGCTTTATTAAAGTTACACTTTTTACCCTTTGGTCAAAAATAATTACATTTTAGTCCTTGGCATAGCTTTTACAATTTATTACTTATACTTTGGCCAAATTACAGTTTCTACCCCTTGTTCTTAATTAAAGTCGACAGTTTTACAAGTGGTCCGAAAGTTTGTAATTTTAACACCTTTAGTCCCTTAACGTGGGACGTTTGCAAAAATAGTCCAAATTCTTAGTTTTTGAAAAGTTAAGTTTTGTTTTTATAAAAGTTATCACTTTTATCCTTCTAAATTTATAAAAACTAGTTTTTATAAATTTAATTATCATTTCGAAAATCCTTGTTCAAATCCGAAAATTTCATACGAAAATGTATTGGGCTTTTTAGCCCGGTTCGAGGCCCAAAATGGTTATAGTTTGTTTAAAAATGGTGTTCGACTAGGACTTGGTTTTTGGTCTTGTTTTCGTGGTATAAAACCGTGTAGGGTTTGCATGTTTCGTTGGTTCGATTAAGTGTGAGCCAAAGAATTAGTGTGTCGAAGAAAATATATATATAGTACGCATAAATAACAAATGGCGAGCCCTTTTCCTAAGGGTGTCGAGGTGCGTGGATGATATAGTCATAATTGTGATAAAAGTTTTATACTTAGAAAATGGTGTGTGTCGTGTGATAAGTAACGTGGTATGCATGAAACAATTAACATATGAAATGGAAAAAGGTGAGTAACGACTTACAACACCAAATGGTGGTGGAGAGTCCTTGTGTACGAGGTGAGAGCAAGAAAACAACTAGATCCGTGAGCTCCTCTTCGTCCCAAAACCTTAATTAAACTTGTTATAACCCAACACTTCCTTTTTCCGCTCCCAAGTCCTCCTCGTTTTCCCTCTATGATTCGATTGTAGTAACAAGAGAGTGTAGTGATTTTCTTTGTTGAGAGTTTGTGAGTTTGTGAGGAAAAGTCATTAAATGTGGCTTTTATAGGGGTGGCATGGGTAGTTGAGGGTTTGCTCATGGGAGACATGTTTTCTTGTTGCCATTCGAGGGTAAGCAACCATGTCCCTTGTCATAGCTCTTATGTCAAGTCGAGTTGGGGTAGAAGGAGGCAAAAGAGGGTTGACTTTGGATTAGTTTATGTATAGTTTAGGTTTGTAGGGTATTAAACAAATAAGATTAGGCTCATGTGGTTTATGTGTTGGGGAACATGGGACATTCGACCCTTTGGGTAACAATTCTCTTGGCGTATAAAGCTATGGACCGTGGGTTTGATGGCTTTGGTGGTGGCTCATTGTCGAGTGTTAGCATGGACAAAGAGAGGGTGGTAAAGTTGTGTCGTGTTTGAGGGAACCAAGCAACAAGCATGTGTAGAATTCAAATGTAAAAGGAGTTGATGTTTGCTTCGTGTGGTATTCTACGCCAGGGAAAAAGAAAACATCTTGGAAAGAAACGTACAGCCCAAGTGAAATAAAGATTTTGTGGAGGTGGGCTTGTGAGTAGTCTTGGCCCAAACGAAATAAGAAAACATGTGGGCTTGTGAGTGTTTTGGCCCAAGTGGAATAAGAGTAAAGAAACCGTGTGGGCTTGGGGTGTACTCGGCCCAAAAATAGAGGGGTGTCGGTGTTCGTAAAATTGTGATATTGGTCTCGATATCGGTGTCAGTGTCGGTTCGTGAAAACCTTAATTATTCAAACGGTGTATATATATATATATATATATATATATATATATATATATATATATATATATATATATATATATATATATATATATATATATATATATATATATTCTTGTATATATATATAGTAATAATAATCATGACAGTTAATATATATATATAAGTCTATATATTTATTAATAATTCCTCGGTGTTCAATTTGGGTGTCGGGTCGCAAGTGGGAGTTACCGGTGTTTAACCTCATTGGGTGACATTCAAGAGTGACATTCGGGTGGTATCGGGTGACAAAGCATAATCGGGTGTTAAACCAACGGTGTTCAAAACAATCGGGTGTTCAAACAAACAGTGTCTCATGTAAAAAAATTTCAAATTAGCCCGCAAAAATGGCTTAGTTAAGAATAATGTTGGTAATTAGCATTAATAAATGACCTGGGATTTTAAGGTGTATTACAAAGTTTTTGTTAATTCTTTAGTTTTATAAACTCCAGGAAATCTGCAAACATTCATTCCACAAGCATTATATCTTAATTTGTTTTCTAGGATTTGTTAGCATATATAGATTGCCCCCGATTTTACGCGAGGTTGCCTTGTTTGTTTTCTCAAGTTTAACAGGTTATGTATGACAAGAAGATGATTTATATTCTGGAAGGGAAGCTTTGATTGTTCATTTTCTTGGAGGAAGATCTAACCTTGTTGTCACATTATCCATACCGAGCGAATCAGGGGAGTATTTGATTTCATTCTTTTACCTGTTTTACTTTTACATTCTTTACTTGAACATTGGGGACAATGTTCATCCTAAGTGTAAGGGGGGGGGGGGGGGGGGTAAAATGATGATACCTTATAGATACACTTTTGCTTGAGTTTGTTTTGTTTGATGGTAGATGTGTAATTGATGAGTGTGTAAATACTAATCATTTTTACTTATTCTGAGCTGCCAAAACATCTAAAAACACTCAAAAATGCATCATAATACTGAAAATATCCCAGGAATGTGTTTTATATGTTTCAGATGCAAAATAATCAAAAACAGATGAAAAATGAACAAAGTTTGCATAATTGGCAGTTTCAGTCCCTCATCTTTCAAAAGTTGTCAAATCTAGTCCCTGGCTATTCTAAAAACTTGAAAAAGTCACCAAAGGTCCTTTTGAATCACAAAGTTACATATTTAGTCCTTTGGTACAAAGTTTCACAAAACTGCAAGTTTAGTCCCTCAACTTTGAAAATTGACAAAAATGGTCCCTGGGATATTAAAACTTTGAGAAAACAAATTTTGTCCTTGTACTTCTCATATATGGCAGGAATGGTCCTTGGTTGGCAAGTTTGGTGAAATTACAAAACAGGTCCCTGAAGTTTGGTGAATTGGCAAAATTGGTCCCTGGGGTTTCATAAGTGAAAAAATCAACATTGCTCCGTGTACTATTCAACATTGGCAAGATTGGACCTTGTGAGAACCTTGGAAAAATTACAAGTTCAAACCCTCAAAATTCACCAAATTACAAAATTGGTCCTTGTGTTAATATTACAAACCATACGGACCCTTAATATCAAACATCCCAAACACCAAACCCAATCCATACACCAGCCCACTCCCTACCCTTTTTGTTTTGGCCCAACATACAAAAGCCCACCCTGGTAAATAATACCAGGGTCAAACCCCAGTCAAACAATCCCCTTTCCCACCTTCCTTCACCCCCCAACTTGCAGAACCATCATATCACCACCACCCCACCATCCCTGTCAAATCCACCGCCCAAACCACTCACCCTAATCAACTATCCACCTAATCACCTCAGCATTTAATGCACCACCCCCTTCTTGGCCAATTTCAAAAGCAATTTGCAAAACTATTTTTGGCGTCAAAACACGTGGCAAGCATTGGTAGCACCTCAGTCATCCAAAGGTCAAGATAACAAGTGGGATTTGCTCAGAGGTGTCCAGGGAGCCCTAATTGGTGCCTATAAATAGAAGAGAAGAACAAGAGAAGAGGTATTAGCTTATTTTAGTAATTTTTATGTCGTTTAAGTAATTTTCAAGTTATTATTGTATAATTTAGCTCTCAAATAGTGTAATTACTGTTTTCAGTGTACTCTTAAGGTTTTTCATTAATAAAAATCAAGTTTTAAGTCATATATCAGATTGTGCAATTTTTACTTTTATTTCAAAATTCTTATTAAGCTGTATTGTTGTAATTATTAGATCACATGGACTCTTAGGCTCACTTAAGCTCCCAGAAAGCTTAATTAAGATTTTAGAAACTCTAAAATACAGTTTAGTATCCAACATAAAAAAATATATATAAAAAAGTCAACCAAAGTCAAAGTTGCAGGTTTTATGAAGAATTAAGCTGGAGCAGGGTTAATAGTGGATGGCCCTGGGTTAGTGGTCTTGTGGAAGACCTATAGGATTAGTTTTGTGGTCCTTGGTTCTTGGTGTAAGCAGGATTGCACATTGTAAGCTTTTGAACTCATTTCTAAACTCTATTGTAGCATTGCTTATTTAGCTTATCTGTGTTTGTTTAGTGATAACTAGTAATATTATTGCCTAAAATTAGTAGTTTATTAATCTGTAATCATAGTTGCTTAAGTTTCATAGTTTGACAGTCAACTTAGTATAAATAGTAATCTTAGTCATTTGTTGTTGTTTCCTGTGTTTAAGTGTTCATTCAAGCTTAGTAGATCATATTAAGTCACTTTTGATCTGTTTCATAAGTTCTAAAACCTATTTGCTTCACAAATCAATAAACAGTCCAACTTTAAGGGGTGTTTGGATCTTATTGTTTCTCTGTGTTGAAAAGGTTTCCATTGGTCACAAGTGCTTAGAACATATTCAACTAGTTAATATCAAGTCAGAAACACCAATAAACCTAGTGGTCATTTGTAAAAAAGTCAAAATAGCTCTTGATTCAAGCCTTTTTGTTGTCTGTGAAGAGATTTCAACACAAACCTCATCAAAACCTTTCACAAGTAGTTGTTCTAGCTTGATTAGGTCTTATCATAGCTTAATTTAACTTATTAAGTCATTAGTGATCATTAGAATCTCACAAAAGTCAAAGTTCTAAGTTATTTAATAAATTCAAAATTGTCCTTGTTTCAGAAATCCAAAATTTGGGAGATTTGTTGCAATTTTTGTGTTAAGTTTGAGACCCTGACCTTTTCAGAAATTAATCTTTGTCACCGAGTCTTCAAAGTTCTACAATCAGCTTAATTTTAAGATTTTTACATAAGCTTTTGCAAGAGCTTGTTTAGACCTGCAGGGCAAGTGTATGCCCTGTGCACAGGATTTTGATCACTATTTCAATTGCTTTTGTGACTAAGCTTGTGGACCCCAGTACTTAACCATTGGCTTTTTAGAGAGCTCACCAGCTTATTTTGATATTCCAGTGCTTATTTTGAACCCTAGGTCCCTGGTCCTTAGCTTATTTGTACTCCTAAGTCACCCTGACCAAACACCCACACTGAGTGATCAGTGGTGATCCATCAATTTCATAAGCTCATATCTAGCTTATCTGTGGGACTTAGCTTGTGATTATTGGCTTATTTAGAAGCTTACCAGGTTGGCTTATTGGATCCAAGCTCCATTTGGACTTCCAATCAAGCCTGTGGGCCCCACATAGGGCTGCACATTGGCCTTTTGGCCTGTTTTGGTTTAAGTAACATGCATAAGTACTTATTGTAGTGTACTGGCTTATTCCCTCAGCTTATTTAGTGGATTTAGCTTAATTTAGGTATAAATCAGTATCTTGTAGCTTATTTGAACCATTGCTTTAGCTTTTAGCTTATTCCATAGCTTTTTTACATCACAAAAGTCCATTTTCAAAGTGTTTAAGGGTCTGTGTGGGTTTGGTGATCACACAGAGCTTATTCAAGCTTATTTTCAAAAGTTATTTTGTAAAAAAGTCTTATTTTTGCTTATTAAGTGTTTTTGTAAAAAGAAAATAAATAAAATAAAATAAATAAAAAAGGTGCAAAAAGTGGGGTTCGAACCTGGGACCTCAGCCTCACAACAGACACAACACAACACCCCCTTCTAATTGCTCTGGGGCGCCAGTTCCACTCATACTTGCATAATTAATATACTTAAGGTAGTTTTAGTATATTGTGCTTATTTAGGTCATTTTGCTTATTCCAACTTATCTGGATAAGCTGTTGTGCCCAGTTTATTTTTCCTAGCCTCTTTGTTACTTAATATAATTCTCATAATTTTTCCATATTTTTCACTGTTCATTTAGTAATTTTTAGATTTAATTTTAATTAAATTAGTTTAAATTAAAAAGTAAAAAAAAAAATAGATTTAGTGCTTAAATTTTATCCCGGATAACTTTTTATAACTTTTTTAAGTTTTATAAGTTATTAAACCTCTGTAAAAATTAGTGTTGCAATTTTCACTTTCCATTTGCTACTTTTTACATTTAATTTAGTTAAACTAGCCTTTAAATAATAATTAAGTGATTAATTCATAAATAGCTTAAAAATTAGTTGTAAACTTATTTTTATAATTTTTTAGGATTCCTGAGATGGTTAAGTAGATTTGTAAATTTTTCTATAATTTTCTAAACATTTTTAGTATAATTACTAATTTAAAATAGTTTAAATAGTTTTATTAAAATTATTAGTATTTAATTAATAGAAAATCCACAAAAAGACAAAAACACATATTTTTAATTTTTAATCTTATTTTAAGTCATTTTAGATTTCTAGAAATTAATTTTTCAATTTTCTAGTTTAAATTTGTATTATTAAGTTTTTAAAGTTAATTAGTTTTAATTAAATAGTTAAATAGTTTTATTTAAATAATTAAATAATAAAAAATTCAAAAAATAATTTTCTTTTTAATCTCATTTTCTTTTAATTCTAAGTTTGTAAAAATTTTCATTTGCACCCCCTGTAGTTGTTAAATTGTTAAATCTCACGTTTCTTTGTCTGTAATCTGATTTCCAATTTGTGTTTGTGTGATTATATCTGTATATCTGTTATTGTTAATATTATTTCAAATTGTTCAAATACCAAGCAATCAGTAGCATAATCACTTCTCAATCATCTTTGGCTACTGTCCTCAGTGCCACTCATTCTCATAAACGTTTTCAAACACCATTGCAATCTCGCTGGGACATAACAACCCGGGGAAACACTATACTATCCACGGAGAATTGGCCAAAGCTGTTTTTGACTTGTTGACCTTGGTCAATAATATCTGACGGTTTAGCCTCAATCAAAATTTGGCGCCTCTGCCGGGGAGGTTGTTGCGTGTTTTAAAATCGTTTTAATTTTAGTGGTTTTCAAAACCCTCCCTGTACAAATTTCACCACTTTTATAAAAAGTTTTTGTAAAAATATCAGTCATATAAAAAAAATCAAAAACAACAAAACAAATCGTGAAGTTAAATTACTTCGGTTTCTTTAAGATTACAACCTACACAGGTGGAATACAGAAGTTTTGACATTAAATTGCGAACTGAAGAGAGATCCATTCTTCTCTCCTGCCACCCTGCGAGTAATTTTAAATAGGTCGATTTTGGTTAACGAATCGATACCAAAAATATTTCCCAAAATTTTTTGCACACACACCCAAAAGCCCAAAAACAATTTTTTTGTTAATAAATACATAAAATCTTACCACCGCAAACCAAGGCAGAACACCTACCAACTGGGGGTGTGAACATAATAAGTTCCCAAACTAAAGATTAAAACTTGCCATTGTATCCTTGTGAGTGGTGTACCTTTTTCAAAGAAGTCATTCACTTGTGATTATTGGTTTAAGTTCCCTGTTGTTATGCCTCGAATTTGTTTTGAAAAATTGTTTTTAGTGCATGCGCACTCGTTCACAAACAAAGCATAAAAATCAGAAAAACGTACCCGAGTTACGTACTGTTATTGAAGAACCAAAAACAGAAATGGACGACGGGCCACCACCACCCCCTGACCCTCCCAAGGATGAGCCAGCTCCCGATCTCCGAACGATGGAGGAGTTGTGCCAGCCTACCATGCAAGGGAGGGGCGGACCTATTGCACCACTCACTATTGATGCTACGGACTTTGGCCTCAAGTACCACATAATCCAACAAGTCCAAAATTCGTGTCAATTTCACAGATTACCGGGTGACGATGCTAACAAGCATCTTGATAAATACCTTACCGTCACCCAAAGCATGAAACAGCACGGTGTCACCGATGATGCCCTCCGTTTATATCTCTTCCCCTATTCTCTCACCCATCATGCCACTGCATGGTTTGACCGACTCCCCAAGAATTCTATTCGTACCTTTGATGAAATGGTAACCAAGTTTCTAGCAAAATATTTTCCACCTTCCATGGTTACCAAGTTACGAAATGATATCAGCAACTTCCGGCAGCGTCCCGATGAGTCTCTATTTAAGGCTTGGGAACGTTATAAGCTAGAAATTGATCGGTGCCCTAAACACAATATGTTACAAGTTACCATCATAGATACCTTCTATAATGGTCTGACATTGAGGCACCGGGATATTCTCAATGCTGCTGCTGGTGGGACCTTCATGAAAAGACGTCCCGAAGAATGCTATGATCTAATTGAGAACATGACTGCCCACCATAACTTTTGGGATTCCTCTGCGGAGAGGGATGAGTCGTGTAAATCAGTCATTCCTTCATCATCATCTCCTGAAATAATAGCTCTCACTAAAAAGATGGATGATATCTCTACGGCTATGTTGAGAATGAACCAAACCATGCAGAATCAACAAGTTCAAAATCAACAAGTGAAAGCCGTGGCCCGAAGTTGTGAAACTTGTGGAGGTTTACAACATGGGGGGTAATTCTTACCAACCACAAGGGGACCGTAATCTCTTAAGCTATCGTTCCAACAATTTACTCGGACCTCCCGGTTTTAACCAAAATCAAAACCGTAACTCGAATCAGAATCAGAATCGAGGAGATTTTAACTAAGGTCAAAACTCGAACCAAAATCAAGGTCATTTTAATCAAAACAATTTTCAAAATGGCAATCAAAATCAAGGTTTTCAAGGAAATTTTCAAAGAAACCAAGGTCAAGGGAATTACAATCAGGGTAATTTCAATCAGAGAAATAATTTTTAGGGTAACAACAACCAAAACCAAGGAAATTTTCAAAACAACCGTGTTCAAAATTTTCCTAACCAAAATCAAAACGTTGTTCAACCCTCGTCTTCCTCCGATGAAGTGTTAAAACAATTCATGAAAGAACAAGAGGAAACAAATCGGTTATTGATCAGAAAGATCTCTGAACTTCAGAAGTCTTTAAATGATCGACCCTCGGGCCCGGGTACACTACCGAGCAACACGATCGCTATCCCGAGGGGCGATGTCAAAGCGATCACGACCCGAAGTGGAGTATCATACAATGGAACCACAGCTCCCTCTACCTCTTCTTCTCCTACCAAGGTAGCGGAACGTGAACCTAAGGTTACCACGGACACTGTACTTCCTACTAATAACAGAGGTACCAACAACGTCCACCCTCAAGTTGTCCCGGTCCCGACTTGCAAGTCAAAAGTTGTATTTGATCCTCTGGAAAGTTCTGATGAAATTCCAAAGAACAATCCCAAGCCTTCAATTCCATATCCTTCACGTTTGAATGATCAAAAGATCCGCAAAAAAGCTAATCATCAGATGGAAAAATTTTACCAAATTTTCCAAGAGTTACATTTTGATATTAGCTTCGCAGATGCTCTTCTTCTAATGCCTAAATTTGCTTCCACAATCAAAAATCTGATAAGCAATAAGGAAAAACTGTGTGAGATGACTAAAACTTCACTGAACGAGCACTGCTCAGCAGTGCTCTTGAAAAAGCTTCCCGAAAAGCTTGGATATCCCGGGAAATTTCTCATTCCTTGCATTTTCCCGGGGATGGTTGAATGCTTTGCCTTGGCCGATCTTGGTGCAAGCACTAACCTTATGCCTCACTCAGTCTGGAAGAAACTCTCTCTTCCTGCTCTCACTCCTACCTGCATGACTCTCGAGCTTGCAGACCGTACTATATCTCGTCGTCTCGGCATTGCCGAAGATATCTTCGTGAAAGTAGGATAGTTCCATTTTCCGGCAGATTTCATGATTGTGGATTTCGATGCGGACCCAAGAGTTCCTCTCAATCTCGGGAGGGGTTTCTTAAGAATGGGTCGTGCTCTAATCGATGTTTTCGAAGAAGAAATCACTTTGCGTGTTGGTGGTGAAGCCATCACATTCAATCTTGATCAGACTTCAAGATAGTCCTCCAACTATGACGCTGAAATGGTAAACCGAATTGACATCATCGATGTTGCGTCAGAGGAGTATTCTCAAGAGGTCCTCGGTTTCTCATCAAGTGGCAGTACCACTCTTTCTTCTGAGCCTATCATATCCGACTCTTCCCCTTCTCTCACTCCGTTTGAGGGAAGTGACTTCCTTTTGGAAGAGGTCGAGGCTTTTCTTGCTCAGGATAGCTCAATCTCTCATTAGATTGAAGAAAACTATCTTGACCCGGAGGGGGATATTCTTCTTCTTGAAAGATTGTTAAATTACGATCCTTCACCCTCTCCGTCTCCAAAACAACTTCATAAAGCGGAAATTAAGTTTATTGAAAAAACTAAAGAATTTCTCGAGGTCGAGCTCAAGGACTTGCCTCCTCATCTTGAGTATGCATTTTTGGAGGGTGATGATAAATTACCCGTCATTATTGCTAAAGACTTAAAAGATGAGGAAAGGGCTGCACTCCTAAAGGTTCTTAAGTCACACAAGCAAGCAATTGCTTGGAAACTCTCCGACATTAAGGGTATTAGCCCGGACTTTTGTACACACAAAATCTTAATGGAGGATGACTTTAAGCCAGCATTGCAACAACAGAGAAGGGTAAATCCCAAAATCCATGAAGTTATCAAACAAGAGGTTCTAAAACTTCTTGATGCGGGATTGATTTACCCTATATCTAACAGTCCTTGGGTAAGCCCAATTCATTGCGTTCCTAAAAAGGGTGGCATAACCGTTGTCACCAACGAGGAAAAGGAATTGATTCCAACTCGTTTGGTCACGGGTTGGCGAGTATGTATTGACTATCGTAAGTTGAATGAAGCCACCCGTAAAGACCATTTTCCTCTACCTTTTATGCACCAGATGCTCGAAAGACTAGCGGGGAATGAATACTACTGTTTCCTCGATGGTTTCTCGGGTTACTTCCAAATCCCCATTGATCCACAGGATCAAGAGAAAACTACCTTCACATGCCCCTACGGAACTTTTGCTTACAGACGTATGCCCTTCGGCTTATGTAATGCACCAGGCACGTTCCAAAGGTGAATGATGTCAATCTTTTCCGAAATGATCGGGAAAACCATGGAGGTATTTATGGATGACTTTTCAGTCATCGGGGATTCATTCCAGTCTTGTCTCTCCCACTTGGAACAGATGCTAAAACGTTGTAATGAAATGAACTTGAGTCTCAACTGGGAGAAGAACCATTTTATGGTTAAAGAGGGCATTGTCCTCGGCCATAAAATTTCAAAAAATGGGATTGAGGTTGACAAAGCCAAAATTGACATCATTGCTAAATTACCTCATCCCACTACCGTTAAAGGTGTTTGGAGCTTTTTGGGTCATGCCGGCTTCTATCGTAGGTTTATCCAAGATTTCTCTAAAATTGCCCGGCCTATGACCTATCTCCTCGAGAAGGATGCTCCTTTTATCTTCTCTCCTGAGTGCATCGAAGCTTTTGAAACCTTAAAGAAAATGCTTATTGAGGCACCGATTCTTGTTGCCCCCGATTGGGACCTACCTTTTGAGCTTATGTGCGATGCTAGTGCTTTTGCCATAGGTGCGGTCTTGGGGCAACGAAAATCAAAATACTTTCAGCCTATACACTACGCAAGCAAAACTATGACCGAGGCTCAGAGTCATTACCCCACCACTGAAAAAGAACTATTAGCTGTGGTGTATGCCTTTGAAAAATTCCGGCCATACTTGATACTGACCAAATGCGTAGTGTATACGGATCACTCGGCTTTGAAGTACCTATTTGCAAAACAAGATGCAAAGCCGAGGCTACTCTGATGAGGCGAAAAATGAACCACTTTTAGGGGGTCATTTAAGCCCGGAATTGAATTTATTTGATCAAATATTACCCTAAATCGTTCCTTTTGTGATTTTAGGTACTTTGGGAATGAATTCTGGAAAAGGAAGCAATTCGGATGTTTTTGGAGCATAAAAGTGAAGAAAACGCCCAAGACTTAATTTTCCAAGCTGAGAACAGTATCTGACGGCGTCAAGAGGAAAACCATGACGGCGTCAAGAGTAAAAACCATGACGACCCAGTGCAAACCTGATGGCGTCACAACAAGGGCGTCAAGAGTTAAAATGGTGACGGCCTGCATAAGGTGAATACATGACGGCGTCAGACCCAGATCTAGGCAGTCTGAGAAACTATTTGGCGGCGTGAGACATTTGTTCTTGACGCCGTCACCTATCAAAATCTATATATAGTTTTCTATTTTTCATTCATTAGAGGAGGAACTTGTGTGGAGAAAACTAGGGCCGAACTTTGTAAACCCTAGGTCATATTTTACAGTGTTTTCAAGGGTTTTCACCCCTTGAATCCTTTCATGTTCAATTGAGATAAGTCTTCTCTTAATTCAATCAATATGTCTATGTGTTGTTTGAATATATCTTATGCTTATCTTGATTATAACATGTTATGCTAGATCTTTTATGTGTTTGCTTAGATGTAATGAAACCTAGATGTTGATTATAGGTTGATTGCTTGTTTATAGTTGTAATGGATGAATGATTTCAATGTTAGGCTTAAGAAAACTGGCAGATCTCCATTGTGTAACTTGCTTGAACGTCTTAAGAAACATGAACCGATGTGTACTAGGTTTTATGATTGTATTTAATGCATGAGCGAATTCTAGTGATCCCATGTTAGGAGCTTCTTAGCCGGCTCGACATAGGAGTGAAGTAGGAGCTTATAGGATTGGGGAAGTAAGTACGCCACCCCATGAATGGTATTAAGGAATACAATCTGTCATCCACGCAATTGTAACAAGTAATTAACCTGTAAAAGATATCTAGGGAGTAGTGAAATCTAAGTAAACACAATTCTCCCATATATTGCTCACACCACTACCTTAATTTAGTTTATTTCCATTTTACAGTGTTTTCAAGGGTTTTCACCCCTTGAATCCTTTCATGTTCAATTGAGATAAGTCTTCTCTTAATTCAATCAATATGTCTATGTGTTGTTTGAATATATCTTATGCTTGTCTTGATTCCAACATGCTAGGCTAGATCTATCTTGTGTTTGCTTAGATCTAATGAAACCTAGATGTTAATTATGTGTTGATTACTTGTTTATGGTTGTATTGGATGAATGATTTCAATGTTAGGCTTAAGAAAACTGGCAGATCTCCATTGTGTAACATGCTTGAACGTCTTAGGAAACATGAACCGATGTGTACTAGGTTTTATTGGTTGTATTTAATGCATGAGTAAATTCTAATGATCCCATGTTAGGAGCTTCTTAGCCGGCTCGACATAGGAGTGAAGTAGGCGCTTATAGGATTGGGGTAGTAAGTACGCCACCCCATGAATGGTATTAAGGAATACAATCCGTCATCCACGCAACTCTAACAAGTAATTAACGTGTAAAAGATATCTAGGGAGTAGTGAAATCTAAGTAAACACAATTCTCCCATATATTTCTCACAACTTTAGTATAAATTAGTTTATTTTCATTTTTAGTATTTTATTTCGATTGCATTTTAGTATTGGGTTAGTTGACTAGCAACTAATTCCGCCCAACTCCTTCAAACCCGAGATTTTTACTTGCTTTCATAAAAATAAAAAAATACAAAAAGAATCATCCCTCATCTCTAGACATAGTCTTTAGGTTTTCTAATCCTAGCGACACTATTCCTAGCTGAACGATCAATCCCCCGGTACTTGTCATTATACTATACTACATTGATTAGGTACACTGCCTTGTGGGGGTTGTAAGCTTCTCAAGATCCCTTGATAGCTAAAGCCTGGTGCAATCCCTACACATCATACTCCATTGAGTTCTCCTCCTGCAAGAATTTGATATCATTATCCGTGATAAAAAAGGAGCCGAGAACCTTGCTGCTGATCATCTCTCATGATTAGAAAACCCTCACCAGGATGTGTCCGAGAAATAGGAAATAAATGAAACATTTCCTCTCGAGACACTCAATGCGGTTTCTTTTCGCGGTGACTCTTCTACCCCATGGTTTGCCGACTTTGCAAATTACCATGCGGGTAACTTCATCGTGAAGGGGATGACGTCCCAACAGAAAAAGAAATTCTTTAAAGACGTTAAAAATTACTTTTGGGACGACCCCTATCTATTCAAAATCTGTGCCGATCAAGTCATCAGGCGATGTGTTTACGGACAGGAAGCCGCTGATATTATCAAGGCTTGCCATGCTGAGCCCACCGGGGGCCACCATAGTCCTAACTACACCGCCAAAAAGGTGTTTGACTCTGGTTTCTATTGGCCCACAATTTATAAAGATACCCACTAATTAGTCAAAGCTTGTGATGCATGTCAGCGTCACGGGAATATTTCACAAAAGAACGAAATACCACAAAATGCCATTCAAGTTTGTGAAATCTTTGACGTCTTGGGCATTGAATTTGTGGGGCCATTCCTATCTTCTCGTGGAAACAAATACATTCTCGTGGCTGTTGACTATTTGTCAAAATGGGTTGAGGCAAAAGCCTTACCCACCAACGATGCCCGAGTTGTTGTGAAATTCTTGAAATCCCTCTTTGCTCGTTTTGGAACTCCCCGTGCCATCATTAGTGATCACGGTACACACTTTTGCAATGATCAATTCACAAAATTCATGCTTAAATACGGTGTTACTCACCATCTTTCTACCGTGTATCACCCACAAACAAGTGGGCAAGTGGAAGTTTCAAACCGTGGTATTAAACGGATTCTTGAGAGGACCGTAGGTGAAAACCGTGCCTCCTGGTCGGATAAACTAGATGATGCACTCTGGGCCTTCCGTACAGCTTACAAAATACCCATCGGGTGTACTTCTACAAGCTTGTATATGGGAAGGCGTGTCATCTACCGATCGAGCTCGAGCATAAAGCCTATTGGGCCTTGAAACATGCAAACTACGATCTTCATAAAGCGGGTGATCACCGTAAAGTTCAACTCAATGAATTAACGGAACTTCGTGATCAAGCCTACGAGAACTCTTTGATCTACAAAGAAAAGACAAAGAAGATCCACGACTCCAAAATTAAGAACCGCATTTTCAACGTCGGTGACAGGGTCCTTATTTTCAATTCAAGGTTAAAGATCTTCTCGGAGAAATTAAAAACCCGATGGACTGGACCATTCACTGTTGCAAAATTATACCCATACGGGACTGTTGAGTTATCTCAACCCGAAGGTCCTAACTTCAAAGTGAATGATCATTGTTTGAAACACTATTTTGGAGAGGACATACCATCCATGGTTGTCCCGGATCTCTAAACTTTCCCCATGGACCAATAAATTCGGGGATCGAGTCAAGCTAGTGACTCGGTGAACAAAAATTAGCAAAATATGGGTTTTCATCCATACTAACTTCTTTCTACTTTCTACCAAACTAGTGTGGGGGAGTCCCCCATGCTGTTGTATATAAATCTTGAAAAAAAATGCTATTCCCACACTTGCCCAAGTTTCACTAATTTTCAAATCAAAGTTTTTCAAAATATCGGCATAATGGCCGGTACTTTGAATATTGAGGGCAATATTCAGTTCTAGTGGGGGGGGGGGGGGGGGGGAATTCGGGCGAATTTTATCACATTTTTTTACCTTATAAGTGCCATAATACCCCCGTTTTAGCCCAAAAAATTTTTTTTAGTGGAAGTGCTTCGCACTAAACACAACAAATGGTAATTAGTCTACCATGTCTAATTCACACAAAGACTGGCTAATCCAGGAGCAAACGGCTCTTGGTAAAGATATCTCAAAACCGTTGATGGCAGACAATTTGCCAAAAATTGTGTAGGAATCAACTCACCATATCCTTAGTCGTGAAGAGTTGGCTAGTCCAGAAGCAAACGGTTTCTGGTAAAGACAAATCAAATCCGTTGACAGCTGGTGGTTTGCTCAAAATTACATGGTTATCAGGTGGACCATAGTTCTTACTTGAACTGAAACATTTGGCTACTCCATAAGTAATGGCTTTTGGTAAAGAGTTTCAAATCCATTAAGTTTTTCTAAAAAGATTGCTAGGGACTAGCAATGTTTAAGTGTGGGGGATTGATGAGTGTGTAAATACTCATCATTTTTACTTATTCTGAGCTTCCAAAACATCAAAAAACACTCAAAAATGCATCATAATACTGAAAATATCCCAGGAATGTGTTTTATATGTTACAGATGCAAAATAATCAAAAACAGATGAAAAATGAACAAAGTTTGCATAATTAGCAGTTTTAGTCCCTCATCTTTCAAAAGTTGTCAAATCTAGTCCCTGGCTATTATAAAAACTTGAAAAAGTCCCCAAAGGTCCTTTTAAATCACAAAGTTACATATTTAGTCCTTTGGTACAAAGTTTCACAAAATTGCAAGTTTAGTCCCTCAACTTTGAAAATTGACAAAAATGTTCCCTGGGATATTAAAACTTTGAGAAAAACAAATTTTGTCCTTGTACTTCTCATATATGGCAGGAATGGTCCTTGGTTGGCAAGTTTGGTGAAATTACAAAACAGGTCCTTGAAGTTTGGTGAATTGGCAAAATTGGTCCTTGGGGTTTCATAAGTGAAAAAATCAACATTGGTCTGTGTACTATTCAACATTGGCAAGATTGGACCCTGTGAGAACCTTGGAAAAATAACAAGTTCAAACCCTCAAAATTCACCAAATTACAAAATTGGTCCTTGTGTTAATATTACAAACCATACGGACCCTTAATATCAAAAATCCCAAACACCAAACCCAATCCATACACCAGCCCACTCCCTACCCTTTTTGTTTTGGCCCAACATACAAAAGCCCACCCTGGTAAATAATACCAGGGTCAAACCCCAGTCAAACCATCCCCTTTCCCACCTTCCTTCACCCCCCCAACTTGCAGAACCATCATATCACCACCACCCCACCATCCCTGTCAAATCCACCGCCTAAACCACTCACTTCAATCCACTAGCCACCTAATCACCTCAGCATTTAATGCACCACCCCCCCTCTTGGCCAATTTCAGAAGCAATTTGTAAAACTATTTTTGGCGCCAAAACACGTGGCAAGCATTGGTAGCACCTCAGTGATCCAAGGGTCAAGATAACAAGTGGGATTTGCTCAGAGGTGTCCAGGGAGCCCTAATTGGTGCCTATAAATAGAAGAGAAGAACAAGAGAAGAGGTATTAGCTTATTTAGTAATTTTTATGTCGTTTAAGTAATTTTCAAGTTATTATTGTATAATTTAGCTCTCAAATAGTGTAATTCCTGTTTTCAGTGTACTCTTAAGGTTTTTCATTAATAAAAATCAAGTTTTAAGTCATATATCAGATTGTACAATTTTTACTTTTATTCCAAAATTCTTATTAAGCTGTATTGTTGTAATTATTAGATCACATGGACTCTTAGGCTCACTTAAGCTCCCAGAAAGCTTAATTAAGCTTTTAGAAACTCTAAAATATAGTTTAGTATCCAAAAAAAAGTCAACGAAAGTCAAAGTTGCAGGTTTTATGAAGAATTAAGCTGGAGCAGGGTGAATAGTGGATGGCCCTGGGTTAGTGGTCTTGTGGAAGACCTATAGAATTGGTTTTGTGGTCCTTGGTTCTTGGTGTAAGCAGGATTGCACATTGTAAGCTTTTGAACTCATTTCTAAACTCTATTGTAGCATTGCTTATTTAGCTTATCTGTGTTTGTTTAGTGATAACTAGTAATATTATTGCCTAAAATTAGTAGTTTGTTAATCTGTAATCATAGTTGCTTAAGTTTCATAGTTTGACAGTCAACTTAGTATAAATAGTAATCTTAGTCATTTGTTGTTGTTTCCTGTGTTTAAGTGTTCATTCAAGCTTAGTAGATCATATTAAGTCACTTTGGATCTGTTTCATAAGTTCTAAAACCCATTTGCTTCACAAATCAATAAACAGTCCAACTTTAAGGGGTGTTTGGATCTTATTGTTTCTCTGTGTTGAAAAGGTTTCCATTGGGCACAAGTGCTTAGAACATATTCAACTAGTTAATATCAAGTCAGAAACACCAATAAACCTAGTGGTCATTTGTAAAAAAGTCAAAATAGCTCTTGATTCAAGCCTTTTTGTTGTCTGTGAAGAGATTTCAACACAAACCACATCAAAACCTTTCACAAGTAGTTGTTCTAGCTTGATTAGGTCTTATCATAGCTTAATTTAACTTATTAAGTCATTAGTGATCATTAGAATCTCACAAAAGTCAAAGTTCTAAGTTATTTAAAAAAGTCAAAAGTGTCCTTGTTTCAGAAATCCAAATTTTGGGAGATTTGTTGTAATTTTTGTGTTAAGTTTGAGACCCTGACCTTTTCAGAAAAAATTTCCACCCAAATTTCCACCCAAATGTGATTTTTGTTGTGATTTTTATTATTTTTTGCTTCTTGATTTTTTTTTTTTTTTTTTTTTTTTTTTTTTTTTTTTTTTGCCTGCACTCTTATCCTACCATCCAAAATAATACATCATAGGGAATGAACATTCCCCTTACACTTGAATTTTTACATACTTTACAATAAACTAATCTAATGACTCGAATTAAGACAATCAAAACACTTGGAGTACTTTTAAGATTGACGCACATATGGGGGTAATAATATTATGTTCTTCCCAATTACTCCAAAAAATAAGTACTTTACCCATGAGTCCCAATCGTTCCAAAACAATATGTACAAGGATATGACTCGACTTAGCAACTATGTAATCAATTAGATATTTAACTAAGGGTTTAAACATGTAACAATAATGCACTAAAGATGAGTGCATACACGGAAGGCTAAGGCGATTTGGTTGTACATTTAAGTGGGGTGTAACAAAGTCTTCTTTTAAGTAAGATGCTTAAATTCAGAAACGAAAAGATAGGCTCGGAGGGGTGTACTAGGGGTTTCGTGTACTAAAAATGAGTACAACGCTAAGGTGTGGGAAAAAATTAGTTGACTTTACTAGCCAAGTAATATGACTTAAATGGTCAAGTAATTGTGATATGGGTTTAACAAAAGGGTGATCCTAATGCCTCTTATCATGTAGTAAATCCTACTACATGAATGTAGTCTCACTAGCGGTCTCGGGATGCATCACTAACGCAAGTTCTAGAATCTAAATGCTACCGGTACACTCATAAGCACTAATAGTAAATGCTTTTCCAATCAAATCTAAAGGCGAACCTCACATATTTAGTTTGTCTCAAAAATCCAAAATTTGGGAGAATATTTGTGATTTTTGTGTTTGGTTTGAGACTTTGATCTTTTCAGAAGTTAAAGATTGTCACCTAGTCTACAAAGTCCCATAATCAGCTTATTTTTAAGATTTTTCTACAAGCTCGTGCAAGTGCTTAATTAGACCTGCAGGGCAAGTGCATGCCCTGTGCACAAGATTTTAGCCCATTTTCCAAGTTGATTTGTGAACACCCTAGTGGACCCCACACCCTGTACCTTGGCTTTTTGGAAAGCCAATAAGCCCATTGATAAGGTTCAGGGCTTATTTTGTAGTCTTTGGCTTATTTGATAGGGCTGCAAGTCCTTGTAAGTTTCACCATTCCCTGAGTGTACACTGAGTCACTCAGTGTGTGACCCCAACTTCCAAGCATCACCCAATGCTTAATAATAAGCCATAAGCTCAGCTTATTGGCTTATTTTGTAGCTGACTAGTCCACCTTCATAAGTCAACCCTTGCTTTGGACTTCACTTGGCTTCTGTGGACCCCACAGAGGTTCAAAAACCTTTGGTTTGGCCTAATTTGCCCCTTAGTTGTGATAAGTGCTTATTTGTGGTACATAGCTTATTCTGAGTGCTTATCTGTCCCATTTGGCTTATGTCAAGTGTGTAATCATCTGTGTATGCATAGTTTGTCATTTCCTAGCTTTTTCAAACATTGCATAAGTCCTAATAAGCTTTTAAGTTCACTGTTTGGCAAAAGGGGTGCACATAGCTTATTTTTAAGCTATTGTAAAAGTATTTTCACAAAAGTATCTTATTTTTAGCTTACCACCATCTGTCAAAAAGAAAAACCAACAAAAAACCAAATTTAAAAAAAGTGATAGCTTTTATTTAATAGATTTTATCTTTTTTATTTTCCTTTTAGCATATTAATAAGCATTTCATCATTTTCAAAATTTTATTAATTTCCTGTCACCTTAAAGTATTTTCAATAATTTTCTTAGATTTTTCTCTGTTAGTTTGATAATTATTAGAATTAAAAATAGTTTAATTAATTAATTAGGTAATATTAGTAATTAAATAGTTTTCTTAATTTTTAATTAACAACAGTAGGTTTTTATATTTTTCCAAGGTTTCATAAATCATTTAAGACTTTTAGAAAATAGTTTCTTAAATTATACTGTTCATTTTCTAATTTTCATAATTAATTTAGTTAAATTAGGTTTTAATTAATTAACAAGTAAATAATTAGTAAAATAGTATAAATATAATTTTTAGAAACTTTTTATAATTTTTTAGGATTCCTGTGATGGTTAATTAGTTTTATAAATTTTTCTATAATTTTCTAGTCACTTTTAGTATTATTAGTAATTTAAAAATAGTTTAAATAGTTAAATTAATATAATTTGTAATTAATTAATATAAAACCCACAAAATGACAAAAACATTTCTTTTTAATTTTTATATTTTATTTAAGTTAATTTAGAGGTTTAGAAAATAATTTTGCAAGTTTTTAGTTTAATTTGTAGCCTTTATCATTTTTAGTTTAATTTAAATTATATTTAAATTACTTTTTAAATAAGTTTTATTAATTATTTAGTATCTCAATATTAAAATAATTAAGTAAATAATTTCATTTTCATTTTAAATTCTCTTTTTATTTTAAGTTTGAAAAAGTTTCACTTGCACCCCCTGTAGTTGTAAATTGTTTAAATCTCACTTTTCTCTGTCTGTATCTGATTTTCAATTTTTGCTTCTGTGATTATATCTGAATATCTGTTATTGTTAATATCATTCCAAGTTGTTCAAATACCAAATAATCAGTAGCATAATCATTTCCTAAATCATCTTGGTTACTGTCCTCAGTGTCACTCATTCCTAAAAACGTTTTCGAACACCATTGCAATCTCGCTGGGACATAACGACCCGGGGAAACACTATACTATCCACGGAGAATTGGCCTAAGCTGTTTTTGACTTATTTGACCTTGGTCAATAATATCTGACGGTTTAGCCCCAATCAAGATTTGGCGCCGCTGCCGGGGAGGTTGTTGCGTGTTTTAAAAATCGTTTTAAGTTTAGTGGTTTTCAAAACCCTCCCTGTACAAATTTCTCCACTTTTGTAAAAAGTTTTTGTAAAAATATCAATCATATCAAAAAGTTCATTAACACTTTTCCTGAAGTGTTAGCAACACCAAAAAACTCAAAAACAACAAAACAAACTGTGAAGTTAAATTACTTCGTTATCTTTAAGATTACAACCTATACAGTTGGTATAAGGTAAGTTCTGACATTAAATTGCGAACTAAAGAGAGATCTATTCTTCTCTCCCGCCAGCCTATGAGTAATCTTAAAGGAACGATTTCGGTTAACGAATCAGTTCCAAAAAATTTTCCCAAAGTTTTTTTGCACACACACCCAAAAGCCCAAAAACAATTTTTCTGTTAATAAATACATAAAATCTTACCACCGCAAACCAAGACAGAACACCTACCAACTGGGGGTGTGGACATAATAAGTTCCCAAACTAAAGATTAAAACTTGCCATTGTATCCCTGTGAGTGGTGTACCTTTTTTAAAGAAGCCATTCACTTGTGATTATTGGTTTTAAGTTCCCTGTTGTTTTGCCTCGAATTTGTTTTGAAAAATTGTTTTTAGTGCATGCGCACTCGTTCACAAATAAAGCGTAAAAATAAGAAAAATGTACCCGAGCTACGTACTGTTATTGAAGAACCTAAAACAGAAATGGACGACGAGCCACCACCACCCCCTGGCCCTCCCAAGGATGAGCCAGCTCCCGATCTCTGGACGATGGAGGAGTTGTGCCAGCCTACCATGCAAGGGAGGGGCGGACCTATTGCACCACTCACTATTGAGGCTACGGACTTTGGCCTCAAGCACCACATGATCCAACAAGTCCAAAATTCATGTCAATTCCACGGATTACCGGGTGACGATGCTAACAAGCATCTTGATAAATACCTTACCGTCACCCAAAGCATGAAACAGCATGGTGTCACCGATGATGCCCTCCGTCTGTATCTCTTCCCCTATTCTCTCACCCATCATGCCACTGTGTGGTTTGACCGACTCCCCAAGAATTCTATTCGTACCTTTGATGAAATGGTAACCAAGTTTCTAGCAAAATATTTTCCACCTTCCATGGTTAATAAGTTACGAAATGATATCAGCAACTTCCGGCAGCGTCCCGATGAGTCTCTATTTGAGGCTTGGGAATGTTATAATCTAGCAATTGATCGTTTCCCTAACCACAATATGTTACAAGTTACCATCATAGATACCTTCTATAATGGTCTAACATTGAGGCACCGGGATATTCTCAATGCTGCTGCTGGTGGGACCTTCATGAAAAGGCGTCCTGAAGAATGCTATGATCTAATTGACAACATGACTGCCCACCATAACTTTTGGGATTCCTCTGCGGAAAGGGATGAGTCATGTAAATCAGTCATTCCTTCATCATCATCTCCTGAAATAGTGGCTCTCACTAAAAAGATGGATGATATCTCTACGGCTGTGTTGAGAATGAACCAAACTATGCAAAATCAACAAGTTCAAAATCAACAAGTGAAAGCCATGGCCCAAAGTTGTGAAACTTATGGAGGCCCACATCTGTATTCCGAGTGTCCAGCTACTGCTGGTTATCCTTAAGAGAACGTTTATGCTGCTCAAGGTTCCTATAACATGGGAGGTAATTCTTACCAACCACAAGGAGACCGTAATCTCTTAAGCTATCGTTCCAACAATTTTCTCGGACCTCCCGGTTTTAACCAAAATCAAAACCGTAACTCGAATCAAAATCAGAATCGAGGAGATTTTAACCAAGGTCAAAACCCGAATTTCCAAAACCCGAACCAAAATCAAGGTCATTTTAATCAAAACAATTTTCAAAATGGCAACAAAAATCAAGGTTTTCAAGGAAATTTTCAAAGAAACCAAGGTCAAGGGAATTACAATCAGGGTAATTTCAATCAGAGAAATAAATTTTAGGGTATCAACAACCAAAACCAAGGAAATTTTCAAAACAACCGTGTTCAAAATTTTCCTAACAAAAATCAAAACGTTGTTCAACCCTCGTCTTCCTCCGATGAAGTGCTAAAAAAATTCATGAAAGCACAAGAGGAAACAAATTGGTTATTGATCAGCAAGATCTCTGAACTTCAGAAGTCTTTAAATGATCGACCGTTGGGCCCGGGTACACTACCGAGGAACACGATCGCTAACCCGAGGGGCGATGTCAAAGCGATCACTACCCGAAGTGGAGTATCATACAATGGACCCACGATTCCCTCTACCTCTTCTTCTCCTCCTACCAAGGTAGCGGAACGTGAACCTGAGGTTACCACAGACACGGTACTTTCTACTAATAACGGAGGTACCAACAACGTCCACCCTCAAGTTGTTCCGGTCCCGACTCGTAAGTCAAAAGTTGTATTTGATCCTCCGGAAAGTTCTGATAAAATTCCAAAGAACAATCCCAAGCCTTCAATTCCATATCCTTCACGTTTGAATGATCAAAAGGTCCGCGAAAAAGCTAACCATCAGATGGATAATTTTATTAAATTTTCCAAGAGTTACATTTCGATATTAGCTTCGCGGATGCTCTTCTTCTAATGCCTAAATTTGCTTCAACAATCAAAAATCTGATAAGCAACAAGGAAAAACTATGTGAGATGGCTAAAACTCCGCTGAATGAGCATTGCTCAGCAGTGCTCTTGAAAAAGCTTCCCGAAAAGCTTGGAGATCCCGGGAAATTTCTCATTCCTTGCATTTTCTCGGGGATGGTTGAATGCTTTGCCTTGGCCGATCTTGGTGCAAGCATTAACCTTATGCCTCACTCAGTCGGGAAGAGACTCTCTCTTCCTGCTCTCACTCCTACCTGCATGACTCTCGAGCTTGCAGACCGTACTATATCTCGTCCTCTCGGCATTGCCGAAGATATCTTCGTGAAAGTAGGAAAGTTCCATTTTTTGGCAGATTTCGTGATTGTTGATTTCGATGGTGACCCAAGAGTTCCTCTCATTCTCGGGAGGGGATTCTTAAGAACGGGTCGTGCTCTAATCGATGTTTTTGAGGAAGAAATCACTTTACGTGTTGGTGGTGAAGCCATCACATTCAATCTTGATCAGACTTCAAGATAGTCCTCCAACTATGACGCTGAAACGGTTAACCGAATTGATATCATCGATGTTGCGTCAGAGGAGTATTCTTATGAGGTCCTCGATTTCTCATGAAGTGGCAGTACCACTCTTTCTTCTGAGCCTATCATATCCGACTCTTCCCCTTCTCTCAATCCGTTTGAGGGAAGTGACTTCCTTCTGGAAGAGGTTGAGGCTTTTCTTGCTCAGGATAGCTCAATCTAAAATGAGATTGACGAAAACTATCTTGACCCGGAGGGGGATATTCTTCTTCTTGAAAGATTGTTAAATGACGATCCTTCACCCTCTCCGTCTCCAAAACAACTTCATAAAGCGGAAATTAAGTCTATTGAAAAATCTGATGAATTTCCCGAGGTTGAGCTCAAGGACTTGCCTCCTCATCTAGAATATTCATTTTTGGAAGGTGATGATAAATTACCCGTCATTATTGCTAAAGACTTGAAAGATGAGGAAAATGTTGCACTCCTAAAGGTTCTTAAGTCACACAAGCAAGCAATTGCTTGGAAACTCTCTGACATTAAGGGTGTTAGCCCGGACTTTTGTACACACAAAATCTTAATAGAGGATGACTTTAAGCCAGTAGTGCAACAACAGAGAAGGGTAAATCCCAAAATCCACGAAGTTATCAAACAAGAGGTTCTAAAACTTCTTGATGCGGGATTAATTTACCCTATATCTGACAGTCCTTGGGTTAGCCCAATTCACTGCGTTACTTAAAAGGGTGGCATAACCATTGTCACCAACGAGGAAAACGAGTTGATTCCAACTCGTTTGGTCACGGGTTGGCCAGTATGCATTGACTATCGTAAGTTGAATGAAGCCACCCGTAAAGACCATTTTCCTCTGCCTTTTATGGACCAGATCCTCGAAAGACTAGCGGGGAATGAATACTACTGTTTCCTCGATGGTTTCTCGGGTTACTACAAAATCCCCATTGATCCACAGGATCAAGAGAAAACTACCAAATCCCCATTGATCCACAGACGTATGCCTTTCGGCTTATGTAATGCACCAGGCACGTTCTAAAGGTGCATGATGTCAATCTTTTCTGACATGATCGGGAAAACCATGGAGGTATTTATGGATGACTTTTCAGTCATCGGGGATTCATTCCAGTCTTGTCTCTCCCACTTGGAACAAATGCTAAAATGTTGTAAAGAAACGAACTTAAGTCTCAACTGGGAGAAGAGCCATTTTATGGTTAAAGAGAGCATTGTCTTCGGCCATAAAATTTCAAAAACGGGATTGAGGTTGACAAAGCCAAAATTGATGTCATCACTAAATTACCTAATCCCACTACCGTTAAAGGTGTTAGGAGCTTTTTGGGTCATGCCGGCTTCTATCGTAGGTTTATCCAAGATTTTTCTAAAATCGCCCGGCCTATGACCCATCTCCTCGAGAAAGATGCTCCTTTTATACTTTCTCCTGAGTGCATCGAAGCTTTTGAAACATTAAATAAAAAGCTTACTGAGGTACCGATTCTTGTTGCCCCCGATTGGGACCTACCTTTTGAGCTTATGTGCGATACTAGTGACTTTACCATAGGTGCGGTCTTGGGGCAACGAAAAGCAAAATACTTTCAGCCTATACACTACGCAAGCAAAACTATGACCGAGGCTCAGAGTCATTACAACACTACTGAAAAAGAACTATTGGCTGTGGTGTATGCCTTTGAAAAGTTCCGGCCATACTTAATACTGACCAAATTCGTAGTGTATACGGATCACTCGGCTTTGAAGTACCTATTTGCAAAACAAGATACAAAGCCGAGGTTACTCCGTTGGGTTCTCCTCCTCCAAGAATTTGATATCATTATCCGTGATAAAAAAAGAGCTGAAAACCTTGCTGCTGCTCATCTCTCACGATTATAAAACCCTCACCAGGATGTGTTCGAGAAACAGGAATAAATGAAACATTTCCTCTCGAGACACTCAATACGGTTTCTTTTCGTGGTGACTCTTCTACCCCATGGTTTGCCGACTTTGCAAATTACCATGCGGTTAACTTCATCGTGAAGGGGATGTCGTCCCAATAGAAAAACAAATTCTTTAAAGACGTTAAACATTACTTCTAGGACGACCCCTATTTGTTCAAAATATGTGCCGATCAAGTCATCAGGCGATGTGTTTACGGACAGGAAACAGCTGATATTCTCAAGGCTTGCCATGCTGGACCCACCGGGGGCCACCATAGTCCTAACTACACCGCCAAAAAGGTGTTTGACTCCGGTTTCTATTGGCCCACAAGTTATAAGGATGCCCACGAATTAGTCAAAGCCTGTGATGCTTGTCAACGTCACGGGAATATTTCACAAAAGAACGAAATGCCACAAAATGCCATTCAAGTTTGTGAAATCTTTGACGTCTGGGGCATTGATTTTATTGGGCCATTCCCATCTTCTCGTGGAAACAAATACCTTCTCGTGGCTGTTGACTATTTGTCAAAATGGGTTGAGGCAAAAGCCTTACCCACCAACGATGCCCGAGTTGTTGTGAAATTCTTGAAATCCCTCTTTGCTCGTTTTGGAACTCCTTGTGCCTTCATTAGTGATCGCGGTACACACTTTTGCAATGATCAATTCGCAAAAGTCATGCTTAAGTACGGTGTTACTCACCATCTTTCTATCACGTATCACCCACAAACAAGTGGGCAGGTGGAGGTTTCAAACCGTGGTATTAAACGGATTCTTGAGAGGACTGTAGGTGAAAACCGTGCTTCCTGGTCGGACAAACTAGATGATGCACTCTGGGCCTTCTGTACAGCTTACAAAACACCCATCGGGTGTACTCCCTACAAGCTTGTATATGGGAAGGCGTGTCATTTACCGATCGAGCTCGAGCACAAAGCCTACTGGGCCTTGAAACATGCAAACTACGACCTTCATAAAGCGGGTGATCACTGTAAAATTCAACTCAATGAATTAACGGAACTTCGTGATCAAGCCTACGAGAACTCTTTGATCTACAAAGAAAAGACAAAGAAGATCCACGACTCCAAAATTAAGAATCGCGTTTTCAACGTCGGTGATAGAGTCCTTCTTTTCAATTCAAGGTTAAAGATCTTCTCGGGGAAATTAAAAACCCGATGGACTGGACCATTCACTGTTGCAAAAGTATATCCATACGGGACTGTTGAGTTATCTCAACCCGAAGGTCCCAACTTCAAAGTGAATGGTTATCGTTTGAAACATTATTTTGGAGAGGACATACCATCCATGGTTGTCCCGGATCTCCAAACTTTCCTCATGGACCAATGAATTCGGGGATCGAGTCAAGCTAGTGACTCGGTGAACAAAAATTAGCAAAATATGGGTTTTCACCCATATCTCTGACTTCTTTCTACTTTCTAACACTCTAGTGTGGGGGAGTGGCCGTCCCCCACCTTTTACAAAGTAAATATGTATATAAGTTTCAAAAAAAAAAAAAAAAAAAAAAAAAAAGTGTTATTATGTACATATAAATAAAGTGAAAAATTAAAAAAATATTTCCACAGTTAGCTTAGAATTACCTTTTTCCGTTCAAAGAGTCGGCATAATAGCCGGGACTTTGAATATTGAGGACAATATTCAATTCTATGCGTAGGGGGCACAAATTTTACAAAAATTTTTCACTCTATTTCAAAAATTTTGTGGTTATCAGTCCGCCATGTCTAAACAACAAAAGGATTGGCTAATCCAGGAGCAAACGGCTCTTGGTAAAGATATCTCAAATCCGTTGACGGCTTGCAATTTGCCCAAAATTGTATGGTATCTCAACTCGCCATATCCAAAAAAGTGAAAGAGTTGGCTAGCCCGCAAGATTATGGCTTGTGGTAAAGGTAGTGGAAAAACCATAATTGGTAATCAGCTCACCAAGATGTCGACTATGTCCATCAAGAGTTGGCTAGTCCAGAAGCAAACGGCTTTTGGTAAAGACAAATCAAATCCGTTGACAGCTGGTGGTTTGCTCAAAATCACATGGTTATCAGGTCGACCATACTTCTTACTTGAACTGATACATTTGGCTACTCCAAAAGTAATGGCTTTTGGTAAAGAGTTTCAAATCCATTAAGTTTTTCTCAAAAGATTGCTAGGGACTAACAATGTTTTAGTGTGGGGGATTGATGAGTAGAGCTGGCAATTTTGACACGAAACACGAAAACACGACACGACACGAAGTTAACAGGTTTCGTGTTTGGGCTTATCGTGTTTCGTGTCGTGTTCGTGTTTGTGTAAGATGACACGATAAGATAACGTGTCGTGTTTGTGTTAAGACCTCGTGTAACCTGTTAAGACACGATAAGACACGATAAGACCTGTTAAGACCTGTTAAAACCCGTTAAAGACCTGTTAAGACCTGTTAAAGACCTGTTAAGACCTGTTAAGATTTCGTGTGTTAGCGTGTCAAGACCTGTTAAGACCTCTTATCGTGTCTTATCGTGTCGTGTTTGTGTGACCTGTTAATTTTCGTGTTCGTGTTCGTGTTTTAAGATCTGACACGATTAGCTTATCGTGTCGTGTTCGTGTCAGGGCTTAACAGATCCGTGTCTTATCGTGTTCGTGTTCGTGTCGTGTCGTGTCGGACCTGTTATGCCAGCTCTATTGATGAGTGTGTAAATACTCATCATTTTTACCTATTCTGAGCTGCCAAAACATCTAAAAACACTCAATAATGCATCAAAATACTGAAAATATCCCAGGAATGTCTTTTATATGTTTCAGATGCAAAATAATCAAAAACAGATGAAAAATGAACAAAGTTTGCATAATTGGCAGTTTCAGTCCCTCATCTTTCAAAAGTTGTCAAAACTAGTCCCTGGCTATTCTAAAAACTTTAAAAAGTCACCAAAGGTCCTTTTAAATCACAAAGTTACATAATTAGTCCTTTGGTACTAAGTTTCACAAAATTGCAAGTTTAGTCCCTAAACTTTGAAAATTGACAAAAAAGGACCCTGGGATATTAAAACTTTGAGAAAAACAAATTTTGTCCTTGTAGTTCTCATTTATGGCAGGAATGGTCCTTGGTTGCAAAGTTTGGTGAAATTACATGTCAGGTCCCTGAAGTTTGGTGAATTGGCAAAATTGGTCCCTGGGGTTTCATAAGTGAAAAAAATCATCATTGGTCCGTGTACTATTCAACATTGACAAGATTGGACCCTGTGCGAACCTTGGAAAAATTACAAGTTCAAACCCTCAAAATTCACCAAATTACAAAATTGGTCCTTGTGTTATATTACAAACCATACGGACACTTAATAATAATAAATCCCAAACGTCAAACCCAATCCATACACCAGCCCACTCCCTACCCTTTTTGTTTTGGCCCAACATACAAAAGCCCACCCCGTTTAATATCAAACCAGGGTCAACCCCCCATCTTTGACCACCCTTTCCCTCCCAATCCGCAAATACCACAAACCAGAAACCACTGCTGGTTTTCTTCCCCCACCACCCCACTTACACGTCAATTCTCCACCGCCCAACCCACCATACACCTACCATCACCTCCACAATTAATGCACCCCCACCCCTTCAAGTTATCAGACCCCAATTGCAAAATAATCTTTTGGCGCCAAAACATGTGGAGGGCTGAGATGAGGCTACAGTGATCCAATGGCTATTATTATTGATGGGAAATACTCAGAAGGTGATCACAAACCCTAATCCACATCTATAAATAGAAGAGAAGAGCAATGGAAGAAGTGTTAGCTTAATTTAGAAAATTTTATGTCGTTTAATTAAATTTCAAGTTTTTAGTGTTAAATTTAGCTTTTAATTAGTGTATTTCCTATTTTTAGTGTACTCTTAAGCTTTTCCTATAATAAAAGTCAAGTTTGAATTGATATCTCAGTTCTTCAATTTTTACTTTTATTTCAAATCTCTTAATCAACTGTATTGTTGTTATTGTTAGATCATATGGACTCTTAGGCCCACTTAAGCTCCCATAAAGCTTAATCAAGCTTTTATAAACATTAAATTACTGCTTAGTTATAAAAAATTCAAAAACACAAAAAGTCAACAAAAGTCAAAGCTTGCAGGTTTCATGGTGATAGCAATTGGAGCACAGTAAATCTTGGATGGATGTGGGTTAGTACTCCATGGGGAGTGTTAGGATTGGTTCTATGGTCCTTGGTTCATGGTGTTAGCAGGAATGCACATTGTAAGGCCTTAAACTCATTTATGTGTTTTCTACTGTAGCATTGCTTATCTAATTGCTTATTTAGCTTTTCTGTGTCTATTTAGTGTTAAATAGTGATATTATTGCTTTAAATTAGTAGCTTGTTAATTGGTAATCATACTTGCTATAATTTCCTAATTTGGCAGTTAAATTAGTATAATCAGTAATCTTGGTCATTTGTTGTTATTACTAGTGTTTAAGTGTTCATATAAGCTTAATAGACCATATTAAGTCATTTTGGCTCTGTTCCACCAGTTCTAATACACACTTGTTTCATAAATCATAAAACAGCTCAACCTTTAGGTGTGTTTGGATCAGTGTAATTCTGTGTGTTATAATGTATGTGTGTTGTTGTTTTATGTTGATACATGTCACTTAGGATCATATTGGCTCAGAACAACCATAATAGCTAGGTCTTATTCATAAAAAAGCCAAAATCATATACCAATAGGCCTATTTAACCCTCTGTGTTGGATTTAGTGTGGCCTATACCCCATTTCCATTCACTTATGAGTGGTGTAGCTTAATTTAGTCTTAACTTAGCTTAATTAATCATTTTCAATCAGTAGGTCAGGATTAAAGTTCATCAAAGTCAATCTAAGTTTGTAATTGCAAAAAGTCAAAAGTATGTTTGTCTCAAAAATCCAAAATTTGGGAGAATATTTGTGATTTTTGTGTTTGGTTTGAGACTTTGATCTTTTCAGAAGTTAAAGATTGTCACCTAATCTACAAAGTCCCATAATCAGCTTATTTTTAAGATTTTTCTACAAGCTTGTGCAAGTGCTTAATTAGACCTGCAGGGCAAGTGCATGCCGTGTGCACACGATTTTAGCCCATTTTCCAAGTTGATTTGTGAACACCCTAGTGGACCCTACGTAACACCCCCAATTCATGGTTGCAGCGGAATTCAAACTGGGTGTTACTCGACGGCACAATAGTCACAATAATAGAAAACGAACTCTAATTGAGTCGTTTTAAAATATTTATCATTCAAATTATATAAATATCAGAGATTACAAAATGAGGTCCCAAATGGTTTCATGTTTACAATTTACATTAAATGAGTTTTTGAATGATAATAAAATTTATAGCCCTCTTGAGTATCCGTGCCCTTCCGTGCCATCCTTGATCGTCATGAACCTGAAATACATGCTTGAGAGGTCAACACAAAGGTTGAGTGATATTCATAGAGTTTGTTTAATGTTTGAACACAATATGTTGGTAGTGTGAGCTATAGACTCACACCAATGTTTGGAAAACAAAGATGGGCCACGTTGTTATACGTCCGGAACAGTTATTATCAATTACTAAGCTTATGACACCAAAACGTTAACGGGTACCAATATCAATCGGCGGAGTTATCCCGGTAGGTACTTTGCCGTCATACCTAATGTCTCAAATATTAATGCATTTGTTTGAACTTAGTCAATACAAATGGGATTCGTCAATCCCTTTAGGCCTATTCACAATATTCGCGCTCACTATTGCTAGTGATTAAATGGTTCATAATAAGGGATCTCGGTTTAGCAAGGCTGGTACTTAGTGATAATAAAACAATCAGGCAAGCATACAATTTAAAAACATTGTGCTCGGTTAAAAATAGCATGTATTCCCCCCAAGGGTTTGTAAAACAATTAAGTAATGGAAAGTGGGGCTATGAACTCACCTTGAGTTGGATGATGTATAATGAGAATGATGGATATGCCGTAAGAACTTCTACGAGCAACCTAGAATAATTGTTGTAACTTAGGTTTGGAATAATGTCTAAGGAAACATAAACATGCCAATATATGTCTTGCATTTAGTCCATGATGTGGTACTTTGTTTAGTGTAAGTATATGAAAAGAAATGGTTCATGAAACATGTATAGTTTATATATCGTTTACTACCGTTCGGGCCGACATAATTCAGAAGTCATGTAGTAAACGTTCGAGGAGCCAGGACACTTTAATTCGTAAATCCACAACTCATCTCGACGGCTTACATAATGAACTCCTCACATGAGGCTCCCTACTATTGTAGTAGTTGATAATATATATATATATATATATATATATATATATATATATATATATATATATATATATATATATATATATATATAAGTTTTGATCCGAAAAGTTACATGTCCAATATTTGAATAAACTTAGGAAAGTTAATTTTTACATGAAGATTGTTATTAGGGTAAGTTTCTTATAACTTGAATGACAAATACTTGTGATATCTCATGGTTCTTTTAGATGAAGTAGATCCAAATTGTTTGTTAAAGTTATCGCCAACTTTTAGTTCATGTTTTCGCCTAAGTAAGTTTATATGGTCATTTAGTCATGGCCTTGCCATGACCTTTGGTCATTGTTCCATGGTCTTGCGACTCAACCTTGGCTCTAGCCATGGTTGTGGTCTTGATTCTAGGTCATAAGACCTCTTGGTCTTTATAAACCATAACCTTTATATAATGACTTTGGTCTAAAAATGGGCAGTTAAGAATTTGAAGAAAATATCACTCGGAAAGCGTTTTCAGGGCTCGAGCTTCTTTGTTCCTGAACGAAAACGGCATTCCGAACAAACTTTCGTGTTTTAACTTTTTGAGAATCGGACCAGAAGTGCCACTTTCAAAAAGTCAGAATGCAAAACAGTAGGGTATAGGCAGTTTTGCCGTTTTGGTTTCGCTAACTTCTTATGCCATAACTTTTGACTCGTGTACTCGTTTTAAGTGGTTCAAATTGCTATGTTTTCCTTTTGAACTCCTTTATAACAGTAAGTAAGTGTCCAATATCATAGTTGTATTATTTTGGTCGTGGTTCTCCATAAAAGTCACTAGTTTACTTGTTTAAATAACATAAGTTAACAATCATTTCCAATAACTTGTTTTACTCATTTTTATACATCATGGACATGATCACAAGACAAAATATAGCATGAATGATATGTAAATAACATGATAATGATATTTAACAAGAAGCATGTTAGGGTTTGGCTTACAACTTTGGCTTTCTACAAAGAAAGGTAAGTTAACATGTAAGGTAAGGACTTTGATAGACTTTAGCTTCACCCTACTTCACTTCAAGCAATCTTTCTACACTTGTATTCTTGAAAGAGAGATGATGAAAGTTAAGGTGACTTGAGTGGATTCAAACTCAAGAGAATCACCAAAGTTTCTAGGGTTTGGAAGTAGTTTGATGAATCAAAACAAACTAATGTTTCTATGTTGTTGTAGCACTTGAATCTTGTATGAAACTTGGAAGAAATTAGCTAATGAAAGGGTGTTGGTGTGTGTGTGATATGGGACAGCCAAGGAGGGGGAGAGGGCCTTTTATATGGCCTTGAGGAGGTTAGGAAGTCACTAGGAAATTTCCTAAAACTTGGTGACCAAGTTTAACTTGGAGAGAAAGTTTGGGCAAATGTAATCATCCTATGAGCACAAGACTTTTCACCAAGCCACCTTGCTTGGTGAATCACTAGAAATTTCGTCCATGGTCTTATCTAGGATGACTAGATGAAGTTTTGATTATATCTTGCATTTACGGAGTGAGTTTAGGTCCCGTTAATCACTAATTGTAAGTCGTTAAGTCACGAAACTTAAAACCGGGTATCCTATAATTACAAAACTTATAAATATGTTAAAACTTGTTAATATACTCCACTTTAGCATATTAAATGAGTGCTAAGTTCTATTGGATGCTTAAAGTCATGAAAACCTAGAAACATAGGTTTAAAACGCGTAATACGCAAAACATACGAATTCTACGTATAATTAAGAAAAGTAAAATGTAACTTTTCTAGTATGATTATTATGTACTTAAAAGGTTTATAATGTCTAGGCGAGGCCTTATCTAGTGTCGGTTGTTGTTTAATGTCTTTAAGACATAAAACCGTAAGCCTAAAAATCAAGGAATGATTTTTGGTCAAAGGAGGAGGGAAAAATATGTTGACTTATTCCAAAAATGTGAAAACTCAAATTGTCTTAGATATGCGGTGCAGGTATAGGCTAAGGTTACGGCTGAGTAAAAAGGCTTAAAAATAAAAATTCCAGTTTTTCACGGCCGAGGCTTATTTTGGTCATGTTTTTCACAGTCATGATTAATTCTCAAATAAATCATGAGTGTGTCAAACATTTTTCTGATGCGGGGTCACTTAACGCGGTCGAGTTTCGTTGTGCGTAGAATTTTTGAATTACGTTTTACCCTAAAACGTGTAATTCCTTAATAACTTTCACGAAAATGATCTGATGAGTGTCAAACTTTTAATTTGTCATGGAAATGATTTATCACTCGAGGCTAAGAAACAAAAATCAAATTTCGAGAAAAATTTCGGGAAAAATGAATAGTAAAAGTGAATAGTAAAATTTCCCGGGAATAGTAATTAACCTGAAATTGCGAATTGTTACACCCCACACCCTGTACCTTGGCTTTTTGGAAAGCCAATAAGCCCATTGATAAGATTCAGGGTTTATTTTGTAGTCTTTGGCTTATTTGATAGGGTTGCAAGTCCTTGTAAGTTTCACCATTCCTTGAGTGTACACTGAGTCACTCAGTGTGTGACCCCAACTTCCAAGCATCACCCAATGCTTAATAATAAGCCATAAGGTCAGCTTATTGGCTTATTTTGTAGCTGACTAGTCCACCTTCATAAGTCAACCCTTGCTTTGGACTTCACTTGGCTTCTGTGGACCCCACAGAGGTTCAAAAACCTTTGGTTTGGCCTGATTTGCCCCTTAGTTGTGATAAGTGCTTATTTGTGGTACATAGCTTATTCTGAGTGCTTATCTGTCCCATTTGGCTTATTTCAAGTGTGTAATCATCAGTGTATGCTTAGTTTGTCATTTCCTAGCTTTTTCAAACATTGCATAAGTCCTAATAAGCTTTTAAGTTCACTGTTTGGCAAAAGGGGGTGCACATAGCTTATTTTTAAGCTATTGTAAAAGTCTTTACACAAAAATTTCTTATTTTTAGCTTACTACCATCTGTCAAAAAGAAAAACCAACAAAAAACCAAATTTAAAAATAGTGATAGCTTCTATTTGATAGATTTTATCTTTTTAATTTTCCTTTTAGCTTATTAATAAGCATTTCATCATTTTCATAATTTTATTAATTTCCTGTCACCTTAAAGTATTTTCAATAATTTTCTTAGATTTTTCTCTGTTAGTTTGATAATTATTAGAATTAAAAATAGTTTAATTAATTAATTAGGTAATATTAGTAATTAAATAGTTTTCTTAATTTTTAATTAACAACAGTAGGTTTTTATATTTTTCCTAGGTTTCATAAATCATTTAAGACTTTTAGAAAATAGCTTCTTAAATTCTACTGTTCATTTTCTAATTTTCTTAATTAATTTAGTTAAATTAGGTTTTAATTAATTAACAAGTAAATAATTTGTAAAATAGTATAAATATAATTTTTAGAAACTTTTTATAATTTTTTAGGATTCCTGTGATGGTTAATTAGTTTTATAAATTTTTCTATAATTTTCTATTCAATTTAAGTATTATTAGTAATTTAAAAATAGTTTAAATAGTTAAATTAATATAATTAGTAATTAATTAATATAAAACCCACAAAAAGACAAAAAAAATTCTTTTTAATTTTTGTATTTTCTTTAAGTTAATTTAGAGGTTTAGAAAATAATTTTGCAAGTTTTTAGTTTAATTTGTAGCCTTTATCATTTTTAGTTTAATTTAAATTATATTTAAATTACTTTTTAAATAAGCTTTATTAATTATTTAGTATTTAAATATTAAAATAATCAAGTAAATAATTTCATTTTCATTTTAAATTCTCTTTTTATTTTAAGTTTGAAAAAGTTTCACTTGCACCCCCTGTAGTTGTAAATTGTTTAAATCTCACTTTTCTCTGTCTGTATCTGATTTTCAATTTTTGCTTCTGTGATTATATCTGAATATCTGTTATTGTTAATATCATTCCAAGTTGTTCAAATACCAAATAATCAGTAGCATAATCATTTCCCAAATCATCTTGGTTACTGTCCTCAGTGCCACTCATTCCTAAAAACGTTTTCGAACACCATTACAATCTCGCTGGGACATAACGACCCGGGGAAACACTATACTATCCACGGAGAATTGGCCTAAGCAGTTTTTGATTTATTTAACCTTGGTCAATAATATCCGACGGTTTAGCCCCAATCATTGGACGTGTGCGGTACTTCGTGAACTAGGAGTTTGCACCTTGTTCGTTGTCACCTCAGGTTCACGTTCCACTACCTTTGGAGGAGAAGAAGAAGAGGTCGGAGGAATTGCGGGTTCATCATAAGAAGCACCACTTCTAGTTGTGATCGCCTTAGCATCGCCCATCGGGTTAACGATCGTGTTGCTCGAAAGTGTTCCTGAGCCCGAGGGTCGATCATTTAAAGACTTCTTGATTTCAGAAATCTGGCTAACCAACAACTTGTTCACTTCCTCTTGGGATTTCATGAATTGTTTTAACAACTCATCAGATGAAGGCCCAGTTTGAACAATGGCTTGAGGTTGGTTATTAAAATTTTGAGCACGATTGTTTTGGTTGAGACCTTGGTTGAAATTTCCTTGATTTTGATATTGGAAATTTCCTTGATTTTGGTTGTTATTTCCATGGAAATACCCTTGATTGAAGTTACCCTGACCTTGGTTTCGATTAAAGTTTCATTGATTTTGGAAACCTTGGTTTTGATTTTGGAAACCTTGGTTTTGATTTTGAAAACCGTGACCTTGATTGAAGTTACCTTGATTTTGAAAACCTTGGTTCACTCTATTTTGATTTTGGTTACGGTTTTGGACATTTTGGTTTTGATTAAAACCGGGAGATCCAAGGTAATGATTAGGACGATAGTTCGGGTCCATAGGAGGGCGGTATTGATTGCCTCCTTGATTAGATGACCCGACTATAGCATGAGCTTCAAACGGAGAACCGTCAGTAGCTGTGCAATTGTAGTAGGCATGCGGCCCACCACAAGTTACACAGACTTCCACTTTCTTAACCTCAGCAGGTGGAGGTGTGTGTGGAAAAGAGATTTTCTTTTGTTGGGCAAGAACCAAAGCTTGAATAGCCTCAGTGAGCTTGTCAATCTTAGCATCTGACTCATAGAAGATGAAGTAGAAGGACCCGCACTAATTTGGGAAACAACCGGCTTGCTTCGTGTAGAGCGGACCTTTGACCTGTTCTCGATGATTTCTAAGGCTTCTTTGGTGGTTCCACTCAAAAAATTACCTCCCGCGGAGGCATTGAGAGAATCCTGATCAGCTTGGCTCACACCATTGTAGAAAGTATCGAGTTGCATCAACTCGGAGAAACCATGATGAGGACACTTGCGAAGTAATTCTTTGAAACGATCCCACGCTTCACCAAATGATTCATCATATTTTTGAGTGAATTTGGTGATTTCGTTTTTAAGACTCGTGGTCTTAGAAGGTGGGAAGAATTCATTCACAAACTTTTTTACCAAATCCTCCCATGTCTCAATTGAGCGAGGGGGTTGTTTTTCAAGCCAAATTCGGGCTTGTCCCTCGAGGGATAATGGGAAGAGAAGAAGCTTGATTGCTTCCGAAGGGACATTCTTGTATTTGATGGTTGACGTTATTTTGTTGAACCATCGAATGTAAGCATGAGGATCATCTCTCTCAAAACCGTAGAATTGACTTGAGGTTACAAGATTGAGTAACCCGGTTTTGAGCTCAAAATTATTAGCTACGATGGCTGGAACTATAATAGCATCTCCATAACCCTCAACGGGGGCCTGGAGAAGCTCACACATGGGGCGGTCTTCCGCTATGGTGACAGCTGGAGTGGAAACAGCACGGATCTCAAACCCGACTATTTCTGATAATCTTCGGGTACGTCTTCGAGGAATTTTTACGAGTTCAAGTAAAGGGCTTAGACATACACGAACGAGAACAACTCAATTAAAACAGACCAACTCAAAAAGACAATTTGAACTTAAACCAATAATCGCAAATGAATGGCTTATTTGAAAAAGGTACATCACTCATAAGGATACAATGGCAAGTTTAAATCATTGGTTTGGGAATTTATTATGTTCACACCCCCAGTTGGTAGGTGTTCTGCCTTGGTTTGCGACGATTTATTTTTATGTATTATTATTCACAAGAAAAGACGAATGTTTTTGGGTTTTTGTGTATGGGTAAAAAAACTTTTGGACAATATTTTTGGTATCGTTTCGTTAACTAAGATCGTATTTCTTTAAGAATCACCTTAAAAGAAACCCGATATAGAAAACGTAACGATTTGTTTTGTTTGTTTTTTGAATTTTTTTTTGGTGTTTTAACACTTTAGAAAAAGTCTTAATGACGATTTTGTATTCTGATTAAAATTTACAAAAGGTGATGGAGTTTATACAATGACGAATGAAAAACCACTAATCTCAAAAGACGTTTCAGATACGCAGCAACCTCCCCGGCAGCGGCGCCAAAATTTGACTCCTCCTAAACTAACCAGTCAATCTGGTGCGGTCAATAGGTCAACCCAGGAGAAAGTGCAAGATAACTGGTGAAGAATAGGGTTTCCCCGGGTCGTTATGTCCCAGCGAGGTGTGCAATTGTATTTGAAAAACGTTTTAAGTGATCGGGTGATTTAACAGGAAGATCAGAATTTTGACTATTATGATATTGTGAATCAGAAACGTAAGGCAACAAATTATAAAACGTATAAGAAACTAAAAACAAGCAATTTAATTAGAAACCGTATAAGTGCGGGAAAGAAAAAGTGAATACTAAACAAGACTAGATCTATGGGGATAAAAATAATCTCCTACATACTAAACGGCAAAAAAAGGTTTTTAAGAAAAATTAATTATAAGATTAATATTCTAATTACTACGATTTAAAGACTTATTTACGCTAATTCCATTTTTAATAAATACTAAAACTACTTAAATAATTCTAAAACTTTTTTAGACCAAACTACAACTGAATATTGATTATTAAAATCAATAGGTTCAATGTTTACGCTATAGTGATATTAACGAAACTAGTAAATATCATAGTAACTTTAAGCTAACAAAACGAAAAACAAGCTTAGACCCTTAAGCTCCACGCCTTAAGTTGCAAAAGGTAAGAAAACAAAGATAACTAAGTGTTTTGTTAGGTTTAGTATAATAATCATTACGTTAAAAATGACATTAAATAAACAATAATATATAAAGCTAAATTACCAGGACTAGTATTAGAACTAGAATAGATCGGACTAGCATTAACACTAGAATAGATCGGACTAGTATTTAAACTAGAGTAGATCGGACTAGGATTAAAGCTAGAATGGATCGGACTAGGATCAAAGCTAGAATAATTACTAAACAAAAGTAATAAAAAATAAAAAGACAAACTAATCGTAATAGAATAAGTCTTAGTCACCAAACTCTCTCGAGGAGATATGTTTACGAAAAGTAAACTAATTCGGGTATTAAGGTCAAAGATTTAAAAATATAAAGATTTTAAAACAAGCAAAATGAGAATTTAAATAACTAAAATAACATATATATATTTTTTCCTACTAAAAAAAAAAAAAAAAAAAAAAAAAAAAAAAAAAAAAAAAAAAAAAAAAAAAAACCACAAAACTTTATGAGAAGAAAGAGGTGAATAAGAGTGTGTGTGACCATATGTAAAACAATATTTTACAACTACACCATCATAAGAAACTCTTTATTTCACATTCCTTTTTATAAATATTTTGTAAACTTTGAAAGTTTAAATGAAAAAATAAAAAAGAATTAGATAAAAGAAAGATAGATTGCAACTAAATAAAATTAAACAAGACAATACTTTTATAAATCTTAAAACAATAATTCAAATATTACAACAAAAAAACTTCAACATAAGATAAACTAGAGAAAAAGAAAAAAGAAAAAAAAAATGAAGAGAAAAGAAGATGTAAATGAGGTGTGGGAGGTAGGTTTTTATAGACCCAAATATTACATGTTTAGTCATTCCATAATCTACAAAAGAGCACTCCAAAATAGTGTCACATTAACTAATAAGCCCAAACGTCGCGACCAAGAAATTACATATTCGCTGTCTTTTCCGTATCTTCTCCCAACCAAGAGATATTAAAAATGCATGAATTTTTCGCACATGCCCAACAAATGCAAATCAATTTTCTTTCTTTTTATTCTTGGTGCATTCTCTCCTGACACAAGTGAAAACAAAAGTCTTCATATAAACTCATATTGGAACAAATGGTGAAGCCCACCAAAGATTCTTGTGAATTAATTAAAAGTTTGGATGAATTTGTTAAAATTCACCCCTCTATTCATATTTAGTCCATCTCTTCTTTGAAGCTTCATATGAATTAAACATATTTGGTCCCTCATCGTTCTTTATGTTTAATTCATCGATCCTTTGAGATAAATAAAATTTAAATTTGCCTCGATGGTCCAAATAAAATTATCATTAGTCTCGTAATTTTTGTGCTCTTTCAAATCTCGTGCTTGGTTATGTCATTTTTCCATTCTTTTTCTAAAAATCTATTCGGGGCTGGCCTTGACACCATTTTTTAATATCACAGTATGTACCGCTTGTTGCCGAGTCGCGCAAATCTGCATGCTTTTGCTCAAAAATTGCATGATTTCGCCCAGAATTCAATCCCTTCGTACATGAGATGGATAAAAACACGAAACCAAGGATATCTATATTGTTTTTGGCCCTTTTTTTCGTATTTTTACGTATCAAAATGGTGGTGAAATGATGAGTATTTGCATACTCATCATTAATATTATAAAGATTAACAAGATACTTAATCGACCATTCAGAATAACCATTCCTCTTCTCATAAATATTCAAATGACGGGAATTAGTATATTCTTTAGAAAGAAGAAGCAAACAACCACAAGACACAAACAACTTCCAATCACAATGCACTTTCCCTTCCATGGTTAAAGGGATTTGCATCTTTGTTAGAATTGGATTCTCTTCAATATCTAACTTGAAATACGAAGCTCGATGGTTCACATAATTTAGCCAATGAATGCCATTATTCCAATATACCCCACCACCAAAAAGCCTGAAAGGTTCGATGGAAAATCGATTATCACAAAAACTCCAGCAGCCTATCTCAGAAGAGTAAGTATGTAACTGAATTAAACCATCATGTATGATTCTAATAGACAAGACTTTGTAGTGAGTTGATTTTGTAGGATCAAAAGCCAATCTCGTAGCACCGATAACTCAATCTTTCAAACTCACATCACGGCATTGTGGATGCATAGGATTGTATACATAGAACTTATAATCTTTAGTACAACACAAAAGCAAACCATTACACGACTGCAAAACCTCAATATCCATTCCAGTGAAGGTTGAAATTCTGGATGGAATTCGAGTATCCAAAGACGCAAAATTATAATGAAACAGTAGCCTTTCGGTATCAGGTATTTGGAGAAATAAACCGGAAGGATGATTGATGTAATGCACATGCCTCCGATATAAAGTGAAGTTAGTGAATGTGATGAGAGAAAACTAGCGTTTTGATACGATTTTGAACAGATGAATTGAGATGTCAGGTAACCGGAGTAAGATTTCGGTTAAAAGGTCATCATTGCACACGACTGCATGTACGGATTTAGTACATGTGATCGGCTTTTTGGCATCAACAGAGGTTATCCTCGACCCCCGACGAAGTTCCCATGAACTTCTGGCAATCGTTCTCATGGAATATGTTAAACCTTGTCGTAGGACTGTGGGAAATCAATAAGTTTATGAAAGATGCGTGTGTAGATATATTAAAGGGGTAAAATATATTTGGGCCCCGGACTCAAACACTACAGAGTATAGACTAGACTAGTCGGTCAAAAGTTAAAAAAATAGTATTATTAATCCCTGGTGGTCTAAAAAGTTTGTCTTTAAAGGCTGAGGCCCAACTCCGCATAAAAACTTGTTAAGAATAAGGTGTTAATCGGTTTGGTTATCGGGTTGTTTAGTTTATTCGGTTTGGTTAGTTTGATTAATTTTTTCCTGGTTAAAACCAAACCGAATTCAAATTGGATTAAATCGAACCAAATAACCTGAATTACATTTGATTAATTATTTATTTAGTTATATAGATGTTTAGCAAAAAAAAAAAATTCAAACTTAAAAAATATTAATCCCTCCGTCCCATATTAAGAGCCACAATGGAATCTTTGGGTGTCCCAAATTAAGTGTCCATATTCAATTTCAATCAATGATGTGGAAAACTAGAAGGGGGGTTGAATAGTTTACCGCTTTTTCGATTCTTATTTAGCTTAAATATCTTTAAAAACATTTACGTTTGCTTAAAGATATAAGTACAATGTTATACGTTTGATTCTTTGAAAAGCTTTTCATGTGAATAACAATTCTAACTTTACTAGTTTCAAACTTTGAAAAGCTTTGCTTGTGATGATCCTAACTTTGCTAGTTTAGTTCTTTGAAAACCTTTACTTTTGTTTGAAGATATAAACACATCTTTACTTGTTTAGTTCTTTGAGAACCTTTATAAGTAACTAGCTATGTCAACAAAAGAACAACATGTAATAAGCAAAGATAAGAAAAGAAACGATCAAACCACAACACGATTGTTTATCGTGGTTCGGCTACAAGGACTCTTTTTCCTTGCCCTACATCCACGCCCCGAGTTTCTAACTCGAGAGTTATAAGCACTAATCAACAAGCTCCTTTCACCGGCGGAGAAAACCTTTACAACGTCGCTTATACTTTTACCGACACTAAGCTAGATGTCGAGTTCTTTTACAAGGGTACAACCACTCCCGTTCGTCGCTTACACTTTTACCGACACTAAGCTAGATGTCGAGTTCTTTACCAAGGGTACAACCACTCCCGTTAGTTCTTTTACAAGGGTACAACAACTCCCGACACACTACGTATTTTGAGGCCTAAAATACTAACCACTTACTTCTATATACATGACACACATGAAGTATAAACTACCAAAGCTTATACATGACCAAGCTACCAAGACTTGCAACTTTAGAGTTGAAGCTTGTAACTTCTTGAATGATCTTGTGAAGTCCCTTGCTACATAAGAGAATCACAAATCAAAAGGTTACTGAGTTAGTTGAGAGAGTATGTGAATATATGTCCTAAAAGTGTGACTCAAAACTAACAAATGGTTTGGTATTTATAGAAAACCATTTTGCAGGTCCGGCGGATCAGGCGGAACCCTCAGATGGGTTCCGCCCGTGTACCCCCAGGGTACCGTCAGGGCTGCAGTTGGTTTTTGCAATAAATCTTCCAAACCAAACAAGGTCACATCACATTACTTCTAGTCAAACACAAGACTTGCAAGAAAGCATAAGGTTAGTCAAACATTCTTTCTTACCATAAATGTATATGGACAAAGCTTACCCTAAATGTGATGTGACATTACTATTTTAAGAAATAAATGTGATGTGACAAGACACTTTTTAATTTAAGAAATAAAAACAATGTTTTGTTTAAAAGGAAATGTTAACCTTAGTTAAACAAGACTTAAACACTTAAAGTGATGATTTACTTATAGCTAAACTTCATACTTTGTCATTAACAAAACTTAGCAAAGATCGTAAAATATAAATAACGTTTTTAGGCGATATTTGTATTAACAATCTCCCCCTTTTTGTTGATGACAAAACATAAACTTTATTTATAAGTAAGTCACTAGTTTTAGTATTAAGTTTTATAAAGTTAGGTATAAAAACTTGTTTTTGCTAAGATGATGTGATATACAAAAAAAAATTTTTTTTTTAAACAAGTTTATATCTAAATTCTCCCCCTTTTTGTCAAAACAAAAAGAAGAGTAGCGAAGCGGAATAATGGCCATGTTCCCCTTGGTTGATACTCCCCCTAAATGGAGTGCCAAGAGAGGAGACATGGATTTTGAACCTACAAAAGAAAAGTTAGTTTCCGCACAAGATAAGTCATGAAAGTGTTTCATGTTTAAACACAACTAAGAGTTGTGAAGTGAAATAGTACAACACACATGCTCCCCCTTGAATATTACTCCCCTAAATGGAGTATCAAGGAAGGAAAACATGGATAATGAACCTACAAAAAGAGAGGTTAGTTTCTAAAGCACAAGATTTATGTATGGTACCATAATAAGGTATAGTTCACACATCATACCTAAATGGTCAACAAACAAAGAAAACCTTGTAGTGTAATGAAATTCATTTCATGTAAAATTTAGACTTCTTAAAAAGTCAAAGACAAGAAATTTTGGTTACACTATCCTACCTCTAGAAATAAAGAAAAAGCTACAAATAAGCTACGACCATAAAAAGCTACAAGGAAATCATCATTTTCCTTTGTGAGAAACATTTTCCAAAAACAAGGCTAAGGTTGTTTAAGGAAGAAAATGTGAGTTGTGGTTGTAGCGGGCTTTATTTTGAAGGTTGAGAGGGTGACACGGGTTTTGGTTTGTTGGTTTAAATGGGAAACATTTTCCAAAGAAACGGTTTTGTTTCATTTTGGAGACTCTAAACTTGAGGTGGTGTTGGTACTCTAAACTTGGTTTGTTGGTTTTAATGAGCAACATTTTCCAAAAGAAACGGTTTTGTTTCATTTTGGAGACTCTAAACTTGAGACGTTCCACAATGTGGTTTAGGATAAACCTCATTTTATTGGATATGGTGAACCAACAATGGTTTTGGGTGATGATACTCTTGTTGTGGTGGTTGGTTGTGGTCGAAAGAATCATTTTGGTTAAGCAATGACCTTGGTTATTCATTTGTGAAAGGTTGTGGTTGTTGTTGGTCTTGGTGGAAGATCATGGAGATGCTTTTATTTTCTTATACGAAGAAAATAGAGATTCAAAGTGTTGGGAAGGTTCTTGTGGTAGTGGTAGTTATTGTTGTTGTGGTGGTTGTTGTTTGAACAAAATGGTGTAGGCTTGGTTATTTGTAAATGGTTACCATGAAGGTTTTTGTGAATGAGGTTGAAACACAAATGATTGTAGGTGTGTATGACCTTGATCATTTGGAAAAATTGAGGATTTAGCATACCGGTAGGCCAAACTCTCAAGCAATGACGGTGGATGAGGTGCATCATCCAATGACTCATTTGGTTGAAATGTTGGTTGTTGTTGGGTTTACATTTCGGCAATGGTGTTAAAAGGTGACAATGATGGAGGGCTTGATAGTTTAGGTGATAGGTTTTCAAAAGTTTCCAATAGTGGATGTGGTGATGTTGGTGGTGTATGGAAAAGTTCCATTGGTGTAAGTGTTGAAGTAGCAAGATTAAGCAAATCTTGAATAGTGATCACATTGGTATTGAAATGTGTTAAGGATGGTGTTGAGGTAGTGAGGTTAAGGAAATCTTGGATAGGTGAAGAAATGTTAAGCGAAGCATCACTTGAAGATGATGAGCTTGACTTGATGGTTTTGTTGAAGCAACAAGGTTTGACACTAATCCTAGTGGTTTTTGAGAAGGATTTTGATGGTTATGGTGTGATTTGAATTGTTGCAAAACTTTCAAATTTATAAGGTTGAAAAGGTGTTGAAATGGATGTTTGGATTTGATGTTCTACCATTCAAAGAATGAGGTTTCAAATGATTTTCATGACCATGTCACATCATTTGATGTTAATTCAATGGAATAGGATGGAGTGAAAGATCAACATATGCACTCAATGCTTTGTGATCATGGGATGTGATTTGGTTGAAAATGTTTCAATGGTTTGAAGGATCCTTTAAAAGGGTTCCTTGGGTTAGTTATGTTTGAATTTGAATTTTTGTAGGGAAGTGGCTTCCTAATTGTTTTAGTGAGTGAGAGTTATTCTAATATGGTTATTGGAGTTAATGGAAGATGTTTCTCACTTAGGATAATGGTTTTGACACATTACAAGTTTTGGACTTAAGAAAAATGGAAGAATTTTCTGCAGGTGTCTGGCGGAACCCTCAGAAGACACTGGCGGAACCCATTTGAGGGTACCGCCTGGTCCGTTGGGCTATTTCTGGAATTCCCAGAAAATACACTGGCGGACCCCAATTTTGGGTTCCGCCAGATCCGCCAGACCCTAAAAAATTGGCAGTCCGCGTTTTTGACCCGCGAGACGATTTTCAAAATTTTCGAAAACTCCTAAAATCAAAAAGATAATGCATTTCTGGTTAGGCAATGCAAAAATTAGATACGTAAACATACATATCATAGGACTTTGACCTTGAGGTCAAGGATTTCACTATACTTAGTAAGAATTGCCATAAACATGAAAATTTGACAACTAGCCAAATGTTGTCTTCCTACATCATTGTTAGTTCCTACAAGTTTCAAATAGTACCAAATAACTTACCAACACACAAATACATAACACGTAATGTTTAAATGACCAAATCTTTCAAATGACGCCTAGTGCCAAACACTCCTACACACCCGCTTTCATAGACGGTCAATCTTCTTCTTGAGCATTTCAAGAAATCTCTCGATGTTTTTTGAACATCCCCTTTGTTTGCTTGAACTCCGCCGACTCATTTGGAATATCCGAAAGTTGGAAAAAGTAATATAGAGGTGGGAGCCTAGAGTTGGGCAAAGCCTAGAGTTGGAAAATGTTTACCTTGGGCTTTGTAGATTCTCCTATCACTTAGTGGGACAAAAGCGTGTGGAATAAGAAAGTAGTCTAGGTGAAGACCTATAGGAGTTGATGGAATGGGAGAGATGAACCTAAAGAGACGGGTCAAGAGCATTCCATATGGCATAGACGTTGTGCCTTGCACGGGAATGTCGGTCATTCACTTGGTCAAGTAGTAGGCAAGGTTGAAGGGTTGCCTAACGGACAAGGAGTAGAGCATGTAGCAAAGGCAAACATTCATGTGATCCCGGTTTCCTATGGTGCTAATTTCATTGGTTCTAAGAAGTTCTTCCCATTCCTTTAATTGGGGCTTGAGTTCATGGATTTCCATTCCATATGGGTTCTTGATGACCTCATTTCCGGTTCTAGTTCTTCTAATGTTGGTGGTTCTAATGAAAAGGTGGTCACGAAGTTCATCTTTGGACACAAGAAGGTTATCATAGGGATAGATGCGGTCAAAGAGTGTGTCAAGAGTTGAGAGGGAGTTCAAGTAGGAGTAGATGCAAGTACCAAGGTTTGGGACACCTAGGATTTGAGCAAACTCCTCGAGGGTGAAGGAGTATTGATGACTACTAGCCCTAAAGTTAATTGACATGCGACCATACTCATCCTTGGAGAGGGTGATGGATGCATAGAATTCTAAAGTGAACCTAGAACAAATAGGCTCGTCGATTTCTAAGAGACACTTAAAGTTGATTGTCGCAAATTCCATGTAGAGGTTTGTACCTTCTAAGAAGGATGGATCAATGGTTCTACCCTTATGGACATGTTGTTTTTCTAAGGCTTTGAAGACAACGATTTGAGTTTGAGTAAGACCTTTGGTTTTGTGGTGTTTGGGTAGGTACTTGATGGTGTCCTTGTGGTCGTAGTGAGTTAGAGGAGGCATGATGATTCCTAGAAAATCAAAATTTCACATTTAAGTAAATGACTATTGTAATGTGTATGTTCTAGTGTGTGCCTATATGAAAACAATGTAGAGGTGCGGTTGACTTGACTCATTTTGATGCTTAAAAATGTTTTGTAATGTAAGTGATGTTTCAATGACGTTTTTCATTTGTTTTAACAATGTGGTGAACGGTGGTAAAGTATGGGTGACGACCGAGGGTGGATATGTGAAATGAGGTGGTGATTGTTTGACAACACTTAAAGCTTGGATATCTTCTTTGTGTTCTTCACTTGCTAGAAAATGGAAGAGACGCATTTCATAATGAAATTCACTTTACTTTTGACGACATAGACAAATATGTTAATGAGAGTATGGATATGACAATTGCCCTTTGTTTCAAAGAGCGACACAAAGGTGAACATAGGTTTATGTATCATGAAAGGTGGTTTAATCTTAATAGGTTAGGTTATAGTGGGGATGACACACTTGTTTGGTTACATTGTGGAATCTTCTTGTGAAGATGACTAGGTGGAGTTATTGGTGAAGATGATATTAACTCTTGGTTTCTTTGAGGGCATGGAAGTGGTGGATGACTCGATATTGTTATGACAAAGGATAACTCGGTTTCTCATTTCACATTGGTTGTTTGAGGTTCGAGTGATGAGAGGTTATGAGGAATATGCTTGAAGTTTTGCTCATTTTGTGAATCTTATGGGCTGATGGTAAGTTGGAGTTGTGAGTAAAGAGGTGTTTGGTTTTGAACTTAAATAAAACATTCTGTGGCTTTGGCGGACCAGGCGGAACCAAAAAGTGGGTTCCGCCCGTATGGTCTGAGGGTGCCGTGGGATCTGCAGGGAAAACTCAAAAGGAATTGTCTTGATTTTTGTGGTTTTATCCTAATGTTCAAAACTAAGGTTTTAGGTCTTATGAGTCCTTGACTAAGCCTAGGGATGATGAATGCTTCTCATTCAAGAGGTTTTGTGAAAACGTTGATAGAATGGTTAACGTATAAGACTTTCTTAGTTAAGATGTTCCTCAATGAACATTTTTACCAAGACGATGATGATGGATCACAATATTTCAATTAAGAACATAATGGATTGAATTGTCGCTGAAGTCGATGCTTCCTTTGTTGAAGGTATAACAATGTTGATAAGATGAATTCCGTTGTTGACGCGAATTTGCTTGTTCAAGCGGAGCTTGTTGATGTGCTTCTCCATCCGATACTAATATGATAATCTTACGCGTTTTGGAGAATCATTGGGTAAGTAAGTATAAAAGTGCAAGTACCACTTGTGCTTTTCTTATCAACTTATTACCGACATAATTCAATTTGGCATACACTATGGTTTCTATTCCCGTTCTTTTGGGAGACCATAATCCTAGTTGTGTAGTACCTTATGATGTATCCAAATAGGTTCAATTAAAGAGTTGTTCTAGGATCTTCTTTAACACGATCACATAGACAAAAACTAAACATAATGTTGAATCTAATTGTTATGAGAACAAGTAGTCTTCCAAACATTTCTCTACGTTTAATTTTACCTACGGATTTACTAATCTCATTCTTGATAAGTCATCAATAACTTAACCATTGAGAACAAGAGAGCAACTAGGAATGTCTTTAAGTTAAAATCCTTTGCTTTTGTGGCTTGCTTTTATTATCAAAAAGTCTTTCAAATATTGACACTATACTCACTTGATTACTTTGAAATATCAACTTCGTTTCACTATTTGTTTTATTCTAAATTCCAAAAATTGTTTTTGTTGAATTTGTTTAGACACAACTAATGACCTATAAATCAAGTTTTATAACTTATGTCAATTTTACTTGATTTAATGTTTAACTCAAGGTGAGAAGATGTTGTTTTGTACTTTTACTTCATGCTTGTCTTGCCATCATTGGACTTTCGACTAAGTTATCATCTACCAAAGATGATATCATAGAAGGAGAAGATCACTCGTTAAATTTCATATTCAACGACTCCTCGACTCTTTAGGTTTTCTTACTTAAGACATTATGAACTCTATTTCTTTTTTAAAAAGTCCAAGAGGTACAACATCATTAGACTATGTGTCACATTTGATGTGTAAATCCTAGATGTTGAAAACTTATTTTCTTTCACACATCCTAATATATGCTAATGTGATTTATTTTACCTTGTATGTTTTATGTGAGATTATCATAGGGGAGTGATTGAAGAAAGACACAATTAAAGACTCAAAGTATGGTGTTTGAGAAAATTATTTAACAAAGGTTTGTTTTGCAAGCATCACAAAAGTGTTAGACATTTTAACACTTAGGAAATTCTTAGTTAGCTCACTTGTAAGCAAGAGTTGAGTGAGACATACTCAAGAGTTTTTCGTGTTTATCTCTTGATGGTTAAATAACCAAAACACCTTATATCTCCTACTAGTACCAAAGACTAAATTCCTTGTTGCATAGAATCTAATCTTAGTTATTTACAAATAGCAGGTAGACACTCTTGAGTATTACAAATAACACATATTTGAGCACATAATGCTAGAGAAAAGATATAACCAAAGTCAAGTTTAAGTAATGCGTACCTTTTAAATTGCATAGATATGCTATCAAGCGGATAAGCATTAAGCGTAAAAACTTGGTTTGACGACATGCTTTGAAACTCAATAACTCATGTATCCAAGAAGGTTAGACAATCATAAAAAAGCATAGAATATGATAATCTTAATTCTTTTATCATGAGTTTCTATTAGAGATAGAATTATCTCTAAGTCTCTCTTCTAGGTTAGACAAATTTTACTTGCTTTGTTTTATTAGTTAATGGTGCTTTTGAGTTAAATCCTAATCCGGTTTTATCTTTAAACAACCTTTGACTCCTCAACAATCTTTCAAGAGATTTTGAGCTTTCATCAAATTTAACTAATAATTTTTCCTTTCTCATTTTGCATTTTAATCTCATGTTTGTAATCTAGACATAATTTACATTCTAGATTAATTTCAACATTACTCTTAATTTTAGGCATTTTATCTTCTAATAAGATTTCCTTTTCAAAGATATTCTTAAGAGATTTTGAAGACTCATTTTTGAAAATAGCTTTTAGGTCCATGTTGCACAAATGTTTAGACTCATTTTCTAGTTTAGAAAACTCTAGGATAAATTAATCAAAGCAAAATAGTTTGGTTTCAAAGTGTACCTTGCTTGATGTTTTATCTAGTATAGAATCACAAACCGGATGATTGACTTCATCTTCATCCGAGTTAATCCATGAATCGCAAGCAAGACAACAACGAGCTTGACACGAGTAATCACCTTTACTTACACCTTGCTTGTTGTATCAATAAGTTGACAATAAACTACCGGATCATTGTCTTCGTCAACTTCCATTACATTCCAAGATACGCAAGCAGGTTCAACAAAACACACGTACTCATCTTCACTTGTACCTTCATTTAAAACATTTAAACTAGTAGCACATGTATTAACTTCTACTAAGTGTCTATCAATTAGTTTTTCTAAAACTTCTAATTCATATGTAAGATTAAATTGATCATCTTTGACTTGACATATTCCTTGATGAAAGTTTACCATATTTTTCAAACATCATTAGCCTTTTGACAAAAATACATTCTTTCATATTTGGTACTAAAGCTTTGTAAAGCATTGTTTTAGCTTTAGTATTTTTATCAAGTTTAAGATAGTTATCTTGGTTTTCAAAAACTTGTTTTCTTTGGTTTGAAATTACCAAAAGAAATAATATGCCAAAGATCTTGATCAATTGATTTTACATAGTTTTCAAAATTACTTTTCCATTCAAGTAAGTTTTCTTTTTCAAAAGCGGTTGGTTTTGAATAGGTTGCCCTTCTTTGAGATTTTCAAAATCCATGGATCGATCCAAGTTTTAAAATACATTCTATTTTAAAGATCTTGAGTAACGTAGCTCCTGATGCCAATTGTGGAAAACTAGAAGGAGGGTTGAATAGTTTACCGCTTTTTCGATTCTTATTTAGCTTAAATATCTTTAAAAACATTTACGTTTGCTTAAAGATATAAGTACAATGTTATACGTTTGATTCTTTGAAAAGCTTTTCATGTGAATAACAATTCTAACTTTACTAGTTTCAAACTTTGAAAAGCTTTGCTTGTGATGATCCTAACTTTGCTAGTTTAGTTCTTTGAAAACCTTTACTTTTGTTTGAAGATATAAACACATCTTTACTTGTTTAGTTCTTTGAGAACCTTTATAAGTAACTAGCTATGTCAACAAAAGAACAACATGTAATAAGCAAAGATAAGGAAAGAAACGATCAAACCACAACACGATTGTTTATCGTGGTTCGGCTACAAGGACTTTTTTTCCTTGCCCTACATCCACGCCCCGAGTTTCCAACTCGAGAGTTATAAGCACTAATCAACAAGCTCCTTTCACCGGCGGAGAAAACCTTTACAACGTCGCTTATACTTTTACCGACACTAAGCTAGATGTCGAGTTCTTTTACAAGGGTACAACCACTCCCGTTCGTCGCTTACACTTTTACCGACACTAAGCTAGATGTCGAGTTCTTTACCAAGGGTACAACCACTCCCGTTAGTTCTTTTACAAGGGTACAACAACTCCCGACACACTACGTATTTTGAGGCCTAAAATACTAACCACTTACTTCTATATACATGACACACATGAAGTATAAACTACCAAAGCTTATACATGACCAAGCTACCAAGACTTGCAACTTTAGAGTTGAAGCTTGTAACTTCTTGAGTGATCTTGTGAAGTCCCTTGCTACATAAGAGAATCACAAATCAAAAGGTTACTGAGTTAGTTGAGAGAGTATGTGAATATATGTCCTAAAAGTGTGACTCAAAACTAACAAATGGTTTGGTATTTATAGAAAACCATTTTGCAGGTCCGGCGGATCAGGCGGAACCCTCAGATGGGTTCCGCCCGTGTACCCCCAGGGTACCGTCAGGGCTGCAGTTGGTTTTTGCAATAAATCTTCCAAACAAAACAAGGTCACATCACATTACTTCTAGTCAAACACAAGACTTGTAAGAAAGCATAAGGTTAGTCAAACACTCTTTCTTACCATAAATGTATATGGACAAAGCTTACCCTAAATGTGATGTGACATTACTATTTTAAGAAATAAATGTGATGTGACAAGACACTTTCTAATTTAAGAAATAAAAACAATGTTTTGTTTAAAAGGAAATGTTAACCTTAGTTAAACAAGACTTAAACACTTAAAGTGATGATTTACTTATAGCTAAACTTCATACTTTGTCATTAACAAAACTTAGCAAAGATCGTAAAATATAAATAACGTTTTTAGGCGATATTTGTATTAACAAATGAGATGAGACTTTAGTGGGTAAAAATGATATTTAATTGGTGGAGAGCGTAGTTAGTGAAATTTTCTAAAACTTTGTGCATGATGTAAGCGGACACTTAATATGGGATGGAGGGAGTATATCTATACTATGGAAGAGATTTGAATGTTTTTTTATATATTTATAATATATAAAGAAACGTATATATTTATGTGAATTCGGCTTTCGGTTCGGTTCGGTTTTCATATTTCCAAACCCATATCCAAACCGAGAACCGAATATTTAATTTGGTTCGGTTCAGTTTTTCCCATTCCGTTCGGTTTCTTTTTCCGTTCTTGTGGGTATTACCCGAATTCTGCACAGCCCTAGTTGAAATTATACTCTTTTTATTAAGCGTCTAAACCTTGAGGTTGGTTTTGTAACCTTTTAACACTAATGTTTACTTTTGTCTGTGTTTAGCATGTTTTTATTTCCCTTATCTAGGGTTTATTCATTCAGTTATCACTTTCTCTCTCAAACACTTTGTCTCTCTCAAACTCTCTCAGTTTCCACCTATGATCTTAATCTTGTAGTACTGGTTTTCATATTCTAATCGTATGATTACGAATTGTAGTAGTGTGTGTGTTCTTGTATTATCAGATTGCATCCATTTGGGGACAATCTTCTTTCTTTTGTAATCATTTGGATCACACTCGTTTGAGGATGATTCTTATTATATCTTTTAATGAAAAATAAAGGGGTGGTTAGTTGTGTTACTATCGTTTTATTAAATTCCACATGGTATCAGAGCGATTAGGGTTTGAAATGGAACTTTTTTCTTTTTTTTTTGAGGGGGGGGGGGGGTAAGTTTTTTCAATTTTTCTAGGTTTGTTGTTATTGTCTTATCGTTTAATCAATTGAAAATTGTTTTTTGGTTGGGTAAATTGCGAGATCTGTTTTTTAGAGGTTTTGATCTTGAAACCCTAATTTGTTTGTCATTGATCTAATGGTTTAGATCAGTGATTATGGTGTTATGTTGGGTTGATTAATTGAAAAATTATGATTTTTTTAAAAAACTCTAACTTTGTGATTTGGGCCTTTTGCATTTGAAGTGGTTTATTGGCTTTATAGGTGACATAATCATCTCTTGACTAAGTGAATCAAGAGTGATTGTGATTGGTTCTTGTCTTCTGTTGTGATGTTGTATTGTGTGTTAACTGCTACTTATTTGATTAACAGGCTTCTTTCATCTGTTTTAAATGGAAAATCTTCTTTTTGTGTTTTGTATGTTAGAGAACCTACCCTTTTTCACTTAAGAAGTTTTGGTTGTCTATGTTTTGCTACTATTTTAAATAACAATGATAAGTTTTATTTAAAGTCTGAAAAGTGTGTTTTGATTGGTTTTCTACTGGAAAAGAAGGCATATAAGTTGTTAAGTATAGAAACATGAGTATTTTTTTTCGAGGGATGTAAAGTTTTATTAAAATATTTTTCAATATAAAATGAATTATGAAAACAGAAAGTCTGTAGTTGAAATTTTGAAAATGTTTAAAGAATTGATAACAGTTTAGTGTCTTATAGTGATTTAAGTCATAAATATTTTTTGATATCCAAAATTCAAGACACGTTGATGATGGGAAGGGGCCATATGATAGTGTATGGTAGGTAATTATGACTTCTGATTCAGATGATACTTCAGAGGAGCATCCATCTGATCAGAATCATACTGCACATCATATAGGTTAAGAAAGCTTCTTTGAGGGCAATTTTCCAAATGTTCCAACTCAAAAGGTTCCTACTCATACTTTTAGCGATAATACAAAGGAGGTTGTGCCTCTTAGGAGATCTAGCAAAGTGAGGGCAGTTTTCCAAATGTTCCAACTCAAAAGGTTCCTACGCATACTGTTAGTGACTAGCAGCGCACCCGCGCGTTGCAGCGGCGGGTATCATGCAATTAAAATATTCAGCAAATTTTTTTTCCGTTCTATATTTCATGATACAATAGATAAACGGATACGACAATTTTAGTTTTGAATAATTTTATGCAAGAACAATATTTTTCATATAAAAACTTTAGATTATCCACGTGATGTTGTGACAATACTGAGTTGGTAGCTGGTATATTGTAAAGGTATGTGCTTAAATTAGTTGACAATGACACGTATTCGTAAGTTATCATCAAATAATAACACCATAACGAATTTTAAAAATCACTTACATTATACTAAGAAAATGTAGATCTCTAAAAACATTGTTTGTTATACTAATCCCACATAGATGGATGATACGAGTAAAAGAGTACTTATAAAGATAAAAAAAAAAAAACAACAAAATATTTAAGAAGTCGTGTGGGTTAATTTAAAGAGTATTATTATTATTATTATTATTATTATTATTATTATTATTATTATTATTATTATTATGCAATATATATAATAAATATAAATTATATAATTAGCACTTTGCACCTTTGCATCCTTTGCTTTGAAAAAATCGTCCGATTTTTATAAAGAAAAGTTTATTACTAGTTTTTACGGTAAGTTATATCAAAAAAATATAAAAGATTTATATGTTGGTTCTTGAGGCACTTTTGAGATTTAATAATATTTTTTATACATTGTAATATAGTGTGCATTTTGAAACTCTATTGATTTAATAATATCATTTTTAGATGACTTTTATGGGCTAGCCGAACCGGTGGTGACTCCGGTTCTCAGTTAAACCCGTTGGTCCGGTCTGTTTTTTAAAACCATATGTACCATCAACTTGTTTACATATAAATTGTATGAAGCTTTGTATGTTTTATTAGTTTGTACTAGGGATGAGCACGGTACCGGTCCCGTACCGATCCCGTACCGAATTAGTAGTACCGATTTTTTCCCGAGCATAAATAGTGGTACCGGTACCGTACCGAACGGGATTCGGATACCGGTACCGGGAAATCGGGAATTTCCCGATTTGGTACCGGTCCCGTACCGAATTAGTGGTCCCGATTTTTTTTCACCTTATTCTTAGTCCCGGTACCGTACCGTATATCGGGAACGGTACCGTTTCGGTACGGTACCGGTACGGTTCCGGTTCGGTTCCGGGATTCGGGTCGAAATGCTCATCCCTAGTTTGTACAATATGTATAATAACAAGTATTTTCATATTAGGGGTGTTTTAAAATAACATTGATTAGGTAATTATTGTTTTAGACATTTTTTTCTTATATTAAATTACTTTGTACTTTTTTTTATTATTTTTTAAAAAACATCATTACAAATAGTGCTTTAAAGTGTTGCAACTAATGCTATTAAAGATGTACTTATTAATATTTGTCATTATAAGCAAGTGTTGAATCTTAAATTTTTAAGCCTTTTTATTTTAGGAATGTAACAAATGCTTTATAGGCAGAGTGTCAAAATTGCATGATAAGTTGCATGACTGTTCTTGATGATGGAGTAAAATATGGTTTGGATAGAATGATTTTTATTTTTTTTTTCTTACATATTTTTCTTTTTCTTTTAGACTAGCCATAAGTCCCGTGCACGCACGAGGTTTACACGTGAATCAAATTTATTTTAAAATTTAAGTTTAGTATATGGACATATAAGAATTTACCCGTGATAATTGTGATATAAGTATAACTAATACCTTATCCATGATTTTTATTATGTATTAATATTTATTATAATAATATTTTATAAAAAAAAATTTGTTGGTTGAAGATTTAACTTTGTTTAATTGACATAAATGTTGAGGTTGAGGTTGATGTTGTTGTTTAACTTTAATTATTCATATCGTGTTGTACAAAATGTGCGAGCTTAGTAGCACATAATTAGCAAGAATAGGAGATATATCAATACGACATCTATGGGACACCTTTCGTAGTGAGGGAAGTCCTCTTGATGAAGTTAAAATATGCTCTTTAAAGTTTTTTAGAAATGCTTTTCTAGATATCCATATATAAACTTTAAATAAGAATTTCATAAGTCGTTGTTATAAATACAATAGCGTATATTTATTTTCATATCCCAGTAATCCGTGCTTACACTTGATATTCATATTTCCGTTAACAATATTTTATTCGTATTTAATATTCAACCTCGTGTATGCATAAATTAAAATTTTCAAATAAACTAACATGAGTCCTTATTTAACGTATATAGTAAAAAAATATTTTAATGGATGAAAGTCTAAAACGAACATTAATTTAAAAAAATGTTTAACATATATTAAAATTAATTCGTATATTTACAAAATTTTATAATTTTAACCGATTAAAGTCTGAAAATAATACTAATACTTATATAATTTTAAATAAAGTTCATCTTATAAAATATAGGGGTATAAACTATAAGGGGTTATTTGTTATTTTTATAAACTTATTAAAAATATGAAAACTTGTAATTTTACACTTAGTTCTATATAATTTTTGTAAAATTCAACCACTAAAGTTTTATTAATTACTTCCTTTTTTTTTTAGTTTTTATTTTTACAAATTTGACACAAATATTTTTATGTGTTTTTTTCTTAACCAAATTTCTCCACCAAATTTATTAAAGTTTGACCAAAATTAATTTAATTTGACTTTTTATTGACTAATCATGTTGCTTGATTGTGCCTACGTGGCAACATCGAGCTCTCCTATTGGTCTATTTTTTTTTTTCCAATGAGAAAGGTTTTGCAAAAATACTCCGAAATGATGTAATTCTTTTATTATATAAAAGATTGGAGTTTTAAACCTATACACTAACATGCAATTGAAAAATATTTTACATAAATTATGCTCTTCCAAAAAAAATTGATTTAAACAAGCTTTTACTACTTGTCCGTACGTTGCAACTAGATTAATTCAATATCATAGGCAAAACATTATACATACGAATTCAATGATGAAGAGTAAACTCAGGTATAAGTCAAAGATCATCAACAAATAAACACGTTACAAACTATTTGAGGTTTATTTACTGGTTCACAACTATGAGTTGTGGAGATCAATATTTGCCTTAATAATCTATTTTCAAGCACGTAGTGAAAAACTAAGGGCACTCGCTTTCGCTACGGCTCCGGTGGGTTCCCTTAACCAAGCCACTGCCCAAGTGTTCAATTGGTGTTCATCTCCCAATAATGCAGGTATTCACAATGTTTAATGATAGTTTGTGATGGCCTCAGGTTCCCAGTAATGGAAAAAAGCTTTCATCACATATGAAAAAGTCGATCTCAGATTATGGAAATCTTAAATATTTCTGTTATAGACTAACCACTTTCGTCGATAAGAACGCAAAAATAAAAGTGAATCATGCACGAGTGATTAATTTCAGAGCATTTCCAATAGTTAGTTTAATACAAAACCACAATGATTCTTAGAATAACAATTTGTGGTGTGCATTAGTTTTTCAGTTTTTCTTTCATAGTTACTCCGTAACTGTACGTAGAACCATCAATGGTTTTCCGGTGAAAACTTAATAACATGCACCCGTACGACCAGATATGCTCAGTTGTAGCATCATGTGCTTGGCGTGTATTCCTCTTTCAACACAAGTTGGCTGAAGAGTAAAACCTATTTCTTAAATACCATCACCTTCTTTGCATCTTGAATCTAGATACAGGTTTAGATACAGGCGCAGGTGTTTGACCCTTTTGATTGTTCTCGATATTATGGGTACGTTCCACAATGGAACCCGTAAAGGCCTGCAAATAAAAAAGCAATTCATTGTTAACAAATGTATGCAATAACTGGATCTTGAATATGTTTGCAAATGCAACACTTGCCTTGCTGCTGTCATTGGTTGAGCTCGAACCATGATTGGATACCTGAAAACCATACAATATAGGGTTATGTTATCTATCAGACAAACAAACCGAAAGGTACATAGAAGACTGAATAGGATGTTTTACCTCCTTTGACACAGGTGCAATGGCATTTGCCTTGCTCCTGTCATTGCTTGAGCTTGATGCCAATGTAGAAACCTAGAATGATATAATGCCCAAGCCATTAGCACTCTCCGAAAATCTGGGGGTGTTTAAATGCGTATTTCAAGAAAGGGTTTGTGATATAAAATGATTAGCTGTAATAAAACGGGTTGCGGAAAATAGTACTTGGATAGTGCTTCTACTGTTATAACTCATTATACTCCGACAATAAGATATATTAATGTTTGAAAATTCTGATTATAGCGGAAACTAACAGATTATATCACAATATGACCAAAAAATACATTTATATAAAGTAATAAAAAAAAGATACAAACTGTGAAATGGAAATAGAGAACTCGATTTTGGTTACAAGAAGTAAACAAGTAATTTTTTTTACCCACAACTAGTATGAAGCTAATTATTAGACCCATAAAAAAGAAGTAATCAGGAATTTGTTTTATCCAGATACTAGTATTAAACACAGATAAATAACCAAATTCCAAACACCTCCTTATTACAAAACCTAAAACATAGATGACACCATACCTCGTTCTTTGACACAGGTGTGGGGGGCAAGCTATTCTTCGGTTTGTTATGCTCTACAAGCCTCAGAGGAGCCTCTGATCCACTTAATGTGGGAACTTTTACATATGAATCTGGGCAGTAATAAATTCCATTAAGTACCAGTTTATGTTTACAATACTAGTTTATATTACATGCTCAAAACGCAGGTCAAATATATTAATATGATCCTTCAGTCACTCATAAGTCATCTAAGTGATAAGAATAAATACGATCAATCACTAATCCTGATTACATACAATAACATAAAACTATCTTGCAAGTAACCAAGCTGAACGGCATCCACATTAACAGTAAGCAGTTGATGGGCTTGAGTACATTAAGTCCAAGCACAAACAGACCAGCATTAAAAACCCATATGAATGGGTTAATTTGGGTTGTGCTTTATCTCAAACGGATTAAAAAGGCAGAATCAAAACATTTAGCTAAAACAGTGATGGGGTCAAATGGGTGAAAGTCACCCAAAGTCTTTTAGTGACTATTCCTATATAGCTCTATTCAAAGACTCAGAATACTGTTGCAATAAATTTGATTGATATATCATGATGAACTTATTCTTACAAAAGTGGACAAAAGTTGTCAGTGGGTCGACCCAAATTAACCCAGCCAATTTTGATCTGTACTATAAAATGTTTCTTTTAAACCGAAACCCTCAAATATTACCACCTTTGTCTGTAATGCTTAGAATCCTATAGACTATGTTCTGTTAACAGCAGACTAACCTTTGGATACAGGAAAAGCCGGTGAGTCTTTGGGCTGCAGATTTCAAGTAACATGCTATTTAATAACTTAAAACACATTGCAAAATCTACAAGTTAGACTTGAACCCTCAACCTATTAATAATGGAAAAAGATAGAGATTAGTTTCTTAACTTAAAAGGCTTGGATATGTCTTGTTGAGTATCATTTCGCAGAGATCTTTGGCTTGTCGAGTGTTCATTCTTTGCCTCTACCTGTCAACCATTTTAAAACGTCTATAAGAAAAAAGCAGTAACAATTAGGCAAAATAGATGTAATTATCATTTAACAGCTTAAGATCTCACCTCTGATGTTTTAACCTCTGTTTCAAATGAAGTATGACTCATAAGGTGACTTAGATCAGCTGTGTTTAAATCTTCACCTTCCTCAGCAACTTCAGATTCAAGTTCCTCATTTTCAAGTTCTTCTTTCTCAAGTTCCTCCATCCGTGATAATATACGAGCAAAATCATCTTCACCTGAAGTCCATATTTAGCTCAAGGTAATCAACCAGCAGATGAACATATAAACATAAACCACATAATGGTAAACTCCAGATAACCATTGTGCGTCTCTCCTCACTTTTTGTTTAACAAAAACTAAATGAAACCTAATACAAATGTACAAAAGTAGTTTTAACAATTTATTAAATGCAAACAAAAAGTCCAATGATAGAGATAGGAACCTGCTGTTGTGGCCTTATCTTCATTAGGAGTCTCCTCAACATAGTCTTCTCTTATTTCTACAATACCCTCCTGTTTAAATAATCGTATGAAGATATTATGACTGTGTAACTACTAACTAGATGTTTCGATACCAATCTAAAAAGATAACTGTTCACATCATGATATTCCACAAAATTTGGTAGATTTATACAATCTGGCAATTGCACTAATTAAGACTAGCAATGAAACAAGTTTAGGTCTACCAGATGCTCAAACACATAAATTAGAGATAACTTTCATCATTGGGCCACACAATCAAATATGTCGGTTAAACTATATTAATTAACTGGAGACCACAAAGTACTTAAATTTTGCATAGAAATAGAATAAGTAAACCTTTTAGTAGAGAAAAGACTTGTGTAACCACAACAGTTGGACTATGTTTCTACTTTGGAGCAGAACAGGTAGTTCTTATCATGAAATCTGACAAAGAAAGCAAACAAACTTTTTCCATAATCACAGGAAACGCTGACTTACTTACGTTTTTCGTTCTGGATCGCGCGTACCTAACGTTGTACGATCACGTTCTAGATCGCGACCTGGATCGCTAAATTGCTAATTTTCCAGTTCCAAAACAACGTTGTTCAGCGTACCAAAATCAATTGGTTCGGCGTACCAAGAGCCATTGATTCGACAACCCAATATACTGGGTATGCCAATTTGCATGTATAAGATCAGTTAACAATACTAATTGCTTATCATTTATTTTTTTCATTTTAGTATGGAATATCTATTGGATATGTGTCTCAGTGTCTCAAACATTATTCACTTCTGATATATATGTCCTAAACCATTTTTTGAGTATTAATATATCATGAAATCATGGATATTTGCCTTATAGTTGTACAAACGTAGAAATTTAATATTATTATTAATCTGGAACATCATACCAAATTATATCATACATCGAACCCCCTCATACCAAATTTTAGGGAGTCAGCAAATTGCGACCCCGTACCAAAGCAATCTGCGTTCCATGTGACTATTTTTCCTAAGAACCATCGCCATCTAAAATTTAATTTTGGACCTAAGATATTATTACCTATTCACCCATTCACTTGCTGGAACTGTCTCTATCTCAATTAACCGAGTTAAAAGTCTGTTCTTAAAGTTCAATTATCTTTTTGGTTTGAAGATAAAGAGTTGTGTCCTCAGCACAATGGTTTGTTGGTGTTCTTTGTTTACAGATGCCAAAAAAGGGAATAAAGCAGATGCAAACAGACATTTATGTTCCATCCCAGCAAGATTAACAGTATAGTGACGTCTTTGTTTAATAAAGCAGGTAATAAGGTCATTCTTGATGGTCAGATATATTTCAGGTGCAAAAATAAGTTCAAGTGGAAATGGGTTCGTCACAAAAGGCTAGTTGTTTTTTTTTGCAGTATTCTCTTTTTTTAAAGCCAACATCAAGACTAGCATACACAAAAAAGTCGCAGAGGTACACGAACACATTGAAGTCATGCAAAATGATACAAAGTTACTAGTTATTCGATAGATGCTAGAACACTAACATTCTTTGTACTTAAACAATGGATCAAATAATCCATGAAGCTAAAACACAAGAACTTGAGGTTGATAAATGATGGCTTAAACCAATTTTCTAGTCACATAAATATGTCTTCAGTTATTCACTTCTGAACTAACTAACTTTTATTCTCAATTATTTGAATTTATAAGCTTAAGAGTACATTTATCACCACTGTTATGGAAATCTATGTTATTGCATTTATTGTGAGTTTGACCAACTCAAAGTTTAGGTATGATGAATTGATGATGGTAAAAATATATAGAGAAGAAAGATAAAAATTGCACAAAGCTGAAAATACATAGAATGAACAAACCAGGCCTAAGTGATTAACAAACTTAAACCAATTTGTGAAAATACCCTACTAACCTGATATATACACAGTGGCACAGTGCTAAATATTTTAAGCAAAGAAAGTGTTTTGAATCATCGCCGTGAAAACTAAATCAACGTTAAATTCATCATTTAAGCACTAGTAGGATTATGATGTTAATATAACTGAGATTGAGGGAGAAGAGCTTACTGCAGCCTCAGTAGCGGTTTCATCAAAAAACGAGGCCTCAAACTTGAGATCCTTTATGATACCATTGAGGTTTTCGATCTGTGACTCTAGATCTTTTCCTCTTCTTTTCAGAATTTCAACTGTTTGTTTGGATGTTCTATCAGCATAGTATCCTTCTCCTAACAAAACCTGCAAGTAAACTAAATATGTCTCATAAGGTGTAAACATTAGTTATAGAAGTTTGCTTTCATGCTACAATCCGACCGATATCTAAAAGCATCCACCAATTCCCCGATAATGTCCAATTGTGACAAAAGAAAAAATGTCCAATTGTTTCTGTTTACCGAACTTAGCAATATAAAAGATTAAAAATTTATCATCTACGAACATAAAAGTGGTTAATATGTAGTGTTCTATAGCGCATGTGGTATTAATGAGTTAGTAAGCATAAGAAAGATAAAATTACCATGAATTCATTGGTATGTATTAGTTTTCCTGGAAAGAAGGCCGCCTTCCCAAAAGGAACCTGCAAAAGCATACCACGAAATTACTCCTATTTTCATAATTCTAAATTCTACCAACATTATCAACCTTTAACTATGTATTCCTTTTATCACATGAAAGCTATAAGAATGTGCTAACAAAAATCAGTTGACTTATCAATGATTAAGTTTAAGCTCCTATAAGCTTGTGCGCCAAACAGACCCTGTGACAATGAATTCCTATTATTTCGAGTCAAAATGATATATTTTAGAGATTCAACATCATGAAGTTTTGGTAAGAACATCATGAACATAAATGTAAACTACTGAACTACAACTGTAGCTGATATAGGGGATGTTTGGGATTTCTCAAAACACAATTTGCAAATAAACATAATGCAGTAGCAACCCCAAACACTCCTTACGTTACTGTTAATCTAGTTGTCGATCAATTCCAATTTTTCAAGTCACAACAATCACTTTGCAAAACACATCCTCACACCACCTAAGAATCTCTTTCTAATTGCTTATTTTTTCTTCTCAACTACTTATTTTGAGGCAGCATAAGCATTTTTCTACAAACAAGCAAATACAGGAACTATTTCCTAAGCAGCTTAAAAGTGCTTATTTAGGGTGTGTTTGGTGCAATGGGCTGGAGCTGGGGCTTACTAATGAGTTAGAGCCGAAGCTTATTAATATAAAATCACATAAAAATACATCAAACTAAATTCACATATATTTCCAGCTTTTACGTGATAATCCATTATATTTTGAAGGGTATTTAAGTAATTTGACTAGCTATAAGCCCCCATAAGCCCTTGCCCTTTTCTATGGGATTGGGCTTATGGAGGCTTATAGCTTATAAAAGCTTCCATAAACCCGTGTGACAAACAAAGCTTATTTTATAAGCCGACTTATTTTAAAAGCTCAAGCCCCATAAGCCCCATTGCCAAACATAGCCTTATAAGGGGGTGTTTGGGTTAGCTTATTTATCTAGCTTATGGGCTTATTTGAACATGGAAAAAGCTCATAAGCTCACTCTTTGGAGCTTATGACTTTATCATCTTGAGCTTATTGGCTAAGGCCAATAAGCTCAAGTTAATAATAAGCTCTAAAGAGTGGGCCTATGAGCTTTTTCCATGTTCAAATAAGCCCATAAGCCAGATAAATAAGCTAACCCAAATACCCCTAAGCATAATCAGGAAAAATAAGCAATCCCTTAAAATTGAAATAAAATGTAAGAAAGAAAGAAAATACTTGCCATAATATCATGGTTCAGTTTATCAGGAAGCTTCTTAACGAGATTAATCAAAGTATTATTGTCGTTAAGGAAAGTCTGCAGCTGTTGGATGTTTTTCTGGTGTTCTGCTATTGTTTCTTGAACTCGTATGGAGGCTTTTTGGGCGTCTTCTGGTGAGTATAGTGATGAGAGTGATGTTACTGTTCCTTTTACTGGGTTTGACATTGGGTTGGTTGGTTGCCGGAATAGTTGACCGGAGATGTTTGGGTTAGGGTTTAGATAGGGGTTTTGTTTTCAGTTTTGACTATGGTTTGTTTAGCAAATAAAAGAGACAAATTTCATTTTTAAATTAATAGAAATATACTTTATCGTGCAATTTCATCGTATATATACCTAAAACAAATAATTTCATGTTTTTTTTAACACATTAAAAACTTATCTTATGATTTTGGATATATATGAAATTTTTCATGTCATAAAAATAATTTTATATTAGTGAGAAGTGTTGTTAATTGTTTCTTTTTTCTTTTGTTTATTTTTTTTTATTTTTTTTTTATTTCATTTTTTTTTTTTTGTGGTGAACACTTATTTTAGAATGGGTTCGGTGAATATAAACCTTAACAAAGTGTTTTCAAATCAGCTTGTGTAAATTGTTGCCCTCTAACTTTTTACTGTATTTGTTAGGCCAGGTGTAATGATCACCGACTATTACCTCAATTTCAGCAAGTTTTAAAACGCATTATTTTATAATCACTTTTAGAGGCGTAGTGATCACCAACTAACTAAACACATAAAAATACAACACTTTATACATACATACCTCACAATATATCTCACACACTCAAATAAAAGATAATGGTGCATTTCGTTACATGGTGCATACCACCCAACCGAGTCCATTTTTCTTCTCGCAAGCGATGGATTTTGGTTGTTATGACTTTCGCGTGTGGTGGACATGCTTCACGTGTGCTGATATACCATCAAAACTAGGGGAAACGAGCCGAGTCAAGCTCGGATCGTGCTCGACTAACTTATATAACGTGTTGAATGAATAAAGCTCGAAGGCTCGTTAATCACACTAGGATCGAGTTCGTTTACTTTTTTAAGCTCGTTTATACATAGTTATATATATAGAAAATATAGATACGTATATACTTTTATGGCTCGTTTAAGCTCGCAAGCCTAATCGATCTTTATATATGAAGCTCGGGCTCGAGCTCGATTATTAAATAAGCCAAAACTCAAGCTCGGGCTCGTTTATGTTAGTCGTATGTTTATCATTAAGAGTTTGAGTCCATGTAATATTAGTATGGACTAAGGCCCGAGTCTAGAACAGTTTTGTATTGGTATTTATATACCACGTTTTATTATGAATGACAGTCACGAATTACCCTAAAACCTACATGGTATCAGCCTTACTTCGATCCACCTAAACAAACCCTATCTCTATTTTTCATGTAGCTTATTTTTCTGGTTTATTGTCGATCGTTGGCTCTTCTGATAGCTAGTTGACTGTTATTCTTGTGGGTACATCAATCGTTGGTTGAGTTTGATAACCAGTCGGTGTGATACATATTATTTTCTTCTGATTAAACATGGTACTGTTACTGCTCCTGTGATTCTTTTCTTTCATTAATACATTCAAGCCCTAGCATTAATTACTATTATCACCACACCAAAGTATTACTACACTACTGCCATTATAACACTAGAATTTATTACTGTTCCAAAACCTAATACTACACCGTACAACCAAACCCTAGCATCCCTTCCTATTTTCACAACAACGATACTATGACAGGCTCCAATCCCCCATCACCCGTGATTCTTCTATCCGACAAACTCATGACTATTAGTAATATCCCCACCCTCGTTCCGGTCAAGTTGAATGTCGAGGAGATGAACTACTCCTCATGGACTTATTTTTCTTAAGCAACTTTGCAAAGGGAATTCTATCTTGGATCATCTAATGGGCAAACCTTTGGATGATGCCACCTCAAGTGCTCCACCATCACCTCCCGATGCCGAATGGTTAAAGATTGACACCATCGTTCTCTCTTGGATTTTCATCACTTTATCTCCAACACTTCAACAACGCCTAGTTAATGCGGATCCACAGACGGCCAAGGAGGCATGGGACATGCTTGCATCAATATTCAATGACAATAAGCGCTCTCGTTCTATTGCATTAAAGGCCGAACTCCGTGCTATAAAACTTGGTGACTTAAGTATTGATGCTTATTTTAGGAAGATTGAGAACATCGCCACTATCTTATCTAGTTTGGGCTCTCCTATTAGCAATGATGATGTTGTTACTTTTGCCTTGGAAGGGTTATCCGCTAAGTATGATAGTGTCTCTACTATCATTGCCCATCGTGAAGTTTTTCCGGACCTACAGGCGGTACGTTCGATGCTTACCATGGAGGAGATGCGTTTAAAGACTCGTGGTCATGATACTTTGGTTCATTCTACCTCGTCATCACCGATGGTTTTATTGGCCAGCTCGAATTCCAATATGAGGCGTACTACGAACTCTAATGAAAAGGTACACAAACCGTGTTTCCTTTTTGCTCAAGGTTTTTGTAGATTTGGTGTCCATTGTAAGTTTCTTCATGATGGTAGACATAATAATCCTTCAAAAAGCCTGTCACCTGCTACTGTTCCTACTGGGACACCATTGTCCTCCAATGATTTGGTTACTCTTCAGTCTCTCTTGGCTAAGCTTGGTATACAATGTGTTATGAATGGGGGTAATGTGTTGAATGCTTCAAACCAAACTCAACCCTTTCCTGCTTCACAGCCTATTGCATGTTATGTGAGCCCACCACCAGGCTTTGGTACTTTGGCCCAACCCACGTTCCCTTATCAGTTTCAGGGGGCTCATCAGGGGGTTCAGGGGGTTCACGGTGCTTTTCAGGGGGTTCATCAGGGGGTTCAGGGTCTTCAAGCAGCTCATCAGGGGGTTCAAGGGGCTCATCAGGGGGTTCAGGGGGTTCACGCTACTTATCCAGGGGTTCAGGGGGTTCACGGTGCTTTTCAGGGGGTTCAGGTAGTTCACGCAGCTCATCCGGGGGTTCAGGGGGTTCATGATGCCCATCAGGGGTTCAGGTTGTTCTTCCAGGGGGTTCACCGACTCACCTGGTTCAGTTTTCAGGGGGTTCACAGCCTCCTACGTATGGTTCAGGGGGTTCACCACATGGGTCTCTTCCTTTGACTGGTTTGCAACAAGGGGGTTCTTTTCCGGGAGGTCATGAAACCACTTTACCTCATACTTATACTACTGAGACACTTCAGCCTCCTGCCGACGACAATTGGAATATGGATACATGTGCGTCCTCTCATATTAATGATGATATCAATTGTCTTAATGATGTTTTTAATTTGTGTATTTATCCCTCTGTTGCGGTTGGTGATGGGCATTCTATTCCTGTCATCAACTCTGGCCATAGCATTTTGCCAACTCCTACGCGTCTCCTTCATTTGAATAATGTTTTAATTACTCCCAATATTGTCAAAATTTTGATATCTGTTCGTCAATTTGTCCGTGATAATTATTGTACAGTTGAGTTTGACCCTTTTGGTTTTTCTGTTAAGGAATTTCAAACGCGTCGGGTGCTGCTCCGTTGTGATAGCAATGGTGATCTTTACCCAGTCACTTAGCCTTCTACCATTCTGCATGCGTTTCTAGCGAGTCAGTATACGTGGCATCAGCGTCTTGGACATCCAGGAAGTGAAGTGCTACGTCGTGTCCTTTCAAGTAGTTCTATTTCTTGTAATAAAGAGAAGTCTCCCGTTCTTTGTCATGCTTGTCAGCTTGGCAAACACGTGAAACTTCCGTTTGTCAGTTCTAGCAGTTTGGTTAAGTCTTCTTTTGATATTGTACACTCGGACTTGTGGACTTCCCCAATTTCGAGTCTTTCTGGTTTCAAATATTATTATGGAAAACTAGAAGGGGGGTTGAATAGTTTACCGATTAAAATCTTTTTAACTTGTTAAGTTAGCTTTGAAACTTTCCGTTTGATCAAAGATATATGCACAAACACAATATATAACATGCAAGTAAATGAAAGAAACGATCAAACCACAACACGAGTATTTATCGTGGTTCGGCTACAAGGACTCTTTTTCCTTGCCCTACGTCCACGCCCCAAGTATCCAACTCGAGAGTTTCTTTCACTAGTCAACAAGCTCCTTTCACCGGCGGAGAAAACCTTACACGTCGCTTATACTTTTACCGACACAAAGCTAAATGTCGAGTTCTTTTACAAGGGCACAACCACTCCCGTTAGTTCTTTTACTAGGGTACAACAACTCCCAACACTCTTTGTATTTTGAGGACTAAAATACTAACCACTCACTACAGAATATACACAAACAAATGAAGTGTAAACAACACGAGTTTACACAATACTAAGCTACCAAGTCTTGCAACGTTGTGTTGGAAACTTTTAACTTTTCACGACCTTGTGAGCTTCTTTGCTACAAAGAGAAACTTCACATTAACAATGTTAAGAGGTTAGAAGAAAAGATGAGTGTGTGTGTAAAATATGATCTCAAGAGGTTAGCCAAAAATCAAGTTATGGCTTGGTATTTATAGCACACCACACTGCATGCTTGGCGGATCAGGCGGAACCCTCAGATGGGTTCCGCCCGTGTACCCCCAGGGTACCGCTGGGTCTGCAGTAGGTTTTTGCAATAACTCTTCAAACCAAACAAGGTTTTGTCTCATAACTCCTAGCAACCAAACAATGTCACATCACTTAAATCAAGTCAAATACAAAGCTTGCAAGCAACAACAAGGTTAGTCAAACACATTTCTTTCCATAAATGCATAATGACAAAACTTGCCATAAATGTGATGTGACAATTTCTAATTTAAGAAATAAACTTGTGTTGTGTTTTATGAAATGTAAAATGTAGCAAAAGTCTAGTTTATGCAAGTCTTAAAAACTAAGATTATGTTTTGCTTAGAAACTAAAGTTTACATTTTGTCATTAACAAAACTTAGCGAAGATCGTAAAATATAAATAACGTTTTTAGGCGATATTTGTATTAACAATCTCCCCCTTTTTGTTGATGACAAAACATAAACTTTGTTTTTAAGTAACACGCAAAATCTTGGTTTTCAAGACTTAAAAAAAATTATATTAACCTTATTTTACTTAAGAGACGAAAAAGCATATCAAGTATTTGAAGGTTTAATATATTTCTCCCCCTTTGTGTCGAAACAAAAAGTAGAGTAGCGAAGCGGAATAATGGCCATACTCCCCCTTGATCGATACTCCCCCTAAATGGAGTACCAATATGTGAAACATGGATTTTGAGACCTACAAAAAAAATGGTTAGTTGGTGATATATATAGTCAAGCTTGTAGTTACCACACACATTGCAACCACAACACAAACATGATCAACCAACAATGTAGAAAGAAATTTCATTCCAAGTAAAATTTTGACTATAAAAGTCAAAAGACAAGAAATGAGAACTATTTTTCTACTTGTACACAAAAACTAAAAAATAACCAAGAAAATAAAATAAAATCCTACATTCCTAGCGTGGGGAAAATGGCCTCCAAAGGTTGTCTAGGATTTGTTGGAGTGGGAAAGTGCATCCAAACGTTCTATGACGTGTTGGAATGCAAAACGGGTTTCATTTTGGAATTGGTTAAGCAATATTTTGATGGTTTCACCCATTTGCTCACAATTTGAGCAAGCATGGGGATGAGTGGGTTGAAATGGGTTGGTTTTGGTTTCTTGGTTTGATGGTTGGTTGGTTTTTGGTTCTTGGGTGGAGGATGGATTTGGTATTGAGTCAAGCAAGGTGGTTTGAAATTCCATTGCTTGATGAAGGTGGTTCTCAACCATGCTTTGGATTTCCTCATATGAGGGAAAGAAAGTCTCATAGGTTTGGGCTTGAGAAGGTGGTGGAGTTGGGTGATCATGGTGTTCAAAATTTGGTTCTCCATAAAGAGGACCATGGATTTCACGGTAGATAGGGTGAAATAACAACGGTTTGGGTGGTTGTTCCACTTGTTGTGGTGGTTGGGTAAGTTCAAGATCTTCATCAAGGTCAAGAATTGACCTTGGTGATTGATTTGCAAAAGGTGGTGGTTGGGTATGTCTTGGTGTAAGATCATTTAAATCTTGGACAAATGGATGTGGTGATGTGGGAGGAGACCCAAATAGTTCCATTGGCTCAATTTTTGGTAATGGTGATGGTGATGGAGTCTTTGATGGTTGGGTTGGAGCACTTGGTGGAGTTGGGTCAATAGGTGATTTAGTAGGTGGTGGAGTGTGCTCATTTGGTTGTTTGGGTGATGGAGATGGAGATGCAAGGTTCAAAAAATGTTCATTTTTTATGGGTGATGTGAATTCCTCCGATGATGAGGAGCTAAGGTTGATGGGTTGATTGCACCATAGTGGTTTCACACTTATCCGGGCGGTTCTCCGGATAGGTCGTGATGGTTGAGAGGTGTTTGTTGACTTGGTCATGGTTAAAATGGTTTAAAGTTTCAGAAATTTTGATGAAGAAGGTATGGTTTGATAGTGTTTAGGATGGTTTAATTTATAGTGATGAAGATTTGTGGGAAGGAGTGTTTGGATTTGATGTTAGTCCATACAAAAATGGTGGTTCCTAATGATTTAGAAAACTTAATTGTGGGTTGTCATGTCATGGAAGTCAATCCAATGAAAATGGTGAAGTGAGAAGACAAGTTTTGCACTAAATGCATAGTGGTTTTGGTGGATTTTTGGTAGTATAAATCTCAGGGATTTCAAGGTTCCCTTAAAAGGGTTCCTTCCTTTATGTTTGAGGGGTCCTTGAAGTTGTTATGGTTAAATTTGAATTTTGGCGGGAATTGGTTTTGGTTAAGTTCATGGAAGAAGGAGTATCCTATTATGCTAAACATATTGCAAGTAATGGGTTTCTACCTAAAAGGATTGGATTTTGGTGTTTCAATGTTGAATTGGCGAAAAAGAAAACAAAAAAATCTGCATGCTACTGGCGGCACCCTCAGATGACACATGCAGAACCCAAATTAGGGTACCGTCTGGTCCGTTGGGCAAATTCTGGGTTACCCAGAATTTGTACTGGCGGAACCCAAATTTGGGATCCGTCGGATCCGCCAGGGCTGAAAAAGTTCACAGTCCGCGTTTTTGACCCGCGAAACGATTTTCAAAATTTTCGAAAACTCCTAAAATCAAAGAGATACTTCATTTCTGGTTAGGCAATGCAAAAATTAGACACCTAAACACACATATCATAAGAGTTTGACCTTGAGGTCGAGAATTTCACCATACTTAGTGAAAATTCCATAACCATGAAAATTTGACAACTTGCCAAAAGTTGTCTTCCTGCAACATTGTTAGTTGAAACATGTTCCAAAGTGTATCAAACATTGTACTAACACACAAATACATCACAAAGATTGTTTAAACTACCAAATAGTTCCAATAGCACCTTGTGCCAAACACTCCTAACACACCCGCACTCATTGACGGTGCATCTTCTTCTTCATCTTCCCGAGGAATCTCCCGATGTTTTTGAACATCCCCTTTGTTTGCTTGAACTCCTCCGACTCATTTGGAATATCCGGAAGTTGGGAAAGGTATTCTAGAGGTGGGAGCCTAGAGTTTGGCAAATTGTCATCTTCACATATTGAGGAAGAAGATGATGAGGTAGGAGGATGTGGACGTTTTCCTTGGGCTTTGTAAACTCTCTTATCACTAAGTGGAACAAAGGTGTGTGGAATGAGAGTGTAGTCAAGACGAAGACCATTTGAAGTTGGTGGAATGGGTGAGATGAACCTAAAAAGACGGGTCAAGAGCATTCCATATGGCATAGCCGTTGTGCCATGCACGGGAATGTCGGCCATTCTCTTTGCCATGTAGTAGGCAAGGTTGAAGGGTTGCCTAACAGACAAGGAGTAGAGCATGTAGCAAAGGCAAAGGTTGATATGGTCACGGTTCCCTATTGTGCTAATGACATTGGCTCTAAGGACTTCCTCCCATTTCTTGAATTGAGGTTTAAGTTCGGTCATTTCCATTCCATATGGGTCCTTATCGACCTCATTCCCCGAACGGGTTCTCCTAGTGGTGGTGGTCCTAACAAAGAGGTGGTCACGGAGAACGTCTTTTGAGACAAGAGGTGTGTCATAAGGGTGGATACGGTCTTGAAGATTGTCAAGAGTTGAGAGGGAGTGCAAGTCGAAATAGAGGCAAGTACCATGGTTTGGAACACCTAAGATTTGAGCAAACTCCTCAAGAGTGAAGGAGTGTTGGTGACCGCTAACCCTAAAGTGGATAGACATATGACCATAATCATCCGTTGAGAGGACGCATGATGCATAGAACTCTAGAATGAACCTAGGACAAATAGGCTCGTCGATATTCAAAAGACACTCAAAGTTCATTATGGCAAAATCGGCGTAAAGGTTTGTGCCTTCTAGGAAAGATGGGTCTATGGTTCTACCCTCATGGACATAGTGTTTTTCTAGGGCTTTGAAAACGTTTACTTGATTTGCGGTAAGGCCTTGGTTTTGTGGTGTTTTGGTAGGTACTTAATGGTGTCCTTGTGGTCGTAGTGGGTTAGAGGAGGCATGATGATTCCTAGAACAACAAAATTTCACATTTTAGTTTACGTAAACCACTATTATAATGTGGAAGTTCTAGTGTGTGCCTATATGAAAACAATGTGGAGGTGCGGTTATCTTGACTCATTTTGATGCTTCAAAATCGTTTTATGCAAGTTTTGTTATAAAACAAAAGATAACCCAAACGCTCCTAGTTCAATGTAGCTTCGTTTGAATGTACCCGAAAATACATATTGGTTATGTATTCCCTTTAGCATTCAAGAGACATTATGCAAGTGATGTTTTAAAAATAACGTTTTGATTTTGTATTCTCAATGTGAGACGAAAAAATATTTGTCCTACTTGTGAGAAATTTTTGGAAAGATTTGACATGGGGTGTTTTAGCAAACATGTTTATACTAATTAAAGATGCAATTCCTAACTATGGGAAACATGATTAGTTTTATTAAACACCTAATCTAATGCATGAGTTTTTCAAGTTAGTGCATAACCCCAAGTTTTTGTTTTTGTGCAAGAAATAGAATTCCTAGACTCAGATCAGGATTGTAATCATGTTAAGAATACTTACAATGATGATTGATTTGCAATGTAAATGAATGGAGGACCAAGAATTCGTAGGTGTGGATGAGTGGTGAAGTGAATAGTAGCAGCCTTGAAGTGGTGGTATGAAATAATGGGTGTTTGGTTTAATATAAACAAAGAAAATGATTCTGCAGGTCGACAGACACGGCGGAACCCTGGGTTGGGTTCCGTCCGTTATGGCTGAGGGTTCCGCCGAACCTGCTGAGAAAAATGGTTTTGGATTTGTTTTGATTTTTGTGATTTTTGTCTAATGTCCAGAACTACAATGTAGGTTCCATGAGTCCTAAGCCTAGCCTAAGAAGATTAAAAGGTTCACGTTTAAGAGGTTTTGTGAGAATGTCGGCTATGTTATCTTCGGAAGAAACTTTCTCAATTGAGATATTTCCTTTTTGGACGTTGTCACGAAGGAAATGATGACGGATTTCAATATGTTTGGTACGAGCATGTTGAACCGGGTTTTTGCTAAGATCAATGGAACCTTTGTTGTCACAGAGAATTGTGATGTCGTTGAGTTGAATTCTGTAGTCGACAAGAGCTTGCTTCATCCAAAGAGCATGTTGACATGCCTTTCCGGCCGAAACGTACTCGGCTTCCGTTGTTGAGATAGCAAGATCCGTTTGCTTCTTAGAGAACCATGAGGTGAGACAATGTCCAACAAAAGTACAAATACCACTTGTGCTTTTTCTATCGACATAGTCATCGGCATGATCCGAGTCGGCATACACTATGGTGTCTATTCCCGTTCCTTTGGGATACCATAAACCTAAATGTGTAGTGCCCTTAATATACCTAAAAATTCTTTTAACGGCTTCGAGATGGGTAGTTTTAGGATCTTCTTGAAAACGAGCACATAGACAAACATTAAACATAATGTCGGGTCTACTAGCCATTAGGTAAAGTAGACTACCAATCCTACCTCCATATTTAGTGCTATCTACGGATTCACTTTCCTCATCCTTGGTGAGTTTAGTTTCCGTGGACATGGGAGTTTTGATAGGTTTCGAATCTTCTAGTCCAAATTTCTTAAGCATGTCCTTAATATATTTAGATTGGTTAAAGAAGATACCATCTTCTAGTTGTTTGATTTGGAGTCCTAAGAAAAAGTTGAGTTCTCCCATCATACTCATTTCAAACTCGTCATGCATGATTTTTGAGAAATCCACACATAGTTCTTGACAAGTTGATCCGAATATAATTTCATCAACATAGATTTGGACTATGATAATATGTGAATCTTTCTTCTTAGTGAAGAGAGTTTTATCAACTAAGCCCATGGTATACTCATGGTCAACTAGGAATGTTTTAAGTCGATCATACCATGCTTTTGGAGCTTGCTTAAGTCCGTAAAGAGCCTTTTTAAGTTTGTAAACATGATTTGGTTTTTCAAAATCGATGAAGCCCGGTGGTTGAGCAACATACAATTCTTCATTAATGACTCCGTTTAGAAATGCACTTTTGACGTCCATTTGAAAGAGTTTAAAATTATGTGCACACACATAAGCAAGTAATATTCTAATTGACTCGAGCCTAGCCACCGGAGCAAAAGTTTCATCGTAATCAATGCCTTCTTGTTTATTATATCCTTGTGCTACTAGCCTAGCTTTGTTTCTAGACACAATTCCATTTTCATCCATTTTATTACAAAAGACCCATTTCGTTCCAATTATTGTTTGACTCTTTGGTTGAGGAACTAATGTCCATACATCATTCCTAACAAATTGGTTTAATTCTTCTTGCATTGCAATTACCCAAGATTCATCTTTAATGGCTTCATTAATGTTTTTCGGTTCAATGGTTGACACGAAACAAAAGTAGTTGCTTTCATTTTGAACTTTTGATCTAAGTGTTCTTTCGTTAATGTTGCCTATGACACCGTCTAATGGATGACTTTTAGATTCTTTGACATTGACAAGTTCTTTGTTTAATAGTTCATCTTCCTTGTCATTACCTAAGATTTCTTGACATTCAATTGCTTGGCTTTCAACTAAGTCATCATCTACCAAAGGTGATGTCTTAGAGGGAGGTGGACTTTCGTCAAATGTTACGTTTAATGATTCCTCGACTCTTAAGGTTTCTTTGTTCAAAACAATGTAAGCTTTACTATTTTGTGAATATCCAAGAAATACACCTTCATAAGACTTTGGGTCAAATTTGGTGAGATAATCCTTGGTGTTAAGAATGAAGCATTTACTCCCAAACACTCTAAAGTATCCTAATGTAGGCTTTTTACCTCTATAAAGTTCATAAGGAGTTTTATTCAAAAATCGTCTAATTAGGACTCGATTAAGAATGTACGTTGATGTGTCAACGGCATTACACCAAAACTTTTGTGGAATAGTTTGTTCATTAAGCATTGTTCTACTCATCTCTTGTAATGTCCGGTTTTTACGTTCTACTACACCATTAGATTGAGGAGTACGTGGAGCCGAAAAGTTATGAGTAATTCCATTTTTATCACAAAAGTTTCCAAATTGAAATTCATTATCAAATTCACGACCGTGATCCGTTCTAATAGACACTATATTAGACCCTACTTGATTTTGAATTTTCTTACTTAGAATCTCAAATTTATCAAAAGCTTCATTTTTATTTTTCAAAAACTTTGTCCAAGTATAACGTGAGTAATCATCTACTATGACCAAAGTATAGAAGTTACCTCCATAACTTTGTATAGCGGATGGACCAAATAAATCCATATGCAAAAGTTCTAGACACCTAGATGTAGACACCATGTTTTTAGCCTTATGGCTACTATGGACTTGTTTACCGACTTTGCAAGCATCACAAAAGTGTTGGTCATATTCAACTTGGGTAGGTTTCGAACTAAGTCTTTGGAGGAGAGGTTTTGGATTAGTCTCATGTTAGCGTGTCCTAAACGTCTATGCCATAAAGTTGAAGACTCATCTAATGAGGTAAGACAAAGTTTGTCTCTAGATGTTGAATCCAACTTCATGACGTATACGTTGTTTTTAAGGACACCTTTGGCTACGGTTATACCATCTTTAAGAATTTTACTACCGTTTTCACTAAAAAGGACATTATACTTATTACGACAAAGTTGACTAATACTAATAAGATTAAATCCTAAGTTATCAACATGAGCAACATCATCTATAGAAAGGGAGTCATGAGAGATTGTACCTTTTCCGATGATTTTGCTCTTAGCATTACTACCAAACGTAACATTACCTCCATCACATTTTTGATATGTTGAGAAGAGGCTTTTATTACCCGTCATGTGCCTTGAACAACCGCTATCTTTAATCCATTCATCCGGTTCCAAACAAACTTTGAGGCACACCTATTTTATGAAAAACACTCAAACATTTGGTCCCCAATTTCTCATGGGTCCATTTTGGTTAAGCATGCCATTAATGTGTTCCAAGTATGAAAATAGAGCATAAGGGTTCCATGGCATGTGGTTTTGAGTTTGGTAATGTCTAGGAGTGTTTTGGTTCCAAACATGTGGGTAGTTTGGTCGAGCGTTGAAGTTGCTCTTTGGAAAGGGACGTTTGGGAATAGGAGTCTTAGGTCTTGGTTGAGTAGTTTTAGCTCTAAATACATTTGTACTAAATCCTACTTCAGTTTTAAACACAGGTTTTGTTCCATTTTTGTATGTAACTTTAACAAATTTTGAACGATCCGAAGTGGATGGAGTTACTGCTGCAGCAGACCTGGCGGAACCTTCGGGACCAACGGGCGGAACCCTATTTTGGGTTCCGTCTGATCCGCAGGTTGCTGTAACAGTTTTGTTTGTTTCATGTGCATTCTTTTCTTGTTTCGTTTGACCCTTAACGGTTTCTACTTTCCTGAACCCTAGACCTGTTTTATCAAAGGGTGACTTTTGAAGTTTCATAATTTCATCCGCACACGAAATGCTCTTATCGAACTTTTTGAACTTTGTGGTTTGTTTGATTAGATCATTTTGAGTAATTTTAAGTTTCTCAACTTCAAGTTTAAGTTCTTCACATGATTTGCATGATGTGTCAATACCTTTACCCTTTTCTAATCTCTTAGCTTTTTCTTTTAACTCATAAACTTCATTTTCTAAAAACTCCTTTTTAGTTTTCAAAAATTTATTTTTGTTTATGATTTTTAAGCTTAACTCACAAAGTTTGTTATATTCATTTTGTAAAGTATCATCATCAATAGAGGAGTAAGATGAGTCGGAGAGTACCTCATTTGAGTTGTGAGCCATGAGAGCAATATCATCATTCTTTGGCTCATCATCATCTCCTTCATAGTCACTCCAAGCACCACCCACAAAAGCTTGTTGAGATTTGCTCTTTGGTGGTTTTGGACATTCTCCTACAAGATGACTTGTGTCTCCACACCTATAACATTTTCTTTCAACTTTTCCTTTTCGATCATCACGATCTTTCCGGAAGGTTTTCTTGTCATCTTTAGGTTGCCTTACAAACTTCCCTCGCCTACGAAAGAACTTCTTGAAGTCTCTCACGGCCATAGCATATTCCTCATCATCACTATCCGAAGTAGATTCTTCATCATCACTTGATTGCACTCTAGCTTTCAAGGCAATGGACTTAACTTTTTCTTTCTTGCCTCTAACTAGTTCCGAATCTTTTTCCATTACCATTTCGTGAACTTTGAGGTTTCCAATTAGCTCATCAAGTGACATGCTTGAAAGATCTTTGGATTCTTCAATTGCCGTCACTTTTGCTCTCCACTTCGGATGGAGTGCTCTAAGAAATTTCCTGACAAAGTTCTTACTACAAAAAGACTCGTCAAGTGCTTTAAGTGAAGTAATAATGGTATTAAATCTAGCAAAAGCATTATCAATAATCTCATCTTCGGAAATAACAAATTGTTCATATTGTTGAACAATAAGATCAATTTTGTTATCTTTAACTTATGAGTTTCCTTGATGAGTGACAATTAAAGATTGCCAAATATCTTTGGCGGTTTTACACAAAAAGACTCTTTCATATTCTTTCTTAGGCAAATCATTATAAAGCATCATTTTAGCTTCATTATTTTTACCTATTAATTTCTTTTGATCATCATCTTTGATGTTAGTAACTACGTTATCACCATCAATAATTATATACCACAAATCTATATCTTTAGATTTCACGTAAGTTTCAAAACGGTTTTTCCAATATATAAAACCATTTGCTTCAAAGAGTGGTGGTCTTTGCATAGATTGCCCTTCTTTGTAATTTTCAAAATCCATGGATCGTTTCAAGTTTTAAAACACAATATATTTTAAAAGCTTGAGTAACGTAGCTCTTGATGCCAATTGTGGAAAACTAGAAGGGGGGTTGAATAGTTTACCGATTAAAATCTTTTTAACTTGTTAAGTTAGCTTTGAAACTTTCCGTTTGATCAAAGATATATGCACAAACACAATATATAACATGCAAGTAAATGAAAGAAACGATCAAACCACAACACGAGTATTTATCGTGGTTCGGCTACAAGGACTCTTTTTCCTTGCCCTACGTCCACGCCCCGAGTATCCAACTCGAGAGTTTCTTTCACTAGTCAGCAAGCTCCTTTCACCGGCGGAGAAAACCTTACACGTCGCTTATACTTTTACCGACACAAAGCTAAATGTCGAGTTCTTTTACAAGGGCACAACCACTCCCGTTAGTTCTTTTACTAGGGTACAACAACTCCCAACACTCTTTGTATTTTGAGGACTAAAATACTAACCACTCACTACAGAATATACACAAACAAATGAAGTGTAAACAACACGAGTTTACACAATACTAAGCTACCAAGTCTTGCAACGTTGTGTTGGAAACTTTTAACTTTTCACGACCTTGTGAGCTTCTTTGCTACAAAGAGAAACTTCACATTAACAATGTTAAGAGGTTAGAAGAAAAGATGAGTGTGTGTGTAAAATATGATCTCAAGAGGTTAGCCAAAAATCAAGTTATGGCTTGGTATTTATAGCACACCACACTGCATGCTTGGCGGATCAGGCGGAACCCTCAGATGGGTTCCGCCCGTGTACCCCCAGGGTACCGCCGGGTCTGCAGTAGGTTTTTGCAATAACTCTTCAAACCAAACAAGGTCTTGTCTCATAACTCCTAGCAACCAAACAATGTCACATCACTTAAATCAAGTCAAATACAAAGCTTGCAAGCAACAACAAGGTTAGTCAAACACATCTCTTTCCATAAATGCATAATGACAAAACTTGCCATAAATGTGATGTGACAATTTCTAATTTAAGACATAAACTTGTGTTGTGTTTTATGAAATGTAAAATGTAGCAAAAGTCTAGTTTATGCAAGTCTTAAAAACTAATATTATGTTTTGCTTAGAAACTAAAGTTTACATTTTGTCGTTGACAAAACTTAGCGAAGATCGTAAAATATAAATAACGTTTTTAGGCGATATTTGTATTAACAATTATGTCTTGTTTTTGGATCATTATTCTCAGTTTGTTTGGGTTTATCCTTTAGTTAATAAATCTGATGTTTTGTCTAAATTTAATTTGTTTCATACATTTGTTCGTAATCAATTCAAGTGTGACATTAAGTCTTTTCAGTGTGACCATGGTGGGGAATTTGATAACCAAGCTTTTCACAAGCTATTTTCCGATAATGGGATTCAATTTAGATTTTCTTGTCCTCGTACCTCTCAACAAAACGGGAAATCCGAGAGGATGATTCAAACTATCAATAACCTTATTCGTACTTTGTTATTTCAAGCACATCTCCCTCCTAATTATTGGACTGAGGCTCTTAATATAGCTGTTTATCTTTTAAATATATTACCATCACGTGCCATTGAAAATGAAGTTCCTTTTCCCCTTTTTGGGTTAACACCTGACTATAGTCTTTTACGTACCTTTGGGTGTCTTTGTTATCCACACATTGATACTAATAACAAACTTGGTGCTCGGGCTACACCTTCTCTTTTCTTAGGTCATGCCACGAATCATCGTGGTTATCGTTGTTTAGATTTGAACACTAATAAAATTATTCTTTCACGACATGTTACCTTTGATGAAACTGTTTTCCCATTTGCCACTAAGACTTCGTCTACCACCACTCCCACTGCCGTTACTTCTTATGAATTTTTGGATGATTCATCTAATGTCATTTCTAATATTCTAAGATTCTCTCCCACCACTACACCAACCGCTCCTATACCTGATGCACCTGTTGAGCCTCTTAGTCCTTCTCCTGCACCTACACCAATTCATCAAACGCCAGACACCTGATCCACAAACTCCACAAACACCTGATTCACCAAACCCACAAACGCCACAAACACCTGATCCACCAATTCCACAGCCCACTAGTTCGATTCACCCCATGGTCACACGTGCTCGTTGATTCGGCTCAAACGGTCAGATAATTATTGGTCAACCACTTGTGAATGGTCAATTATAATAGTCAAACAGATGAGGCAAATGCTTCCGTGAAATACAGTGTTTTCCCGGGTCGTAATGTCCCAACGAGGTTGTGATGGTATTAAAAACGAGTCTGTGATCAGTGAATGTGAACTGGAAAGGTATGAAAGTGTGTGTGTGTGTGTTTAACTAGGGTTTTACAACTTAAATAAACAATTAGAACGATTACGTGAAACCTAGATATCTAAAACGTTTAAAACGTACACCAAATTAAAATCAGACGCGATTGCGTACTGAGAAAAAGATGAGTTTTAAGAAAAATAAACTACAAGGGTTAAAAATGAAAATTCTATAAACTTAAACTTAAAATAAAATTTAATTAAAAAGAAAACTATTTTTTTTTAGATTATTTTATTATTTATTATTAATTATTTAATTAAAAACTATTTAACTATTTAATTAAAATTAATTTATATTAAAACTAAAAATGATAAACACCACAAATTAAACAAAAAATTTATAAAAATAATTTCTAAACTTAAAAATGAACTTGAAGAAAGTATAAAAAATAAAATAAATGTTTTTGTCTTTTTATGAATTTTCTATTAATTAAAAACTATTTATATTATTTATACTAATTAAACTATTTTAAATTACAAATAATACTAAATTGACTTAGAAAATTATGAAAAAATTTATAAAACTAATTTATGACTTATAAAAGTTATAAAAAATATAAAAACTAGGTGTTTCTATATAAAAATTAATTATGCTATTTATAACTTAATTATTGATTAATTATTAATAAAACTAATATTAATTATAATAAATACTAAATTACAAAATAAAAATCTGAGAAAATTATTAACAATACTTTAATATAAAAGGAAATTAATAAAAATATAAAATTACAAATTACTTAAAAAAATCTAAAAATGAAAATTAAAATTATAATAGAAACTATCACTTATTTTTATGTTGTCTTTTCTGGATTTTTATTTTACAAAACTATATTATATATAAAAATAAGCAACTTTTGTAAAAAAAACTAATTTAGAGCTTATTATTAAGCACTGTGGAAGCTTAATGCTACCACAGTTGACTTTTGTTGACTGAAATGGGAAATAAGCTCAAATGAGCTTATGTGGGACCCACCTTGGTTAATTCTGGTCTAAATAAGTTAGTTGGACTTGTCAAAGCTCAAATTGGTCAAATAAGCTCAGTAGATAAGCTGATAAGCACAAATAAGCTATTCCAAAAACTTAGATTCAACTCAGAATGGGGACAAAGTTCAAGGGCAAAACTAAGTGGGGTCCACTGGGTTTTAGGTCAAACAAATGGTCAATCTAAGATCTCTGGTAGGAGGGGGGTTGTAAGAACCTAAGTTGAAGGTGTGGGGCCCACTGTGGTGGTCACAAATCTACGACAAAGTGGGTGGTGTGGCCTGAATCTGCTGGTGCAGGGGAGGGGTCTTCCCTGCAGTTGTGTTTAGGGGTGAGTGGGGCCCACACTAAAAATCCTAAAAATATAAGCTAGATGGAAATCAAAAGATGATCTGGTAGAGTGTAATTAGAAACAAGTTTCAAAGCCTAGGTCCTATTCCTAAATTCTAAACAAATCTCCAAAGTTTTGGAGAAATCTGAGATAGGCAATTTGACTTTTTGAGAGAACTTTGCTAGTTTGACTTTGTTGGATTTCCACTAGATCCTATGAGCTTATTAAGCTATAATAAGCTATGATAAAACTATCCTAAGCTAAAAATGTGAGTTGTGATCAAGTGAGGGGGTTTGAGACTTAACTGTCCACACAGTGGATAGATAAGTGAGTTTGTTGTGAGTTTTGACTATTTTGTAATAAACCTATCACCTTTTTTTACTTGATTAGTCCTAGTGATACTTAATATGACTGAGAGAAACAACAAACAACAATGAGATCACCTTGGTATACCTTGAACAAACATGAGCCAAACACCCCCTTATGTATCACTGTCTAGTGATTTTCACAACAAAAGACTGAGTTAGGCCATACAACTGATTTGTATTGATTAATTATGAATAAGGAAACTTAAATAATCACAGTAACATGAACTTAAACCACAAACACTAATTATTCTACACTTAAACTTATTTAGGCAGTGTAACTAAGAAATATTAATCAATATGAAATCTAATAAACCAATACACTATATTAAGTATTAATCTGTTTTAAATGAACCTTTTAAGCATAAAGAAACATAAATAAGCAATGAAAAAGTACTAACACAGTAATATGGTAAAATTGAGATTTTGCTTACAAATGATTTTTAAACTGAGATCATAGAACCAAGGATTGTGAACCACCTAACAACCTTCCACAAGGTTTCTAATACCAAAACAATCCAGAATCACACCTTGCTCAGCTTCAATTATTAATCAAACACTATTTTTTATTTTCTTTATATTTTCTTGATTATTTTTGATATTTTTGCTTTTCTATTCTAAACTGATTTTTAAAGATTTCTAAGACTTATTACAGCTTTGTCAGAGCTTTATATGAGCTTATGAATCAAATACAACAACAACTAACAACATACAAATCTTGTGAGATTTTTGAGAATTTAAGAAATTGCATTAACTGAGATACCAACTGAACTTTGAAATTAACTTGAATTAAAGGTTAAGGTACATGAAATTAACTGAGAACAAGCTAATTTGATTGAAATTACAACTGAAATTTAAGATTATACTACCTACGACTACAATTAACCTAAGTTACTCTAATAATACTTCACCACTGCTTCATTCCTTCTTTATAGAGACTTTTGAGGTTTCCCACATGCTTCTGACACTATCCCATCAAATCTGAGCCATTGAAATGGTTTGAGTCATCTTGGCCGTTTAAAACGCTTTTTGGCGCCAAAATAGTCAAAGGGGTACTGTGGATAACGTGGAGAGGTTATTAAGGGTTTTGGAAAGTTGTGGAGGTGGAGGGGAGTAAATAGGCAAGTAGGGGTTGAGATGGAAGGCCAGGTGGTGGGTGGTTTTGATAGCAGAGGTGGTGAGGGTGGTATTGGAGAAGAAGGGCGGTAAAGCTGGGGTGGTTTTGGTGGTCAAACAAGGGTTGACCGGGTGGAGTATATTATTTAATTTTGGGCCGGATGTGAGTGGGCTGGGTGGACTTAGATCATTAAAAAGGTGGGGTGGGCTTGGTAATGGTTGTTGGGTTTGTTTGTTTGGTTATTTATTTAAAGGGTCCGTTTGTATTTGTAGTATATTTAAGCCAAGGACCAATTTTGTAAATTAGGTAAACTTGAGGGGCTGTTGTGGCATTTTCCAATTTTATTTTATGAGGATCATATTTGCCAATAATGAATAACCCAAGGACTAAAATTACATATTTTTCCATTTTTAAATATTAAAGGACTATTTATGTAATTTTCGGATTTTTGAGGGACTAAATATGTAATTTCCCAAAATATTATCAAAAGGTCCAGTTTTGTAAAAGTTGAATAGTATAGGGACCTTAAATGATGATTTTTCATTTATTGCAATTTAAAACACCCCGGGGACTAAAACTGTCAAGTTTGAAACTTTGAGGGACCTGTTTTGCCATATCTTCAAACTCCAGGGACCAATCATGTAAATTCACCAAACTTATCACCCAAGGACCATTCCTGCAAAAGATTATTAGTACAAGGACCAAAATTGATTTTTCTCAAAGTTTTTACATCCCAGGGACCATTTATGTCAATTTCCAAAGTACAGGGACTAAACTTGTAATTTTGTGAAACTTTGCACCAAAGGACTAAATATGTAATTTTATAATTAAAAAGGACCTTTGGTGACTTTTTCATGTTTAGAATAACCAGGGACTAGTTTTGCCAATTTATGAAACTTGAGGGACTGAAACTGCCAATTATGCAAACTTTGTACGTTTTTCTTCTGTTTTTGCATATTTTGCATTTGAAACATATAAAACACACTTCTAAGATATTTTAAGTATTTTGATACATATTTGAGTGTTTTTGTATGTTTTGGCAGCTCAGATTGGTATAAAATGATGAGTATTTAGACACTCATCAATCCCCCACACTAAACTATTGCTAGTCCCTAGCAATCTTTTGAGAAAAACTTAATGGGTTTGAAAAACTCTTTACCAAAAGCCATCACTTCTGGAGTAGCCAGGTGTAAGAACTGTGGCACACCTGATAACCGTGTGATTTTGAGCAAATCACCAGCTGTCAACGGATTTGATTAGTCTTTACCAAAAGCTGTTTGCTTCTGGACTAGCCAACTCTTGATGGAATAGTCAACATCTTGGTGAGCTGATTACCAATTATGGATTTTCCACGGCCTTTACCACAAGCCATAATCTTGCGGGCTAGCCAACTCATTAGCTTTTGAGGATAATGGGGAGTTGAGGAACCATACAATTTTTGGCAAATTGCAAGCCATCAACGGGTTTGAGTTATCTTTACCAAGAGCCGTTTGCTCCTGGATTAGCCAATCCTTATGTGGGTTAGACATGGCGGACTGATAACCATTTATTGCGTTCTAAGTGAGAAAAAATTTTAAAATTTTGGCTAAAATGGGGGTTCTTGATGGAACATGTGTTTAAATTCGTTAGAATAACGAATCTCCCCCCACACTTAGAACTGAATATTGTCCTCAATATTCAAAGTACCGGGTGTTAAACCGAACTTAGAACGTAAGAAGAAAATATTCCATAGCCTTTATTTAAGATGTATATAATACAATTATTTTTTTAGATAAAACTTCTTAAATAGAAGCTATCACTGTATTTACATTTTTTTTAAGATATATATATATATATATATATATATATATATATATACAACATGTGGAGTATCTCCCCCACACTAGGGTGTTACACACGGGTGACAAGCCCATGTTTTTGCTAATGTTTTTGATTCCCGAGTCACTAGCTTGACTCGACCCCGTATTTGATTTCTTTTCTCCCAAACTGTCAGGTTTATCACGCAAGCTAACCGCTTGTGAACGGTTAACTGTAATAAAGAGGTCCTGAACAGACCGGGAGAAAAAGCAATTTAAAAATCTATGGGGAAGTAAGTGGAAGAAACAATCTCAATCGGACTTTCATTAAAGATGTTTGGATAAACATTTGAAGCACGTGAAAGTTCCACACCGATGAGACAAGTACCCGGCTCATAATTTATAAATGAGAATGCCGGGGTCAAAGATAGTGTCTTCATTCCCGAAGGAGTGAAGAATAGGAGAAATCACCTGGTAGGTGAAGGAAAGTAGGGAGATCTGAATAGCAATTAAGATAAGAACTTCCTCCTCAAGAAATGCATATTCAAGTGGAGGAGGCAAGTCTTTAAGCTTGATCTCAGGAAATTTATCAGTTTCCTCAACTGATTTGATTTCCTCATTATGAAGTTGTGGAAGAGGGGGAAATGGATCTTCGTTTAACAAACTTTCTAGAAAAAGAATGTCCCCCTCTGGATCAAGATAATTATCATCAACTTCGTATGAAATTGAACTATCTTCATTCATAAAAGCCTCGAATTCGTCCAAATCATTTTCACTTTCCGGAGGAAGTGGTTTGATCTGAGTGAGTTCAAACGCAGGATCATGAGTAGGTAAGAATTCTAACTCTCTCAAATCCGCCTCAAAGTCAAAGACTTCATTTTCATCCCTTGGTGGGATGGGATCCATATGAGAGAGTTCATCAGCGAACTCTTCAAAAAGATAGTCATTATTAGACTCGGGAAGTGATGCATCAACAAATTCGATGTCTCCATAAGATAAACAATCATTACTGGAATCAGAGACAGTCTCAATTTGTTCATTTGGATTATCAGGGGTGAAAGGAATATCACACATAAGATCAAAAGTCCCCTGTGACTCTCTCGGGATTGAGACAAGGTTCTCAACACTAGACTTTATGAATTCGTCCGATTCCTTTGCGGGAATTGTGTCAAGATGCTCGTCCCCCATGCTCAGAGAGTGAGTGGGAACCTCGGGTGTGATAACATCATACAGAGGTAGCTGAGAAGGACTAGCAATAATGGAGTCTACAAGTTCCATTATTTCTACTGTTGGTGATTCAGTTATATTATTTTCCCCCTGTATATCCATGGAAGGAGTCTCAACTGATGAACATGATGAGGTATCATCACTTTCATCATCCTTATAGAGAAGAGCAGCATTTTGAAATTTGATACGTGTTATAGCTGCTTGTTCTAAGACTCGTAATTCTTCCATACTTCTTTCGTTTCCAGCTGCACGTCCTTCAGCAAGTAATTCCGCGATAGATTTATCACGAGAATATGGAATGAGTGGATATTGTGGGGGTGTGAATGTGTCAAAACCGGAAGGTTGACATTGATCATCATTATGAGGACCCCCACAATGTACACAAGAAGAACTTGGTGCATTGTGAAACGACATATTAGCCAACTCCTCTCTAATGTTTTTAAGTTTTTCAAGAACCTCTAGACAAGGATCTTGCTGGTTTTGAGGAGTTGCTTGGTTCATTTGGTACTGTGGAGGTAGTTCTTGAAACGAATAGTCGTAATTGTTACAAGGAAATGGATTCCTTGTTTGACAATCAGAGCTAAAATGTGGACCTCCACAGTACTCACAACAGTTAAACTGTTGAGTCTGGCTTGGTGTATTTTGATACGAAGCATCATTGATATTTAGATAATATGATTCTTGCTCGTATGAATGTGATGGGTAGTTGGAAAAATTTGAGGAGTCGTTGAATGAGTTTTGATTAGGATCATAAGCAAATGAATTACTCGATCCACAAAACAAACAACTCCCGTTTTTAATATCATTACCACATTGTTCACATGTACACCAACGACATGGAAAACCGAAAAGCGGCTCACCACAACCGACACAAGGAACAAAATCTGGAGGTGGGACAAGTGGTGTGCTCTTAGAGCTAGGAATTTCCACCACTTCCGTTATGGTCTCGGGTTTTGGTTCTTGATAAACGTGAAGGTTAGGTAAGTCGTTCTTTTCAGTCACTACCCCAAGCTCTGTACGTTTGCTTGACAAACTTTTAACCGTAAACCGTGAAAGGTTAGGATCAATTTTTGAAGGTTCGTCATTAATAGCACGTATCTCGGGTTGTGAAAGGTAGTTAGAAGAATTTGGTGAATCATTGAGAGAATTTGGACTTATGAACAGATTGCACACATTACAAAATCTGTTACTACAATTATTGCCACATTTCTCACAAATACACCGGAGACAACGAAGGCCGTTCTCAATCGGGATTTTACAGTGAAAACACTTGTAACCGAGAGACGCCATAAGAATTATGCATGAGATGGGTGTAAGAAGGTAGAATCAAATGGATAGAGGGTATAAAGGTGAATATTTTTGGGTTTCGTTTTATAGAAATATGGATAAAAGATGGTAAATATACAATTGATGTATATCCAAACTCACTAATACGCAAAATCGTTTAAAATAAGCGCACAATCTCCCCGGCAGCGGCGCCAAATTTTGATTCGGCTCAAACGGTCAGATAATTATTGGTCAACCACTTGTGAATGGTCAATTATAATAGTCAAACAGATGAGGCAAATGCTTCCGTGAAATACAGTGTTTTCCCGGGTCGTAATGTCCCAACGAGGTTGTGATGGTATTAAAAACGAGTCTGTGATCAGTGAATGTGAACTGGAAAGGTATGAAAGTGTGTGTGTGTGTGTGTGTGTTTAACTAGGGTTTTACAACTTAAATAAACTATTAGAACGATTACGTGAAGCCTAGATATCTAAAACGTTTAAAACGTACACCAAATTAAAATCAGACGCGATTGCGTACTGAGAAAAAAGTGAGTTTTAAGAAAAATAAACTACAAGGGTTAAAAATGAAAATTCTACAAACTTAAACTTAAAATAAAATTTAATTAAAAAGAAAACTATTTTTTTTAGATTATTTTATTATTTATTATTAATTATTTAATTAAAAACTATTTAACGATTTAATTAAAATTAATTTATATTAAAACTAAAAATCATAAACACCACAAATTAAACTAAAAATTTATAAAAATAATTTCTAAACTTAAAAATGAACTTAAAGAAAGTATAAAAAATAAAATAAATGTTTTTGTCTTTTTATGAATTTTCTATTAATTAAAAACTATTTATATTATTTATACTAATTAAACTATTTTAAATTACAAATAATACTAAATTGACTTAGAAAATTATGAAAAAATTTATAAAACTAATTTATGACTTATAAAAGTTATAAAAAATATAAAAACTAGGTGTTGCTATATAAAAATTAATTATGCTTTTTATAACTTAATTATTGATTAATTATTAATAAAACTAATATTAATTATAATAAATACTAAATTACAAAATAAAAATCTGAGAAAATTATTAAAAATACTTTAATACAAAAGGAAATTAATAAAAATATAAAATTACAAATTACTTAATAAAAATCTAAAAATGAAAATTAAAATTAAATTATATTAAATAGAAACTATCACTTATTTTTATGTTGTCTTTTGATTGAGCCCGAACCGTCAGATATTATTGACCAAGGTCAATAAGTCAAAGACAGCCTAGAATCAATACTCCGGTGATAGTGTAGTGTTTTCCCGGGTCGTTAAAGTCCCAGCGAGATTGAAATGGTGCTTTTGGAATCGTTTATGAGAAAGTGGCACTGAGGACAGTAGCCAGATGATATGGGATTGATATTGCTACTGTTATTTTGGTATTTGTACACAGATATAATATTCACAAAAATCAGATAACAGATATATGCACGTATTCACAATTAAGATCACGTAACGGACTGAAAAAGTGGGGTTTTGGTATTTAACAAACTACAGGGGGTGCTTTTGACACTTTTTTAAACTTAAAATTAAAAATGAAAATGAAATTATAAAAATGATTAAAATACTATTTAAATGCTATTTAATTAATTAAACTAATTAAAATCTAATTTAAATCTAATTTATATTTAACTAATAATTATAACTATTACAAATTAAACTAAAAATTTGCAAAAATATTTTCTAAACCTAAATTAGAACTTGAAGAAAGTATAAAAAATAAAAATAAATATTTTTGTCTTTTTGTGGGTTTTTTATAAATTGAAAACTATTTAACTTAATTAAACTAATTAAACTACTTTTAATTAATATTAATACTAAATTAACTTAGAAAATTACAAGAAAATTTATAAAATTACTTAACCATCACAGGAATCCTACAAAATTATAAAAACTCTAAAAATTATGTTTTAAGATTAAACTACTAATTATTTACCTTTTAATTAACTTAAGTCTATTTTAAACAAATAAAATAAGGAAAATAGAAAATGAACAGTAGAATCTCAAATTATATTTTCTAAAAACTTATTATACTATATTAGAACTAGGAAAAATATAAAAACTAAATTTAACCTTATAAAAACTAAATAAGCTATTTAATACTTGATATTAATTAATAATAAAGAAAATTAAAATTAAATCTAATTAACACTAAATGACAAAATAAAAATCTAAAAAAAAAATTATCAAAATTACTTTACTATATAAGGTATTTAATAAAAATATAAAAACACTAGAGACTTAATTAAAAATTAAAAATGAAAATTAAAATTAAATTGAATTAAATAGAAACTATCACTTATTTTAACTTTGATTTTTTTGGAATTTTCTTTTACAGAACTATTTTATACCCTAAAATAACAAACTTTTGTGAAAACACTTTTCAAGATAGCTTATAAATAAGCTATAAGCACCCCTTTGGCTTAGAAAGTTGTATCAACCAGAAACCACAACTTTTAAACACTACAACACCTTGGATCACTCAAAACCAAACACTCTCTTAAGATTGACTGATTCAAGTTTTAAGTAGCTAAAGGTTGTGAAAGCTTATGAGTTTGTTCCAATGCAGCTTTTAATGAGATATTAGATCTAAATGACAGCCTAGGAACAAAAATTAACCATGAACACTTAAGCATACCACATGACTGTTTATAACTAGTAAACCAAGAATCACAATAACTATTGCAATCTAATTAACAAGTGATGAATGTAGAACTATAAATTACTCAAACAACAACAAATAGCATAGGCAAACACAGATTAGCAATAAAAGAAACAATCAAACATAAGCTACTCAGACTAGACTTTTGGTGAAAAAGAAAATGAGCCAAATCTTACAAGATTGCCCTCAGCATGAACAGAGGGCTTTCCTATGAAGCCTATCTTTTAGATAGGCAATATCCAGCTCCAAGATTGATCACCACTTCCTTCTTTAACCTGAAAACAATAATCAAGCACACAGTTGACTATGGTTGACCACTTTTAGATTTTTGATTTTCTTCTAATGTAACTGAGTTTTAGAGTTTCTAAAGCTTTGGCAAGCTTATTGGAGCTTATGTGATCCTAATTCAGTCCATAATTCAACACACAATCAACACTTGAGCTCTTAGAAAATCTGAAAATTGAGAAAATTGCAAAGATGAAAATCAGACTTGGAAGTTGAGATTTTATAAATTGAAAAGGTTTACATTACATTAATAATACTGATACAACACTTGAATTTGAAAGAGTTACACTAATTTGCAATATAATAAAAATTCGACACAACTTAAAACTAAATTAAACTACACCGACTTCATCTTGCACTTTCTTCTATTTATAGCTGATAATTAGGGTTCCCTGATCTTTTCTGAGCATATCCCACCATCCCTTGGCTTCTTTGGTCCAATATAAGCTTGCCACGTGGTTTTGGCGGGAAAAGACGTTTTGTAATTTATCTCTGATACACGCAATGGGGGCAGCATTAATTGTGGTGTGAAAGGGTAGGTGTAGGGAGGTGGGAAGGTGATGATGACTCTGCAAGTTGGGGGGGGGGTGGTGGAGCTGTAAAACCAGGGGTAGAAGAAGGGTGGTTTGGCGGTAAGGGTGGTTTGGTCAAACTGGGTTTGACCGGTGTATTATTTAAAACGGTTTGTGGAATGGGGTGGGCTAAGGGTTGGACTGGATTAATTTTGGGCCCAAGTGAAATAAGGTGGGTTGGATTGGATTGTTTTTGGTTTAGTTATTTTGGATCCGGTTTAGGTTTATTACACAAGGACCATTTTTGTAATTTTGGGAAAGTTGAGGGTGTGAACTTGGCATCTTTTTAATTTGTTTTCAAGGGTGTATAATGCCATATCATGAATAGTACAAGGTCCTTGATGATTTTTTTAGATTTATTTTCACAAGGGACTGAAACCGTCAAACTTTCAAACTTCAGGGACCATTTGTGCAATTTTCACCAAACTTTCCACCAAGGACCAATCCTGTCATAAAAGGTTAGTGCAAGGACAAAATTTGTTTTTCTCAAAGTTTTTCATATCCCAGGGGTCATTTTTGACAATTTTCAAAGTTCAGGGACTAAACTTGACATTTTGTGAAACTTTTCACCAAAGGACTAATTATGTAACTTTTTGATTTATAAGGGCCTTTGGTGACTTTTTCAAGTTTTTAGAATGACCAGGGACTAGATTTGACAACTTTTGAAAGTTGGGGGACTGAAACTGCCAATTATGCAAACTTTGTGCGTTTTTCATCTGTTTTTGGTATTTTTGCATTTGAGACATGTAAAACACTTTCCTGGGATATTTTCACTATTTTGATTCATTATTGAGTGTTTTTGGATGTTTTGGCAGTTCAGAAATGGTAAAAATGATGAGTATTTACACACTCATCAATCCCCCACACTAAAACATTGCTAGTCCCTAGCAATCTTTTGAGAAAAACTTAATAAATTTGAAACTCTTTGCCAAAAGCCATCACTTCTGGAGTAGCCAGGTGTAAGAACTGTGGCACACCTGATAACCGTGTGATTTTGAGCAAACCACCAGCTGTCAACGGATTTGATTTGTCTTTACCAAAAGCTGTTTGCTTCTGGACTAGCCAGCATCTTGATGGACTAAGTCAACATCTTGGTGAGCTGAATAACAATTATGGATTTTCCACGGCCTTTACCACAAGCCATAATCTTGTGGGCTAGTCAACTCATTTGCTTATGAGGATGCGGGGGAGCTGAGGAACCATACAATTTTTGGCAAATTGCCAGCCATCAACGGGTTTGAGATGTCTTTACCAAGAGCCGTTTGCTCCTGGACTAGCCAATCCCTTTGTCATTTAGACTTTGGCGGACTGATTACCACAAAAAATTTTGAAATAAAGTGAAAATTTTTTGAAAAATTTAGGCCTAAAAATGGGGGTACTTAGAAAGTTTTGTGATAAAATTCGTAAGAATTCCCCCCCCCCCCCCCCACTAGAACTGAATATTGTCCTCAATATTCAAAGTCCCGGCTATTATGCCGAATCTCTGAACGGAACAAGCTAATATTCGTTGCTAACTGTGAAAATTTGGATTTTATTTTTCACTTTATTTATCTGTACATACAATCACATTTTTTTTTTAATACATATTTACTTTTCAACAGGTGGGGGGACGGCCACTCCCCCACACCAGGGTGGTAGAAAGTAGAAAGAAGTCAGAAATATGGGTGAAAACCCATATATGTTGCTAATTTTTGTTCACCGAGTCGCCAGCTTGACTCGATCCCCGAATTCATTGGTCCATGGGGAAAGTTTGGAGATCCGGGACAACCATGGGTGGTATGTCCTCTCCAAAATAATGTTTCAATCTGTGACCATTCACTTTGAAGTTGGGACCTTCGGGTTGAGATAATTCAACAGTCCCGTATGGATATACTTTAGCAATAGTGAATGGTCCGGTCCATCGGGTTTTTAATTTCCCCGAGAAGATCTTTAATATTGAATTGAAAAGAAGGACTCTGTCACCGACGTTGAAAACTCGGTTCTTAATTTTAGAGTCGTGAATCTTCTTTGTCTTTTCTTTGTAGATCAAAGAGTTCTCGTAGGCTTGATCACGAAGTTCGTTTAATTCATTGAGTTGAACCTTACGGTGATCACCCGCTTTATGAAGGTCGTAGTTAGCATGTTTCAAGGCCCAGTAGGCTTTGTGCTCGAGCTCGATCGGTAAATGACACGCCTTCCCGTATACAAGCTTGTATGGAGTACACCCAATGGGTGTTTTGTAAGCTGTACGGAAGGCCCAGAGTGCATCATCTAGTTTATCCGACCAGGAAGCACGGTTTTCTCCTACTGTCCTCTCAAGAATCCGTTTAATACCACGGTTGGAAACCTCCACCTGCCCACTTGTTTGGGGGTGATATGCGGTGGAAAGACGATGAGTAACACCGTACTTAAGCATGACTTTTGCAAATTGATCATTGCAAAAGTGAGTACCGCGATCACTAATGATGGCACGTGGGGTTCCAAAACGAGCAAAGAGGGATTTCAAGAATTTCACAACTACTCGGGCATCATTAGTGGGTAAGGCCTTAGCCTCAACCCATTTTGACAAGTAGTCAACAGCCACGAGTATGTATTTGTTTCCACGAGAAGATGGGAATGGTCCCATAAAATCAATGCCCCAGACGTCAAAGATTTCACAAACTTGAATAGCATTTTGTGGCATTTCGTTCTTTTGTGAAATATTCCTGTGACGCTGACAAGCATCACAGGTTTTGACTAACTCGTGGGCATCCTTATAGATCGTGGGCCAATAGAAACCGGAATCAAACACCTTTTTGGCGGTGTAGTTAGGACTATGGTGGCCCCCGGTGGGTCCAGCATGGCAAGCCTTGAGAATATAAGCGGCTTCCTGTCCGTATACACATCGCCTGATGACTTGATCGGCACAGATTTTGAAGAGGAAGGGGTCGTCCCAGAAATAATGTTTGACGTCTTTAAAAAATTTGTTTTTCTGTTGGGACGTCATCCCCTTCACGATGAAGTTACTCGCACGGTAATTTGCAAAGTCGGCAAACCATGGGGTAGTAGAGTCACCACGAAAAGTAACCGCACTGAGTGTCTCGAGAGGGAATGATTCATTTATTTCTTGTTTCTCGGACACATCTTGATGTGGGTTCTCTAATCGTGAGAGATGATCAGCAGCAAGGTTCTCGGCTCCTTTTTTATCACGAATAATGATATCAAATTCCTGAAGGAGGAGAACCCAACGGAGAAGCCTCGGCTTTGCATCTTGCTTTGCAAATAGGTACTTCAAAGCCGAGTGATCCATATACACTACGCATTTGGTCAGGATCAAGTATGACCGGAATTTCTCAAAGGTATACACCACAGCTAGGAGTTCTTTTTCAGTGGTGGTGTAATGTCCTTGAGCCTCGGTCATAGTCTTACTTGCGTAGTGTATAGGCTGAAAGTATTTTGCTTTACGTTGCCCCAAGACCGCACCTATGGCATAATCACTAGCATCGCACATAAGCTCAAAAGGTAGGTCCCAATCGGGGGCAACAAGAATAGGTGCCTCGGTAAGCTTTTTCTTTAATGTTTCAAAAGCTTCGATGCACTCAGGAGAGAAGATGGAAGGAGCATCCTTCTCGAGGAGATGGGTCATAGGCCGGGCAATCTTAGAAAAATCTTGGATAAACCTACGGTAGAAGCCGGCATGACCCAAAAAGCTCCTAACACCTTTTACGGTGGTGGGATGAGGTAATTTAGCAATGACATCGATTTTGGCTTTATCAACCTCAATCCCGTTCTTTGAAATTTTATGGCCGAGGACTATGCCCTCTTTAACCATAAAGTGACTCTTCTCCCAGTTGAGACTCAAATTCGTTTCTTTGCAACGTTTAAGCATTTGTTCCAAGTGGGAGAGACAGGTCTGGAATGAATCCCCGATGACTGAAAAGTCATCCATGAATACCTCCATAGTTTTCCCGATCATGTCGGAAAAAATAGACATCATGCACCTCTGGAACGTGCCTGGTGCATTACATAAGCCGAAAGGCATACGTCTGTAAGCAAAAGTTCCGTAGGGGCATGTGAAGGTAGTCTTCTCTTGATCCTGGGGATCAATGGGGATTTGGAAGTAACCCGAAAAACCATCGAGGAAGCAGTAGTATTCATTCCCCGCAAGTCTTTCAAGCATCTGATCCATAAAAGGGAGAGGAAAATGGTCTTTACGGGTGGCTTCATTTAACTTTCGATAGTCAATACATACTCGCCAACCCGTGACCAAACGAGTTGGAATCAACTCGTTATCCTCGTTGGTGACAACGGTAATGCCACCCTTTTTAGGGACACAATGAACTGGGCTAACCCAAGGACTGTCAAATATAGGGTAAATCAATCCCGCATCAAGAAGTTTAAGAACTTCTTGTTTTATAACTTCGTGGATTTTTGGATATACCCTTCTCTGTTGTTGCACTGCTGGCTTAAAGTCATCCTCCATTAAGATTTTATGAGTACAAAAGTTCGGGCTTATGCCCTTAATGTCGGAGAGTTTCCAAGCGATTGCTTGTTTATGTGACTTTAGAACCTTTAGGAGTGCTGCCTTTTCCTCAACTTTTAAGTCCTTAGCAATAATGACGGGTAATTTATCATCACCCTCCAGAAATGCATATTCTAGATGAGGAGGCAAGTCCTTGAGCTCAACCTCGGGAAAGTCTTCAGTTATTTCAACATTTTTGACTTCCGCTTTATGAAGTATTTTTGGAGACGGAGAGGGTGAAGGATCGTCATTTAACAATCTTTCAAGGAGAAGAATGTCCCCCTCCGGGTCAAGATAGTTTTCATCAACCCCATCGGGGATTGAGCTATCCTGAGCAAGAAAAGCCTCGAGCTCTTCCAGAAGGAAGTCACCTCCCTCAAACGGAGTGAGGGAAGGGGAAGAGTCGGAAATGATAGGGTCAGTAGAAAGACTGCCACTGGATGAGAAACCAAGGACCTCTTGAGAATACTCCTCAGACGCAACATCGATGATGTCAATTCGGTTAACCGTTTCTGCGTCATAGTTGGAGGAGTATCTTGAAGTCTGATCAAGATTGAATGTGATGGCCTCGCCACCAACACGTAGAGTGATTTCTTCTTCGAATACATCGATTAAAGCACGACCCGTTCTTAAGAATCCCCTCCTGAGAATGAGAGGGACTCGTGGGTCAGCATCGAAATCAACAATCACGAAATCTGCCGGAAAATGAAATTTTCCTACTTTCACGAAGATATCTTCAGCAATGCCGAGAGGACGGGATATAGTACGGTCTGCAAGCTCGAGTGTCATGCAGTTCGGAGTGAGAGCAGGAAGTGAGAGTCTTTTCCAGACTGTGTATGGCATCAGGTTAATGCTTGCGCCAAGATCGGCCAAGGCAAAGCATTCAACCATCCCCGGGAAAATACAAGGAATGAGAAATTTCCCGGGATCCCCAAGCTTTTCGGGAAGTTTTTTCAAAAGCACTGCTGAGCAATGCTCGTTAAGAGGAGTTTTTGCCATCTCACAAAGTTTTTCTTTATTGCTTATCAGATTTTTGATTGTTGAAGCAAATTTAGGCATGAGAAGAAGAGCGTCCGCGAAGCTAATATCAAAGTGTAATTCTTGGAAAATTTGATAAAATTTTTCCATCTGATGGTTAGCTTTCTCGCGGTTCTTTTGTTCACTCAATCGTGAAGGATATGGAATTGATGGCTTAGGATCATTCTTTGGGATTTCATCAGAACTCACAGGGGGATCAAATACAACTTTCGGCTTACGAGCCGGGACCGGGACAACTTGAGGGTGGACGTTGTTGATACCTCCATTATTAGTAGGAAGTACCTTGTCCGTAGTGACCTCAGGTTCACGTTCCGCTACCTTAGGAGGAGAAGAAGAGGTAGAAGGAATCGAGGGTCCATTGTAAGATGTCCCACTTCGGGTGGTGATCGCTTTGACATCGCCCCTCGGGTTAGCGATCGTGTTGCTCGGTAATGTACCCGGGCCCGAGGGTCGATCATTTAAAGACTTCTGAAGCTCAGAGATCTTGCTGATCAATAACCGATTCGTTTCCTCTTGTGCTTTCATGAATTGTTTTAGCACTTCTTCGGAGGAAGACGAGGGTTGAACAACGTTTTGATTTTGAACAGGAGGATTTTGAACACGGTTGTTTTGAAAATTCCCTTGATTTTGATTGTTGTTACCCTGAAAAGTGTTTCTCTTATTGAAATTACCCTGATTGTAATTCCCTTGATTCTGGTTTCTTTGAAAATTTCCTTGAAAACCTTGGTTTTGATTGCCATTTTGAAAATTGTTTTGATTAAACTGGCCTTGATTTTGATTCGGGTTTTGGAAATTTGAGTTTTGACCTTGGTTAAAATTCTGATTCGCGTTACGGTTTTGATTTTGGTTAAAACCAGGAGGTCCGAGAAAATTGTTGGAACGATAGCTTAAAAGATTACGGTCCCCTTGCGGTTGGTAAGAATTACCCCCCGTATTGTAGGAACCGTGAGCAGCATATACGTTCTCTGGAGGAAAGTCAGCAGTAGCTGGACACTCGGAATACAGATGAGGGCCCCCACAAGTTTCACAACTTCGGGCCACGTCTTTCACTTGTTGATTTTGAGCCTGATTTTGCATCGATTGGCTTATTCTCAACACAGCCGTAGAAATATCATCCATCTTTTTGGTAAGAGCTATTATTTCAGGAGATGATGATGAGGGAGTAACTGAATGACATGACGCATCCCTCTCCACAGAGGAATCCCAAAAGTTATGATGGGCAGTCATGTTCTCGATTAGGTCATAGCACTCCTCGGGACGCCTTTTCATAAAGGTCCCACCAGCAGCAGCATTGAGAATGTCTCGATGCCTCAATGTCAGACCATTATAGAAGGTATCTATGATGGTAACTTGCAACATATTGTGGTTAGGGCACCGATCAATGGCTAGCTTATAACGCTCCCAAGCCTCAAAAAGAGACTCATCGGGACGTTGCCGGAAGTTGCTGATATCATTTCGTAACTTGGTAACCATGGATGGTGGAAAATATTTTGCTAAAAACTTGGTTACCATTTCATCAAAGGTTCGAATAGAATTCTTTGGAAGTCGGTCAAACCATGCAGTGGCATGATGAGTGAGAGAATAGGGGAAGAGGTACAGCCGAAGGGCATCATCCGTGACACCATGCTGTTTCATGCTTTGGGTGACCGTGAGATATTTGTCAAGATGCTTATTGGCATCGTCACCCGGTAATCTGTGAAATTGACACGAATTCTGGACTTGTTGGATCATGTGGTGCTTGAGGCCAAAGTCCGTAGCCTCAATAGTGAGTGGTGCAATAGGCCCACCCCGCCCTTGCATGGTAGGCTGGCACAGCTCCTCCATTGTTCGGAGATCGGGAGCTGGCTCACCCAAAGGACGGTCAGGGGGTGGTAAAGGTGGTGGTGGTCCAGCGGCCATTTCGGTCTTTGGTTCTTGTGTGTCAGAACGTAGCTCGTGTACGTTTTTCTGATGTTTACGTTTTGTTTGTGACCGAGTGCGCATGCACTAAAAACAATTTTTCAAAACAAGATCGAGGCAAAACCACAGTGAACTTAAACCAGCAATCACAAGTGAATGACTTCTTTGAAAAAGGTACACCACTCACAGGGATATAAAGGCAAGTTTTAATCTTAAGTTTGGGAACTTATTATGGGTTTATTAATTAATTTTTTTGAAAAACTGCTTTTAGGCTTATGGGTGTGTGTGCAGAAAATTTGGGAAATATTTTTGGAACTGATTCGTTAACCGAAATCGTCCCTTTAAGATTACTCGCAGGCTGGCGGGAGGAAGTAAATAGGTTTCCTCTTCAGTTCGCAATTTAATGTCAGAACTTACCTTAAACCAACTGTTTCAGGTTGTAATCTTAAAGAACACGAAGTAATTTAACTTCACAGTTTGTTTTTAATTTTTTTGGTGTTTTCAACACTTCAGGAGAAGTGTTAATGAACGTTTTTCTGATATGATTGAGTTTTTACAAAAACTTTTTACAAATTTGTGTGAAATTTGTACAGGGAGGGTTTTGAAAACCACTAAACTTAAAACGATTTTATAAAACACGCAACAACCTCCCCGGCAGCGGCGCCAAATTTTGATTGAGCCCGAACTGTCAGATATTATTGACCAAGGTCAATAAGTCAAAGACAGCCTAGAATCAATACTCCGGTGATAGTGTAGTGTTTTCCCGGGTCGTTAATGTCCCAGCGAGATTGAAATGGTGCTTTTGGAATAGTTTATGAGAAAGTGGCACTGAGGACAGTAGCCAGATGATATGGGATTGATATTGCTACTGTTATTTTGGTATTTGTACACAGATATAATATTCACAAAAATCAGATAACAGATATATGCACGTATTCACAATTAAGATCACGTAACGGACTGGAAAAGTGGGGTTTTGGTATTTAACAAACTACAGGGGGTGCTTTTGACACTTTTTTAAACTTAAAATTAAAAATGAAAATGAAATTATAAAAATGATTAAAATACTATTTAAATGCTATTTAATTAATTAAACTAATTAAAATCTAATTTAAATCTAATTTATATATAACTAATAATTATAACTATTACAAATTAAACTAAAAATTTGCAAAAATATTTTATAAACCTAAATTAGAACTTGAAGAAAGTATAAAAAATAAAAATAAATATTTTTGTCTTTTTGTGGGTTTTTTATAAATTGAAAACTATTTAACTTAATTAAACTAATTAAACTACTTTTAATTAATATTAATACTAAATTAACTTAGAAAATTACAAGAAAATTTATAAAATTACTTAACCATCACAGGAATCCTACAAAATTATAAAAACTCTAAAAATTATGCTTTAAGATTAAACTACTAATTATTTACCTTTTAATTAACTTAAGTCTATTTTAAACAAATAAAATAAGGAAAATAGAAAATGAACAGTAGAATCTCAAATTATATTTTCTAAAAACTTATTATACTATATTAGAACTAGGAAAAATATAAAAACTAAATTTAACCTTATAAAAACTAAATAAGCTATTTAATACTTGATATTAATTAATAATAAAGAAAATTAAAATTAAATCTAATTAACACTAAATGACAAAATAAAAATCTGAAAAAAAATTATCAAAATTACTTTACTATATAAGGTATTTAATAAAAATATAAAAACACTAGAGACTTAATTAAAAATTAAAAATGAAAATTAAAATTAAATTGAATTAAATAGAAACTATCACTTATTTTAACTTTGATTTTTTTGGATTTTTCTTTTACAGAACTATTTTATACCCTAAAATAACAAACTTTTGTGAAAACACTTTTCAAGATAGCTTATAAATAAGCTATAAGCACCCCCTTGGCTTACACGGTTGACTTATGTTGACTGTGTGGTCAATTTAGGTCAAATGGCTTTGGGTGGGGTCCACAATGGTTAAAATGGGTACAAACAAGGTTGACAAACTTGAACAAGCCAATAATAACAAGAAATAAGCATAATTAAGCTGTATAAGATGAAATAAGCACTTTGCAATGTTGAAACTTAACTCAGACCTGGGACAAACTTTGTGAGCAATTGCAGGTGGGGTCCACTAGTCTAAGGGTCAAACTATTGGTCAAGATTTGTTCCCTGGTAGGAGGGGGGTTGGGAGAACCCAAGTCCTAGGTGTAGGGACTACTGAGGTGGGCTGCAGCCACCACTTAAGGTGGTGGTGTGGGTGAGGTCTGTGTGCACAGGGCAGATCCTTGCCCTGCAGCTTAGTTTGGGGGTCTGTGGGACCCACTTAGACTTCCACAAAAATTAAGCAAAAATTTGAGCTTATAGATCAGCTGATAGACTTTAAACACAACCAATTTCAACCCTTAATTCCCATCACACACTTCTCTATTAATCTTGGAATTTTGAGGAAAATCTGAGATGACCAATTTGACTTTTTGAAGAAAAATGGTTCTTTGACTTTGGTGAATTTCTACTAGCTTTTACTGATTACCAACTAAGTTATAAGCTATATTAAGATTAGTTTACACTAAATTAAACACTATTGTACCTAATGAGTATGATTTAGATAACCAAAACTCTCACAGTTAACTGTGAGAATAAGAAAATGGAGATTTTGACTTTTGGTTAAAACAAGACCTGATTTTATTGATGTTCTAAGTTAATAATAGCCTAAGTAACTTGTATCAACCAGAAACCACAACTTTTAAACACTACAACACCTTGGATCACTCAAAACCAAACACTCTCTTAAGATTGACTGATTCAAGTTTTAAGTAGCTAAAGGTTGTGAAAGCTTATGAGTTTGTTCCAATGCAGCTTTTAATGAGATATTAGATCTAAATGACAGCCTAGGAACAAAAATTAACCATGAACACTTAAGCATACCACTTGACTGTTTATAACTAGTAAACCAAGAATCACAATAACTATTGCAATCTAATTAACAAGTGATAAATGTAGAACTATAAATTACTCAAACAACAACAAATAGCATAGGCAAACACAAATTAGCAATAAAAGAAACAATCAAACATAAGCTACTCAGACTAGACTTTTGGTGAAAAAGAAAATGAGCCAAATCTTACAAGATTGCCCTCAGCATGAACAGAAGGCTTTCCTATGAAGCCTATCTTTTAGATAGGCAATATCCAGCTCCAAGATTGATCACCACTTCCTTCTTTAACCTGAAAACAATAATCAAGCACACAGTTGACTATGGTTGACCACTTTTAGATTTTTGATTTTCTTCTAATGTAACTGAGTTTTAGAGTTTCTAAAGCTTTGGCAAGCTTATTGGAGCTTATGTGATCCTAATTCAGTCCATAATTCAACACACAATCAACACTTGAGCTCTTAGAAAATCTGAAAATTGAGAAAATTGCAAAGATGAAAATCAGAATTGGAAGTTGAGATTTTATAAATTGAAAAGGTTTACATTACATTAATAATACTGATACAACACTTGAATTTGAAAGAGTTACACTAATTTGCAATATAATAAAAATTCGACACAACTTAAAACTAAATTAAACTACACCGACTTCATCTTGCACTTTCTTCTATTTATAGCTGATAATTAGGGTTCCCTGATCTTTTCTGAGCATATCCCACCATCCCTTGGCTTCTTTGGTCCAATATAAGCTTGCCACGTGGTTTTGGCGGGAAAAGACGTTTTGCAATTTATCTCTGATACACGCAATGGGGGCAGCATTAATTGTGGTGTGAAAGGGTAGGTGTAGGGAGGTGGGAAGGTGATGATGACTCTGCAATTTGGGGGGGGGGGGTGGTGGAGCTGTAAAACCAGGGGTAGAAGAAGGGTGGTTTGGCGGTAAGGGTGGTTTGGTCAAACTGGGTTTGACCGGTGTATTATTTAAAACGGTTTGTGGAATGGGGTGGGCTAAGGGTTGGACTGGATTAATTTTGGGCCCAAGTGAAATAAGGTGGGTTGGATTGGATTGTTTTTGGTTTAGTTATTTTGGATCCGGTTTAGGTTTATTACACAAGGACCATTTTTGTAATTTTGGGAAAGTTGAGGGTGTGAACTTGGCATCTTTTTAATTTGTTTTCAAGGGTGTATAATGCCATATCATGAATAGTACAAGGTCCTTGATGATTTTTTTAGATTTATTTTCACAAGGGACTGAAACCGTCAAACTTTCAAACTTCAGGGACCATTTGTGCAATTTTCACCAAACTTTCCACCAAGGACCAATCCTGTCATAAAAGGTTAGTGCAAGGACAAAATTTGTTTTTCTCAAAGTTTTTCATATCCCAGGGGTCATTTTTGACAATTTTCAAAGTTCAGGGACTAAACTTGACATTTTGTGAAACTTTTCACCAAAGGACTAATTATGTAACTTTTTGATTTATAAGGGCCTTTGGTGACTTTTTCAAGTTTTTAGAATGACCAGGGACTAGATTTGACAACTTTTGAAAGTTGGGGGACTGAAACTGCCAATTATGCAAACTTTGTGCGTTTTTCATCTGTTTTTGGTATTTTTGCATTTGAGACATGTAAAACACTTTCCTGGGATATTTTCACTATTTTGATTCATTATTGAGTGTTTTTGGATGTTTTGGCAGTTTAGAAATGGTAAAAATGATGAGTATTTACACACTCATCATCTTTTCTGGATTTTTATTTTACAAAACTATATTATATATAAAAATAAGCAACTTTTGTAAAAACAACTAATTTAGAGCTTATTATTAAGCACTGTGGAAGCTTAATGCTACCACAGTTGACTTTTGTTGACTGAAATGGGAAATAAGCTCAAATGAGTTTATGTGGGACCCACCTTGGTTAATTCTGGTCTAAATAAGTTAGTTGGACTTGTCAAAGCTCAAATTGGTCAAATAAGCTCAGTAGATAAGCTGATAAGCACAAATAAGCTATTCCAAAAACTTAGATTCAACTCAGAATGGGGACAAAGTTCAAGGGCAAAACTAAGTGGGGTCCACTGGGTTTTAGGTCAAACAAATGGTCAATCTAAGATCTCTGGTAGGAGGGGGGTTGTAAGAACCTAAGTTGAAGGTGTGGGGCCCACTGTGGTGGTCACAAATCTACCACATAGTGGGTGGTGTGGCCTGAATCTGCTGGTGCAGGGGAGGGGTCTTCCCTGCAGTTGTGTTTAGGGGTGAGTGGGGCCCACACTAAAAATCCTAAAAATATAAGCTAGATGGAAATCAAAAGATGAGCTGGTAGAGTGTAATTAGAAACAAGTTTCAAAGCCTAGGTCCTATTCCTAAATTCTAAACAAATCTCCAAAGTTTTGGAGAAATCTGAGATAGGCAATTTGACTTTTTGAGAGAACTTTGCTAGTTTGACTTTGTTGGATTTCCACTAGATCCTATGAGCTTATTAAGCTATAATAAGCTATGATAAAACTATCCTAAGCTAAAAATGTGAGTTGTGATCAAGTGAGGGGGTTTGAGACTTAACTGTCCACACAGTGGATAGATAAGTGAGTTTGTTGTGAGTTTTGACTATTTTGTAATAAACCTATCACCTTTTTTTACTTGATTAGTCCTAGTGATACTTAATATGACTGAGAGAAACAACAAACAACAATGAGATCACCTTGGTATACCTTGAACAAACATGAGCCAAACACCCCCTTATGTATCACTGTCTAGTGATTTTCACAACAAAAGACTGAGTTAGGCCATACAACTGATTTGTATTGATTAATTATGAATAAGGAAACTTAAATAATCACAGTAACATGAACTTAAACCACAAACACTAATTATTCTACACTTAAACTTATTTAGGCAGTGTAACTAAGAAATATTGATCAATATGAAATCTAATAAACCAATACACTATATTAAGTATTAATCTGTTTTAAATGAACCTTTTAAGCATAAAGAAACATAAATAAGCAATGAAAAAGTACTAACACAGTAATATGGTAAAATTGAGATTTTGCTTACAAATGATTTTTAAACTGAGATCATAGAACCAAGGATTGTGAACCACCTAACAACCTTCCACAAGGTTTCTAATACCAAAACAATCCAGAATCACACCTTGCTCAGCTTCAATTATTAATCAAACACTATTTTTTATTTTCTTTATATTTTCTTGATTATTTTTGATATTTTTGCTTTTCTATTCTAAACTGATTTTTAAAGATTTCTAAGACTTATTACAGCTTTGTCAGAGCTTTATATGAGCTTATGAATCAAATACAACAACAACTAACAACATACAAATCTTGTGAGATTTTTGAGAATTTAAGAAATTGCATTAACTGAGATACCAACTGAACTTTGAAATTAACTTGAATTAAAGGTTAAGGTACATGAAATTAACTGAGAACAAGCTAATTTGATTGAAATTACAACTGAAATTTAAGATTATACTACCTACGACTACAATTAACCTAAGTTACTCTAATAATACTTCACCACTGCTTCATTCCTTCTTTATAGAGACTTTTGAGGTTTCCCACATGCTTCTGACACTATCCCATCAAATCTGAGCCATTGAAATGGTTTGAGTCATCTTGGCCGTTTAAAACGCTTTTTGGCGCCAAAATAGTCAAAGGGGTACTGTGGATAACGTGGAGAGGTTATTAAGGGTTTTGGAAAGTTGTGGAGGTGGAGGGGAGTGAATAGGCAAGTAGGGGTTGAGGTGGAAGGCCAGGTGGTGGGTGGTTTTGATAGCAGAGGTGGTGAGGGTGGTATTGGAGAAGAAGGGCGGTAAAGCTGGGGTGGTTTTGGTGGTCAAACAAGGGTTGACCGGGTGGAGTATATTATTTAATTTTGGGCCGGATGTGAGTGGGCTGGGTGGACTTGGATCATTGAAAAGGTGGGGTGGGCTTGGTAATGGTTGTTGGGTTTGTTTGTTTGGTTATTTATTTAAAGGGTCCGTTTGTATTTGTAGTATATTTGAGCCAAGGACCAATTTTGTAAATTAGGTAAACTTGAGGGGCTGTTGTGGCATTTTCCAATTTTATTTTATGAGGATCATATTTGCCAATAATGAATAACCCAAGGACTAAAATTACATATTTTTCCATTTTTAAATATTAAAGGACTATTTATGTAATTTTCGGATTTTTGAGGGACTAAATATGTAATTTCCCAAAATATTATCAAAAGGTCCAGTTTTGTAAAAGTTGAATAGTATAGGGACCTTAAATGATAATTTTTCATTTATTGCAATTTAAAACACCCCGGGGACTAAAACTGTCAAGTTTGAAACTTTGAGGGACCTGTTTTGCCATATCTTCAAACTCCAGGGACCAATCATGTAAATTCACCAAACTTATCACCCAAGGACCATTCCTGCAAAAGATTATTAGTACAAGGACCAAAATTGATTTTTCTCAAAGTTTTTACATCCCAGGGACCATTTATGTCAATTTCCAAAGTACAGGGACTAAACTTGTAATTTTGTGAAACTTTGCACCAAAGGACTAAATATGTAATTTTATAATTAAAAAGGACCTTTGGTGACTTTTTCATGTTTTTAGAATAACCAGGGACTAGTTTTGCCAATTTATGAAACTTGAGGGACTGAAACTGCCAATTATGCAAACTTTGTACGTTTTTCATCTGTTTTTGCATATTTTGCATTTGAAACATATAAAACACACTTCTAAGATATTTTAAGTATTTTGATACATATTTGAGTGTTTTTGTATGTTTTGGCAGCTCAGATTGGTATAAAATGATGAGTATTTAGACACTCATCACTCGTGTCGAGATTACTCGTCCCAATCCTCGTTATGCTGGTCATGTGTCTACGATTTCTCCTTTACCTCGGTCTCCTAGTGATGAGTTTCGTAATCCCAACTGGCAAAATGCTATGTGTGATGAGCATGATGCACTTATTAAAAACAAAACTTGGACTCTTGTACCAAAACCCCCAGATGCGAATGTTATTCGTAGTATGTGGCTGTTTCGTCACAAGTTTTTAGCAGATGACACTCTTAGTCGATACAAGGCTCGTCTTGTGGCCAATGGTAGTAATCAGATAGAGGGTGTGGATGTAGATGAGACTTTTAGCCCGGTTATTAAACCTGGTACTATTCGGACGGTTCTTAGTTTAGCTATTTCTCGACATTGGCCAGTACATCAGCTAGATGTCAAGAATGCTTTTTTACATGGGGATTTGGCAGAAACAGTTTATATGTATCAGCCACCTGGGTTTCGTGATCCTGTTCATCCTGATTATGTTTGTTTATTGCAGCGTTCACTGTATGGTCTTAAGCAGGCTCCTCGGGCCTGGTTTCAGCGCTTTGCAAATTACATCACTACTGTTGGCTTTTCTCCTAGTCATTATGACTCCTCGTTATTTATTTATAAACAGGGTGATGATACTGCATTTTTGTTACTCTATGTGGATGATATTGTGTTCACTGCTTCGTCTGATGGCTTATTACAGCAGATCATTGCTTCTTTACATAAGGAGTTTGCTATGACAGATTTGGGTGCTCTTAATTATTTCTTGGGTGTTTCAGTTACGCGTGATTCTTCAGGTATGTTTTTGTCACAGCGGAAGTATGCTATGGAGATATTGGAGCGTGCACATATGGTTAGCTGTAACCCTTCTCGGACTCCTGTTGACACGGAGTCTAAATTGGGTGATGAGGTGACCCGGTTTCTGATTCTAAGTTATATCGGAGTCTTGCTGGTTCTCTACAGTATCTTACCTTTACTAGACCTGATATTTCATATGCAGTGCATCAAATTTGTCTTTACATGCATGATCCTCGGGAGCCCCACTTCTCGGCTCTTAAGCGGATCTTGAGGTATGTTCGGGGTACATTAGACTATGGTTTGCAGTTGTTTTCTTCATCAACTTCTTCATTGGTTGCTTATTCTGATGCTGATTGGGCTGGATGCCCTACTACTCAGAGATCGACTTCTGGCTATTGTGTTTTTCTTGGCAACAATCTTCTCTCATGGTCCTCTAAGCGCCAAGCGACGCTTTCTCGTTTCAGTGCTGAGGCAGAATATCGTGGGGTTGCCAATGTTGTTGCTGAGACTTGTTGGTTGCGGAATCTTTTACGTGAATTGCACACACCTTTGTCTTCTGCTACGCTAGTCTACTGTGATAATGTTAGTGCTGTTTATTTATCTTCTAATCCGGTTCAGCATCAACGTACGAAACATATAGAGATTGATATTCATTTTGTACGGGATTTGGTTGCTGCTGGTCAGGTTAGAGTGCTTCATGTGCCGTCACGTTATCAGTATACGAATATTTTTACCAAAGGTTTACCATATGCTTTGTTTCAGGAGTTTAGGACCAGTTTGAGTGTCCGGTGCCCTCCCGCTCCAACTGTGGGGTAGTGTTAGTCGTATGTTTATCATTAAGAGTTTGAGTCCATGTAATATTAGTATGGGCTAAGGCTCGAGTCTAGAACAGTTTTGTATTGGTATTTATATACCACGTTTCATTATGAATGACAGTCACGAATTACCCTAAAACCTACAGTTTACAGTCGGCTCGTTCGAGCTTTTTATCGGTCTGATCTCGAGCTTTTCACAATCGGCTCGGCTCGTTTCAACCCCTAATCAAAACGCTCGCTCAGTTTTATAGGTAAAATTTTGATAAGGTTTCAACAACTATTAACGTGCTTCAAAATTATGTGCAGAATCTTTATATTAAATTTTAATGATTTTCGTTAGTAGCCTCGTCCACTAGTGTCTTGTGGGTATGTTTTAGTTTATTATTTTTTTGTTGCTGTAATTTTATTTTGTAACCTTTTCTTTTTTATAAAAATGTAATTTGTATTTTTATTCATTGAATGAAAATTTAATTTGATTAATAAAATGTAAAATAAAATAATGAGTTCTAAAAAGGTGTTATAACATGTTACTAGTGAGGGATTATTTTGGTGCGTTAATGTTAAAAGTGCAAATAGTAAAACGACGCTGAGCTTGCACAATATTTTAGTGTTAATGATGTTATTTCTCAAAAAAAAAAAAAAAAACAACTATTTTTTTTTTTTTTCTCATAATTTGCTCCGCATTTCTTTTCCTTTTTTGTTTCTTCAAAATTCTGAATTAGAGAGAGAAAAAAAATAAATAAATAAATAAAATGCCTGTGGGTCCGGTTACCTCAGAAACTACGTATAAAGTACGAGTGTCTTAAAGCCATGTTTCACCGACAAAGGACAATGTTACAAAACCAAATCCACTCAAACTCCCCATATATATCTACTCGGAGAAAAGTAACAATCCCAAACACGGCACCTCCTTTCCAATTTAGGCCTACCTGAAATACTACAATAAACTGGCTGCAGGTTTGCTTTTCCCTCTTTGTTCTTCAACCTTGTCTTTTATTTTTGCTTTTGTAACACAAATTAAATGTCATATGTTTCTTTTGTTAGCTATTTTTTATAAATTTTATTCCACTACAACTGTATAAGGTTTTATTTTGGTTGCAAATTGCAATATACTTACACATGCTATACTACATATGGGTTGATTCATGATTGTAGGCATAAATTTAATGACATAAAATGAATAGAATTGAGATAATAATAGCCTTACATGGTAGCAAATGAAACACGTAAACATTATTTGCAAACTAGAGGTTCAATAATGCCAAACATGAGAAACTGGCCCATTGGCGACCCTCAGTGTCAGGTCGTGACCAAAATGTGTTAGGAAAATCGCGTAACACCATGATTAGAGGGCGGGATTGAACGATTGACCTGTGAGTTATATTAGGCTACCATCACGGGGACTATAACATCAAACATGTTATCAATGTCAAAATAGCAGTCTATCTTTGACGTCAGTTCTTCAATCATTTAGGTAAGAACAATCGGACAGGTCTTTAGTAGTGAAGTGAGAAAATCATATTAGTCAAGGTGGACAAGTATTGAGAAGCAGGGTGTCAACCGAATATGAGTAAACTAGTCATAAAGTTGCCTATTGGTTCTAATTTAAAAAAAAAAAAAAAAAAAAAAAAAAAAAAAAAAAAAAAAAAAAAAAAACTTATTCCGGGTCAAACGGGTCGACCTGAACCCGAGTTAGCGAAACATTTCCAACCCGTTATCCGACCCTATTTAGTATTTGGGTTACTCGGGCTGACCCGAATAACCCGAATTCAATTTTTGACACGAATGAACCGACCGAATAGGCTTAGTCGGGTTCTGGTCGTGTCGGGTTTTTTGACACCCCTATTGAGAAGATATGCATCTTTGTTTGGATATGCGGTTGGCAATAAAACATGTTCAACTAGTCTGCGGTTCCATGTGACTTAAATATGATTCTGTTGATGGTTGGGCTTTGTTTTATCAGCTGCTACAGTGTTACTCAGTGCTCTGGACTAACTGATTTGGTTGATGCTGTCTATAGTAGCTAGGAAATGGGAAATTCTATATGAAACCTGTTTAGAACATGCGTATTTTACTAAGCGAAATAGTGTCGAAGATTAATCTGATCTGCAGAACATGTTCTTAAAATACTATTTGTTCTAAGTTATATGTTTAGAATTCTGTGATAACTATTTGTAACCGTGGCTGCAATTTATAATGTTATTAGACTGATGATTGTAATCGTAACCACTGTATTATATGTGCTTGATGTCAAACTTCATTCTAAACACCTTAAGGTTTCTTTTTGTATAGAATTATGCTTGGATTTGTAAAAGATTAGAATCATTAGACTGAGTTGTGGATACTGAAATGGTTCTTTGTTTGTATTACAAAATGTTCATGTGGGTTCTGCAACATAAGTACAGCAGATACATTTTAACTGGACTATGAAGTGATTCTATATAAGAACAACATATGTTTACTTAGAAGAGGAACATCTGTTTTTCAACCATATAAGACCGTTGGTGGTACTATTCTTAACTACGTGATATTTGATATGAATTCAGTAGTTTTGTATTTGTAGCTGCAAAATAGACAGTAAATAGGATATAACTGCTTGCAACTTATCGGCCCACCGAATCATAGATCAATAGATCTGAATAATAAACAGGACACTGTGTTCCGCATTTCCCAACTACTGAACAACCCTAAAACATGAATTTCATATATCTTCTTATATGCTCCTAGGTTATTTGAGTCGTTGATGACACAAGTCAGACTTTTTTTTTTTTATGCTGTTGCTAATTTTAATTTTTTTGGTCTTCTGGTGCTTATTTTTCCATGTCATGGATTGAACTTGCAGGTTGTCAAATTTGGTGGTGTGCAACTTTGTACTAACATAACATATCAGGTGTGAAGGTAATTTAAGGTTATCGTAGTAAGTCCAAATTTGACTCCCTTTGCTGTAAGCTTTTCGTTGATTTACATTGTGTTGAATTATCTGTTACAGGTTTAATAATGGCTCATATATCCTTACTGATCTGTTCTAAATTGAAAAACATGAAACTATGATTTCATTTGCTTTAAGCTTTTGGGCTGATATAGTTTTTGTTTCATGAGTATTGTCGGCTTTAACAATCATGAATCATCTAAATTCTATTACAGTCGTTTAACTATAAAGTAATGAAAAATTTCCCACATAGTAAATATTGAGTACCAAATCCAAACTGTGATACTGGATCACATCTTTTTAGTCAATGAATGGAACCTTTCTGCCAAGATCTAAAGTTAAAGCTATCAAAGTATTAGTATAATGAATCAAACTATCTTAGCATAGATAAAACTGTTACCCATTGCAAGCTTTTCGAGAGCAAGTAGTAAGCTGTATATTAAGTTCTGATTCTATTGTTTATGCTTCAGCTGGAAAGGTGTATTCCTCCACTCCTGTGTGCGGTTTGGTATCTATTCTTTAAGTGTCTGTCTGGCAATGTATCTCTTTTTCAATTGGGTTTTGATAGTTGAATTTGGTGAATAAAAGTTACATTGTATGAGAAGGAATACACAAGGCCATGTCGACACATTTAAGCAACTCCTGCCTGCAGTAAAGCCTGGATTAACAACCTTTGTTGTAACTTGTAAGTAACCAAGGCTCTAATATACCCGATTAAAGAGAAGAAATACCATATGGAGCCATCAAACGGCCATTTTCCATCACTCTCTATGTCTACCGAAATAATTGCCTCCGGATCATCCAAACAGCCAATCAACGGCACTGGAGACGATGAATCCTCTGCATCTGCTAATAAACTCGAGTCCACCGGCGACCTTTTAATCGAAATCTTACTCCGGTTACCACTAATCTCCCTACGTCTCTTCAAATCCGTATCCAAACGCTGGTTATCTCTCATTGCCGATCCTAATTTCACTCTACTTCGAAGCCGAAACCCGAATATTGATCCTCCTTCCGGTTTCTTCCTCCAGCAACCCTCAGCATCATCCAAATTTGCTTACGTGGCATTGGATGCAAGGATTCCACGCACACAATCACCATTGATAACCACCTTCACTTTTGACTTAAATTCCAATTATATTGAGGTTTTGCAAGCGTGTAACGGTCTCATGTTATGTTGTATTAGGCCTGACAAGTTTTATGTATATAATCCAACAGTTAATAGCTATAAAATGCTTCCACTTCCAAATGTTTGGGAACCCAATAGAATTATTAGTGATATGGCGATTGCTTTTGATCCTAAGATATCGCGTCATTATAAAGTGCTGTATCCTATCGAGGATTATAACATTAATGATATACCTGTACGTGTGGAGATTTATACGTCTGAGACTGGTGGGTGGAATGTTTGTTCTCGTATGTTTGAGTTTGAAAAGTTTGAGGGGTTTAGTGATTTCGTATATTGGAATGATGCTATTCATTGGATTGATTATTCGGATGAGGTTTTTCATTTTGATTTGGATTTGGAGAGTCCGAGGTTTATAGAAGTTGAAACGCCTAAGACGTTGAATGGAAAAGCGTATCGTGATGATAAGTTATTGGAGTCTCGTGGTTGTTTGCTTCTCGTTAAGATGGTTCAGCCTATGTCTTTACAGATGAATGTTTATGAACTGAAGAATGATTATTCTGGGTGGTCTGTTGTGTATCATGTTAATCTTGATGATATTGGTACTAGCTTTTGTGGAAAGTTAGAGTTCTTACCGAAACGTTATATGGTACGATCTATTGTGTTGGGAGAAGGAGAAGAGGATCCGTTTTTGGTGGTGGAAGTACCTGGAAAGCTTTTACGGTATAATATGATTTCAAAGACATACTATGAGCTCTGCGAATTAGTGCCAATTCGCCCTCGTGTTACTAAATTTTGCAGCTTTCTGTTCATCGCTTCTCTTGCTGGTGTGTGATTCTTTTCAATTTTCGCTATGATTAGATACTTTCTGTTGTATATTTGACAACATTGTTCTTTGAGTAAATTACACGGATGGTCCCTGTGGTTTGTCAAAAATTTCATGCATAGTCCCTCAAAGTTTAAAGTTGCATGTATCGTCCCTCTGACTGCAAAAGAATAACATCTATGGTCCCTCAGACTAACTGTCGTCAGTTTTTCCGTTAGTCCATTTGCACCGTTAGTCCTTTAACCACCGTTTGCAATAAACATTTGCATTGTTAGTCCTTCTTTGTTAAATATCGTTTGCACCATTAGTCCTTTAACCACCACCCACCGCCACCACCACCACCCACCAATGCCACCACCTCCACCACCCACCAATGCCACCGTGATCTCGGCTAGCTCATCCGAGCTTGACCCAAAACTAAACCGACCCCAAGGGTCACGGCACACAAGAACAACATCACGCAACCAAGAATCAAGCTCCAATATAATCGGCTACTCTCGCTAAAATGACCACGAGACTAAAACCATCAAGAAAACCACATGGGCTCAAAATAATCACCAAGCCGAGAGCATGGGCTCTCGGTTTCACTTCGACCAACACCAAAACACGTGAAACCCGGATACTAAACTTGTTCAAAACTTGTTTTTATATCTAAACCCACTTATTTTTCATGTTTTAGATCAAGAAAAACCCAAAACCCAGCAAGTTTTACACCGTAATACACGGGTTTAATCATACCGAGACACATTTATAGTCGTTTAGATGCTTTGCTCACCTTCTCGATCTCAATACTCACGGATCTAGCAAAAACTACAAGGAATAGTGGTGGTTCAAGGCTCGACCTTCATGTATTCGTGGTGATGGGGTGGGTTTTGAGGCGCGTGATATATGTAGAAATGAAGAGGATGAGATGAGTGTTAAGATGGTGGTGGCGGTGTAGTTGTAGTTGTGGCGGTGGAACGGCGGCTGGCCGGAAAATAGGGCGGCTAAGGTTTGATGGATGAAGATGGTGATGGAGAGAGAGATTAGGGGTGAGCATGGAGCGGGTTGGTGCGGTTTTTGACTAAAACCGAACCATAAACCGAACATGCGGTTTCTGTAATATTAGAAACCGAAACCATGTGGTTTTTGCGGTTTCGGGTTTTGTGGGTTTGCGGTTTTCAAAGTTGGTTTTTGCGGTTTTTAACCGCACCACATTTGGCCATGCCATCTTATAATTTTGGGTTGAACCCAATAGCAAGTTTGGGCTTAATGTAAACTCGTTATAATAATAATACTATCTCATATTCTCATTTAACCTCCTACTGAGGCCAACATATGTTAGACTTGGGCAAGTCGAGACAATAGACTTTACATCTTCCCAAGATATATTATCTCACCAATACAACGAAATGTAATGTGGTGTTGGCCAGGCCTATTGGGTGAATGGGTGATGAGCAAAGCATTCTGCTATAAGAAATAAATAAATTGCAACTTCACCTGTAATAGCCTCACAACCCGACAAATAAATAAATTGAAGCTTCTTACAAACATTATGCTATAAGAAATAAGAAACTAAAATAATTGAGATAATAAGTTGCATAGTTGATTAAAGGCTCGAAGACTAAAAGCACACAATTGTAAGTTTATGAATTACATGTAGAGACGCAACACAAAATTACATGCATTCTTAGTTTGTTACGTAATCAATACAACCAAAAGTTTGAAAACATAACATCTCATTTGTTGCTTGTGTCTTCTTGATCCTTGCATTAGTTCAAATCTTCATCCATTGAAGACTCGTTACATGATTTTTTTCCAGTAGAAAACATCTCTACAAACAGGTAACATACAACATATTATTAAAAAAAAAAAAAAAAAAAAAAAAAAAAAAAACTATACAATTAAATATATAAAATCTTACCAAGTTCAATTTTAGCCAGATTCTCCACGAGGTCTTCAAGTTGTTGGCCGTTAACTTGCATATCTTCCACATCTGCTGGTGTAGACCGTAACCAATCTTGAGTGCAAATTAAAGCTTCCGCGGATTTTGGGGTAAGAGAGCTTCTAAACTTATCAATAACCCTACCACCTGTACTAAATGCCGACTCTGAAGCAACCGTAGAGATTGGCATTGCTAACACATGCCTAGCTACTTGAGAAAGTACTGGAAATTTCTCCGAATTTTGTTTCCACCAACCTAAGACATCAAATTTCGGATCCCTTCTTTCAGTCCCATCACGTAAATAGATATCAACTTCAGTACTCTTGATCCCTTCTCGTTTTTCCATATACTTTCCAAAACCACTCTCAATGTCCACTTTCAAGCGACTAGCAACACAAGTAGGAGTAGAAGATGAGGCAACGGGTGTGTTTTGATCTTTTTCTTTGTCTGATTTCATCTTGTAATGTTTATACAGCTCGTTTAAAGTAGATCTCACACGTTTCACAACTTGCCCTCTTTTAGAAACATCTTCGTCATCACTTTCAAACATTTCCTCGCTTCCTTCAGGTTCACCATAAATCAATCCCAAACAATATTTAAGATAATACAACTTGTTTCGTGGATCTAAAACCAATGCAACATGCAGCAAAAAGTTCATATTATCCATATTGTCCCAATATTTGTCATACTTTTCTTTCATCGACAATGCCATCTTTTTCTTTTTTTCATCAGGATGTTCACACATTTGTGATATTGTTGCATGCATTGTAACAAGCTCACCAAAAAACAAATTGGCTGTAACATACTTAGAACCTGAAATCTTCTTTGTGACACTAAAAAAGATCCTCAAATACTCCATTATTGACCTGTTTAATTGAAAAAACCGATTACTCAACATGCTTTTTTGTGGTAGCAAAATATGTAACCATCAGACCATGAAAGCAGATACGAGTAATATAAGTAATACCTTGCATACTCCCAGTCATCCTCTTCTGGAGCCCCTAAAACTCTATCATTCTTTTTTCGCTTTCTACTTCTAGTACTATCCTCGCCATCATCCTCAACTTCATTACGAAAATAAGATCGATAATTGGGATCTATAACTTGAAGCCTGCAAGAAACAAGTAGGTACTGTCATACAATGCTGATGTAACATGTTATATTAACAATGCTGATGTAACATGTTATATTAACGTTCTACCTTTCAAACGCCGACTGAAACTTCAACGCTGTTTCAAGCATTAGAAATGTGGAATTCCATCGTGTATCTACATCAAGACATGGCTTTCTTCTACAATCAATCTTTTCAAACTCGACACTCTCTTCGAAGCTAGTCAACCTACCAGGTGATGATCTCAAATACCTTACTGCATTTCGGATCTTGTCAATTGAAGTGATATGCTCTTCCAAACCATCTCTCACAACAAGATTTATAATATGAGCACAACACCTTAAATGCAAATACTTGCAATCCAACACTGAATTAGGCCCCTTAAGAAGAGTTTTTAAAAATTTAATTGCACCATCGTTAGAAGAAGCATTGTCAACCGTTATTGTAAAAACCCGATCTATACCCCAATCTTGTAAACAACGATACACCAACTTTCCAATTGTCACACCCTTATGATTTGATATTTGACAAAAGTTAAGAATTTTCTTCTTCAAGTTCCAATTTTCATCAATCCAATGGGCCGTAAGACACATATAGTTATAATTTTGAACTGACGTCCACGTATCTGTAGTAAGACACACTGTTTGATTTTGCAAAAGATATTTGAGCTTAACTTTCTCATCTTGGAACAAACATAAACAATCTCTAGCTACGGTCCACCTAGATGGCATTTCAAATTCAGGCCTCAAATCCCATACAAATTCCCTAAACCCCTCATCATCAACAATACTAAATGGTTGGTTGTCTTTTATACACATTCTAGCAATAGATTTCCTAGACTTTTCTTGACTAAAAGAGTGAGATACCAAAGTTCCCGACTTCCCCAAAGTTGATGGCTTAAAACTCAGTTTAGATTGTTTCTTATTATCTGTCAATTTTACACGCACCGGTGACGTCGGGCATGAAAATTTTAAATGATTACCCATGGAACTAGTACCATGCTTTCTCATTGCAGAAGCCAACCATCTTTTGCAATAAGGGCATTGATGTTTAGTAGCACCCTTTTCGTACTTAAAATGTTTCCAAACAAATGATTTCAATCTACTACCTTCTGTATTCTGCTCATTTCCTTCATCAACATCAATCTCTGGTTCGTCTACATCAATTTGTGGTTCGTCTACATCAATCTCTGGTTCGTCAATATCAATCACAGGTTCATCTTTGTTGTCTGCTTCCATCTACAAAAAAATAAAAAATAAATAAATAAATAAATAAAATAACTATCTACTAAAAAGCACTTTTAAGTTACAATCACGACTATATAAACTGACTTGCTAGTTGCTATTTGCTAATTCTCAAGTAGTTACAATCAAACAACCAAATAAGAACTTTTAAGTTTCACCCCCAACAGATGGTACACAACTCTCATTTACATAATATACTATAGTTACAGATTATAGCCAAATCAACCTTACAACTAGTTATAACAATGACGAACTTGACACCCTTTTAAATATACTCGATGGGTTTTTGCAGCATATTAATAACAAAAATATCTCATTAGAACATATAGAAGTACTACAAGTTTATAATATAGTATCAGGTATAAATTAATAACTACATCCTAAAGAACATAAAATCAAATATAAAGAACATAAAACATACTAATTAGAAATTGGACAACTTACCTCTTACGAGGAGATAACTTTGAATAACTAGGATTTAACTTGGTGAAGTTGCTAATAGATCTGATGTTCAAAATGAAAAAAAACCTAATAGGATTAGATCCTTTATCTCCAATCTCCATACGAAGAAGAAGAGGCATGTTTGACTTTTGCTTTAGCATAGTACATCCTATGCAGTACATCTTATTATCTAAAAGAGTAATAGAGCCAAATTGCTTTAACTTTAGTGGGATAATGTGTAAAAAACTGAAAAGTATGAATATTATCTTTAATATTTATTATATATAGTAAATTCGGTTTGGTGCGGGTATAGCGGTTCGGTTTTTACGGGTAAAACCGAAACCGCACCGCAAAAGCGGTTTTCTTTTTTTTTAAAAACCAATCCACCGGTTTTCGTATTGGTGCGGTTTATTCGGAGCGGTTTTTTTTCGGGTTTTTGCGGGTTTGCGGTTTGCGGTGCGGTTTCTGCTCACCCCTAAGAGAGATAATAGATGTGGGTTTGTTTGTGTGTTTCCAGATCCCAGCCACAAGGACCAATTTTATAAAAAAACCAAAAAAAAAAAAAAAATTATTTTATTTTCAATTTTAAAAAAAATATATATTTTTTTTCGAATTTTTTTAAAAAAAAAATTCTAAAAATTTTTTGTTCGAAATTTCTAAAAAAAATCAAATTTCAAAAAAAAATATTTTTTTGTTCGAATTTTTTTTTCAATTTTTTCAAAATTTTTTTTCAATTTTTTCTAAAAAATTTGAAAAACTTGAAAAAAAATTTTGAAAAAATTGAAAAAAAAAAAATTCGAACAAAAAAATATTTTTTTTTGAAATTTGATTTTTTTTAGAAATTTCGAACAAAAAATTTTTAGAATTTTTTTTTTAAAAAAATTCGAAAAAAAATATATATTTTTTTAAAAATTGAAAATAAAATACATTTTTTTTTTGGTTTTTTTATAAAATTTTTTTGATTTTTTTTTTTAATTTTTTAGAAAAAAAATTTTGAAAAAAATTTTTCAAATTTTTTTTTTGTGGTGGTGGTGGTGGCGGTGGTGGGTGGTGGCGGTAGGTGGTGGTGGCGGTGGTGGGTGGTGGTGGGTGGAGGCGGTGGTGGTGGTGGGTGGTGGCGTTGGTGGTGGAGGTGGTGGCATTGGTGGGTGGTAGCAGTGGTGGGTGGAGGTGTTGGTAGGTGGCGGTGGGTGGTGGTGGCGGTGGTGGGTGGTGGTGGTGGGTGGTGGTGGTGGTGGCGGTGGTGGGTGGTGGTGGTGGGTGGTGGCGGTGGTGGGTGGAGGTGGTGGGCGAAAAAGTATTAAAGGACTAATGGTGCAAACGATATTTAACAAAAAAGGACTAACAATGCAAATGTTTATTGCAAACGGTGGTTAAAGGACTAACGGTGCAAATGGACTAACGGAAAAACTGACGACAGTTAGTCTGAGGGACCATAGATGTTATTCTTTTGCAGTCAGAGGGACGATACATGCAACTTTAAACTTTGAGGGACTATGCATGAAATTTTTGACAAACCACAGGGACCATCCGTGTAATTTACTCTTGTTCTTTTTTAGTATTCTGATAGTATAATATGTACTTAAGAGTTAAGTCACAAATATGATCTAGGCTTTTCCACATTATATTATAAAATGTACACATCTATGTATTAGTTTGTTGCTAATGAGGAATAATCAATCATTTGTGACTATTGGACAAATTTCCCCTTTAGTTTTCTTCTTGTTCTTTGCCATAACGTCCATTCTGGGACGAGTTTGTTTTGTTAGTCAGCGAATTGCCATTTTCATTTAATGTGGAATGAGCTATCCTTTTTTCTATTATTATTTATTTATTTATTATTATTATTTTTTTTTTGGTTATCACGGCCACTTAACTATGAGTTTGAAATCGACTAAGATTTAGTAGAGTGGTCTTGTTAAAAAACATTTTACTACGGAGTATAAAATTTTCAGGAAGCGCGATACAAAATTGGAAGTAAACATCCGTTTTCGGCTAGTTTGTATCCATTTACAGATGTTTATAAAGATAGGAGAAACAAGGAAAATCTCATTGGTAGAGCATGAACTGCAGCATCTTCCTTCAGTTTGAATTAAGGACAAGTTGTTCTTGTTTCCTTACAACGTTTGCTTGAGGTTGTAACCTTCATCATCTCCCATGTCTGCAATTCATAACTTTGACTTTTAAGTGTCAAACTGGGTACTTCTGAATCAACAGAGGTTTTTTTTTTTTTTTTTTTTTTTTTTTTTTTTTTTTTTTTTTTTTTTTTATCTCTAAGATGTTTTTACTGTGATACCCTTCTATACAGGTCATTTTATTTATCATTTCTGTTGAAAAAATGAACTAATATGTGATGATTTTTAAGTCAAAATCCGACTCATTTGACTCTCAGTTCAAATGTTATTTGGGCCCTATCACATTAGCTGGTATACTACCTTATACATGAAAGGATATGGAATCCCCGACCTTTCCAATCTCCATTCTAAAAGTCCTCGTTTGTTGATAGAAATGATAAGATGCAATAGAATTATCAATTTACAAGCAAAAAAACTATAAAGTTGCATGTATCAAGTGAGTATAAAGCACACCTTCTAACATTTAGATTTCAACTTTGAATCAATGGTTAAAACCTTTGGCCTTTATAGGCACAAATTAGTTTTATTGTATGTGCATCTTTTGCATACTTGGTTCCTGCTGTCTCAAGCATGTCTGCGGTTCAAATAGCTTTCTCACCACAATACTAAACATAATTGGATGAAGAGGTGGCAAAATGGGAAAGTCAAGCATTTAACCAGTCAAAACGTGTAACCGTAAGTGGTAAAATTTTGTACATAAGCGATCAACTCAAGTTGAATCAAAACACTGCCCAAAATTTCTAAGCTTTTATTAAAGTGTCGAGCATGAAAAATATCATCACTTCAAAGAAAATTTAATAATCTGAATAGAATGGTAGAAGACAATTCTATGTGTTAAAAGTACGTTTTGGGCAATTTTGAATGCATTTAACCGGTTAAATATAAAACATAACAGTAGACCCATTCCTAAATGAATGGGTCAAAAATTGGCTCCTCCCAACTGAATTTAAACAATGCAATCTTCTTTTGAGGATATCGATATATGCAGGTCAGAACTAGGGGGTCTTGGGGTCACAGGATACTTTCAAAAAATCCTTGCTAATTCCACAATGTACTTTCTATTATACAATCAAATCAAAAGCAAATTAAAAACCCACATTCCCCATACATTCTTGAGGACACCAGGAACAACTATTGTAAACTATGGAAATGTGTCAAATATTATATTTGAACTCACAAACCAAATCTGGAATATCAACAACACAACTGATCTGTCAAACAAGATATTACTAGTTAAGTGCAGACGAACCAAAGTGAGATATTCTCTCAATTAACAAATTATTACTAGTAAAACACAGACGAACCAAAGTGAGATATTCTCTCTATTACGAGTCAAAAGGTATAAAATCACATTGATGCCACGTCTCGTTTCCTCTATTGTATGTAGTTCAGGCCTAAAAATCTTAGTGGAAGATTATTACCAAGCAAGTTAAAAAAACATCAATATTAACAGCACTGAACTTTCAGGACATAAGATACACTCAATGTAATGACAGGACAATATAAGATTCGAAGATCATACCTGTATAGAAAGCATAATCACATATCAGAAAAAGAAGTAATGAACTCATAGCCACAATGAAGACCAACTGTTCCCAATGTTAAGAGCTCACAAAAAGTCTTTAACATGGGTTTGTACTCAACAACCTTTGTATGTAGTTTAATCACCGCAAATGAATCCTCTTCTCTTTCTCCCAAAACAATACACCAAACACAGCCGATACTCCAGTGTTTTGGAATTGGATTCATAATGTCACTGAGATTATAAAGTACTTCACTGACCACCCAGAATTCCAACTCCTCATCTAGTTAGCAATTAACTGTTGGGAATGGTATACTGCTTACAAAGAAGAAGCAAACAACCACGGGACTGGAACAACGTAAATTGCCTTTCTGGGCTTTAGCCCGTATAAAATTTTCACATTAAAAAAACTGTAAAAATACTCCTAAATAAAGGTGAGAGAATAAACCATTATGAAATGAAGTATAAGTTAAAGGATTAAATCATTATTTACCCTATTTTTATAATCGATACTTTCAAAATACAATTTCGTGATCTTCGGGGATTTTAGTCCAAGTTTTTTTTCCTAGGCTTATGTTCAATAAGTGACTTGATAAGCTCAAATTAACATTTGATAACAGAAAGAGCAGCAAGATGAACTGATATCAACTCATAGATCTCAAGACGTCATCACAATTTTGTATTGTACAGCCTTTCCACATACAAGCAGACAATGAAACGAAACCACTTGGCAAGCATCTTTTATGTTTCAGGGAATAGCATCCTGATTAACATTCATTTTTCGTAAATGAGTAAGAACCATATAAATATCAAATAGATGATACCTGACAGTTCTTCAGATGCAGAAATTGCAGAAAGTTTGCAGGAAAATTGCATGGCACATCATATGGGTACAAATGTAGTTTCTATTATACAATTTAGCACATTATTGAGTAAACCCCAAACATATATTGTACGCGATTGAATTTTATTAAAAACTTACAAACTAAACCTAGAAACTCAACAGCATAACCTATGAGTTGAACAAGATAGTTAAATGCAGACAAACCAAATTGAGATATAATCTCTCTTATGAGTCAAACGATAAAAATTTTACAAATTCCATAGATGCCACGTCTCTTTCTTCTATTGTATGTAACATCATGTTCAGGCCTGAAATATTACCAAGTAAGCTTAGTACCTAGCAAGTTCATAAAACATCAATAGTAACAAAATATTTAGAACTTGCAGGACATAAGATATACTCAATGTAGTGATCACAGGACAACAAAAGACACGACGATCATACCTAAATAGAAAGCAAATCACACACCAGCAAAAGATGCAATGAACTCATAGCTACGAAGAGGACTAATTGATTCTGATATACAGAGCTCACGAGAAGTCTTTAGCACGGGGTTGTACTGAACAACCTTTCCATATAATTTAATCACCATAAACGAATCCTCTTCTTTTTCTCTCAAAACAATACACCAAACACAGTCACGGAGATTCCAGTATTTAGGAAATGGATTCATAATGTCATCGAGATTAATAAAGTACTTCACAGACCACCCTGAATACCAATTCTTCATCTCGTAAACTTCCAACTGCTGGGAATGAGTATCCTTCTTACAAAGAAGAAGCAAATGACCACGACACTGAAACAACTTGCGATCATAATGCACCCGCTCATCCAAGGTTCTAGGGAGCTTGGTTGTTAAAACTGTATTGTCTACAATATCTAACTTGACAAGCAAAGGCGTCACACTATAAATAATTAACCAATTAATTGCATCATTCCAATATATTCCATTGCAAAAACAATTAAAAATATTGCGGGTAAATAGATCACTGCAAACACTCCAAGTGCGTGTTTCTGAAGAGTAATATTGTAGTTAGGTGTCATCATGTAAGACTCCAGCATAAAAGACTTTGTAATGAGGTGATTTGGTCGGATCAAAAGCTATTTTCATAAGACCATTAAGATTAATCGGGGGTTGAGGAATCATCTTCAAGTGATTAGTCGAAGGATTGTACACATATAACTTATGAGGATGGTAAACACTGCGAAACAGAAACAAACCATTGCAGGAATCCAAAATCTGAACGTTACAACCTGCCTCAGAGAAAACAGAGAAGGTAACTAATCTCTTAGATGGAATTGTGGAATACAATGAAAGAAAATCATACTCAAACTCCCCTGTAACATTGCTTTCACATCGCTCGAGAAAGAGACCAGAAGGAGGATCACAAAGCGAAATCAGGTGAAGTAATAAGAGAAAACCAACGTTTTGATACGGATTTTAACAGAACAAGTGAAATTACAGGTAATCGGAGTAGGATTTCAGTCAAAAGGTCGTCATTGGACACGACTGCAATTACAGATGAAGGGAGTTTGTTATCTCCAGAGGAGAATGTTTCTTCAATCATTTTAATAACTAATTTTGAGAAATGATCCCAAACACCCTCAAAATTCAACATATTCAAATGCACATTGTGATATCTCAAACTCAATTTCATACAAAAGGATGAGCGCAGCTCGTAACATTTCAAACACAATCAACGAGTTTACTTATAAGTAGGAGGTTCAATCGTACATGGAATGAGTAAAAGAAAATGATCTCTATATATAGAAATCTCTATAAATAGAAAAATCCGATAAAGGTGACACCTAATTAGCATTTTTGGAGAATTTCCGATTATTTTGGGTCTAAATTACTGAGTAGTATTGAAAATAAATTGAGCGAGCTCTAAGTCTAGCTTTCAAAAATGGAAAATATGTTCATAAACGAGCTTAGTCGAGCTCAAGTTAAGAAAAGAAGTTATCAAGCTTGAGCTTATAAACACGCGACTTGAGGTTGAAGAGTTCATAAAAAAATTTAAATTAAATAATCAAGCATCAAACCCGAGCAGTGATGAAATATTCGAGTTTGAGAACAATTATAAAAGCTATTTGAGCTAGAGCTGAGCTCGACCCAAGCTCGAGCAGAGTAATAGTTAACTGAGCCGAGCCTAATTTTCATTAAACTCGACTGAACTGAAATAGTTAATACACTTATTTAAGAACAGTAAATGTATTACATCAACTACACAATGCTCTAAAATTCTTACTTTGTAGTAAACAATCCATGACCCAGATATACCTGATCAGAAGTAACATCTGCCATATGGAATCACCTGCCTACCATTCACCATTACTCTCTCCAGCCAATGACGACCGACGAATTTTTAATCGGAATCTGCACATAAACTCGAGCCCACAGACAACATTTTAATCGAAATCTTATTCTAGGTACCACTAATCTCAATTCATCTCTCATCACCGATCCCACTTTTGCTCACCTCAGAACCTGAAACGCGTACCTTGATCCTCCTTCTGGTTTCTTCCGCCAGCAATGCTCAGCTTCAATATGACTTTAATAGCTTGTATTGTTCTTCTTTAGTAATAATTTTGGTATCAATATACTCGCATGGTTTAATGACCATAACGAAGGTAGGATTACATGTAAGATTACATTGAGCATAAACATTTTACTATATTTATGTAGCATAATACAAAACTGGAGCAAATGTTCTATATGTCATACTAGCCTTTTCTGTACAGCAATTACTAGTATCATTAGGATAGGAGAAACGAGAAAAATCACATACGGTAGAGCTTGCATTGTTGCATCTTCCTCGACTTCAGTTTCATTTATTGATAAGTTGTTCTTGTTTTCTACAAATGCATCAAAGAAGTTTTGGTATCCTGTTTTACGTTTAGTACTGCTTGAGCTTGTAACCTTCATCATCTCCATTGCCTGCAAATAACCAAGTAGTTTTGTTCTAAAGAAACCAGAAATGTGAATACTAAAAACTGGTGTATGAATGGTTTTTGGGGCTCAACTGTATCTAACCGAACTTACTGCCACACATTATTTGAGTTATTTATTTTACCTTACTATAGGTGTCAAGATGGTTAGGTAGGGTGCTCTTAAAATTGGGTAATGTCAGGTATGGGTCAGGTTGTGGTTTATAACTCTTTTTGTCCAATTCTTCTTTTTATATTTTCATAAAAACTTGCTGTGCGGGAAATTGAAACATTAATTAAATTTTCATAATAACAAGTAGTTATGTGTAAAAGGATTTAAGAGGTTTAATGTATCAAATTTTTTTTTGTGTAATCATCTATATGATAGGGTTTAATACTCTTTTAAGTGATTTACCTGGAAGCTGAAGACAAACTGCCTTGCTTTCTTGCTCACGCCAACATTTGGATGAGACTGCAGCCTCTCGTACATAACGCGAGCTTCACTGGATCTGTTAGCCAGAGAAAACATATTAATATCTACCTTTCTCGTACATAACACGAGCTTCACTGGATTTTTCAAGCAGGGAAAATATTTTAATATCTACCTTTGAACAAAATATATGAAATTAAAAGTTTATGTTTGTGATTTTCATATAACTCGCAATATTACCTTCTTAGTCAAATCGTTAAACTAAAATTACCTACATGTCATTCACTCATACACATTTGATGGATAATTGTTACTCAGCCACTCAGGTTCATGATTTTATGAACTTTCCAAAACATGGCATATTTGATGTGCATGCAAGCATTAGAAAAGCAAAATCTTAACCTGTTGAGGGAGTCCAGACAAATAGACCAATTCAATGCAGCTAAACCATGAAGTTCACTCTGCAGAATCCACAGATAAATTATGTAAGTTTCGTAAATTTTGAGGCATCTACTCAACAATGCAATTAAATCCAATCGTCCAATAACTAAGTTATTCAGATACGTTGATGAATACTCATAGAGACTACTATTTCCTATGCTACATTTGTACTAGTAGAGATGGCAATTACGACCCATTTAAATATGACTGGTCAATTGAGGCTATGACCAGCTATGTTTTATCTCAAACTTGCTAAACGGGTAATGCCAACTAATCGGCTTCAATGGAAATAAGTAAGACATCACCCAAAGTGTATTTTTAGTCGTAAACTAATTTATTGAAGGATTTAGAAAATTATTGAAATTGAAACTTTTGTGATCATATTAATCTGACTAATAACGAGTTTCTTGTTTTTGGACAAAGTGTTATGGGTCAGCCCAACCCGATAGTTTTAACATCTACCAAAGAATAATCCATTTTGACTTGTTACCCAACCCCTAGACTCACCCATTTTGCCATCTCTAATTGAAAGATAGTGGGACTCTGAGAATAAACTTATAGGGGTTAATCAATTTAATGCTGAGGCATTATTATGGGTAGATCATTTATTTATCTATAAATTAAAAACATTACCTGGTATATAATTTTATCCATAACTCTTTCATAAAAGGGTAGTGCATCCTTAAGCTTCCCAATCTCCATTAGCGAGTCGCCATCCTTCAAATCCTATATAAATATTTATAATTAGTCTAATAAGATGTTATGTAATATATATGCTCAATTTCGAACAAAAATAACTATAAAAGTTTCATTTGAAAATGGTACCATCAAGTTTCAATCACACCTTCTCACATTCAGATTTTATCTTTGGATCAATATCTAGACCCATTTTCTGTCTATAAGCAGCAATCATTTGCCTTGTACGTGCATTTTTTGCAGCTTTGGATTCTGCTGTCTCAAGCACCTCTCCAGGTTGAATAGTTTTCCCACCACCAAACTGAACAACATGACTGAGGTGAGTCAGTACACTGATAGAACACAACTGAATGCAGAGGTGTCATATGGGCTGGTCGGCTAGTTGGTTTACGGGTCAAAAACGAGTTTAGGCAAAGTTTTTCTACGGTTCAATCTGGGAAACTTAACCGCACAAAAAGATGGCATTAAATTGGGTAGTTATATGATAGTGGACACATAAATACACTTTGGACAAACATTTCTTATATGGACCAACTCAGTAGAGGTGGCATATAACTCATTGGTATGGAAATGGGTCGATTAATCGATTTAAGTCGTTTGTTAAGAACCGGCCAGACAGGTCAAATGTAGAAAGCTATTAAACATGCGATGGGGAAATGGGTCAAAAGTTGAAGACCATGTATTAAAATGCTTACAATATCCAATTTTTTTATATTAGATAATATTATGTTATACATTTACAACACAGTTCCCATAATCATACTGAATACATTAGTTATTTACAGATACAAGAAATGGCCCAAGTTGTTTTTGATGGTTTTGCCCAACCCGTATTAATTTGACCCAACTCATTTGACCCATTGCCTAATCCATCCAACCTGCCCGTTTTTCCGGCTCTAATAATAAATATTACTCGTACTAGAAGCTTAGAATCAAATGCAATACGAAGAACATCTTACTGTTTTGGAAATGTCACTGGGTCTAGGGAAAACACCCCATGTAGAAACTTTGGGCTTATAAAGTTCTGAATCGTCGTCTGTAGTTGTATTTGTCTCGGAGGTTTTTTCCTTACCAAACCTGCTTATATCCCCCACTAAGATTTCAACTTCAGGCAAATCCCCTGATGAATAAGGATCACTTATCGGAACCAAGCCAGCTGGCAACCCCCTGCCTTCCTTTTTATCGGCAAATCCTAAACCCACAAAGTTAATTGCAGAAATTTTGCCTTCGTCCTTCTTATCAGATTTCTTTTCAACAAATTCATTCATTACAGTTTCTGTTTTTTCTTGTTCCAATCCTATATCACAAATTCCCAATAAATAGTTAATATTAAACATTCGTAATGATATGAATTCAGACTTCTTACGCTGCATCTAAACATCAAATACAGTTTTCAGATTTCAGCCTTCAACATACAAAAACACAAACTCTTCACGACAAATTAAATTGAGGTGTTTGGGATTGCTTATTAAAACTACTTGTACTTTTGGTAATAAGTTAAAGCAGATAATCATAATCAGCTGTAACTAAACGCAACATACGAGTCTATGAGATAATGTTTGAAATTTGTCCAATCCGCAACGTCAAGCAGTTTTAAGTATTTGGCAATTCTACCTAATGTAATTAAAGGGAACATAACTAGAATATGATAAGCAGTTGAGCAATTAACTCAGAACAAAATAAGCAGTTTGCTTGTACCTCAACACTAAAAAAATGCTCATTTGTTGTATTCCAGCTTATGGGCTAATTATTATTTTGTATTTGAAAAGCAACTGACAATTTCACAGTATATCAAATTGAAAAAGCCAATAAGCTCACTATTTTGAGCTAATGTGCTTACAATGCAAGCTTATGGACTTAAATAAGCAATAAGCTCAGGTTGATAAGCACATAATCCATACACCCCCTGAATAGGCTATCCATACCTCCATTAATTTTCTCAGGATTTTCCTTGGCTCCCTCCATTGCAACTTTTGACACCAACCCATCATTCTTTTCACCATTATTTTCATTATCTCCAACAGGGTCTAAACTTTGAGCAATTTTAGGAGTTGGGTTAGTTTGGATATTCTTTTTATATGCTTTAGCTCTAGCTAATGCAAGTTTCACTACATCTGACTGAGACTCTGATGATGATGATGGGTCCTTAATGGCTTTGATTATATAAATGTTTCTTTTGGTATGTTTGACTTCAATGGTGGACTTGATTGATGTGCAAAAAAGTGGATATGGAGACATAGAAGAAGAAGCCATGGAAGTTATGTGGAAGTGGAAGTGCTTGTGTTTCCATGGAATATGGATTGATGTTTCATGTCCACGTGTTGTGTTTTAAGCCTTTTAAAAAAGTTTAGAAAATTTATTGCTCCATGCCCATCGGTTAATTTACCCAGATGAGGTGTCACTCATTCATTGAGAGAGAAGGAGTATTATTCTCCTCGTTCCTTCAACAAATCATTAATTGTGTTTTAATTGTATTTTAATTCTTAATGGGTAGACTACCCTGTGGGTAGCTTAAGTTTTCTCTAAATTTATGTAGTTTATTCCACAATTTTTTTACAGCATCAACTATTTTTTAATTTTGTAACTTGTGATCCAGCACAAGTTAAACATACAAAAATATATACTTTTTGCAAGTTTCTGTGTTTTATTTTTGTGAGTCCCTGTCATATTTTAAATAAAAAACTGTTTTTCCTCTGTACTTTTTGTGGGTTCATTCTCACTTTTTATTTACTTAACTTTTGTCCGGGGCACAAGTTAGAAAAACATTAAATGTTTATAAATAAATTTAATACACAAGTAAACTTAGCAATTCTATTCAAGCTGTCGTGTCAACAAGATAATTTTTAATGTTTTCGAAACTCAACAGAACAGTCAACAGCCTAGCTCATGTATCAGGCTATCAGAATATCACTCTCCTAGAATGGGCTTTGTAATTTATAAATGGGCTTAAAACTATAGGCCTATAGCACCCTTTAGTAGAGGTGCAAGGGCATGACCGGTTTTTTGTTTAACCGGTAGTTAAACCGGTGACCGGTTTTGATAAAACCGGTTTTATAAAAAACCGGACCGGTTTTCTAAAACCGGACCGGTTAGACCGGTTATAGTTTTTCAACTTATACCGGTTTTTATCCGGTTTTAAAATAAAACCGGTTTTAACCGGTTTTATTTGTTTTTTGTTTTTTTTTTTTTTTTAAAAAAAGGAAAAAAGTTACCGTTTTAAAAAAAACGGGATATAACCGGTTTTAACCGGGTTTTTTTTTTAAATATAACCGTTTAAAAAAAAAAAAAAGTAGCCGTTATGACCGGTTTTAACCGGTTATAACCGGTTTTTTCCCTTTTTTTTTTTAAATATAACCGTTTAAAAAAAAAAAAAAGCCGTTAAGACCGGTTTTAACTGGTTATAACCGATTTTTTCCGGTTTTTTTCGGTTTTTTTTTTTAAAATACCGAGGCCAAACGGCTAGTAGCCATATGACCGTTTTTTTTGAAATTTTTGAGGGTTTTGGGGAGTTTTAAGGCACTAATAGAGGTAATGTGTTGGGGTTGAAAACACATAAAAAACAATCTCATTTCTTTCTCTAATCTCTCAAAAACAATCTAAAATCGCTAATTCGCTATAATGGAAAACTCACAATCACAACAAGCTTCCACTACTCCCTCCGTTGCTACTAGCAATGTCCGAAAACAACATTACACAAATGATGATGTTGAACTTGTTAGACCAACTACCCGAAAAGGTGATGTGTGGTTTAATTTCGATATGTGTGTTATGAAAGATGGTAATGTAAAGGCGCGTTGCCGGAAATGTGAGAATTTTTATAGCACCGGGTCTAACTCTACACTTAGGAATCATATTGGTAGTTGTAAGGCGGGTCAAAATACTAGTTCGCAAGCTACTATTGGTGCGGATGGTCAAGTTTTTATATATGATGCGGATGCGCTTCGACTTGATTTTACGAAGTTTGTCATTCAACAAGGGCTTCCATTCAACCACTTCGACAACGTCAAGCTTACGGAGATCATCAAAAGGAGGCTACAACTGCGGTATCAACATGTAAGTCGTACTACTCTTAGAAGTGATGCTTTTAAATTATGGAAAACGGCTAAAAAAGAAATAATTGAAGGTTTTCGTGATTATAAATATGGTGTTTCTATAACTACGGATACTTGGACCGCACCACATGGTACGGCAAATTCTTATCTCGCCGTTACGGCTCATTGGTTTAATCCCGAATCTTGGTTATTAATGAAACGGACAATCGCTTTTAAAATATTTGGTTTTCCTCATACGGGATGTAATTTAAGAAAAATTTTGCATGACACTTTAATTGAATATAATTTAGATGATAAAGTTTTTACGATTTCACTAGATAATGCATCAAATAATAATAGAGCTATGGACTTGTTAAAATTACGTGTAAAACCTATTTTAGATGGTGCTTTTTTTCATTCCCGTTGTGTTGCTCATGTTATAAATTTATCCGTACAAGCGGCATTAAAAATATGTGATAAGTTATATACGAAATTTAGGGGTTTATTAGTATTGATATATAAATCGAGCAACGAACGACAAATAAACTATAAACGTTTTCGTAAAATGTGTAATGAAGAACCCCTAGGACCTTGCCTTGATATTAATACTAGATGGAATTCTACTTGCATGATGTTTGAAAATATATTACGACAACGTGCGACTTTACATGCTTATAATCAAAAACTTATTAATAAAAATTTGTCCAACATAATACTAAACGACCAAGATTGGGATCGACTAAATGAATTAACTATGTTTTTACAAGTTTTTAAAGAGGCAACAACTATATTATCGGGTGTTTATTACCCAACTAGCCCATTAGTTTTAAAACAAATTTATGCTATGACGGAAGAGTTATATGATTTAAAAAACTCACCTTCACGAATGTTTAGAAAAATGGATAAAATTATAAAAAAGAAATTTATAAAATATTTTGCTAGTTTATCTTTAGTTTTTACTTGCTCCGCCGCACTTAATCCATGTTTAAATGTTGGAGGTGTAGATTATTTAATAACAAAAATAATGGAAAATTTAGACTTATCTTTTGGGTTAGACGGTGAAGACCCCAACTATATAACATCTCAAATTTTTAGATTTAACGATCATTTTCAAAAATTGTTTGACATTTATGCAACAAAATATGGTCACCAACAAAACCCAATTGTTGACCAAATGCGGGCCGGATCGTCCCAAACAAGAGACATTAATATAAACCTTTATAATTCTTTATTTGAAGACGCTACAAGGCGTCAACGATCATCGGCCCCAACAAGCGAATTGGGACAATATATGACTACAAACTTTTTAAGAACTTTAAGTCCCAATGAGTTTGCAAACTTTGACATTTTGGCTTGGTGGAAAGAAAGGGAAATCCAATATCCGGTTTTATCCGCTATGGCTCGTGACTTATTAGCGGTCCAAGCTTCGACGGTAGCTTCCGAATCGGCCTTTTCGGTTAGTGGTCGAATTATATCGGATAGAAGGACAAGACTAACATGCGAATCCGTGGAAGTATGTGTATGTTTGAAAGATTATTTGGACGGAGTAGATAGGATACAACATGAATCGTCGTTGGAAGGTCCAATAATAGATGAAGATGTTGAAGAAGGTATAATAAGAGAAGAAGAAGAAGCGGGGATATCACCTTCGTCTTTGACTACGAATACCGAAGGCGAATTAGATGAAGGTGAGTTTGAAGAATTTGAAGTTGAAGATTTAGATGTACAAGATTTTTTGAAAGAAAATGATCTTGATGACGACTTGAGTGACTAGTTGAGTATAACGGGTGATGGCAATGCCGAAGCTCGATATACTTGATTACACTAATATGTTTTCGGGTGATGGTCATGACGAAGCTCGCAAAATGTATTAGTATTTATATATTTTTATGATTGTATTGTTTAAATAAAAGTTATGATTGTATTGTATAAATAAAAGTTATGATTATATTTTTTTGTTGTATAATTGTATTGTTTAAATAAAAGTTATGATTGTATAATTTTATTGTTTAAATAAAAGTTAAAAGAATATTGTTTAATTATATGTTTGATAATTAACAATTTTATTAAATAAATGTTCGAAGCTTTTAGTAAAATTCCGGAAAAAAACGAATCGAAAAAAACGAACCGGTAAACAACCGATAAAAAATCCGAATCCGAACATTTTTAACCGAAAAAAGCAAACCGGTAAAAAACCGATTCCGAAAATTTGTAACCGAAAAAAACTGATTCCGAACATTTATAACCGAAGAAAACCGATTCCGAAAAACCAAAACCGAACCGAAATTGGTTATTCGAAAAACTGGTTTTTTTTATAACTGGTTATTAAAAAACCGAAAACCGAAAAAAACCAATTTTTTTGCACCTCTACCCTTTAGATATATAAATACTCGATACTCCTATATAAAGTAATAATTCATATATACTCGATACGACGATACTCCTATATAAAGTCTCCAAAGTCCAAACTTAACCTATATACATTCGACAAAAAAGAAAGCTTTACTTTTAAGGTTTTACCTTATTAATTAAATCTTCATGGAAGCGATTATAAGAATGCGAAAGCGTCCTATACTTTTCAGAGCATGCAAAAATCAGGTGAACAAACTCCCTTCATCCGTCCAGGAAGTCATGTCCAACGACGACCTTTTGACCGAAATCTTAGTCAAGTTACCTGTAACCTCATTTCTTGTGTTTAAATTTGTATCCAGACACTGGTTATCTTTAATCACAGACACTAATTTCACTCGGCGCCGGAGCCAATTTAAAATAGATCCTCCTTCGGGTCTCTTCCTCAAGCAAAATAATGGATATGATTTAGTGTCATTGGATTTGGGCATCAAATTTTCGAACAACTTCGTGCTTGGATCTATAATTGAGCAGTCGTGCAATGGGTTGCTTCTTTGTCGTATCTTGCCTAATAAGTTGTATGTATACAATCCAACTACTAGTATGTTTAAAATGCTTCCAGAACACAATGGTGTTAAACATTATCCCTCTAATATTGGAGGTACAAGACTCGCTTTTGATCCTACCAAGTCTCCTCACTACAAAGTCGTGCATGCTGGTCTTATAAACGAGGCCATTCAAATACTAATATACTCTTCAGAAACATGCAATTGGAGTGATCATGGTGATCGATTCCCCTCTGGTAGTTTTGAATTTTTTAAAGATGGAATATATTGGAATGGGTCCATTAATTGGCTAATAAACAAATTCCTTGGGCCTCGGCTTTTGCATTCCAAGTTAGATATTACACATCATCCGGTTTTAACAACCATTGAAAACCTTGGAATCATGGATGTGGAGTATTTTTTTGATTGCAATTTGTTGGAGTCTCGTGGTTATTTGCTTTTTGTTGGTAGGGACTGTTCTAGTTACCGTAAGTTTGTGAATGTTTATGAGATGAGGAATGGGTCTTCTGGGTGGTCGCTCAGGTATGTTGTCGATGTTGATGACATTGCGATATTTCCCAGATCATTGATGGATCATAGACTTGGGGTCCGTAAAACTGTTTGGTGGATTGTTCTAGGAGAAAAAGAAGATGACTCGTATATGGTAATTAGATTTGACCGAAGGGTTGTGAAATACAAGATGGCGTTAAAGAGTATTCGCGTGCTTCGTTATTTGAAACCATGCTCTCCTCCTGCTCTGTTCATTGCCTCTTATGCTCACGTGTGATTATCTAAATATATCAAATTTCAGGCTTGATTTTGCGTAGTTTCTTATTTTTATACTTAAATAACTTTTGGATGACATTGTTGATTTGTTATAAACTTTAAACTTGCATCTTTTTACTGTTGATGCTACAAGCTTTGTTAATTACCATGTTCATGGATCGACAACGATGCCTATTTTGAGGAATAGATTGAGGTACATGAGTACATCGTTATTTCTTTTCTTTTTTTTTGGTTGGTTTACATTCAATTTGTAATCGCGTTTAATACTTTTTTAGATCATCTACACGCGTTTTGGTTGATAACATTATTATTATTCTTTCATCATTCTCTTTTGGTTGATAAATTAGGCTAAACACAGTAACGAAGGTCAATCCATCCTATTTTCTCTGCCGCGTCAGCTTTCTTTTTCCGGCGACTTACAAGCGATTGAGTGCCATAGTATAGTAAGGCGACCTACATTTTTTTTTAATATTAGAAAAAAAAACCATTTTTAATACAAACCTAAATTTCATTAATAATTAAAACCTTACATAATAATTCAAATAAAATTAAAATAGTACAATATTTATTAAAAACTTAAACTAAAAATCTAGGTTGTGGCGTGCCTTGATTGAATCCTTGATTTCCTGCATTTTTTGTCGTTGTAGTGCGGGCAAAGATGGGTCAATTTGTATGAGATAGAATATGATGTCTTTTTCCTGTTTCTTTTCCCGCTCAAATTCAAGTTTTTGTTATTCTAGTGTAAATCTTCGTTCCTCTATTCCCGCTGCTTTCTGATCTCTTTTTGCTTGCATCTCCAACTCATTTCTTTTGCTCCAACTCTTGTTTCTTCAGCTCGTAGTTTAAAAGATATTATTATTATTATTATTATTATTATTATTATTATTATTATTATTATTATTATTATTATTATTATTACTACAAGTAAGTTTAAACGATTTTATTATTATTATTATTATTATTATTATTATTATTATTATTATTATTATTATTATTATTATTTTTTTTTAAAAATTTTTGCAAACCATTGCCCAACGGTAAAGTTTATTTGTTTATTTATTTTGCAAACCGTTGCCTAACGGTTGGATTTTGGTACTTTCTCCCATGAAACAAAACAAATATACACAAGCTTCAATCGATCGCTTGCATGACCCTTATCCCAAAAAAAAAAAAAAAAAAAAAAAAAAAAAAAAAAAAAAACAATCGATCGAATCTCCACACTAAGGACGATCGATCGCGATCGATCAATCGATCGAATTACTACGAGTAGCATTATATACTCCTGTTACTATAATTTTTGTTTAAATGCTAGTTTTTCTCGAGTGAAAAAAATAAAATATAAAAAATCTCATGGTAGTACAAGCTTGACATAACGTGTAAAAAGTTTTCTATTTAAATGGCCACAGATTCAAGTCATGTGAGATAAATTTATGTCTAAATATTGTAAGATAGTCATTTGTCATTTTCTTTTTCTAAGAAAGTGAGAAGTTCATTTTATAAAATTTTAACTACAATTTTCAAAAGACATTCATACTTCTTTAGAGAAAAGTTCTTTATAGCCCAAAATTCTTTCTAGACTCAAATAACTAATCACAATCCTCCATTTTTCTTTATCAAAATCACAATACCTATTTTATCTTTTTTAAAAAATTAAATATATCTCACAAACCATTAATCGTTAAGTGAAAGAATCAAACTATCACGAAGAGAATTAAACTATCTTTCTATAGATATGATGGACACTTTTATATACTTTTGATGAATATTTTTTTCAAACTTTTTGTGTGAGTCATGAAATTTAAATCTAAAAAATCATATATGATTTGTTATTATAAATTCACATGTGATTTTAAGAAATCCCATGTGATGTGTAAAACCACACGTTGTTATGCTACATGTGATTTATGAAATCACATGTGAAGTGTGATCGTGTGTTACAAGAACCAAGAACACATGTTGTTGGTTGGTTTACGTATCCTAACGTGTCTCATTGGACATGTAGTGTGTGCATTCGTTAGAGGTGATAATTTAATCACTAACGGTTTCAAGAATCAAGATCAAGAACATGTCAATTTATTTATGTAATTAATTGACAAAGGTTAGTAAATATATGTGTTTTATTTAGTGGCGGATCCAGGAAATCTAATTATGGGGGGCGGTCAACAATGAGAAAAAGGCGAGTATAGCTAGGCTATTTTTCGTGTAACTCAAAACAAGTTGGGTCGAGTTTAGTTAAGCGCAAATCACTCGAATTCAAGTCAATCACACTGGTAAGAGATGTCGATCTATACAATAAAACCTAGTTAACGTAGGCTATTTTGACGGTTTAACACAAAAATAATCGTGTTTAGCTAGAATTATATTTGAGAGTGTGTTTATACGACAAACCAAACATTGCTCAAATGCTTTTATTGCACTTGCAATCAAATATGTCATAAAACAAGTTGATAATATCAACACGTTAACTGAAAATTTTGAAGAAAAACACTAAATATAAATTTGAAAGCATGTTAAATCATGTATAGGGACGTTAATTATTTTGCCAATGGAAATAATGGTGGACTTTCAAACATATACAAGTTAAAACGAGAAGAATAAGTACTCGTAACTTCCTTTTTTTTTTTTTTTAATTTTTTTTTTTTTTTTTTTAACATAAAAGTTGGTTTCCTTACCTACAGACTTTCCAACTAATCTTCTTCTTCATTTTACATTTATAGAAAACTAACAATACCAGAGGATAAGAAAAAATCATTATTAATTCCATTAAATTACGAAATTCAGTTTTAAAGCACTTGATCTTGGTAGTCATCACTCATTTACAAGGGCACTACGAATTCTGAGCTGAGGGCACTAACCATTTTTTCACTAATTTTATCTTTTTTTTCTACTAATTTGGTCTTTCTATCAGAGCATGGTTGGGGGCTACTCTCTACACGGCTTCGCCCCTGGTTTTATTTATTGTTAATCTAATAACACTAAACTAGATCCATCCGTTGCATACTCGTTGTAAATGGTTTAGAGTACTAGTTATTTAAACTCCTACATTTAGTTTATCTGAGATATATGATCTAATTATATCTGATATATATCTGCTATATGATAGGCTAGAGAACAGTGTATGTCCAATTCACGTTGTGTTTTCTTAAACTGTTTTAGGAGTCAATCGTTTTACCTGCGTTCCCGAGTTTTATTTTTGAAAAAAGAGAAAAGAAGTGAAAAGAAAACAAAATAAATTGTGTTCCTGAGTTTTTTTTTATGAGAGAAGAGAATAGAAAAGGAGAGTAATTTTGGCTAAACTTCACTTCAAAACTTTCTTCCCAAAAGTTGGATTATTTGGAGAGAAGTTATATTAGAAAGCTTTAAATGAATAAAATTACTTAAATAACCTAATATAAAACATAACTATTATATGTAACCAATGGTATAATTGTAAAATCATATGTTTTCTTTTTTTTCTTTCTCATAACTTGGGAACATGATATAAAATATTTATTTTCATCCATCTCATTTTTTTTTCTGCTCATTTTTAACCCTTCTATTCTCTTCTTTCATTTCAAAAACTTGAGAATAGAAGTGGTGTTTAGCTTCATATTTATATAAGTCAACTAACTTTAATATTTATAACTTAGGTCGTCTACTATAGTGAATATTTTTAAAGGTTTATAGTTTTGTCACAACGTTAATTTATAAACCTATCCACACTATAGATAAACATTTTCAACTTCTTATAAACATCTTCACGTAATTAAATGTATTAAATTTTGAAAAAGATTTCTATATTCTAGACATCTACATGTTACACAAGCTTGAAATTGATATTTAATATGGTTTACAAGTTTTTAAACTTCTTCATCATTTTATAAACTTTTTTATAAACTATCATAGTAGATGGCCTTATGATGGCCCTCGTTTCATCTATTTACTAGTCAACGATGTGATTGTCATAAGTTTAAAGAGTTAACATCCATTTACATAAACCACCATAATTGATGCTCTACTTTCATCAATTTACCGTCAATGTAGGCCTCTTTTGACACTTCAAAATAAGAAGTTAATATCAAAATATTTTGTACATTATTAAAATGAATACACGTATACGTATCTCATAATAAAAATAACGAAATTTTGATAGCTGCTAAATTTTAAATACGTATCTCATTAAATATTTAACGGATTGGCTTGGATATGTACTCCACTTTTATTTACACATTATCTCATTTAATCGTAATCAACCCATGTTTACATGACGGTAAATTATTATATTTTTATCTCCATCCCAATTAAAATACCATAGGGTTTTAGCGTTGCCAAGGAAAAGATGGCTAACCAGGTTGAATCAGTCATCAAAAACCTGATCACAGATACTGGAGAAAATGAGCTTCCTTCATCCGTACATGCAGTTGTGTCCAACGACGACCTTCTACTTGAAATATTACACCGATCATCTCTAAAATCATTCCATGTACTCAAATCCGTATCCAGACGTTGGTTATCACTTATAATATCCTCTGATCACTCTATGCGATGGAGCAAAATCCTTGCCTTTAAACCTCCTTCAGCTCTCTTTCTCAAGGGATCTAATATGCTTTTATTCCTTAGATATGATTCTGTGTCGTTGGATATCCAAGTTCCTGTCAGGAAATCTTTGTTATGCAAAACCTTCGGCCGCGAAGCTAGTAATTATTTATTTATTCACTCATGCAATGGTTTGCTTTTATGCTGTGACAGGTTTCATAACCCTTATGTTTTCAATCCAACTATGAATCTGTTAAGGATGCTTCCACAACGCCATGTATTGAACAAGGATCGAGTTCCTTGCTGGATATTGGCTTTCGATCCTACAAAATCACCTCACTACAAAGTCCTTTGTGTTAAAGAAATATATGATGCTGGATTTGATTTTTCCATTCAAATACAAACTTACTCTTCAGAAACATGCAATTGGAGTGTTTGCGGTGATCGATTTCCCCACAAAAGTTTTGAAAATTTTAAGGATGGGATATATTGGAATGGTGCCATTCATTGGTTAAATGATTTGAATAAACAACCTTTTCATTACAAGTTAGATATCGTCAACCATCCTGTTTTAACAACTATAGAAACCCCCTAGAACCTTGAATGGGCAAGTGCATTGTGATTACAAATTGTTTGAATCTTGTGGTTGTTTGCTTATTGTTTGTAGGGACTCTATTGATTCCTCAGAATTAGAGGTTTATGAGATGAGGAGTGATGGGTATTGCAAATGGTCGGAGAAGTACATTAATGTCAAATTTGGTAATAGGCATCTTTCTCAAAACTGGAGGATCAGTTCTAGTGTTTGGTGTATTGTTTTGGGAGAAAAAGAAGATGCTTCATTTATGGTTATTGAATTAGATAATAAGCTTTTTCAATACAAATTCGCGCAAAAGACTCTTCGTAAGCTATGTGATTTGACTAATTTTGAACCTATTATTGGCGTTCATCCGTTCAATACATCTTTTGCTAGTGTGTGATTCTGATATATGGCTTCAGGTACGATTTTTCATTTTATATGTTTAACTGTTACTAAATCAATTGTGTGCTCATTTAGTTTTAGATTCCAAAGGCTGCTTGAGGTTTTATGTAGTCTGCTTGACGTTTCTATATGATCTATTTTACGGTCGAGGGGGGTTTTGGGGTTTTATTGTCTCCTTATTAGAAGTTGATTGACAGGTGTTGTTTGGCGAGGGTGGTATACTTTCAATCCAGTTTGGTGGGATTTATGTTAAGAAAATGAATGGTGTACTCAAAGTGTGCCTAAAAGCATATAAAAAAGCAAGATTGTAAAATTTGTGACATCTAAAGGTTCAGATGAAAAAGAAGAAAATTGTTATCAACTGAATTATGCATATGTGAATTATAAGCATAAAATTGTGCACAAGTTTTAAGTATGTCTATCACTACTCTTACTTTGATAAATCAATATTCTCTCCAATTTTATACAATGTGAATATCTTAGTATTAATAACATGATGGCCAAAAGAATTGGCACTCAAGAAAAAAAAAAAAAAAATACAAGTAGAGAAGCTATGGTTGAAGGAAATTTTATGAAAGCTTAAACACCGTATCGAATTGAAGTTTTTAAAGTTTCATTACAGTTAATGTTTCATTTAGCAATGTTCATTATAAACATATATTAAAGTTATGAACTCACGGGCTGAGTTACTAAGCTTATTCATTAGCATGAATTTCAGGTACGTACGATCAAACACAAGGTACATGCTATAGATGAAAAGATCGAGACTTGAAGTGTTATTCATGGAATTTTGAAGCTCATTAGTAGGTGAAGATGATTATGATTACAAAAAACGTTTATGAAAAGTTCTGTTATGTTTGACTCGTAAAGGTGATTTTTGTTTCTCATTTTGGTTTATCTACATTAATTTGATAACTAATATCTGGTTTTGGTTGTGCTAAAGTTTTCTTAGTTGCTGAACATATTCTTAAAATTCTGGTAGCTTAGTTGATGAACACATTCTTAAAATTCTATGAATAAAACAAATTAAACTGCTACTAATACAGCTATTGCTACTGCTTGCTTGTTTAGCTACTAAAACAGCAACTAAGAATTCTAAAATCAATTAATTGTTAACATTTCTTGGTTGCCCTCAAGAACTTTAATATTCTTGCTGAACATATTTGTAAGTAAGAAACTGTAATTGCTAAACTAGCTATTTTGTTTGTGGAATTTCAATTAATTGATTGATATTTTTATGGGCAAATACCATAAAAAAGCATCATACTTGTCCTAAAATACATTTTTGGGTATCAAACAAATTTTTTTCCTCATATTGGTACTGAACTTTCATTTTTTGGCGTATTTGAGGCACTTTGTAACGTTTTTGCCTCTCAAATTATTAAAAATCCAGGGGCAAAAATGTCATAAAGTGCGTCAAAGAGGCCAAAAAAATAAAAGTTTAGTACCCAAATGAGGAAAAAAAATTATTCGATACCTAAAAGTGACTTTCTTGACAAGTATAGTGCTTTAATATGGTATTTGCCCTATTTTTATTGGTTGTGTTAATATAATACATAGCAAAGTCGTCATCAACAATTAATTGCATTTCTGATTTGTGACTAGTTTTTCACATTCCAGTGGCTTTAGCTCATTTCATACTACCAAACCTGAACTGGCCACCAACGCTACCCAGTTATAATTTATGTAGGTGTAAAGTAATCGGTAAAAGGTCAGAAACCATGATAACAAACAAAACTAAAAAATAACTTGTATGTTAAAAAGTTTGAGACGATAGGAGTTTGGGGTTTTGTTATTTTGAATGACGTTTTATCACTTTAGTTGATTTTGTATGATGGAATCAAGCATTTGTTTTAAGGTCAATCGTTATTTGTGTTTGAAGTAAATATTAGGAGTAAAAAACCTACGTAATCTATGATAGTATAAGTAATTGTTTATTATATTGACAATAGTTCGTTTGTTTTATAAGAGCACAAGGTGCAGATGGGGAAGCACCCCTCGCCGTCCGAGGTGGCAGTGACAACGGCGAGCCGTTGCTCGCCGCCACACCATATGGGGCTCGCCGTTCTTCGCCATAAGCAAACTTCCCATTGGGACGGCGAGATGAAAATCTGACAATCTTTCTATTTCATTTTTTTTTTTTTTTTTTTTTTTTTTTTTTTTTTTTAACTTTGAATAGTGATATGTAAAATGTATGTGTATATGTATGTTTTTATTTGTAAAATGTATATGTATATGTGTGTTTTAATTTGTAAAATGTATATGTATATGTATGTTTTTATACGTATATTTTTTTTTGAATAATACAACTATATTAAACATAGGATTAAAATAACTTGAAACAACATACAATTATTTTACAAATACGATAACAACATTAAACTTAAAAACGAAAATTAAAAACCATAAACTACCATACGATAATAAAAACTATGATTCAATAAAATTTTGAAATTATCCCGCTTTCAATTTGAATTCAAATTTTGAAATTATCCCGCTTTCAATTTGAATTCAAATTTTGAAATTATACCGCTTTCAATTTGAATTCAAATGTTAAACGTTTGAATTCAAATGTTAAACGTTTACCCGCCCATTTATTTGAATTTGAATTCAACAAGTTTGAATATTTTGAAATTTGAATATTATCCCGCTTAGGTTTTGAATCTTAAATGTTTTTAGACTCCTATATAAACCATACATTATCATACAATTTTGCACACACTTCACTTTCAAAAAAATTCACAATGGCAACTCGTTGGTCTATTGATGAAGAATGCTGGCTAGCCGAGATGTGGCAAAACGTTCACGTATTCCATGCCAACGAAGGACCTTTCTGGCAAGTTGTAACAGAAAAGTTCAATGAACAATCTGACGGTCCAACTCGTAGCAAAAGCTAGCTAATGGGTAAGTGGGCAAGAATGAACTCAGATTGCCAAAAGTTTCATGAAATTTTCTTGAATTTGCAACCAACATGTGAGCCAGATAATCGTGTTGAAGATGCGTTGAATATTTACAAAGAACGCCATAATGGGAGAGATTTCAAATATTTTCAAGTTTGGTTGATTTTGAAGAGCAACACCATTTGGAACCGATTTATCAATTAATCGCATTTGTATTATTGTATCGTTTGTTGGTTTATGTTAAGTATTTCCGTTTCGTTTGTGATGTTATGTCAGTGTACGTTTCAGTTTGAATAAAATGCTTAACGGCTAGTTTCTCCAATAAAAATATCTAACGGCTAGTTTCACTATAAATACCAGCTTTACTCAACTTCTTATTATCAAACAATTGAAACTAAATTCCACACATACATTATGGCTAACCAACCAGCTGAGGTGCAAAGAAGAATACTTACCCGATTGCGCAATGAACAAGAAAATGAACTTAAGTTGATTAACAACTTGTTGGGTGAGATAGCTCGAATTATTCGACAGAGGAAGTCTCGTGCTCCAGAGGTCGAAAGGTTACGTGAGCTACCTCAAGACCATCCAATAGTCATGGTCGGTGTACAAACCCTTTTAAGAAATGATGAAACAGATTTGGAACTTCAAGTCGCTTTGAGAATGGTCAGGGAACAAGTATTGCAAGTTTGGGAAGAAAAGTCAGCATTCATCGATAATTATAAGGCTTTATAAATTATTAATGATGTTGCATATCGTATTTATTGGTTTATTTATTTTCGTCCCGTATCGTATGTTTTTTTTTTTCGCAAATCGTATGTTTTTTTTCTTTCCGTATTGTAACTTTTTTTATTTGATGAAATAAAATTAGTATGTTTTGTTATTTTTTAGTATTTGTGAAATGAATTTAATTTATTTAATGAAATGAATAAAAAAATAAATGTGTAAGAGGTGGGGCCTTAATGGGGAAGTTGAGGTTTGTTGTTTGGTGAGGGGGGTTTGTTGTGGTTAGTTGAAGTTGAGGTGTTTTGGTGATGTGGCATGGTGGGGCCCGAATGAAGAGGGTGAAGCTTGCCTTTGCACCTTGTGCTCTAATAACTAAACAACATATCCACAGTTGTTATAAAGTTGCGGTTATAATTTATAACGTGTAAAATGACATGATAATTAAATGTTTCCTTTTTTTAATTAGTATATCAAATTGAAGCGTTTAAACAAAATCCAAAAGCTAAACATTTGTTGCCAACTAAGCATTATATTCTATACGATAAAAGTTAAACATTACATGCTCTTAAACGTCTACAAAAGTACTCGTCGCCTAACATGGCCTAAAGCAAACCGCATCACCAGTGCTGTCATTGAGGGTGGACGAGGTGGAAATAGCCTGGGCCACCAAATTTTGAGGCCCCCTATATTGTTATCATATCCTTTGTCAGCTAGGGTTCTATTGTTTAAAGCATATCTATTTAAAACATCATTTTAATAGAGAAACAATTGAAGATGGAGAGGTGCAACTTGAAATTTGTGAAACAAATGAATAAGCTTAGATGGCATTTTCGCGAAAACACTCTACAAGAAAAGTTTTAGCAACTCAGGAGAAAGTTAAAAGTTTATTTTAAACACATTAAAATGGTATAATGTGAACTAACGTGTTTATATCAAATTAAATGAAAGAAAAGGAAAAGACTAAAATTTTTCACTACTAAGAAAATGTCATTAGCAACAATTATTTTAAAAACAATAGAGAAATCGTTGCTAAATTGTGCATTTAGCATCTAATTTTAGCAACGAAATTGTTAATAAAGTTCCAATTTTTTTAGCAATAAATGACCATAAATATTTGTTGCTAATTTAGCAATGACTAATGCAATTTCGTTGCATTCTTAAATTAGCACCGATTGAATTAGCATCAATTGGTGTTAGTTGTTAATTCGACCGGTGCTAATTTTAGATTGCAACGAAATTTGCTTAGTTGTTGCTAAATTAGCAACAAATTTTTATGGTCATTTATAAAAATACCAATTAACTTTTTTGTTGCTAAAAAAATAGCAATTTTGTTAACAATTTTGTTGCTAAAATTAGAAGCTAAATGCACAATTTAGCAACAATTTGTCATTGATTGTTAAAATAATTGTTACTAATGGCATTTTTTCTAGTAGTGAATTTTATATATAAATGAAGCTAACTATTCCAGATGAAAAGAGAATAGGTTTTTTAGGGTTTATGGTTTTACGCATGTTCTTAACTTCAAGAGAAGTATTATTTTGCTTTCTCCACATTCAGCCAACAAGCATGTGGTAAATAAGAGAGTTGTTTTGTGGCTAGTGGATCATATAGTTGTTTAATTGACCAAGTTTTTCTATCATTTTCATATGGTAACACGAGTACTATATATGCCTATAAAAGCAATAGCAAAGTAGTAGCAAATTTTACCAAACAAAAAGAATTGTTTCTAAGTTTATTTACAAAAGAATATGTCAAGTGTTATTGTTTTATGATATACAAAAGAGTTGTTATACATTTGCCGAAATAATTTTTGTAAGTAATTATAGTGAGTAACATGTGATATATCCAACAATAATGCATGCACTTTAGAATATTTTGAACAACTTTCTATGGCTTTGAACTGCTGATCCAGAATGTTATATCAATACTACAATATTTAGATTGTAGTATCATTTTTGCAGCTCATTATATTGAGTAGTGTAAATTTAAGCCTCCCATATTTGACACTATTATAAAGTTATTAGTCATATATTTAAGAGTATATATTTATTTTAGCTTCACGTTAATTAATCTTAGATTTGGCTATATCACCTAGCAAGACAATGAAAAAAAGGTGGATTTTTTTCTTTTTATCCAAGATTGTAGAAGTAAAATGTTGAAGCGAATGAGTAAAACATCAAAGACTTTTCCAAATTGTTTTTACATTTACCTTGCCCTAAATATTTAGATGGTCTCCAATAAACTTTAATTCGTATAACTTGGTAGGAAACCAAGCTTACTTACCTTTATTGCTAGTTATATATAGTTTCTACTCCATTACGCATGTCCATTGGAATTTGGAAGTACCATTTCATGTCCATAAATATTTGGTAAGATACTCTTCAAGAGTTGAAATTTATGACTATCAGTTTGTGTGTACTTGAGCAATGCATTAATAATCTTTGAATAGTGTACATGTAGTAGAAAGTAGAAACCACTAAAATTCACTTGATAAAACATTGCAGGAAAAAAAAAATAAAAAAAATAAAGAACATTTAGTTTTACTATCGCCGATAAATGTTGTTGGTAGTATTACTTTATTCGACAAAGCCGGTTAAAAATGTGGAAAATACCTCTAGCTCGTATTGTGTCCGAAGTCCTTTGCTGGTTTAGATTAAAATACCAAAATCCTATATTACAGACCTGTTATATGTATCGAGCACGTTGAACTGCCTCGTGAGTCGTGACCTCTTTAATTGTTCACAGCCTGCATGCATAATTAACGATATTCTCATGTTAATACTGTTGGGCCTAAATATAGAAAATCCAAATAGTCAGACATGTAAACCCTTTTTATCAACTTTTAGATTGTTCTCGTGATCGAGGATTGTGTTGTTCTCGTTTAGTTGGTTAAAAATATTAACAAAGTTAACTAACCAACTTCCATTTTAGTAAAGTTTGTTTACAACGTTTAACAAGATAAACAAGTAAGGCTGTGTTTGATTTTTTTTTTTTTTTGATTTTTTTTTTTTTTTTTTGCCTCTTAACAGGCTCTGAATGGCCAAAATGTCTGAATCGGTCAGACATTTGGTCGTTCAGACCGTTTTTTTTTTTTTTTTTTTTTTTTTTTTTTTTTTTTCGTTCAGACGCGTTCAGATGCAGTAAGATCTTAATGGTTTAGACTTGAGAGGGGTGTCTGAATGCGTCTTGTTGCCTCTTGCTGACACAAATAAAAACAAAAAAAAAATAGTACGAGCAAACAAATGTGCGGTTCAAACATGAGTTTTTTTCCCGTTCAGATGCGGTCAGATTCAGACATTTACGCATCAGATTCAGATTCAGATTCAGATGTGCGGTTCAGATTCAGATTCAGACCCTCTTAACAAACAAACACCACCTAAGAAAGATTTACATAAGTGTTTTTCATCGTTTACAGTCTTATTGAAAATTGTTTGCAGAATAATAATCTAAGTTGAATGACAATGTATGGTGATCTCCTCACTAACTTAAACATTAACCAAAGTAGGTATTTAAGTAAGAAATATGCTAACACTCTGAATACATTTAGGAAATTAGTTTTTTGAAGGAGTAAATTCTCTTGTGAATGAGTATCACATTAATTGCACAAGACGACATTTCCTCCTTTAAGACATCCTCTTTTATAGGCAGAAAACAAAGTGCTTACCCGTGAGTTAATCGCGATGTGTCAAACATCTAACTATAAAGTACAATGCATTAAATCTATTCTTGAAATGTGTCTAATCCCACTTTAAGGAACAATGTTTACAACTGTTTGCTCCTTTCTACCAACAATTGTACTTCTATTACTTTCTATAATAAGTGCCTTTCTACTTATCTTCCCACAAAAGTTCTCGCCTAACTTTCTGACACTTAGATATTTTTCTTAAACATTTAAGTTCATATTGTCTTTGATTTGTTAAGGAAATCAAGTGGAGTCAGTGAGTTATTGTCATCACTCATTGACGACATCATATTCATTAAAGTTCAAGGCTTCACTTATCGAGTTTCGCATTAGGAAGTGGTGAGACTTTCTTAGTCTCTAATGAACTCTGAAGATGACTCTCTGAATGTTCATTCATTCATGGAAATCATTTGTACTTAAGATATTTTATATTCAAATTCTAGTCAGAGACTATTGGGCTCTAAATAGGCCCAACATTATCCCCTTATTTGGATTTAGAAATAGCCAAAGTGTTTTTCAGTATAAGTGAGCGTAACAACTTCTTCTTACCAACCGAAATAAAGTAAGTAAAGTCTAAACTGATTCTAAGAACAAACAAGACAAATAAATCATTATTATTCATTTACATCATAATAAAACAGAAACACATAAGTCCCTTGTTCACTATCCAAGATCTTTACCAGCCTCAAAGTTTCAAGAGTCTCTTTTGATAAGGCAAAATCTTGAAAATGAAGAGTGTTAATGTGTCCACCATATTTAATTAAAAGACTCTCTGAGTACTCATTTCTATTTAGTTGTTTTCTTACTCTATCCGGCTATTGAACTTGGTTTCCCTCTGCAGGGGATTCGATTACATGACCTTCTTTAACAGAAACTCCTTAAAAAGGAATATCATGTTGCAGTGAAGGCCAAGGACGTACGTACATTTCAAGTCCAGTTCCCACAGTTCTCTTCCTTTTCTTTATTTTGGGTAAAGTCTTATGTGGGTCTTGAAAAGATAGACTTTCTTGTGTAAATGCCTAGGAACTTTTCTTATTCCCTAATTTCTTCAAATTTTTTTCCAAGGTTTGTTTACAGTTCAATAGCATTTGCCCCTTTCTTCTTGTTTAGGACAACTAATATCATCTCCCATTCCATGTACCCCAAATAGACTCCATTTGAAACCACTGATGACTTCAAATTGAGTCATCATATCTTTGATAATAGTATGGGCTTGTAACTTTCCCACACACTATTTTCGTTGTTGTATAATATCTATATTCAGTATTAGCCATTTATGTTATTGTTATACCCTTATATGAAAACACGATGATTTGTTACATGTAAAAAACAAGTTACATATATTATCAATTGAACTGATAATTCAAGGTTTTTCAAACACAAATTGACACAAGGTTTGGCGAACAGGTCAAAAGCTTTTTGTTGATAAAATAAATGATCCATTGTAAAATATATTAAAACGAATATACCAAAAAAAAAAGTTTTTTTTAGAACATCAAATGTATATATGAGTAATTAACACACCAAATGTAAGGGTGTAAAATTTTGACACGACACGCTATCCGACACGAACACGACACGAAGATAAACGGGTTTGGGTTTAGGATAAACAGGTTTGGGTCAAAAACCGTATAACCCATTTAATAAATGGATCGTGTATGGGTTTAGTAATTTTAAACAGGTTAACTCATGAACCCATTTAAATATATAAACTTTTAATCAATAAAATATATAAATTTTCTAAAGTTTTTGAAGCCCAAAATATGGAAAACTATGAGCGGGAATTTAGTGTCTAAGACTTTGAGCGGGAAATTTAGAGTCAAGGCTTAGAAAAAGAACTTAGTGTCTAATCAGTCTACTATCTTAGACCTCTGGCAGTCTGGCCTCTATTCTTCGAGCGGGAATTTACTTCTTATATATATCGAGTCTTCCCCTATCTCACTCTAAAATTTCACCCAATCCTAAAATTGATCATTAACAAACCACCTTCCCTCTCTCTTTTCCTGTAAGATCCACCCTCCCAATTTTGGACTAATTAATCTAGGTTATTTAGTTTCTACCTAGTTAATTGATTTCTTTAAATGATAGCTCAAGTTTTTATACAGAGTACTTAGGTGATATTTTGTTGTTAGATACTTATTGTGTTTTCTTGTTCTAATGTCCCTTGTTTTTTAATATTGTAGTTGAAATATGAATAACCATGAAGCTAGTAGTTCGAATCCAATGGAAATTGATGATGATAGCGATGATTTAGGTGAAGAGCAGGACAACAAACTCAATCCAATTGTGTTGGAAGCTCTTCTAAAGGACAAAATAGAAAAAGGAAGCTTACATCACAAGTTTGGAAAAGCTTTAGTTTTCTTCCATAAAAACCAGGAGAGCCCCTTTACTGTGAGTGTGAAAAGTGTCATAGAAGGTTCCTGGTAGCTAGTAAGTATGGTACAGGTAATCTAAGACGTCATCTAGAGACATGCAATAAAACGAAAACACTAGATATTGGCCAATATATGATTTTTTCTAGTAAGGGCCTTTTGGACACAATAAATTCAAATTTTAGTCAAGAAAAGTTTAGGGAACTGTTGAGTTAGACATGATTTGCCATTCTCTTTTTCGGAATACGATGGATTTAGGACTGTTTTCGAATACTTGCAACCAAGTGTTAGTCATTTTACTAGGAACACAACAAAGGCAGATATCATTAAGTTATATGAACATGAAAGAAACAGACTTCGTGGGGAGTTAATTAGGAGTCCTGGTAGAATATCATTAACTTCTGATGCTTGGACATCTATTGTTACAGATGGTTATTTAAGCCTAACTGCACACTACATTGATAGCAATTGGGTCTTGCAAAAGAGAATTCTGAATTTCTCTTACATGCCCCCTCTACATACTGGTGTTGCTTTAGCTAAAAAAATTAAACATGAGGTATTGAAAAGAAGTTATTTTCTCTCACTTTAGATAACAGTTACTTATTTACTTCGGTGTTTGTATTGTCATTTTAACAAATCATCCTAGACATGTTTCAAAGTTTAACATACATTCAGACGCCTTTGTGCCGGCATACAAAGTGCATTTGCTTGCAGCGATAATAACGATCTTTGTTTGCTAGAGGTAATGTGTTATGTTGGAACGTGAACTTTGTTGATTCATACAGTATTTTTATATAAAATGACATTATAGTTTTAAATCATAAAAGATTAAAATAATAATAATACTAATAATAATAATAATAATAATAATAATAATAATAATAATAAATAATGAACAAAAAAAAAAAAAAAAAAAAAAACTCTAGAATCACCGATGAATGTTTAAACCTTAAAAAAGAAAGATAACTAGACTCTTTATCGAACAAGGAACATGTATTGTGCAAAGACATTATAGGTTTGGAACTTTCTAGGTCCATTTTAATTTGAGGTTATAAGTATTTAATTTATTAAATTAAGTGTATATGAGCTATGTAGAGGTATTACATTCATTTGTCATATTATTTACTAGTTATAATACATGTGCACGCACAGGGTTTTTAAAATTTCTTTTTGATTATATATTATTATCGATTAAGAAATGAACTACTTAACATATTTAAAATGGTTTTACTTTGTGGACTAAAAATAAAAAATCACATGTATATATATGTTATAATCTACTTATTATTTTAACAGAATGCTTTTGGATTAAAAATAATATTTTATTATTCAAGCAAAATCACATGACAATACTTGACTTGCATAAGATGTTAGTGATACATGCTTTTAGTTTTGCTAACCTGTGATATCAATTTACGATGTATTTTGTAATTGTGATATTTCTTTTACTTATATTTTCGTTAAAATATGTAGCATATTTAGATAGCCTTGAAGATTAATTCATTTATTTGATTATGAATAACCATCATAGCATGCTTACCAATGTACCTTTTTATTTGAAAAATTGTATTTTCATAAGTTTGTGCTATTTACATGTCATGTTTGACCATAAAATTACCAAATTAACATAGATGCTTATACTATAGCTTCTTTATTATATAAAGAGAAAAAAAAATGTAATGGTAGAATACGTTTATGTATAAGGTATAAGAATAATTTTTCTGTGAGACCGAACTATATAAGGAAATTATTATTACTTACATAAGTAAATTATAAATGCATGGAAAAACGGCAAAGAGTACATTCACAAATCCTTTAGGATTGTTTGAATCCTTACTGACCTTTCACTTTAGTGCAATTTTTTTCACAATTAGCCTAAATCATTAAGGTAAAAGACACCCGTATTTTAGACCGTTGGTTGACACCCACAGTGTTATCAATGACAACAAACACCTTCTAAGTTTCATTAACTTATTCAAAGACACCTGCTAAGAATTCATACCATAAAATTCCTCATATAGGCACTAAAACACATCTTTGGTACATTAAAATACATTTATGTATTATCTAAATTAGCAACTCAACTTAATTATACATTCATACCTTGAGCAGGCATAGATAATCCTTCTATGACAATCATATGTTGATAATTAATCCTCCTCTAAAAAACGCACACAACAAATTGCTTTGCATATTAGTGTGTGCGATAAGATCATAAAACTGCAAACACCACTAACATGTTGCATTATAGTGAGAATAACAACAAAGTTAGTCCTAACATTAAATAAGAAAACATCAGATTAGAACTAAAGGGGTGTTTGGTTATGCTTATTGAAGGTGCTTATTGGCTTATTCAATTACTATAACATAGTAAGTTTATGATAAAGCTTTAAGTTTTTTTGAGAAGCTTAATAAAAAACCACTGAACTCACAACTAATTCTACCATAGCTTAGTATTTTATAGTAAAAACACAAATATTAGGTGTAAAAGTTTTCAATAAAACATTAAAAAAAAAGTTATTAAAACTTGGTGTGTATAAAAAAAAGTTACTAAAAACTATCAGCTAGATAAAGCATAAGTCAAAGTTCTGTTGAGGTCTCTTTCAGATTCTATTCAGAAGCAAAAATAGGTTAACACATAAATCATAAGTATAGAAGAATTGTTGTATCTCACATCCGTGATTACCAACTCAATAACATTATCGCAATATAGTAACGTAATAACCTGATTAAAAACTCTATATACTTGCTTAATAATTCTCATGTACATACTTTTAATTCATTTACAACAGCCAACTATTACCATTTTTTTTATGAAACATCACGTCAATGAATATAGTTAGGTTATCACTCACGTAGTTTTTCTTTTTCTGATTTAGGAGGTGATTGTTATCAAATAAGGATTGTGATGCGTTCATTTTTTTATTTTATTTTTATTTTTTTAATTTAAGGAGAACACGAACACATTTATTAAACAATGACTATCTAACCCATGTGTTTGTTTGTTTTTTTTTAATAATTAGCTTTGTATAATGTTTTTAACTGACAGACATGTTGAGGTTGAGTTTGATGTTGTTGTTTAACTTTAACTATTGATATCATGTTGTACAAAATGTGCGAGTTTAGTAGCACATAATGAGCGTTGACAAAGTTAAATTATGCTCCATAAAGTTTTTAAAATGTTTCTATGGATATCCATATATAAATTTCAAACAACAATTTCATGAGTTGTTGTTATAAGTTGAATCGTATATATTTATTTTCATATCACACTAACTCATGCTTACCATTTGATATTTATATTCCTGTTATTAATAATTTAGCCGTATTTAATATTCAAACCCGTGTACGCATGAATTAAACTTTTAAATAAAATAACATGAGTCATTATTTAAAAAAATATTCTAGAAAAGTCTAAAACTAACATTAGTTTAAAAAATATTTAACGTGTATTAAAACTAATTCGCATATTTACCAAATTTTGAAATTTTAATGATGAAAGTCTAAAAACTAATAATAATAATCATGTAATTTTAAACAAAGTTAATATTATAAAGTATAGGGGGTATGAAGTGTAAGGGGTTATTTGTTTTGTTTTATAACATGATTAAGGAAAAATCACCATTATGCATGTTGTTCTATATTCAAGAAGAAAAGAAAATAACCATTATAACCTGGTGGTGACAACTCCTCATCCAGTATGCATGTTGTTCTACATTCATCGCTCCAAATCAAAATCTATAAATATAGCTACACAAAACCAACAGAGAAAGTGACTAACTTACTATCTTATCTCTTATGAATTTACTACCAATACTCATCCACTGTAAGCCTGTTTTCACACAATAATGATGTAAAATAGAGATGGAATACGAATGATTCATCACAGTTACAAAGTTTCATCATTAGAGTAAGTAACATGCATGCAATCAATGTAGTGTTAAAAGTTTATTAACCCAGATTCATGTAACATACCATGGAAGAGATAACAGCTAAAAGATCAAGTGGCTATAATGTAAGATCTAGAAATACGGCTGCAACAAAAAAAAAAACATGACATTAGGCTTTACAGAATGATTACCTTCGGTATTTATAGATTTAAATTAGGGTTTAGGAATTTGAATTGATTTGAATGATAAAATTGTAATCAATTCAAAATTAGTGAGTGAAATCAGGATTCCGTGATTCATGTGATATGATTTTCAAATGTATAACTGATTGAAGTGATTAATGGTGAGATGATTAAGGAAACCGTATCTTTACATAAAAGAGGATGCAGAGAAATTAGGGGGGGGGGGGGGGGGGGGGGAATTGGCTGTGTTGAAACTGATGTGAAAGTCAAAGGATTATAGAGATATGTAAGGTCTAAATTCAATGCCTTATGGATTTTTTTTTCAAACATATTCACAAAAACCACTTTGGTCTAGTGGTTGCATGGTTGGTTGTTTACATGGGAGACCGGGGTTCGATTCTTGTAAGTGTCAAATTTTTTAGACCATTTCCGAAAATTTTCTAAAATTGGAGTGCTGACTGGGCATTCCACCTAGGCAATTGAAATATTAAAATGCTGCTGACTGGACAATAGACATGATGAGTCAGCATTATCTGCTTTATGTACAACCTTCAAAGCTTCAAGTGCAACTCATAGTTAGCCTCTTATATATATATATATATATATATATATATATATATATATATATATATATATATATATATATATATATATATATATATATATATATATATATGGTTAATGTGAGATCAAACTTAAAGTTTTAAAAATAAGATCTAGTCTAAACAACAACTAAAACCATTTGTAAATAACTATTTAGCAATAATACAAAAAAAAAAAAAAAAAAAAAAAAAATTAATACGAATTAATATTTTAACAATTAATAACCAACTGATACATGAGTTTGGACTATGATACACAATTATAAATTTATATGTCGAACCGACCAAAGGACCGGATGGACCAAAGGACCAGACCGAACACATTTGGTCCGATCCTCGATCCGTGGTTTGGTCTAATTCGGTCTCGGTCCGGTCCGGTCTAAACCGATGCTCAGCTCTAATGTTATGAAAAATATACATATGTATAAAATCAGTTAACCTCAATGATTGAACCAATGACCTGATGAACGAACGATTCAACCTGATCAATTAAAAATCCTGGTTTTAAAATATTGATTTTGAATTAGTTAAACAAGGACCCATGTGCAATATTTGAAAAGATCTACTACCTAAAAATACAAAAACCCTAGCCGTATCTTCTAACATAAAAATAAAAATAAATAAAATAAAAAACATACATGTTGATTCAAAATGCTGACACCACCTTTGTGGCCATTTCCACATACATTTCTTTCATCAATCCTTTGATCTTTAGTAAGTGTAAGTTACCCATTTTTAATTTAATAGTTATGAACAAAATAGACTTTTAAGTTAGTCAATGAGTGTTATAAACCCCAAATTTAGTTGTGCTGCTGATTATTGTTATTCTGATTGTTTGTTTAAAGTTTATAACTTATAATTTGAGTAATGAAGTTAAGGCTGCCTTTAGTTGGTGACAAATGGGGTATTTTTCTAAAAATAAACATTAAAAAAAAAAAAAAAAAAAACTGGAAAAAATAGTGAACTTTTTTTTGTGTGCAAAAGGTGAATTCATTATATTAATATTTCAAAGAATTTACATCATAAAAAATCCCTCTGAGTGAACATTCTTAACTCAGAACTATACTAGAACTAAATAATAAGCATCCTCAGCTATAACAGATCTATATATGAGACAACACTAACCAGCCTTATACCATAGTAACCAAATTACACTATAACAAGAACCATGCCAATTTGATTCACCTAAATTCACCTATACATACCCACCATCTAACTACATTCCACATTACTATCCCATCAAGACCATTCCTCCAGCTTCCACAATGATCAAGACAGAATTAGAGTGTGGCTTTGTTAGGAACCCATAACCCACCCATGGAGGTTTCTTCGAAACAACTTACATTTCCCTTTCTTAAAAAAGGCTACAATTGTTTGAAAACACTCACCCTCCATGATGACCAACCAATACCTCCTATGCCAATGCATTTAGTAAACTAAGCAGGTTTATCTTTCACTCCTCGCGATTCCACTCATCATACATTGGCCGCCCCAACCATATACCCTTCACAATGAGATGCTCTACATTATGGTACATTCTTATGAATTAGACCTCTCACTGATACTTCAACCCTAACCAATTTTCCTCCCAATGCCAAACTGAAAAGTTCAAGTTTCAAAATTTCAAAAAGTTTTTCTAACAAAGTGAAAAGTTCAAGTTTCAAATTCTAACTATAATGCCTTCTTGGACTGAACCGACCGAACCGAAGAACCAACGGTCCGGTCTCGGTCGCAACTTTTTCTTTATTTCGGTCTCGGTTCGATTTGGTCTTACGTACAAACCGATCAATAATGCCTTTTTGGACTAGACAAACCGAAGGACCGGACCAGACGGGGCCAAACACATTCGGTCCGGTCCTCGGTCCGTGGTTTTTGTCTAATTTGGTCTCGGTCCGATTTGGTTTTTGCCGGTTCGGTTTTAGACCGATGCTTAACCGTAATGTAATGAAAAATAAATATATGTATAAAATCGGTTAGTCCCAATGGTTGAATCGATGACCTGATGGACCAACGCCTCGACCTGCTCAATTAAAAATCCGGGTTTTAAAACATTGATTTTGAATATAGTTAAACAGGGACCCATATGCAATATTTGAAAAGATCTACTACCTAAATAAAAAAAACCCTAGCCGTATGTATCTTCTAACATCCAAAAAGAAAATACATTTTGAATCAAAATGCTGACACCTGCTGCTGCACCGTTGTGACCATTTCCACATTCATCAATCCTTTCATCTTTAGTAAGTGTAAATTACCCATTTTTAATTTAGTAGTTATGAACAAAACAGACTTTAAGTTAGTCAATGAGTGTTTACTGTTGGTTTTATAAACCCCAAATTTAGTTGTGCTGATGATAATTGTTATTCTGATTGTTTGTTTAAACTTTATAACTTTTTAATTTGAGTAATGAAGTTAAGGCTGCCTTTAGTTGGTGAGAATTGTTTTTTTTTTTTTTTTTTTTTTTTTTTTAGATATCATCAAAAGAGGTTTTCTAAATTTTGTAACACTTTTTTAGAGATAAAAACCCCTTCCTTTTTTCAAAAAAATGAAGATAAAAACGCGAGTATTTTTTGAGAAGTATGAATCTCACTTTTCTCTAAAGATTAGTTATAAATACGAAAAAAATACTCTAATCTAAATACGTTTTTTCGTTTTCAGAGTGTTGTGTGAAGTTTTTTCTTGAAAAGTCAATAGTTACGTTTCTGTCTTTGATGAATCTGTTTTAGTTTAGTGTTATTGTGAAGCTGGCTCTTGAATCTTAATGCGGATAAATGATTCAGTTTTGGTTTTTGTTTAGTTTTATAAGTGTTCAATATTTTGAAATTTTAGGTTGTTGTTGAAAACTGTTTCAATTGTTTATATTTGTGTCATTGAGCTTATAATAAGTTACACAGTTTATTGCTTATGAATAACGTATTGTTAGCATCTTTAGTTAGTCGTGTTTACTGTGCTATTAACCCAAATTTTTAGCTTCTTTTGCTGCTGTTGTTTGTTTTTAAACAAAATAAGGCTTGCTTAATTTGTTTATAACACGATTCTGATTTTTACAGGTTTCACCTTTTTTCATGGAAACCATTCCAGGGTCTTTTTCCGAACTTTCACTAGGCTCGGAGGTAGTTACCGGTGATGATGTCATAAGTTCCGGAAACCTCATCATTGACAACGAACTCCCTTCATCCGTACACACAGTTGTGTCTGATGACGACCTTCTGATCGAAATCCTACTCCGATTACCAATACTCTCACTTCTTTTCTTCAAATCCGTATCCAAACGTTGGTTATCCCTCATCAAGCACATTAACTCCACTCTTCGTAGGACCAAAAACCCTCATCTCGATCCTCCTACCGGTCTCTTTATCCGAAGATTTGAATCTCCATCTCTCTATGATTTTGTGTCGTTGGATCCCAGAATTCCATCCAGAGTATATCCCTTACCAACCACCTTCAACTTTCGCCTGAATTCTGAAATTAGATTTGATATTTTGGAGTCTTGCAATGGTTTGCTTCTTTGTCATTGTGTTAACAACAGTAATATGATTTTGAAAGATATGTATTGTGTATACAATCCATCCATCAATCAGTTTAAGATGCTTCCAAAATGCCATGATCCGAATATGACTAGGGTCAAACCTGTTATGAAACTGGCTTTTGATCCTAGAAAATCAACTCATTACAAAATTGTGCTTACTGCATTTGTTGTAGATGGATACCAAAAAATAGAGACTTACTGTTCGGAAACAGGCTCTTGGAGTGTTTGCAATGATAGGTATCCCTTTGAAAAGTTTCTATGTTTTGAGTGGGGGAGATACTGGAACCGTGCCATTCATTGGCTAGATAATGCGAAACAGCCTGTGCATTTCAAGTTGGATATCAAGAATGAGCATCCGGTGTTATCAAACATACAACTCCCTGCAACGGTGGATAAGAAGAAGCCTTGGGAGTGCAAGCTTTTTGAGTCTCATGGTTCTTTGCTTCTTGGTGTTGTCGATTATGCTCATTCTCAGCAGCTGAATATTTACGAGATGTTTAATGAGTCTTCTGAATGGTTCATGAAGTACAATATTAAACTTGATGACATTGCAGTTCCATTTCCCGAGTGGGGTTGTTCCATTGTTTGGTCTATTGTATTGGGAGACAGAGACGAGGATTCGTTTATGGTGATTGAATTAGATAACAAGGTTGTAGAATACAAGTTCCTGTCAAAGAATCACCGCGAGCTCTATGATTTTGGATCAACTGACCACTTTTCTAACTACTTTAAGTTCTTTACATCTTTTGCGGGTGTGTGATCCTGCGCTCTATTTGAGGTATGATTGTCTTAACTTTTAATAACTGTGATGCCTTATGTTGTTCTGCCACTATTTTAGTTGTATGAATATTGTAGAATGTATGACATGATGCTTGAGTTTTTACATTTCAACTTTACTTTTGTAATATTTAGAAACCGGTTACTAATTGAGTATTGAAAATTATCATTCAAGAGCAAATATGAGTAACTGAAGCTAAAAGAAAAACTCACTGAGTATTGAATATTACCATTCCTATGTTTTCATTTCTATTGCCTTAAGCCCAAAAAATTACTTTTTCGATTGGATTACCAAAGACTTGTAACTAGAACATAATTTGAGAATCAATATTGGTTGTGATGGCTCAATGTGTACATTGTAGCATCTATGACATGATGGTTTGGTTCCTGCATTCCAACTCCTACAAAATATGAAAATATGATTTTGATCTGAGAAGCACAATGCACATGCAAGTTCACAATGTCTTGTAAGTGTTCATTTTTATGAACTCGCTAGGTTGTGAAAGAGACGTGGCATCTATGTAATTTTGTTATATATCAAAAGTAACTGATGATTGTTCTGAACCAATAATTTTGTTAGAAATTGTAACCAACAGAGTTTTACTTACATGATGGGATATCTACCTTTGGCTTGTCTACATTAATTAGTCATTTTTTCTTTTGGTTCCTTTTTTACGAATATAAACTTCATCCTTCTTTTTGGTTCGAAATTATCGTTTTCTATTTTTAAATGTATCACCTGAGAGGGCATGCGGTTACCTACTCTGAAGCGAGTAACGGTATATGTATTCTCATATGGGTCCCGGTCATTATTACTTGCTAATGGTAAAATTAATGCATTTTTAGTGGGAAGCGCTATCACTAAGGTGGTTTGCATTGATGGTCTTTATTGCGCAATAAAATTTGGGATCTGTCAAATAATCTAAAAAAGAAACTGTCAACAATACATATCAGTTTGTCTAGCATGAACTACATACGTGGCTTGTAGAGGCAACACGACATGCATTTCTTTTTGTACAAACTTTATGTAATGTGTGCATTTGAGAAACTATTATGCAACATCATTTAGTAGTTTACATGGTCCATAATCATTTCTGACAATTGATTGTATATGAGATGCGGATGGGTACCTTGTAAATCTTGATCAAATTATAATGCTATCTCTCAAACCTGAAAGATGTATGCAAATGGGTGTTTTTACTGTTTTTTGTTGTTGTTTTGGGAACCTACTATTTTTGGCTGCTTTATGTGCACCGGGAGAGAGCGAAAACTTTTTTGTGCATTAAAACTGGTCAGACTGGGTTGGGGCAACCTGCAAGCAGTTTTTTAATTTTTGACTTATAAATATGATTTTAAAATATAGGGATTTGCTAACAACAACCCCATGGGTGTTGTTTAAGCTTACATTGATTAAAAAGAATTTTCAAATATGAACTCACTTGATATTAATACATACCTTAAAAAAACACCTACGGGGTGGTTGTTAGCTAATCCCTAGAATATATACTGTACTATCATAAGAATGATCCAAGTTAAAAAATGATTTAGGACGTTTTAACCTTTGCAGTACACTTTACATGCGTTACTTGTATAACCAGTTTGGCTTATATGATTTTGAATTTTATAGCTGAAATGGTTTTTTGACTTTTGACCCTTAGTTATAAGTTATGACTAAAACCTATTTTCCAAACAAATGGGAAGTAATTGAGACCTCTATTATGCGGTTACCAGTTACCACATGGATCATATTATTAAAATTCTTTTTTGATGATGCTTTTACTAAGTATACCATATGCAGCAAAAGTACTTTGGGTATGGGAATATGTTAGGTTTTATTTGTTTATAAATGATGATGATTATGATTGAAAAGACCCCATTGTAAACAGTAAAATTACGTTGTAACCATCGGAGCTGTGCGTTTCATTTGTAACAGTGATTGCTTGTGAATTCAGAAGAAGTATGTACAAGCTCATAGCGTTTCGTTCCGTCTGTTTTTTTGAATACCTTTCTTTCACATATGTACAAAAGTATGAACTTGCTAGGTACTAAGCTTATTGATTAACATTTGTTTCAGGTCCTGAACATGAGGGGGTACATGAAGCAGAGGAAAGCAAGGCACTGAGTTCTGTTATGGTTTCATTAGTATGTGACGATGGTTATGAAACGTTCATGAGAAACTAAATGTCATTCTGAATTTTTACTAGTTATTTTCTTCTTGGCTGGATTTCATTTGACTTGTAACAGCTATATGTAGCTCTTATTTTGTAAAAGATGTTCTTGATCCTCATTTACTGTTGGAATTGCTTATGTTCGTTCTCATTTTGGTTCGTCTACATTTAATTAGTTATTTCTTGTTCTTTTATTGATCGGTTAGATACTAGAATTTATGGTCTGATCGTTTCCTTATCTGTCTGCTGCTTGTATAGCCCTTGGGATTTGGGCTGTTAGATTATGAAGCTGAAGCATGTATCATTCCATTGATAGGTTATTTGCTTGATTATGTTTCTTGTTTGGAAGTCTTCTAAGTTGGAAGTCATCTAAGTTTTAGTTAATGACACATAATCTGTTGAGTTCCCGGATTCGGTTTGTGAGTTAAACTTTATTATGTATCTGGGTGTTGCTTGCAATTTCCACCTCCCAAAATGATTCTTTGGTTTTTGAGCATATAATCACGTATTTATATGAACAAAAAACATGAGTGCTTTATTTAAATTTTCATTAGATATTTTTTTTTGGGAAAGGAAGCCTAACCCTGTCAAATCGCAAGGCCCGCTGCGTGCTGTTAAAACATTCTAAATTGCTTCGTAGGATGTTGAAGTAAAGGATCCGTTGGGTGTGTACGAGATCCCGTTTCTTATCACGTGACCCTCACTTCGCAACTGGATCTCAACATCTTCGACATGGTTCTCGTTGAAATCCGGTGTGTAGGAAAACGGACGAGACGAGTGTCATCATGATTGGAATGAAACAAAGATGAAGAAGGGTATAAACGGAAAAACTTGATTTGATGCCCTAATTTTAGCAATATGCATAAAGTAAGTGAAGTTGAAAATAAATGCATCTTGAGTGACATTTTTCCAAATTTCCTTATATTTATAAGCATCTCTATTTATAAAGAAAGGGTATATCAAGAAGTATATTTCGTCAATTTTAATTCAAGTATAGTTAAACAGGGACCCATATGCAATATTTGAAAAGATCTACTACCTAAATAAAAAAACCCTAGCCGTATCATCTAAGATTCAAAATGCTGACACTTGCTACTGCACCGTTGTGACCATTTCCACATACATTTCCTTTGATCTTTAGTAAGTTACCCATTTTTAGTTTAAACTTTATTTCCTGCTACTTATTTTATAAAATTGTTATGAACAAAATAGACTTTAAGTTAGTCAATGAGTGTTTACTGTTGGTTTTATTAACCCCAAATTTAGTTGTGCTGCTGATAATTGTTATTCTGATTGTTTGTTTAAGCTTTATAACTTTTAATTTGAGTAATGAAGTTAAGGCTGCCTTTAGTTGGTGAGAATTGGGGTTTTTTTTTTTTTTTTTTTTTTTTTTTTTTTTTTTTTTTCAAAAATAAAATTTCACAAAAAACTGGAAAAAGTACTGAACTTGTTTCTTTGCAAAATTTCTAAAAAGTTTTTCTAACTAAGTGAAAAGTTCAAATTCAAATTTTAATTATAAAATTGTTTTTTTTTTTTTTTTTTTTTTTTTTTTTTTTTTAAAAAATATCATCTAAAGATGTTTTCTAAATTTTCTAACACTTTTTTAGAGATAAAAACCCCTTCCTTTTTCCAAAAAAATGAAGATAAGAGAATTAAAGAAATTTTTCTACAACTAAATGCATATGCACCGGTGCATTTAGTTGTACAAAAGTTTCTTTCATTTTCTATCTCTGTTTTCATAGAAAAATATTAAAAGCTTGAAAAACATGTTTAAATGCAACTTTTTAGAAAAGTGCAAAGTAAATATAGAAAAACGCAAGGTGTATTTTTTGAGAAGTATGAATCTCACTTTTCTCTAAAGATTAGTTATAAATACGAAAATAACTCTTTTCTATTTTTAAAAACTTTTTGGGCAAATATTCTAATCTAAATACGTTTTTTCTTTTTCAGAGCGTTGTGTGAAGTTTTTTCTTGAAAAGTCAATAGTTTCGTTTCTGTCTTTGATGAATCTGTTTTAGTTTAGTGTTGTTGTGAAGCTGGCTCTTGAATCTTCATGTGGATAAATGATTCAGTTGTGGTTTTTGTTTAGTTTTAAAAGTGTTCAATATTTTGAAATTTTAGGTTGTTACTAATTATTTGAATCTAATTTCGTTGAATGCCTGTTGTTGAAAACACTTTCATTTATTTATATTTGTGTCATTGAGCTTCTTTATAAGTTACACTGTTTATTGTTATTGAATAATGTGTTGTTAGCATCTTTAGTTACCCGTGTTTAATGTTTGTGCTATTAACCCAAATTTTTAGCTTCTTTTGCTGTTGTTGTTTGTTTTCAAACAAAAATAAGGCTCGCTTAATTTGTTACTAACACGATTCTGATTTTTACAGGTTTCGCCTTTTTTCATGGAAACCATTTCGGGGTCTTTTTCCGAACTTTCACCGGGCTCGGAGGTAGTTACCGGTGATGATGGCATAAGTTCCGGAAACCTTGTCATTGACAACGAACTCCCTTCATCTGTGCACACAGTTGTGTCTGATGACGACCTTCTGATTGAAATTCTACTCCGATTACCAATACTCTCACTTCTTTTCTTCAAATCCGTATCCAAACATTGGTTATCTCTCATCAGGCACATTAACTCCACACTTCGTAGGACCAAAAACCCTTATCTCGATCCTCCTACCGGTCTCTTTTTCCGAAGATTTGAATCTCCATCTGTGTATGATTTTGTGTCGTTGGATTCCAGAATTCCATCCAGAATCTATCCGTTACCAACCACCTTCAACTTTCGCCTAAATTCTGAAATTAGATTTGATATTTTGGAGTCTTGCAACGGTTTGCTTCTTTGTGAAGGTGTTAACAAAAATAATATGATTGTGAAAGATATGTATTGCATATACAATCCTTCTGTCAATATGTTTAAGATGCTTCCAAAATGCCATGAGCCAAGTTTGACTAGTGTTAGACCTGTTATAAAGCTAGCTTTTGACCCCAGAAAATCACCTCACTACAAAGTTGTTCTTATTGGACTTCTCGATGGTTTCAACAAAATAGAGATTTACTCTTCCAAAACAGGAAGTTGGAGTGTTTACCGGCTTCCCAACAAAAGTCATATATATTATATGTGGGGGATATATTGGAACAATGCCATTCATTGGCTAGATAGTGAGAATGAGCCTATACATTTCAAGCTTGATATTATGAATGAGCATCCAATTATAACAAATATACAACTTCCTGTTACCATGGATAAGAAGATGGCTTGGGATCGCAAGTTGTTTGAGTCACGTGGTTGTTTGCTTCTTCTTGGTGTCGACTATGCTAATTCTCAACAGTTTAATATTTATGAGATGAGTAACGTGTCTTCTGAATGGTCTGTAAAGTACAACCTTATTCTTGATGACAACATAATTTCATGGCCCAGGACGATCAGTGGCAATGTTTGGTGTATTATCTTGGGAGAGAGAGAAGAAGATTCGTTTATGGTGATGGAGTTAGATAAAAAGGTTGTTGAATACAAAATCATGTCGAACAATCTCCGTGAGCTCTATGATATGGGACCAGGCGCTGCTCTGTGCGGCTTTCAATTCTTTGGATCTTTTGCGGGTGTGTGATTGCTTCTTGTTCCAGGTATGAATGTCTTATCTTATAATAGCATTGATGTCTAATGTTGTTTTGCCACTATAGTAATTTTGTGCTCAATCTATTCTCCTGGTGTATCAGACAATGTGAATACTGTAGCATGTATGACATGATGGTTACGTTTCTAGTTTCTACATTTCAACTTTGCATTTGTAATATTTAGAAACTGATTACTCATCGAGTATGGAAAATTATTATTTGAGAGTAAATATGAGAAACTGAGGCTAAAAGAAACTATGAATGTAGAAGATTGTTATTTTTTGTTACATTACTCATTGAGTATTGAAATATTACCATTTCTATGTTTTCATCTCTAATCCTGCCCAAATCAGCTTCTTGTTAGAATGGCTACTACCAAAGACTTGTAAGGGGAGTAAAATTTTAGAATCGATATTGGTTGTGATGGCTCAATCTTTTTTCGTTACACTGTGAACGTTGTAGCATGCATGGCATGATTGTTTAGGTTCTCCATTCCAACTACGACAAAAGATATTGTATGTTTGACCAACTCGAGTACTCTTTGAGTATTAACATATTATTTAGAACTGAGAAGCACCTGCAAGCTCTCAATGTTTAGTTACTGTCATTTTTATGAACTCACTAGATTGTGAAAGAGACGTGGCATCTATGGATTTTTCTTGTATATCAAAAGTAACTGATGGTTGTTCTGAACCAACAGTTTTATTCATTAGTCATTTCTTGTTTTGGTTCTTTTTTGACTAATATATTCTTCATCCTCCTTTTTGGTTTGACTTATCGTTCTCTACTTGTAAATGTATCCCCTGAAGGGGCAAGCGGTTACCACTCTGAAGCGAGTAACGTTATATGTATTCTCATATGGGTCCTTCTCATTATTACTTGCTAATGGTCAAATTGATGCATTTGTCGTGGATAGCACTATTCGCTAATGTGGTTTGCTTTAATGGTCTTTCTGGCGCAATAAGTTTGGGATGATTACCTGTCAAATAATCTAAAAAAGAAACTGTCAAACAATCCATATCAGTTTGTCTAGCGTGAACTACATCTGTGGCTTGCAGAGGCGTCATGACATGCATTTCTTTTTGTACAAACTTCATGCAAATTGAGAAACTATTATGCAACATTAAATAATAGTTTATATGGTCCATAATCATTTCCGAGAGTTGATTGTTTATGAGATGAGGGATGGGTACCTTGTAAATCTTGATCACATTATAATGATATCCCCTAAAACCTGGAAGGTTAATGTAAATGGGTGTTTTATGTGCACTGCAAAATGGGCAGAGAGAAACCTATTTTGTGCAAGAAAACAGGTCAGATGGGTTGGGGTAATCTGCAAGCAGTTTATAACCACTTTTTGACTTCTAGATATGATTATAAAATATGTGTTATCATAAGATTTACTTGTATGACCAATTTGGCTTATTAAATAATTGAAATTTATCGCCGAAATGGTTTTGACCCATTAGTTATACGTTATGACCAAGACCTATTTTCCAAACGAATGGATTGTATTTGAGACCTCTATTATGTATGGGGTTACCACATGGATCATATTATTGAAATTCTTTTTTGATTATGCTTTTACCAAGTATACCAGTTAACATGTTTATAGATGTGGAACATTAAAGGATATGTGGGAAAAGAAGTACTTTGGGTATGGAAATACGTTAGGTTTTGTTTGTTGTCAAGTGATGATGATGATGATTGAAAAAAGCCTGTTGTGAACAGTAAAATTGTGATGTAACCATGAAAGCTGTGAGTTTTGTTTGTGACAATGATCACTTGTGAATTGTTATGGTTTATGTTTTATTGAACACGTTTCTTTCACAATTCATATATATACAAAAGTATGAACTTGCTAGGTACTAAGCTTATTGATTAACATTTGTTTCAGGTCCTGAACATGAGGGTACATGAATTAGAGGAAAGCAGCGACATTGAGTTCTGTTATGGCTTATGGTTTCATTATTATGTGACGATGGTTATGAAACGTTAATGACAAACTGAATGTCATTTTGAATTTTTACTAGTTATTTTCTTGTTGGCTGGATTGCATTTGATTTGTAACAGCAATATTTAGCTCTTATTTTGTAAAAGATTTCTTGATCCTTATGTACTGTTGGAAACTTGGAATCGCTTATGTCCATTCTCATTCTGGTTCGTCTACATTTAATTAGTTATCTCTTGTGTTCGTTTTTTATTGATCGGCTAGAGACTAGAATGTATGTTCAATGATCATTCCATTTCCTGTGTTGCGCTGCTGCTTTTGATGCATGTATCATTCCATTGACAGGTTATATGACTGATTACGATTCTTATTTTGCAGGCCATCGAAGTGCTAGTTGATGACACATAATCTGTCTGTTATAGATACTTAAAAAGGTTGTAAATTAAAATTGTGCAATACTCCATGCCACGCCTGTTATGGAACATTATTGAATTTGCATTGTTGGGTTTCTCTTAATCTTTTGTTAATATGTGATTTTTTTTTTTTTAATTTACTTGTGTGTGTGTGTGTGTGTGTGTGTGTTTTGTCAAATTTGTTGGTATGGGACTGCTTTTTATTTCGGGAATGGTTTATTATTGCACAATAGATTGGTCAAGTTGTTTGGTTATGGGTCAAAACGGATAAAAAGTTGTTTGCAGGCATAAAACGGGTCATCAGGGACAGGGACAGCCTTTACAAACAATTTACATCTCAATATCAAAAGTTTATGCCCGTTCATTGGATCTTTTATCCCATAGATGGGTCAAGTGGGTTTGGTGATGTTGAATATAAAAAGTTTAATATTTAGTAATAATCGAATTTTTACTATATAGGGATTTAAAATGTGTATATGCGTAGTTATACACTTTGGATGGACTATGACCCGTCTTTTGCTGGGAGCTTTTATTCAGCAAATCAAACCCGGAAGCAGAGTCTTCAAAATGCGGTGAGCAAGACAGATTTCTACCAAATTTAATCCAACCAGCTTCAGCTAAAAATGCAGATTGTGGGTTTCAAACTTCACACTCTGTTGTAAAATTCGGTCCAGGCGGTCGATTAATCCACGCATAATCGCTAATCACTCACTAAGCGCCTTGATTTATCATAATCGGCCTATTTAATCGCTTTAATTAAAGATCGCTTAAAAATAGTCAAAATACCGATTAATCGGACAAAATCGGTCTAATCGGACAAAATCGCTTAAAAATTGATCAACAAAATCGCTTAAAAATCTATCGAAATCGCTTAAAAATCGGTAAACAAACCGATTAATCGGACAAAATCAGTCAAAGATCGATTAAAAATAGTCAACAAATCGAGTAATATATATGTCTGATTTTAAAATTTGAAGAATTATGTATTATGTTTATATTTGAACAATTGAAATATTTGAACTTTGATGCATTATGCTTATCTCAATCATATAATATAATATAATATCTAAAATTATAATTTTGTGCATAAATATTCCAATCCGATTAATCCCCGCCTAACCGATTAATTGCTAGGCCCTACCCAACCGCCTCACTAGCGCCTATCGATTTTTACAACCTTGACTTCACATGACTGAATAGGAAGCAGAATCAGGCACATAGCTGCCCAACTACCATGTAACTTGTGAAGTGTGCGTTTAGTTGGAGAAAAAATTCTCTTGTTTTCTATCTTTAGTTTTATAAAAATTTGGGAAAAAAATTTATCTCTACAAAACACTTGAAAATATAGAAAATGCGTTTAATTGATGTTTGTTTTTTCTATTTTGAAGAAGAGGAGGTATGATTGTGGGTTACAAAGGAAAACAAGGAAAAAATTAAAATTTGTTTTGTAATTTTCCTTGTTAAGTTATAAAAAATAGGCGATTTTGTGTTTTGCAAAACATTTGTTGGAAAACGTTTATTTGAACGCGATATCTGTTTTTCTTGTTTTTCATAAAATATTTTGTGAAAAATAAAGGTGTTTTCCCCAACTAAACGCGCCCTTAATGTTTCAAAGATAATGCCTTTGCTTGACTCTATAAAACTTACATATTCAATGTAGCATATAGAGGCACAAATGAAGGTAAAAATGACGATTAAATGGCAGGTTTATGTTGTAATATCCATCTTTTCTAATTCGGCATCGAAAACTTGCATTTGTCTCTTCCACTTTGTTACTATTAAGTACTCTATCTGTTTCAAATTTATTGTTCTCTATTGACTTTTTCGTTATTTCTTTCTCAACTTTAACTATAAATATTTGTGTTTGTGTTATACAATTTTTGATAAAAATTATACCAAATAAAAATACATTTAAAACTCAATCCGTTCATATATTTTGTATCAAGTATTATGTAATATAAACAAAAATACGTAAGGTTAAAGTTAAAAAGTAAAGAGCGAAAAAGTAAAAAGGGAACAATAATTTTTGGGACGGAGGTAGTATAAATTCATATATTTTTCATGTTATCTATACTTTTTACACAATCAAAATCATGTAAAACCTTTTGACACCGGATGCACCTGCAAATTTGTGCGTTAAAATTTCAATGAAATGTGAATAAAACATGGATTCAATAAATTGTGAATTACCACAAATCAATAATGATATGTGAATCTCAAAATACACATTATCGATACTACTATATACATTTAAGTTGTGGGTTCTATAAAAAATAGTGACATGTGTCATTTTTCAACTAAAAAACAACATTTATTTTCAAATTGAAATATCTTTTGATCTATTTATTTTTTTAATGATCTAATTTCATCATATTTTTTAAAATTTTGTGCTCTTTAATTCAACATCCATTTTGACATATTTTTATAAGTTTTTAGTTTTTGCATTTTTAATGGGTTATTTTGATTCAAATCTTTACAACTTTAACCTTTATTTGAATCAATACAAACTTGATTCATCAAATTTATAACTTTTGGGAGAGTGTTTGACAGGTAAAAAAATTGTGAGGGTCTTTATGTAGGAATAATAATGTTACGGGAAAGTTACGAGAAACCTAAACAAACACATACAACGAACACATATACTTTCGGAGTATTGTGTAACGAATTCACTAAGCGGGTACGAAATTGTGGGAGAGTTGGATTAGCAATTAATTCATTATATTTCTTTTATAAATATATTTTTTTCGCCGCCGCTGTGCGCGGGTATCCAACTAGTAATTTATAAATGAGTTTTGTTCTTTTGGCCCCGTCTTGGTGCCTTCTGTTTCTATAATAGTATCAGCCTTTCAATATATATATATATATATATATATATATATATATATATATATATATATATATATATATATATATATATATAAATGAGTTAAAGTCATCTAATAGCAAGAAACTTTTTCAAATGTTCACTCATCCATGACCCCAATAAATTTCCACAATACCTACAAACTTTTAAATTTTAGTTCAATATCATACTTTTGCTAACGTGTCGTGACTGGCAACCGACTACACCGGTTAAATTAATTACGTGATTTTTTTAAATTTTATTTTTCTTAGTTAATTTTGTGGTATTTTATTAGGTCTAATGACTGATAAGTGAACATTTGATAAATCGTTGCTATTAGATGTCTTTAACCCTTATCCAAGAACAATGACTTGTAGCATATATAAAGAATCTGACGTGGACAATAACGGTACAATTTATGACATGACATATACGTTTGACATATGACATGGATTTTCGAGGTAAAAAACACATTTTTGTTGATATCAACCCAAAACTAACAAAGTTTGATTAATATTACGATATTTTTATTAGGTCCATGAGTGATTAGTGAACATTTGAAAAAGTTCATTGCTGATGACTTTAACCATTTCAAAATTTGGAATTAGATATATTTGATAAAAGGGTAACTCGGGCAAAGAGTATAAACAACATGCCAACAAAAATATGACTTCTAACAGTTTTCCAGAAAGAGCTTCTTTAATAGGGATGGCACCCGTGGGTAATGGGAACGGGTATCTCTAACCCGTCATCCGCCCACGTAGTTTTTTTCTCACCCGTCACCCACTAATGGGTAAAATTTTCTACTCATGCCCTTGCCCACGGGTATTTGTTGCCCATGGGTTAGTGTTATGTAACAAAATTACAAAACAATGATATGAAAACAAATTACAAAACTGTGCAATAAGATACCAATCAATTTGCGAAATACAACTTTGATTATTTGATATTTCATATTCTCTTTTTAGTCTTGAAACTCAAACAAACTTTTAGGTTAATGTGTTTTCTTGAGAGTTGGTGGTAACTATTAAATATATATCTGCAACATCATAAATATTTTAATTTGTATAATTAATTTAACATGGGTTTATGGGTACGCCCACATGTATTTTGATGGATATACCCGTGGGTATTTTAAATGGGTGTCATGGATTTACCCGCGATGTATATGCCTCACCCGTCACCCGCCCGCCACTTACTGATGGGTAGAGATTTTCACTCACGACCCACCCGTGGGTGAAAATTGACGCGTTAACCCACCCATTTATGACGGGTACCCGCGGGTTGTGGGTTTTTCTCGCCCATTGCCATCCCTATTCTTTAAAATATGTATGTGTTAAATGATCAAAAATTATTAAACAAATTTTTTTCTGATCAAAAAGCAAAGTATCTTACTTTTATATAAATATATATATATATATATATATATATATATATATATATATATATATATATATATATATATATATATATATATATATATATATATATATATATATTCATTTTTTTTTGGCAAAAGTGAGATTATATTGATGAGTAGATCAAAAGATCTCATAGAGATGATACATTGATGAAACTAAAATTATAAACCATTTGAACCTACTAAAACCTTGAAAGAAACTTGAGATGCGAAGGCTACATTGAAGAACAAAGCTTCTGAACTTTGAAAACATGAACCATCTATGCTTGCTTCTATACCTGAACCCGTGGAGACCAACGAATGATGCTACCTTGACGATCCCTAAAAGAGCAGGCTCAAGAAACTGTGAGAAAAACTGCAGCGACAAACCTTTATGCTTCATTACCGTGATGAGCTAAATCTTGCAAAAACTCGTCAAATGTTATGTTGTTACGAAAATCTTTATGATTCTCGCCACTGTAGATGCCCAACGATTTTCCAATATTCTTCACATTCTCACCTTCATCATCAATCTCTTCCTCTTCTGAGAACTCATCTTACTTTTATATAAAGCATATGTATAAATTTGTCTTAATTACTACTACACAAACAAATTTTACAACATGTTAAAGTTAGTTTACCACATGTAATAAAATATAATGAGTTTATAAAAAACATAAATACTAATATTCTTTTATTTTATTTTATTGATATTGAAATAATATTGTTTATTTAATAATGTGTGCTAGATTCAGATAAAAAGTTAACGAGTATTTATTTATTTAATATATATATATATATATATATATATATATATATATATATATATATATATATATATTTTTTTTTTTTTTTTTAAATTGTACAATCTTAAGTTCTTAACAATCTTGAAATACTATTAAGTAGTTATAAAATTGGACAACAACTACAATACCTTTTTAGTGTTTTCGTCTATAGCCACCGACGACAAATTTTTTTCTTCTCTTTTGCGGCCGCATAGCGTGAGAATTCAATTCGGCTATTGTTTAACAATTTGTTCAATAGTTTTCTTTAATTTAAAAAAGTGGGAATTACATACATACCCAATGAAATTTTAAAAATTACATATTCTCAAAACACAAGTTTTCCATGCATGATGTACAAAGTTATTAAAGCATGCTTTAAAAAAATATGTAAATATTAAAGTTCCTTAGGATATATATGTAAGCGGTAAGCCTTAAAAAATAAACCTAAACCTAAAGAGCAGGGGGTTTGTTATATGGAGCTTTTGATAAACTTTTTGAGAAGAAAAAAATTAAGGCCAGACACCCCAAACCATTTCACTCATCGCCTGTTGATTTTGGCGCCTGACCTTACTCTAATTTGCATCTTCACCATTTGGTGAGTTACTATTTATGATATCACATATTACTTTAATTCTTCTCATGAAATGAAATATATTGTCATGACTGATGAAAATGGAATCTTTATGTAGTGCTACTGATTATTTATTTTTGTTTTTATAAGCTTGTGACTAATGGAAAGATTTCAAATAAAACGTTGCTTTATTTTGGTATTAAGACTTTATTAAGGTTTTGATTTTTTTATAGGTTTTACGTTTTCAATGGAAATATGTCCAAATTTCGTATGCGGTCTAAGGTGGTTACCGGTGATGATAGCTGGCAGACCATACAAAAAGCCCTTTATGACACATGCATTGGGTGATCATGTCTGGTTATCTGTAAATGCGGTTGTGTCAAGTGATGACCTTTTGATTGAAATCTTACTCCGGTTACCTGTAATGAAAATTAATACATTGAAACTGGTATCCAGACGGTAGTATTCTTTTATATCATTTTATACTTGTACGTTTTGGTATATTGTGACCACGTTAGACCATAGATCCACGTTTGAGGCCAACAATTGATATCAGAGCGGTTTGGATTCAACTAACCAAAATCATCATATACCAAGTTCTAAAAATCTGTTTTGAATCGATATAATAAAAACCCAGGTCTCGGTATTTTTTTTTCTGCAAAAACATCATACGAACAACAATAATCAAAGATTATCACTTTATTGTGTTCACAAGAGATGCCACTTTTTTTTCCTAGTCACCTCGTAATTCCTTATCGGCATCTAAAAAAAAGGCACCTCTATTTCTTGCAAAAAATTGATCATCTTTATACGGAAAGCAATACAAGACCCAGGGATAGGTATTTCTTCAAGTTATACGAAATACCAATTCGATTTAGAAACAAAAAGAACTATATACCATTCGGATTAACATTAGTCATCAAAAAGGGGCAAACTTTTTGATTCAAAACAAGGAACAAACACACCTGTTTTTTGAAGATTCGAACCAAGCACCCCTTATTTTGAATCACCACTTGATTCATAGATAAATACACGGCAGAAGAATCCCAAGAGGATCAACCAGAGTTCCAATAAGAACCAAACCGTGAAGAGAAAGGTTAACCAAAAGCCAAATCAATCGGCGGTCAACCATCAGAAGAAACCCAACAAGCAGTTTCAAAGTCTCAATCAACAAGAGACGGTTTTTATCTCTCACAAGAAATACACAGAACAAAAGAGAGGCGCTTTAAAGCGTTAGGGCAAAGGGGAACCAACAACAAATACGGGCTAAGGGTTATTAACCCCAGGTTCCAAAATTTACAACAAACCACCCTCTATTTTTTTTTGATATATTGTATATTTGAATTATTAATATATTGTATAGTCATTATTTAGATAAGTTACTTGTTTATATGGTATATGTGTAATTACACATACCTTTTACCTATTTAAACGGACAAAAAGACCAAAAACTAACCAAATATGCCAAATATATTGTGTTTTTGTGTTTTTGATTGTGCATATACGGATATGAAAGAAAAGGACAAAAATCATGAGAAAAAGGCAAAACCGAGCATGAGAATGGAAATGAGATCAAAAGCCGAGGCTGGGGAAGGATTTCTCGATTATTGATCATATTTGCGCTCAAAAGTCAATAAGGGTCCTTGAAGATTCATCATTTGGCAAAATTAGCCCTTGGAAGTATTTTGCACAATTGGCAAAAAAGGTCCTTGAAATTACAACATTTACAACATTTGTCCCTAAACTTTTTTCTTATCTAAACCTAAAATCATATTACACCTAAACTAACAAATCTGTTAAAACTAAACCCAAATTCATCCAGGCCCAGTCCACTCACTCTCCTCACCCGGCCTGCTTAACCAAACCCGACCCTACCCTTTATACTTACCCGGTCAACCCCATCCTAAAACAGTCAAACAAAAATAAAAAAAACTACCCCGCGTTTCACTGTTCTTCACCCTCACCCTTTTACCCTGACATTCCCAAGATTTACCCCTGATGGAGCGTTATGTGTCATTGCGGTTTAGCAGTATTAATGCTTACTCAAGTTTTAAATTTATATTTAGCCGACTTATCAATAACACACACACACTTAACGAGCAGTGTACCCAGTCAGTAGGAATATAATGGTAAGTAGAGTGTCGATCCCTAAGAGTGGAACGTATTATCTAGTTAACCTAATCAGTATTTTAATATCCGAAGTTAGTTTTACAGTCTAATCTAACGAAAGGGGGTTCAGCCTGAGAGACTGGCACAATTTGGTTTTATTAAACAGTAAATTAAACTAATGAGCACAAATCAGCGAATAGCAAACACGTACACAGATAGATAATTAGAAGCAGAAGAAGGACTGTCCTAATAGTTAAGTAGCTTGTCACTTGTTTTATTGCTAGTTCTATATGAAGTGTATCGTAATCTAATCTGTCTCGTTGGATCTCATTATATCGGTGAGTAAACTCTTAATGATCACCTATGTCTATCCTATTTATCTAAAGACATCAGCTAAATAGGCGAGGAAGGGGGTATGGCAGCCCAAGCAAGACTCAGCTAGACACAGAGGTTATCAATGCACTAATATAAGTCACCAAAAACATCATCATATAGACTTTAATTGATGGGAAATCAATTTTAAGGGGTGCGGTATGGTAGCCGATAACAGCTCATCAATCTTGATGAATTAAAGCGTACTATTACAATAAAACAAAACTACTTAATGAATTAAATACATGCAGGACCTTCTTACAGCTCTAATATCTTCGATTTGGGTGTGTCTTGTGATGCTTCTTCGATTGAGTTCGTCTCCTTAGGATTATGTTGCACACAAAATTCGTATAAGTCTTGGGGTATTTATAGTTTCTGTCTGTGGGCACGATGCGGTGCATTGAATAAGTAGATGCGGCGCATTGACTTAACTTCGTGTAGGGTCCAAGATTAATATATTCTGGAATATTCGTACACCGTCTTCAGATGCGGCGTATCTTGATCTTGCATCCGGCACATGTTCTTCAGTATCTTGGATTGTATCTTGGTGAAGTCTTGATAGTGATACGCCGTATGTCAGAAGTATAATGCGGCGTATTTGGAGTAGAACAAGCTTGATCTTCTTTGTTGACCAAAGTTTCATAAGCGGCGCATGGTAGAATTCCATGCGGCGCATTCTTCAAAGTCAGGCAATAGTCTTCGAATTCATCTAAGTATGATCTTGCGGCGTATTTATTGATAAAGATACGGCGCATCTTCTAGATTTTAGTAGACTTTTGACATCTTGCTTGTTTTGCTCCATAATTCGTCCAAAATCGCCAAGTTTCACCAATTCCTTGTTTTTACCCGAGAATTACTAAAGTAAACAATTAAGTATCGATTCTCATAGATAATATAGTAAAACAAGTCAAATAATTAGGATAAATGATGACAATAATATGTATTTATTTGATGTCATCAAATATCCCCCCATAAATATAATACAACAACAAATAGTGGATATATCTTCCACTTAATACAAAACTTTACATAAGTTGGTTAAAACAAACTTCCAACTTTTTTTTAACTAACATAGATGTGTAAAATTTCACAACTTTTCTATCACGATTTTTCCGGATAAATTTTCCATTCTTTTCATAACATTCAGAAATAACTGTAATAGTGAAAATAGTAAACACACGAAAAATAAACTAAAACTTATACAATATGTAATTTCACTCCAATTGCATTGTGCAATTTCCCGACCTAACCAAAGATAATGAATTACACACGCGAACACAATTAATGTAAGGAAACACACTTTGCCTAAAGTAACTAACTACGGACTTTAATCTATAGGGTAGGCTAAGGAGTAAAGGTGTAACGAAACATTTTAACAAAGGTGTAAGAAACGAAGGAAATGGCTCTGAGGGTTTTTCTAGGGGTATCTTACTCTAAAAGTGAGAGTAAACAAAGGGTTTATACGGGGGTTAACTAACCAGTGTAGTTAGTTAATATCACATAACATATATAGGCTTTTTGGGTGTAATCCTAGAAATTTACCAAGTTAGACAAGTCATTCCAATTATATCGATAATACTCATTATGGTGGTCTCGAATAGTATACAAGCCAAGTTCTAAAGTTTACAAGTTACCGGCACACCAAAGGTTTTTTTTTTTTTTTTTTTTTTTTTTTTTTTTTTTTTTTTTTTTTGTGAAAAATAAGGTTATGTGTGCGGCTATGTAATTTAGACTTAAACAAAAACATGCTAAAAAATTTTTTTTAAATTTTGATAAATTAAGCGTATTTTAAGCATATTTTGAAAAGTTTGGGACAAGTAAGTGTTCTAATTCTCCATCCCCTATTTAAGTTAAACAACGTCTTCGTTGTTCGTATTGATAGTAAAAAACTGAAAAATAAAAGAATTAGAACGTAGAAACTCCCCTGAGATTAGCTCGGTATGATCCTCTATTACGAGTTATTGAGCAAAATCTACTTTCTTGTGGATGAGAAACGTTAATTCTTTATCTATGATGTTTCCACAAAAAGTACAGAAATCTATTAAACCACCAAGACTTTAACACACCTGAGTTAAGAATGCTCAAACTTGCATAATTTATTAGTAGTTAGTAAAATAAACCTAAAAAATAAAATATGTAAATCATCAGGCCAGTCGATATGCCGCATCCTATGAAAGAGGATGCGCCGTATCGAGTCTGGAATTAATACGAAATAAAATAAAGTAAAAGATAGGATGCTTCGAATCTGTTGTTATATCAGTATAAAAGAAAAAGGGTTGGGCACGTTTTTCAAGAATCGGATCCGGTGACGCAAACCAACCATCAGCATCACGAGTCTTATTTTTCCCTTATTGTTGATGCAAATAATGTCTAAAAACGTTATTATCATCTTTCGATATCTCTACGTTTTGATGATAGCAAAATGTGAAAACATCTTACGTCAAAATTAACATACACAAGTTTTTACTCGATATATCCGACTTCTACGTTAATAACTCTAGGTATGAACAAACAAATTTACAACTTGACAAATGATCAAAGAAGTGAATTTGTATTTTGAGCTTCACATTTTTAGCTTGACAAAAATTTCTTTTCAAAAATACATTTTACATATTATTTTTGAATTATTAAGAAATGTTTTATTTGAAAATTCATTTCAAATTAATCCCCAAAAGCTAGTTTTTCACCCAAACCAGCTCCAAACTCCCACAAATAAAATTTCACCACTAAAGACAAAAATTAGAGCATCTTTGTCTGGCACGGTACCACGGTACCACTAAATTTAGTGGTACCGTGTGACAATTAGTTGTACCGTCCCTTTATAACGGCCAAATTTTCAGATTCTATAAATACCATTTCATTTCCCAGATTTTGGAAATCCTTTCACACACTTAATTTTCTGTAGTCATATCCTCAATTATCTAAACTCTCCTTTGATCATTAGTTAGTTTTCTTTTGTTTAAAGAGTGATTCTTCCATCCAACCAAGAATCATCTACATACCTCTACTAATCAAGAGAAGAACACAAAGTATCAAGAAGATACAAGGTGTTGGTGTCATAGAGTAGTGCACTTGCATTACTAGTTGTCTACTTGATTGTATCTTAACAAACATCAAGTGTTTTAGTATTTCTTAGTTATTGTGTTGATCATTGTGATCTTGTTGAGATCTTGAGGATCTCTTGTGTGTTGAGTGATTTAGTGTTGATCAAGAGTAGATTGTGAGGATTGTGTGTATCGTGTAAAGATCATGTAGATTGTGTGAGGATCACGTGGATCTAGTGTAAAGTGTGAAGATTGTGTGGATCTAGTATAGAGTGTGAGGATCGTGTAGATCTCGAGTGAAGTAAGGATCAAATGGATCGTGGTAGATTGGTACTAGCTAAGATTAGTACTCGACATCTAGCTTAGTGTCAGAAAATAACGTAAGCAACGCTGTACGATTTTCTCCGCCTGAAAGGAGTCTTATTGATATAGTGCTATAACTCTCGAGTCGGATACTCGGGGAGTGGAGTAGGGCGAAGAAGAGCTTCATGACTGAACCACTATAGATCTCGTTGATCTTTCCTTCTCTTCTCTTTACTTACTTATTACATATTAGTGTTAGTATTGTGTTGTGTTCATATTGGTGTTGGTTGATTTCACCTACAATTGAATCAAAGTTTTTGAAAGAGAAAGTTTTATAAACTGATTAAAAAGAGTCGGTAAACTATTCAACCCGCTTCTAGTTTCCCACATTGGTATCAGAGCCACGTCAGACAAGATTTTAAAATAAACTGTATTTTAAAACTTGCATCGATCAATGGATTTCGACAAATATCAAGAAGGGCAATCTATGCGAAGACCACCTCTTTTTGAAACCAATTGTTTTATTTATTGGAAAACAAGAATCAAAACGTATGTGAAATCAAAAGACATTGATCTTTGGCATGTTATTACCAATGGTGACTTTAAACCTATGGAAAAAGATCCAATTACCAAAAAGGATCAAATTGTTCCTTATGACAAACAAAGTGATGAACTTAAAAGAAAACTAGCCAAAAGTGATGAGGCTAAAATGGTAATTTATAATGCTTTGGCGAAAAAGGAGTTTGAAAGGATTTTTATGTGTAACACGGCAAAAGAAATTTGGAAAACTTTATTGGTCACCCATCAAGGTAATAATCAAGTCAAAGAGAACAAGATTGATCTTCTTGTTCCACAATATGAACAATTTTTCATTCCGGAAGATGAAACCATAGATAGTACTTTTGCTAGATTTAATACTATTATTACTAGTCTTAAAGCTCTTGATGAAGGTTACTCTAGCAAGAATTATGTTAGGAAGTTTCTTAGGGCTCTACATCCCAAATGGAGAGCAAAGGTCACTGCCATTGAAGAATCAAAGAACTTCTCGACGTTATCACTTGATGAACTTATAGGAAACTTGAAAGTTCATGAACTGATAATCAAGAATGATTCCGATATTGTCAAAGGCAAAAGTGAAAAAGTTAGGTCTCTAGTGTTAAAAGCTAAGAAAGAATCTAGTGATGAGGAAAGCTCGTGTCTCGATAGTGAAGATGAAGAGTATGCATTAGCGGTTAGAAACTTTAAGAAGTTCTTTAGAAGAAGAGGTAGACTTACTAGGCAATCTCGTGACGAAAGGAAGTCATTCTCTAAGAATCAAGATGATAAGAAAGGAAAGAGCGATAGAAAATGTTTTAGATGTGGAGATCCTAATCACCTTATTGGTGAATGTCCTAAACCACCAAGATCAAACAACCAAAGAGCCTTTGTAGGAGGTTCTTGGAGTGATAGTGGTGAAGAAGAAGAGGAGAAGCCTAATGACGAAACATGTCTCATGGCTCAAGCTTCTAACGAGGTGCATTATGACTCTTCTTTTTATAGTGATGATAATTCGTCAATAGATGATAATATGCTATGTGATGAATATAATAAACTATGTGAAGTAAGTACTAAAATCATCACTAGGAACAAAACACTAAAAGCAACATTGCATGAATTAGAATTACATGTCTTAGAATTAATAGACCAACTAAAAAGACTTGAGAAAAACAAGGAAATAGATGTTGGGTGTATGTCTTGTGTAGACCTTAAAATAGAAAATGAAAAACTTAAAGAAAACGCCATCAAAATCGTTAAGTTTGAAAAAGGAACTAAAGTACTTAACAACATACTTGAAAGTATTAAGAATAGTGGAAATTCTGGAGCAGGTTTAGGATTTGACCCAAACAAGGCATCTACTAGTGAAATTAAGCAAGTTAAATTTGTTAAAACTGGTGAATCTGATCTGGCAGATGATGGCACCACTAAAGGTGGTAACGACACCATTAAAGTTAGTGGTACCGTGGATCCGTCACATGTCAAAGTCGGAACAGGGTCAATCTTGAAATATAACCTAAGTCCTAAACTAAGTCACATTGTAGTCAATAATGTTAAAATACCTGTAACTGCTAATAAGAAAATTAAAAGATTTTATAAACCTGTGTCAACCTCCGTGGATGAATCTAGTATACATAATACTAGATCAAAGACTCCTCCACCGAGACATACAAATGCTCCCAAATCTCGGCCTAGAACTCCTCTACCGAGAGGTAACTTTATGAGACAAAGTTATCCAAGTAACTATCCCGTAACTTGGAACAAGCGGCAACAACAAAGTTATCTACCTTGGGAAATTTGTCCTCCATTTCAACATCCAAGCCAAAGGCATGAGATGTTGAACACTAATAACCTTGGACCCATGAGATATTGGGGACCAAATGTTTGAGTCTTTTTTTACTAGATAGTCATGCTTGAGAATCAACTTGTAATCCGACAAAAATCTATCAAATGGAAGCACAAATGGTGACGGATAATTCAAGCTTGATCTCATCTTTCTAAGCATATAAATGAGATTAACATCATAGGCCAAGGTAAGTTTTTCTCAAATCCCCCTCTCTACGTGATTAGTTGTGCATGTAGTTATCTTGAGAACTTTCCTTGCTAGTATTAGTATAAAGGACATGAAAAGTGTTTGTCTAAATGGTTTCAATTAACAAGGAGATATATGTAGTACAATCTCCAAGACTTGTTGATTTCTAAAACCATTTCATGTCTTAGACATGAGAATACCATGAGAATGGTGGATACTACACTTTTCATGAAGAAATAAAATTCATACTCTCTCAATGTTTGAAATATATGTGTGTGTCACTATATTAAACTTATCTTATCCTGAAATGAACAATGATTGATTTAAGATCATGTGTGACAAGATTGAGGAAAACATGAGGAGTGAATTATGATTATTTCTTGAATCCTTTTTTTATAGTAATTGCTAACTGTACTACATTATGTGCTAACATAATATATATATATATATATATATATATATATATATATATATATATATATATATATACACACACACACACACACATACATACATACATACATACATATATAGGAAATTTATATAAATAAAGCCTACCTAAAATTATCCCTACTAACAATTATTATCCGTGGAGTTGAATACTCACTGGAGACGTTGATAGTGAGAATGCAGATAATACTTAGCTGCTAGTACATGATAAGTTACTCTATCACTTGGCAAGTAGGCCCGAATTCATGTTCAATGTCCACCCTTAAGCCCGTTTATAAGAAGATCTTAGAAACTTCTTATATTGAAAACGGTTGAATACATCATCCGATGTATTCAAGGCATTATACATTTGGGAAGTGCGTAATCCCAAGGAGTTTAGTGCAAAGATCATGATCTAGCACTAACTTTGATAGTGTAGGAGATTATGTGGATTGATAATGTACAAGTTTTGTTTGTACCCTCATAGGTTGTTTATAATCTTCTTGGTTCATCAAGAAACAAACAACTTTTACTATCTCCACAACCGAAGCCAATTATGCAAGCGCTGGAAAGGCATGAAATTAAGCACTATAAATGAGACAAGCTCTAATCTCTCGACAATACTCTCATGAAGACATTTCCATGACGCGCCACATCAAGAAGAGATTGACTTGACCATGTACTCCATGATTAGCTCATGCATTAAACACTTCATGATACGTCATCATCTCTGTCACTATGATGTTCAATGGGGAAACATTTCTTTCGAAATGGAATACTCATTGATCAACATCATTGACATTCCGCTCCTAACTCACTCATGACTATTTATATATTCCATTGGAAATATTTAGGTCATCTCACCACAATTCGCTTTCTTCGTTTAATTCCTTCAAACTCATTCACGAAAACCTCCCATGACTATTCAACTATTTCACTAGAAATATTGAAGTCATTCCGCGAGTCTTTCTTACGATCATCTACTCAATTCTTCGTAGTGTATAAGGCATCATTCATAATTGAGTCTAGCTACTCATGTCATAAGAATTTATTAGATATAAATTCTATTGTCGTCTCAAAAAGTCACACTAAATAAGTAAGACATTTTCTTCAAAAACCGAAATTGAACAGAAAACTGAGTTAGCAGTGCACGACACCACTAAAGTGGGCACGACACCACTAATTTTAGTGGTACCATGGTACCGTGCATCTGCTGAAGCTCGTTTTCTATCCTTCTTTCCTTTACTATTCACATTCAAAACACAACCAGAATCCTCCCTTGCTGCCATAACCGAAAACCAAAACCATAACATCATTACACACTTGTTAATCAAGATCGAGGCATTGGAATTAAGGGTAATCATTCACTACATCATACACAGCATTAATGGTAAGTCAATTGAACCTAATTTATTTTATTTTTAATTCTAGGGTTTGTTCATAATCATAAAATTGAATTGGGGCTTTTCAAAATTGATTGAATAATTATGAAATTAGGACTAGGATTAGACAATGTAGAACAAATATGATTCCCTAAACATAGAATTTGCATTAACCCACTTATATTACTTACACTAGGTCCGAACTTTGCTATCAAAATTCAAATTAGATTAAGTGTTTTTAGTGGAATCATATCTAGGATACTTAATAATGGATTAGAAATGATTAGCACTTAAGCTTTTCAATTTTAAAAATATTTTGGCGCCAAGTTGACGAATTTTCCAAACTCCCCAATTCCATTATTTTTCTAAAAAGTTCACACAATTAGGTTCATGAAATAACTTTTCTTGCATTGTTGATACAAGCTAAAAATGTTTTTGTATGCATACATGATCTCACAAATATGAGTCGAAATACATAACCAATATGTCTTATTCGACATTTTTGATTGAGCAAGAGCGAAGTTAGGAGTGTTTGGGTAATTTCATTAGGATTATAGTAGAGTCGAAATTACTACACCTCCACATGGTTTGCATATAGGTACACACTAGAAATGTCATAATTTACAATGCAAATTAGATAAACATATATACTTATTTAATAATATTTTCTTTTATAGGTGACAATGCCTCGTAACGATTATCAAGATACCAAACACTACATTCCCCCACTTCTCGAAAACCCAAACCTTCCCGATGAGCAAAAGGCTCATCTCCGCAAAGTCCAACATCGATACATACATGAAAGACATGTTGCCGATGCCTACTTTGTCCCATTGGATAACATTGATGTATGTTTTCCAACAATCGAATTTGATTGTTTGTATAAAATAAATGATCAAATTTTCCCTCGGTTCATTCTTGAGTTTTATAGTCGTGTTCGTAGCTTTAGTGATAATGAAGGTAATGTTTTTCTTGACTTTTGGATCCAAAATCAAAACATCATGTTGTTCATCACCGAGTTTGGTGATATTCTTGGGGTTCTGTCGGTCAGTGTGCATACACCGAAGACCATTCCTTGGACTCTTTGTTTCATCATCTTGAAAATGAAGGTCTTTATCTCACCGAACTTCCCGATCCCGAAACCATCAAACAACATGTATGCACCCGTCGAGTCGTCCATACGCATCAAAAGCGTGATGGTACAATTGTCCACCTTGACCCAAACCGCATCTACTTCAAAGAAGTTCTTCCCGATCTCAAAAATTGGGAACTTCTCCTTCGAGAAAATGTCCTTTCTCTCAGCGGCAACCGAGATCATGTTCCGACGAGCTTGGCTCATATGCTTTATTGTCTAAGTAACGAGGAACCTTACAACCTCGCTTACGACATGGCTAAGAGGATAGCCAGTGTTCGTGGTCGTTCCGATAAGCTCATGCCCTATGGTATGTTGCTTACTCGTCTTTTTCGTTGGGTCATGACCAACTTTCCTCATCTTCTCAACACCGAATATCCTTTGGTCGAACCCGTCATGAAACCCCTAGGAGGTCCACAACGTCGCACTAAGCAATGTAAGGATAAATGGGTAAAACGGGCTTGTAAATCCACCTCCGATGCTACTTTCTCCTCGTCCTCTATCATCATGGATCATCATCACAACCTTTGAGTGAGGATGATGTTGAAATGAATGAAGAAGGGACATCTCGCGCTCAAGCTCCTTCACCCAAAAAATACTTTCGTGACCTTAATCTATCCACTTTCAAGAAAACAGCCGACCTTGGCTTTAGTGATACTAACTTGACAAGGGTAATGCAAAGACAAATGGTGATGTACAATCGGCAAGTGGAAATGCACGAGCAAGCCGTTGGAGGATTCAAGTCACTTGGAAAAGCAATCAAGTGGATTGGCAAAACGTTGAAGATGTTGGGAAGATCTAGAAAATAAGACAATGTTTAAGTATTTTTATTAGTATTATTAAGCTAACTTTAATTGAATACAATGCTAACTTTGAATGATTTAGAAATTAACACTATTTTGGGTGTGTCTTATTATTTTTACCACTCAAAACCTAATCATCTATCAAGTATCTTTATGTTTACCTAATTATTGTCCACTTCTTGCATGCACCTTTCTAGATGATTTCTTTATGTTATAACTATTATAAGTCACAATTCCTAGATGATTACATGCATGCTTAATAGTGGCCTAAATATAGATTATCACATGTTTGTGTTAGTTGCTAGTTATGTGCATGGTTATGAAAACCATGTGATTATTCTTGAGTGGATTGAGGTAATGGGATTTGCTGCAAATAGTGCCCCTAGAATTACCCATTTAGGCAGCCTAAAACCTGTAGAAATGGAAAAATTGTCACCAGCAGGTCACGGCACCACTAAATAGGGGATGCCACCACTAAATTTAGTGGTACCGTGGGGCATTTAGTGGTACCATACCCTGGGAATACGATTTTCACTATTCTCTTTTGCTTTTTGACTTTGTTTCCCTTAGAATTCTGCAACCTTGAGCTGATTCCTATAATTCCATTCTCCTATACACACAACCCTATCACCAATGCATGCTTGAATGTGGCTATTTAAGCTCTTACCATGCAACTTCCTTGATCACAATCACAAATCAACCAAAAACCTCACAATGTCTTCCACCATAGCCACCACATCCCACCAAGCCAAGAAACCAAGGCTTAACATCAAACCATCTAAAGAGGTACTTCTCATTGATCTCACACTTGATGATGATGAAGACATTAACACACCATTAAACTCCAACTCAACTTCACCCCTCTCAACTCCACTTGCTCCCTCCAAAACCATATCAACTAGGCAAACCTCATCTTCATCATCCACAATTAGGGCAACAACACTCTCTTTAGCACCTAATCCACCTCAACCTTTGGCATTAACACTCAAACTATCACCCACAACTCCTCTTGAACTTGCTCACTCCTCACCATCATCATCCGAATCACCACCAACACAACCACTAATGGGTCATCCTATTCTCTACCCACCAAAACCACATAGCCTTAGTTGTCCTTGTCGTCATCACAACCTAAATCTCTTTGTCCAACTTAGAGAAGAATTGGACTTTAATTTCTCCTACCTTGAGCATCTCTTGACACCACCTCAAGGACCCATTACACCGCCTCCTCCTCCAACCAATAGTCCAAGCAACTAAAATTTTATGTTTAGTTATCAACAATAAAAATCTTAGGAACCATTTTGAGTATCAAGAAGCAAATCTTAGGACCTCAAATTCACTTGAGAATGTCACATTCTTGCAATTGTCTACTAGTCTAGTTATTGTAATCATACTTTATGCATGATGCTTTATTATGAATGAATGCATGGGCTTGTTTTATCTCTTTATTTCCTTTTGGTTGGATTATTTTGGCTACTTAGCCTCTTTGATTATATGGTTAGATATTTGTCTAAATTGCTACTTGTTAGATATTGTATATATGTCATCTAACCTTGTTTTGTAGCAATAACCATTGCTCAATTTCTTGGTATACTCCAAATGAGGGGGAGTATATATCAAGGGGGAGCTTCGCAAGTCTTTTTGCTTCGAAAAAAAGGGGGAGAAGTAAGATATAAACTCATACTAAAAGCTTATCGAAACTAGTTTTTCACATAAAATGAGTTTATGTTTTGTCATCATCAAAAAGGGGGAGATTGTTGATGCAAATAATGTCTAAAAATATTATTCTCATCTTTTGATATTTCTACGTTTTGATGATATCAAAATGTGAAAACATCTTACGTCAAAATTAACGTACACAAGTTTTTATTCGATATATCCGATTTCTACGTTAATCACTCTAGGTATGAACAAACAAATTTAAAACTTGACAAATGATCAAAGAAGTGAATTTGTATTTTGAGCTTCACATTTTTAGCTTGACAAAACTTTCTTTTTAAAAATACATTTTACATATTATTTTTGAATTATTAAGAAATGTTTTATTGGGAAATTCATTTCAAATTAATCCCCAACAGCTAGTTTTTCGCCCAAACCAGCTCCAAACTCCCCCAAATAAAATTTCACCACTAAAGAAAAAAATTGGAGCGACTTTGTCTGGCACGGTACCACGGTACCACTAAATTTAGTGGTACCGTGTGACAATTAGTGGTACCGTCCCTTTATAACGGCCAAATTTTCAGATTCTATAAATACCACTTCATTTCCCAGATTTTGGAAATCCTTTCACACACTTAATTTTCTGTAGTCATATCCTCAATTATCTAAACTCTCCTTTGATCATTAGTTAGGTTTCTTTTGTTTAAAGAGTGATTCTTCCATCCAACCAAGAATCATCTATATACCTCTACTAGTCAAGAGAAGAACACAAAGTATCAAGAAGATACAAGGTGTTGGTGTCATAGAGTAGGGCACTTGAATTACTAGTTGTCTACTTGATTGTATCTTAACATACGTCAAGTGTTTTAGTATTTCTTAGTTATTGTGTTGATCATTGTGATCTTGTTGAGATCTTGAGGATCTCTTGTGTATTGAGTGAATTAGTGTTGATCAAGTGGATCAAGAGTAGATTGTGAGGATTGTGTGGATCTTGTAAAGATCGTGTAGATTGTGTGAGGATCACGTGGATCTAGTGTAAAGTGTGAAGATCGTGTGGATCTAGTATAGAGTGTGAGGATCTTGTAGATCTCAAGTGAAGTAAGGATCAAGTGGATCATGGTAGATTGGTACTAGCTAAAATTAGTACTCGACATCTAGCTTAGTGTCGGAAAATAACGTAAGCAATGTTGTACGGTTTTCTCCGCCTGAAGGGAGTCTTGTTGATATAGTGCTATAACTTTCAAGTCCGATACTCGGGGAGTGGAGTAGGGCGAAGAAGAGCTTCATGACCGAACCACTATAAATCTCGTTGTCTTGGTTTGATCTTTCCATCTCTTCTCTTTACTTAATTACATATTAGTGTTAGTATTGTGTTGTGTTCATATTGGTGTTGGTTGATTTCACCTACAATTGAATCAAAGTTTTTGAAAGAGAAAGTTTTATAAACTGATTAAAAAGAGTTGGTAAACTATTCAACCCCCCTTCTTGTTTCCCACACTCATATCAAATCCCATTTTACCCTCTAACTTTCCACACTTTATTTTCCCTCTAAATAATTTTCAAAAAGTCTCAAACCCTAGTTTTCTAATTAAACCGATTTAGCATAATTAGGACTATTGGATTATAAATTAATTAAGGGGACTTCATCCTAACTGTGTTCTAATCATAACCCCCTGATGATGCTTGAATTATACATATTTTATATAGCGTTATTTGTTAGTTTCTATATGATTTATAAGGACTTTCGATACTTAATTGCATAAAAATACATTTCAGGTCCTCTTGGCAAAGATCTTCAATAAACATGGAAAAATATGCAAATTCAAGCTAATCTTATGATAAAGCCCATTCCAAGTAAAAGAGCGCTGAGTTTATAGTAAAAAAGCACTGGTTACGGGGACGAATATATTCTTACACAATTTAAGTCAAATCAAGTAAAGAGCGGCGATCTTATATCTGAAGGTCGCCGTAGTTTATCATCATGATCGCTGGTATTCTGTGCAAAGCCCGACGAATTTTGCCTAAAGAGCGGCGTATTCCAGTGCCTGGCTAGTGACCTTTCGCCTATAAATAGAGCCTCATTTCGCCTCATTTTCAAAACACCAATACACCAACACTCCTCCCAACAACCAACACAACTTTTATAATAATCCATCCCTCGTTCCAATTATTGGGGTGATAGAAATAAAGTCAAAGTTCTAAAAGCATTGTAATACTCTCTTGATATTAATTGTGGTGATCACAAGTGACTGCAGCTTCTTCATTACATTAATTCAAAAAGTATGTCGATCATTTCATACGATATTACCACTATAAGCATGATTATTAAAGCCATGTTAGGCTAAACTCTTTATGGTTTCTTGGATATGTTAATATAATAAAGTGTTTGGTTATGATTATGATCTCTTGTTGATTTCCTGTTTATGTCACGATCTTGCTGTGTTCTAAACTATTAACCATTGTTTATCTCTTTAATTATAATTACTAATTGAAATAGGTTGAAAGATTCAACTAGTATTTTATGGTTTTTAACATATGTCTATGTATGTTGATCAATTGAAGGAGAGATCGCTTTTGTATTGAAATAAACAATCAAGTTTGAAACATTGCAGCTAGCACTTATACTTGTCAACCACTCGTGTAAGGACTTGTAGGCATAAGTCTTGAATCATTTCCATTAACTAATGAGACGTTATTTTGACGAAAACAACTACTCGTTACTTAAACCCACTGAGATCACTATCATATACCATCACTGAGTTATACGAACTATCCAAGTAATCATATTTGTCCCATATCTGAATTTCGAATCATTTGCATAAGTTTTCTAAATCATCTCGATTAAACTAATTGATATATAAGTGCATACCATAGTCCCTGTGGAACGAACTTGTCTTACCAAAACTCTTTTACTATAAACGAGGGTTATACTTTTTGTTGGATTGATATACTCTGACCAAACTAACTATGTAGCTTGTAAGGGTTTAACAATCTTGAATAACTTCAAAACTATTAATAATGAAATACTGATGTAAACTTGTTAAGTATGCGGAATCTGCTTCAACAAAGCTAAGAAGAATAATAAGAACTTCAACAATTATATTAAAACCAAACTTTGAACCTGCTTTTCTATACAGATTCACTAACAAACTCTAATCACTAAATAACTCTAATATCGTACGTACTTTTTGCTCTAATAAGCATACGTCTAATACCATCCCAAGGATCCTTTTATAGTCATAAGGAAAACTTTAAGTCGGTTTAATACTTGAACGACAAGTAAACTAACTCTAAACTAATTCTAGAATATTCTAATAACTTTGCATTACAATCCTTTCTCGATATGACATAACAGTCCTTTAACATAGAAGTACTTTAACATTCTTCATGCACGAGCAGTACTTTGACTTTTCAACATAAGTAGTACTTTGACACAAGCAGTACTTTGATCTTCAGAAGTACTTTGATATTTACATCCCAACAATCCTCCCCTAACTTGAATTCTACTTGCTTGATTTCAAGTTCCTTTGTGATTCTTTAACTTTAACATCTTTATCTTCAAGGAGAGATTGAGTCTTTATCTTCTTTCTGACTTGTGTTTCAAAGTACTCTTTATCAGCAACAGATGATATCTTCATAGCAACAAATCTTTTCAGCTACTCAGCAACATTTGGCAAATTGTACATCATATCATAGAGTTTCATGCTATTCTCATCACTTCCAGGTCTGTAAACTCCTGTGAGAGGTGAATCATTGAAAATTTTAATGGATTTAGATGTCTCTTTACCAAAGCCATTAACTCTGGAGTAGCCAATGTTTAGGTTTAAACATAAAAACCATGGTACATTAATAACTATATGATTTTTAGCAAATCATCAGCTATCAACGGATTTGTTTAGTCTTTACCAAGAGCCGTTTGCTTTTGGACTAGTTAGTTCTTTTAGTACAAACACCACCATGGTGAAATAATTACCATATGAATGTATTTTCCACAGCCTTTACCACAAGCCATTTTCTTGTGGGCTAGCCAACTCTTCACTATAACAGATATGGTGAGTTGAAAACCATACAATTTTTAGTAAATTGTCAACTAAAAACGGATTTGATAATCACATCAGATCCGTACCCTCATGATGAGTCAAACTCTTTCTTGTCTGTTAAACATGGTGAGTTGATTACTATTTGCTGTGTAGTATAAGTACTAACACCATGTGTTACTCTCAAAATTTTTTATTGATATCATCTTATGCTTCAAAAGGTTTTTCCTTTTTATTTTAATCAAAATCAAAAGACTTTACTGGTTTTATGCAGCAAGCAGTACTTTAAGAAAGTACTGTTTGTCTAGCAGTACTTTGAATAAAGTACTTATTATTCAAAAAGATTTATATAATATAAACCATACTAGTAATTATGCATCATCTTCGGAAGTAGTCCACTTGATAAATAGCTCAATCACCATCAGTGCTACTTCATTCTCTTGTTCATCCTCCATACCATGATCTAGCATCCTTATCATAAGATCTCTTGTAAGAGGATATCTCCTTTCTGCTAGCATGTGAATCATGGCACCATCTTCTAATTCAAGCTCTCTTTTAATGGACTCTTGAACAACATCATATAGTTCTTTCACTTGTGGATATCTCAACCTTTGTAAACCTTTATATCCTCTGCCTTTCAGAAAACTTATCATAGAATTTCTTTCTTGAGCAATAGATGATGGTCTTCTTGTTTGAACAACTGGCTTCCTTGATTCTCTTTCATATTATGCATCCAAATCAGCTTGATACTTTCTAGCAGCTTCTTCATTTTTAGCTTCTTCTATAGCTCTTAACTGTGCTAAAGTGAATTTGTTCTTCTTCTTCTTGGATACTTTCATGATCCCTTTTCCTTTATCCATAGGATCCAATTCTTCAGTAGATTCAGAAGAAGATTGTGAGACTTAAGTCTGTTCAACACCAGGAATACTAATACCACTTTATCTTGCAATATTGAGCATAATCTGAGCAATAGTCTCATCATCACTAGTAGTATGTTCCTTAATTTCTTTTTGCTGAATTGGATTGGAAGGACCAGCTTCTTAATCCAAAATTCTTGCTGAAGGACCAACTTGTTCATCAAAATTCAAAGTAACATTACATTGATCCAAAGTACTTTGAACAGCAGTACTTTGAGCACCAATATTTTTATCACCAGTACTGTGAATATCTCCACTCTTAACTTTCTTAACAACAATCTCTTCTTCAAAAACTTGCTCAGCTTCATCAAATTTTCTTTCAGCAATATCATGATGAGCTTCTTCATATTCCATAGTATGATCCTCTTCATTTGGATCTTGAGGGACAACATCATCTTCATTCAGATTATCATTCAGATTCCTCCCCAATGTAAATGAAGATTGCTATCTAATCTTCTTTTTCTTTGACTTAGAGACCTTCTTTTTCTGACCACTCCTCCTTTGTTGCTTCACCCATAACCTGTGATGCTTAACAAGTGGCCAAACAGAATTTCTCAACTTTTTCAACTTAGTCTTTAGCTTCAAAATCTGATCAGCTTGAGCATTAACCACCTTCTTCAGCCTTCTGAATTCTCTTGTCAAAGCATACGTATCCAATTCTCCCTCATCTCCTCCAGATGTTTGAGACCCATCTGTTGAAGTATAATTATTGGGAGTAGGTGGTAGATTGATATCTTGCTCTGAGTCAGAATGAGCTGTACCTTGCAGAGAAGCAATACTTTCTTTTGAAGCAGCATGTTGAGAAGTACTTTCTCTTGAAACAGATCTTTCCCTTGAAACATGAAATGACATTAGAGTAGTTCTTTCACTTGAAGCAATTTGTTGAGGTGATGCAAGAGGTGGTGTTGGAGTATGTGCTGAATCAGAATGCTCATGATGACTAGCTGCATCATCTTCATCCCTAACAGCTTGTGCTACTTCCAATATATGGGCAGTCAAAGGTGTGTTGTGGCCAGAAAACTTAGCACTCTTGTTAGCCATGAAAGTAAACAACTTTACAGGAAGTACAACAACAGGTAAAAAATGTTGAGGTTTAGGAACATCTTCAAGCTGTTTGTTCAAGAACAATTGAACAAATCTAGGGTACATCAAGAATGGTGAACCGTTATTGATGTGAGTAAGCAAACCATCAAGTATCATGTTTGAAAAATTAAAAGGTCTATTGGTAGCTAACCCAACTAAGGCAGAAGCGATGTATTGACCAAATTGATCCCAAGCAGTACTTTTAGGACTCAAGCAGTGAAGTAAAACATGAATTAGGTACTTCCAATGAGGACTAAACATTGCCTTCTTAAAAGTAAGATTAGTAAGAGCACCTTCATACCCTATATCCCTGAGTGTATCCCAAAGTACTTGCCTATCAAAGAGAACAGTACCTTCTTCATCATTAAACAATAAGTCCTCTCTGATGGTAGCCTCAGTGATGCAAATGGGTCTTCCAGTCACCGTAGCTTGAATAAAAGATTCTTCTTCTTCCAAACCAAATGTTGCAGTAGCCCAAAATTCTTGAATCCGTGGTCCAATTATATCAGGATTGACCAACAGAGCATAGTTAATCGAAGACCCATTGAGGAAATCAATGATACCATGAAAATCAACATTCAATTGTGTCTTGTCTAAGTTAGCGATCATGTTGTGCTTGTTAACGGTTGGACAATTAGCCATTGATTGATTTTGTGGAAGAAATATGTGCGACCATGGTTGATTTGAGGAAGATTTGAATGGATGGAATGGAATAATGATAAGAGTAATTTTGAATGGAAAGGATATGGGTAATTTTCAAAAATCACAGCCCAATAAATGAATTTATTTTTGGCATTTATCTCCTCCATATCTTTTGCAAATTAGCTATCCCTTCTTTTTGACCGTTGGAACAGTACCCTGACAAAACAGTACTTTCCACTAAGCGCCAAACAGTACTTTCCAAGCAGTACTTTCAAACTAATGTTAAGCAGTACTTTGCTCAAAAGTACTTTCCATCCACTTTGCATCAAAGAAAATCATCTTCAAAAATACAATTGTGTTGCCTCCCCTCAAACACAGAATAGGTACTAATGCCTCCCTTAAAATGTAGATTAATATTTAATCATACCTATACTCACCACTAAATGGTTGAATCTTGAAGCATCAAATCCCTTTGTGATTAAGTTAGCTACATTATCATCTGTGTGGACTTTAACCACATTAATAAGCCTGTGCTCATAACAATCTCGAATAAAATGATGCCTAATCTGAATGTGCTTGGTCTTGGATTGATAAACAGGATTCTTCACAATACAAATTGTACTCTCATTTTCAATATTGATAGGAGTATTCTTGAAATTGAATCCATAATCCAAGAGTTGATTTTGCAACCAAAGTACTTGGCCACAACAACTTGCAGTAGCCACATATTTTGCTTCCGTGGATGATGTTGCTGCAATTGTTTGCTTTTTGCATTGCCATGAGACTAATCTTCTTCCAAGATATTGACATCCTCCAGTGGTTGATCTTCTATCATAATTTTCTCCTGCATAATCACTGTCTGAAAAAGCTTCCAAGTGAAAAGGTGAATCCCTAGGATACCACAACCCTAACTTAGGTTGTTGCCTGAGATACCTAAAAATCCTCTTGACTGCATTCATATGTGAAACTTTGGGTTTGACCTGATATCTTGCACATGAACATACAACAAAAGTGATGTCAGGTCTAGATGCAGTTAAGTACATGAGACAGCCAATCATTTATCTATACAATTTAACATCTACATCTTCACCATCTTCATCTTTTCCTAATGGCTTATTAGCATCAATGGGTGTGGAGGCTGGCTTGATAGTGGTGAAGTTAAACCTCTTAAGAATGTCAGTAACATACTTATCTTGACTAATAAAGATTCCACTGCTTGATTGTTTAACTTGAAGCCCCAAAAAGAAATTTAATTCACCCATGGAACTCATTTGAAACTCTTGTTGCATGAGCTGCTCAAAGTCTTTCACCATTGACTGTTTTGTAGCTCCAAATATGATGTCATCCACATACACTTGAACAAGCATAATATCCTTTTTTTCTCTTTTGATAAATAAAGTCTTATCTATTACACCTCTCCTGTAACCATGTTGCAATAGAAAAGTGGAGAGTCTTTCATACCAAGCTCTAGGAGCTTTATGTAGGCCATACAAAGCCTTAATAACCTTATAGACTTTGTTTGGATGAGCAGGATCTTTAAAACCAGGAGATTGTTTAACATAGACTTCCTCTGTAATGGTGCCATAAAGAAAAGCACTTTTGACATCCATTTGATATACAGGAAAGCCCATATATGATGCAAAAGCCAGAAACAACCTTATAGCTTCAATTCTTGCCACAGGAGCAAACACTTCATCATAGTACACTCCTTCTTCTTGTCTATATCCTTGTGTAACCAATCTTGCTTTGTTCTTGATGACATTCCCTCTTTCATCTCTCTTAATCCTGAAGACCCATTTTGTTCCAATTAATCTCTTTCCATCTGGAAAATCACATAATACCCAAACTTCTTGAAGGTTGAATTGTAAAAGTTCTTCTTGCATGCCTTCAACCCAACTCTCTTCAGCTAATGCTTGAGATAACTTCTTAGTTTCTACTTGAGATAGAAAGCAAGCAAATAGGCACAGTTGTTGATCCTTGTGATTCACCCTATTTTGCTTATAAACAAAGCTAAGTAAAGCATTATGTTGCTTAGAGAGGCCTTTAGATTTCGTTCTTGTGAGCACTCCTGAAGTGGAAGGTCCAATAATCTTACTAGCAGGATGATCTTTATGAACTCTTAATGTAGGAGTTGGTGGAACTTTAAGATTATCTTCCAAATTTGTAAAATCAGGATTTTCATTGGAATCTGAGAACATACCTTCATTATTCAACTCATCATCAGTATCTTCTAAGGGAGGCATGTTTAAATCATCAGTATTGATCCAATTTGATGTATCTAAGACATTTGAAGTACTGTCAACAGGTTCACCAGCACTTTGATGCAAAGTACTGTCAAGGTTATTTGTAACTTTAGCCTTCTTCTTTTCTGCTTCATAAGCTCTCCTTTGATCATCGTCACAGGATTTTGCAATGGTTTCTTGAAAAGGCATCCTATCAAGTTCATCTTGGATAACTTGGTCTTTATCAGATACTGTGGAGTTTGGTTGAACAGTACTTTGTGGTTCAATAGTACTTTGAGGTTCAATAGTACTTTGAGGTTCAAAAGTACTCTTCTTCTTCTCAATGGTTTCTTCATCAGGAACATCTTCAGATCTAACATTGACTCCACGAACAATGTACTGTAATTCTTCTTCATTGTGGACAACTTGATTCTCTTCTCTGACAGGCACATAGTTCATAGAAGAAGTCAAAACATAAGATCAAACATCCAATCAGGACCTTTACCTTTTTGATTTTCTTGATCTTCAAGAAACTCAACATAAAGACATTCTTGAACCTTCTTGGTAGGCCTACTGTACACTCTAAATCCTTTGCTATTGGTACAGTAACCCAATAAATATCCTTCATCTGACTTGCTATCAAATTTTCCCAGAGAATCAATGGTATTAAGAATAGTCAAAGGACAGCCAAAAGGTTACATAAAACTAAAGTTTGGTTTCTTTCCCATAAGTAACTCATAAGGTGTCTTCATCTGAGGTTTTGTCACTGATACTCTATTTAACACATAACAAGCAGCACTTACAGCTTCAGCCTAAAATGGAATAGGTAATAAAGAATATGCAAGCATTGTTCTTGCTACTTCTATCAATGTTCTATTCTTCCTTTCTGCAACTCCATTCTGCTGTGGAGTTCTGGCAATACTAAACTCCCTCTTAATTCATTTCTTGGCACAAAAATCATCCATAAGCTTATTCTTGAATTCAGTCCCATTATCACATCTAATGGATCTTACTTTGAGTCTCAATTGATTCTCAAGAGTTATTATAAGATCATGAATAGCATCAAGGGTTTCATCTTTAAATCCCTAGAAAAAGACCCAACTAAATCTGCTACAATCATCTGTTATAACTAAGCACTATTTCTTTTTGTTTAGACTTGCACAAAAACAGGTCCAAACAGATCCATATGCAACAATTCCAAAGGCTCTCTGATAGTTCTCTCTTCAATCTTTTTGCATGAAGCCTTGTGTTGTTTACCCTTCTTGCAAGCCAAACATGAATGATCATTCTTGTATGTTTTTGAAGGTAAACCTCTAACTAAATTGCCTTTGACCAACTTGTTGATGTTCTTGAAATTCACATGTCCTAATCTTCTGTGCCATAGATGTGCTTCTTCCATTGTTGCCCTTGCTACTAAACATGTTGCTCTTTTAGTGGAATTGATATTCTTCAAATCTAAGCTGTACACATCATTGGTTCTTGGTACTCTCAGTATTACCAAGTTATCATCAACTAACTTGAACTCATGGGAGAGAATAAGACATTATGTGTCAGTGAATAAAACAGGATGTTTCTTGTCACAGATCTAAGAGACTGACAAAAGATTGAATTTAAGCTCCTTTACATATCTAACATTCTAAAAATCAATACATCCAGTCTTGATGGTTCCTTTGCCAGTGATTCTCCCTCCATTAGGATCATTCCCAAAAGCAACTCTTCCTCCAAAATATGCCTTAAAATCTGACAAAAGCTCCTTGTCTCCTGTCATGCTTCTAGAGCAACCACTATCAATGATAATATGATCCTTAAGCTCATCTTCTGGGTTTCCCTGCATAAAAATGAAAAAGGTTAGTTTCTTTTAGGAACTCAAGCCATTACTGACTTGTGTTCCCCTTGTGGAGTGACAAACTTAAATTCCTTGAGTATGTAATCTCCACTGTTTTTGAAAACATTATCAAAATTTTTTGTCTTTGATTCCAAAACCTGTGTTGAATTCTCATCAACACTCCCTTTTTCACCCTGACTTGCTGAAAGTACTGTTTCTTCCCCAGCAGTATTTTCTTTCTTAACCCATTTAGTTTTCACAGTAGGTGTTTGTTTCTTTGATCTAGGTACTCTTCTTGAGGTGTAAGGCCTTCTAGGTTTATAGTAATTGAACCTCCTTGGTCTTACTTTTGAAAAAGTGCTAGTAGTAACTTGATTGGGTGAAAACCTAGAAATACTTTGAGAAGGTACTGATGGTTTGGAAAAAGGTCTTTTCTGGTGAGGGTGCCTGTAGTCTTTTGAGAAATTACTATGGTTAACCCTATCTGAATGATTCCAAACTGTTTTAATCTCCCTTGGTTTATGGTTGGCAGTTGTGGTCTTTGGGATTTTGCTTAAGTATTCTGAGTGAAAGTCACAGTCCTTAATCAAATGATTAGGACTATAGCATACATAACATAACTTTTGATCCATATTCCCAAATCCTCTTCCTTTATGTTTAAAAGGTTTTCTAAAATTAGCAGTATTTTGAAAAGTTTTTCTTGAAGGTACTGCTGAATGACCAACTGTACTTTGAGAAATTTTTGGAAGTACTGCTTGTTTTGAAAGACCTTTAAAAAACTTTTTATCACAATTAACACACCCTGAACCTTGGTTATCATCCATAATTTTCTTAACAGTTTCTCTTAAGGACTCAGAACTAGATGGACTTGAATTAGATTGACCAGTAAGCTTCTTCCTAAACTCCAAATTGTCTACTCCAAAACAAGAAACATCTGTCCTAGGTGGTTGAAAACTACCAGTAGGTGGAGGAACTTCATTGTATCCCTTGTCTTTCTTAAATTCAGGAGGTGTTGGACTAATGAATTCTTCATCACTAGATGTGTTCTCTTCTAAGCTAATGAATTCTTCATCACTAGTTGAGGTCTCCACTGAAATAATTAGTTCCTTATTCCTAGTTGGGATCTCTTCTAAACTGCTTTCATTATAACCTAGGCCAGTTTTAATGTTTGCTGTTCTTTGTTTTTCAACAAAACTAACATGTGACAGACCTGATTCTTTCCAACTAGCAAGTTTTGCTAACAAATTATCCCTTTCTTTAGTGATCTTTTCAAGGTCAGAGACCTTACATCCTAACTTCCATTCACTCAGTTTTAATTGATAATCTTGTTGCTCATAATTTTCTGCCCAAGCTATTTTATTATTTTCATGAGTGATTATTTTGGCTTCCATTGCCTCTAGAGTCAATTGATAACCAGCTACCTGAGACCTAACCCTTCTACAATTATCTCTTTTAGTCTCGTATTCTTTAAGCAACTTTTGATAAAAACCATTACATCTAGAGCATACCTCAGAGATAGTGGATGGACTTGGTGAAGTAGCTACCATGGCAAGTAGAACAGGTTCTTCTTCATTTTCCATGCTCCAATCAAAGCTTCCAAGACCATCTCTTAATTCCAAAGCAGCAAATCCTGGTTCCTCATCAAAAGCTGTGCTCCAATCAAACTCTTCCAAAGCAACCATAGAGTAGGTTACTAGTTCATCATCAAACTCATTACTCCAGTCAACCTATGATAGATTCTCTTGAGCCACCAAAGCTTTTGGTTTTGGTTCAGTAATAGGAACCTCATTTCTTTCAACCTTGGATTTTTCAATCATTCTCTTTGCCTGATACTTTGCAAACTTACATTCCCTTGCAAAGTGTCCAGTCTTTTGACAGTTAAAGCATTCAATCTTGGATTTGTCAAATGCTATACCCTGTTTGGCCTTGAAGTCAATACCTCTTCCTGTTTTGTTCATGAACTTCTTGATCCTTGCAATGATCATGGCAACTTGCCATCTTATGTCAATTTCTTCTAGAGCATCCTCACCAATTTGCAACACATCTTCTTGATAAGCAACAGGTAAAGTGGCTTGTTGAGCAAAGAAGGAACATATTACATCATCTGAGTTGGTGTTGTTTGATGGTGATGAAGTGGTAGTAGTCATGATTGTGCAAGGGTGCTGTTTCTCACCAACAGTACTTTGAACAGGGTAAGCAGTACTTTTAGTGGAAGTACTGCTCCTGTTTTCAGAAGACATAAAAGCAATGTTTTGAGATTTCTGATGAGAACTTGAACCTATGTTACCATTCATCTCATGCTCATACACCTTTAAATTGTTGTAAAGATCATCAAAGTCCATAGAATCCAATCCAGGTTGTCCTCTGATCATAGTAGCAACAACATGCCATGCAGATGGCAAACTCCTCAAGAACTTCAAGTTTGCATCTTCAACAGATACCTCTGCCCCATATAATTCTAGCATACTAAAAAGAATTTGGAATCTATCATAGGCAGCATCAGGATCTTCTCTTTCACCAACAGTGAATGTTTCAAACTGTTGCTTCAATAATTTTCTATGCATCTTCTTGGAAGCAGCATTACCTCCAAATCTTGTCTTAATTGCAGCCCATAGTTGTTTTGCATCCTTAGCATCCTGAAACTTTAGTAGGTGATCATCAAGAATAGTAGACAGCAGTATGTTGAGAGCCTTGCCTTGATTTCTTTTTGTAGCTGCTAGTAGGGATGGCTAAGGTGGTTTGGTTGTCATGGGATTTTGTCTGGTTCTTCAATAACAACATTACCATTGATAATTACATCCCATAGAGCATGGTCAGTGATGGCAATGTACTTTCTCATCTTCATGCTCCATAGATCATATTCTCCCTTCTTGACAATAGGAATTCTGATTGAGGTGATGGAAGGAACTGGTGCAACTTCAGTCGACATCTTCTAGGGTTTGTAGTAAAATCGGTTTTAAGGGTTTCTTCTTAATCAGAGTTTCCACATAAGCTCTGATACCACTTGTTGGATCGATATACTCTGACCAAACTAACTATGTAGCTTGTAAGGGTTTAACAATCTTAAATAACTTCAAAACTATTAATAATGAAACACTGATGTAACCTTGTTAAGTATGCGGAATCTACTTCAACAAAGCTAAGAAGAATAATAAGAACTTCAACAATTATATTAAAACCAAACTTTGAACCTGCTTTTCTATACAGATTCACTAACAAACTCTAATCACTAAATAACTCTAATATCGTACGTACTTTTTGTTCTAATAACCATACGTCTAATACCATCCTAAGGATCCTTTTATAGTCATAAGGAAAACCTTAAGTCGGTTTATAATACTTGAACGACAAGTAAACTAACTCTAAACTAATTCTAGAATATTCTAATAACTTTGCATTACAATCCTTTCACGATATTACATAACAGTCCTTTAACATAGAAATACTTTAACATTCTTCATGCACGAGCAGTACTTTGACCTTTCAACATAAGCAGTACTTTGACACAAGCAGTACTTTGATCTTTATATCCCAACACTTTTACCCGTGTGTTTTGAGTAATAAGGAATCGGTAAAATTAGTCTTATAAATTTAAAGCTTTTCGAAACACATCAAAGTGTTTGGCACTGCAGCCGGGGACTATTAGTTGCTCTTTTTAATTGTTTGATCATTTCAGTTTCATTTAGATTATATTTCTGTGTTACATTGCGAATATTATCTACTCTATTCCAAATAACCGCCGGTTTTCAACTGAAACCGCCGCACTTGCACCACGCTCACGGCATTTTTTTTTTCAAAAAACACCGCTTTTCTGGGTAATGAAATATTTTCCCAGAAAATTCAAAAATTCACCAGAAAACCACCGTGCTTTTTCTTAAGTACGCCGATTAAAATCTCTCAGAAGCCTAACTCATCCAAATTAACTTCTCTATTTTTGCAACTTTGCCTTGGATGGTCACACGATCTTCCAATGAAGAACTTGCAAGTCCTTTACCAGAACCTGAAAGAATAATAAATCAAAGACGTAGACGAAACAAACGAGTTCCAATATCACAAAAAGATTTAAGACCCGAAACTCCCAAAGAGATAGTTCCATCAGTTGACAATCTTTCTCTTTATTGATTCTTTATCAATTTCATCCATCTAAACGATCCAATGGACGAAACAGACAATGAACCTATGTGGGCCAATGAGCGAACCGTTGCTCCTACTCTTGGTCCCACAATAACTTTACCCGAAACTACTAATGAGTTTGCCATCAAAGGAAACCATCTTACCCTTGTCAAAGGAAATCAATTTGATGGAAGAAACAAAACTGATCCACACAAACACATCCACGAATTCCTTGGAATTTGTGAAATGTTCAGATATGGAGAAACCAAAAATGAAGCCGTCCGTCTCATGATGTTTCCATTATCCCTAACTGGAGAAGCAAAAACCTGGTTAGATGAACTTGACTAAGGAACCATAACAACATGGGATGAACTTCGCACCGCCTTTATAAGTCGATTATTTCCCCCAGCTTTATTCGACCAACTTCTCGATGAAATCCATGCTTTTTCCCAACAAGATCAAGAAACTTTAACTGAAGCATGGCTACGAATGAAAGAAATGCTTAGAAATTGTCATGGACATGGTTTAAGTAAAGGAAATATAATCAAAATCTTTACCATGGACTTGACGAGAGTACTCAAGAAGTTTTAAATGCTGCTACAGGAGGATTTTTCTTGTACAAAACTCCAAATCAAGCTTACCAATTACTTGAAGACAAAGTCTTACTCAAACACGATTGGACCAAAAACCAAATACTAAAAACCTCTCTCTTCAAAACCGTTGCTTTCGTCGATGAAGGCAGTAGTAGTTTCGATACTGACAAAATTATGGCACGAATGGATGCCATGGCCATCAAAATGGATGCTTAGTATAAAGAAATGAAAGAGAGACGTGAATCTTGAAACAACTGTGGTGGAAATCATTCAACCGCAAATTGCAATGATGATGACACACCTATGTCTCGAGAAGAAGAAGCCAAATTCATGCAAACATTTAGACAAAGTCACAACAATCCACGAACACGTTCGTTAGAAATACTTTTAATGATCTCAAAGATAAACTTGAAACCACAACAAGGAACCACCAAGCCTCTATCCAAAATCTGTAAGAAAAATTCGATAGACTTGCTAAGAAACAAGCTAACAGACCACTTGGATCCTTTCCCAGCAACACTACACCCAATCCAAGAGGTAGTATTTCTAAACCTTATCAACCACCGCAAGCTCGTAACGAACATGTAAATGCAACAATAACTAGACACGGTACTTCATATGAACCACCACCTAATCCTTGTCAAACACAACCTGTTGATGAACTTGACAGTGAGGAAGAAGATGAACCATTAGCTCAGAAAAAATCCAAAGAAATTCCTGAAACACATGTTTTAAGACCATACAAACCAAAAACTCCATACCCTCAACGTCTTAGGAAAGAAAAATGGAAGCGTAATATGGGAAATTCCTAGACATGATTCGTGCTGTTCGAATCAATGTTCCATTAATTGATGTCATTGCAGGAATGCCGAATTATGGAAAATTTCTAAAAGAACTTGTAAGTAACAAAAACAAACTAGAACAAATATCCGCGACCTATCTAAGCGATGAATCTGATGAGACGAAAAGTGTACCGCTTTTAGGAGGTTATTTAAGCCCAAAGTCGAGATTATTTGATCAAATATTGCCCTAAATCATTCCTTTAGTCATTTTAGGTACTTTTGAGAAGAAATCTGGAAAAGGAAGCATTTTGGACTTTTTGGAGCGCAAAAGTGAAGAAAACGACAAAGTCTCCAAATCATGCTGTAAACAGTACCTGACGGCGTCAGGATTTGCATGTGACACCGTCATTCGTTGACCAAGAGGTGGATATGTAAAATACACATGACACGCTAGAATGTTTTTGGAGGATTTACATGTGACGGCGTCACCAAGGCCGTCACATACAAAACACAAGAGACGGCCAAGAGATAGTTTACACATGACGTCGTCAGAATTGGATCTAGGCAATACGAGTATTCTTATGGCGGCGAGTTGACGGCGTCAGAATTTACTCTTGACGCCGTCAGCCTCAAAATTCTATATATAGTTTTTGATTTTTCATTCATTGTGTGCAACTTTGAGAGGAGAATTTTGGAGAAACCCTAGACGAATTTCACCTTATTTTTAAGGGTTCCAAATCCTTGTTTCATCCATGTTTAATTGAAGATAAGTTTTCCAATAATCATTCAATATATCTATGTGTTGTTTGATTCTATCTTATGCTTGTCTTCACTTTAACATGCTAGGCTGGGCTTTCTTTGTGTTTGCTTAGATGTAATGAAACTTAGTTATTGATTATTGGTTGGTGGTTTGTTTATAATCATTGTGGATGAATGATTTCGATGTTAGGCTTAAGAAAACTGGAAGACTTCCAATTGGTAACTTGCTTGAACGTCTTAAGAAACATGATCGGATATGTACTACGATAAATTGGTTATATTTAATGCATAAGTAACTGCTAAGGAGGCCATGTTAGGAGCTAGTAGTCGGCTCGACATAGGAAGAGGTAGAAGCTTATAGAGTTAGGGAAGATCGTACACGGCCCTACGAATGGTATTAAGAAATATAACCCGTCATCCATGCAATTGTAACAAACTAATCAACCAGTAAAACATAGCTAGGGAGTAGTGAAATCTAAGTAAACACATTTTCTCTTATTATTATTTTTCTCCACATTTACTTTAGTGTCATTTTATTTTATTTGCATTTGTAGTTATTTGGGTTAGTTGACTAGCAACTAATTCCGCCCACTCTTCCAAAACCCGAGATTTTTACTTGCTTTCCTTAAAATATAAAAATACAAAAAGAATCACACCTAACCTCTAGACCTAGTTTAATTGAGTTTTAACCCTAGCGAACACTATTCATTGAGTTGAACGATCAATCCCCCGGTACTTGTCACTATACTATACTAAAACGGTCAGGTACACTGCCTGGTGGGGACTGCAAGCTTCTCAAGATCCCTTGAATGGTAAAAACTTTTGCAAGGTTGTAAAACCACGCATCAAGTTTTTGGCGCCGCAGCACGGGGAATAATTATTGTCTAGGTTGAAATTTCTTTTTATTAGGTCTACTTGTAACCTCTCGTAAAATTCCCTTACGATTAGTAAATGCATACGAATAAATAAAACGATGTTGCGATAAATTAACACCATTTTACGGGTAACAAATTTTTTTTTATTATGATATGGCTTGATATTGAACCACTACGATAACTGTGATTGAGCATTTAACCAGGAACGATGCTTACACACGACCTAGATAACTTACGATTATTGCGAATGATAAATATATATAACACGTTTATATTTATAACAATACGTTTCGTCTAAATACCGTATACTATTTTTATATTCCCCGAACCTACGAAACTTCCCGAGAACGCTCACTAATATTTTTGAACATCGACACGATACTCGATACATGATGTGTGGGCCCCCAACACTCATTGGGCCACGGATAGACAATACAAACCAAACGGACTCCTTTTTCATTCTTTTCTTTCTTTGGGCCGAAGCAAACCACAAGGCCACCAAGCCTTGTGCCCAAACGCACCCTTATTTTTTTTGTTTTCTTTTCTTCCTTACTGCCGCGACACACACCCAAAACACCCCTATGTTTTGACGATTTCTACACATAACCTAACAATATTTTTACTTGTTTCGTATCACCTAATGCCAAGGAAACAGAGATGATAGTTGTTACACATTTTATCGCTCGTTTACTACCCTAGAAAACACCCAAGCAAAGCACAAAACAAACCATTTGAAAGATATGCACCAACGTGTCCCAACATTCCTTTCTTGCCACCCTTGCTCCCCAATGACATGTAGTCAATTACTATACACTTGTGATTGTCAGGAATGTACATGGAACAATCTCACAAAATCTAAGCTTTGTTTACATGCGATTGGTTTATATTTTTGGTGCTACTATTCGCCTAACATGCAAACACCATTCTTGTGAGCCTATCTTGTTTCTACCCTTCAAAATACTGCCTATATAAGCCTTACATGCAAACCTAAATCACTACATGCACTATATACGTATCACTCCACATAAATATTAACGAGAGAAGAGTTGTGAAGGACGAACGGATTCTCAAGTGTACCACGCCTCAAAGTAAACCTAGGAAGCCAACATTGGAGCCTCTTGAACCTTGGTGGAACGTGAAGTGAACCACGAAGCATTTGTACCATTACACGAACCCTACGATTATTTTACGCCACCTTTTATAGGTGAGGTGAGGACTTAAACCTCTCTTTCTATATATATACATACGTATGTTCATGTTTATGCACAATCACTTGAGGTCTATAATTCGAAAAACATAAAAGCAACGTATATATTTTATGTATCATACTATTTCTTGGATAAGTCATAAACGAAAACCTATAAAAGGTTCGAACATATATTAACGTATACACTCTAAAAATCACACGTTTCTAAGTTAAGTGGACCTATACGATTTTCACTAAAAGACTTAGAATATTTTTCAACTTTTACAAATTATACGCTTGAGTTTGTGGCTACACTTTGACCTCGCCATTTCAATATTCGACACATGACCAATTACTATTTTTGTACGATCTAATTACCCACCTAGTATACAAACGAGAATGATAAATAAATTGACCTAACGACTTGATTTGATCACTTGAACGAGGCTAAAGCTAAACGAGTTTTCCCAAGAATTTTCAGAAAATAAAAACTATATTTGGGCCGAAAAGCCCAATAAGCTAGTTTTAGCTTATTCTAATAAGCTGGGTGAAAAAGCTATTTTGAAATATAATTAGGACTTAAAAAGATGGATTTTGATAAACTCAAAGTTCCCCCAAACCCCTTGGATTAAAATTTGTTAACGGGCCTTAATATTGGATCGTGAAGCCCATTTAGTGATAAATAGTGAAAATAAGCAAATAAGCTGTTGAAATAAGCTATCCTACATATTCTGAGCTTATTGAAATAATAAAAATGTTAAGTTTTGAATTTGGTAATTTTTGGACTAAAATTGCAAATTTTCGAGGACTAGGGACTAAAAGTGTCAAACTTATAAACTTTGGGTAAAAAGTGTTAAAACAGTTTTCTAAAGGTATAAACTGTTAATATTAAAACTTAGGATTGAAAAATGTAAATATTGATATACTTGGAGTTAAAACGTAAATATATATAATTTTGGACTAACGACGTAAATGTTTTCTGTTAAGGGTAAAATGAGTAAATTGGAGAAAAATAAAGGATTAAATAGAATATTGATTTTTAAATAATAAATTTAATATATAATTATATATATATATATATATATATATATATATATATATATATATATATATATATATATATAAATTGAAATAATAGAAATAATAAGCGTAACTTTATATATATATATATATATATATATATATATATATATATATATATATATATATATATATATATATACGTATAAAATTTATATAACAATAATTAAATTTAGATGAATAAAACAATACGTAACCATTATCTATTTTATATACAACGTAACACATCGCCTATGCACTTTATGGATTATTCGTAATTAATAATAAACGTTCGCAATAAAACGAGACTTAAAAAACAGAAACGTGCCATATCTTATAGGTTGTGTGTGAAGCCGTTGCCTTGCATCGTTGAGATTACGTTTGTTCTACTGTACTACTAAGGTAAGTTCATAGCCCACATTTAACTTGTTTTTGTGGGGGGGTGGGGGGGGGGTGTTAGGAATACAAATATTCCTGTAAAAGTCTCGGTCACCTGATTATTGTAATAGCATTAAGATAGCTCATAGTTTGTTTATTAGTTAGTTAGATATTAGTTTAGTTTAAGTAACACCGTGGAAGAAGGACGAGTCTTTACCCACTGTATGCCTGATCCACAGCCCGGGTGTGGGCGTTTTGTAGAAAACTATAAATACCCCTCTCCACATGTGGAGAGGGTTGGAATTTCTAATCATTCAATTTCTTTTTCTTTCACTTTCTCTCTCTAGAGTTTCCAACTCTCTACCTCTCTCTCTCTCTCTCTAAACTCTTACCATGGCTAATCTAATCTTCCATAACCCAAGACCACCCGAACCACATGAATCAACATATTTTATCGATCCTACAATTGGTATCAAGAGCCATGGTTCTATCTTAGGGCCTTGGAGAGTTGGTGTGGTTTTGTGGTTCTATTTCTCGGATTTGTGTTAAAAACTCTTGTTTTTCTTTGTTTCGTATACTTTGTTAAAACGTGTACGATGGATATTGGAAAATCATGTGGGTGTCCTAGCTATTGGTTACTTTGTTTCATCTAATCTATTGGTCACTACCTCTTCGCTGCGGTTACATTTTTTTGTTCTTTCTTGGCTGCGTTTACTTTTCACGGAAATATGACAAAAGCATGAAAGATACTTATGAATCATTTTTGAGCTGGTCCAAAAATAAACAAAGATACAAATTATCTTTTAACTGTGTGTTTTTCGAGAGAGTCAATTTGTGTGTTTGCAATTTCGGGTAAAAGACAAACACAAAGATAGTGACTGCTTTGTCCCTTGTACTTGCGATTACTACTGTTTCTTGATAGAGTTTAACTGATTTTTGAGTTTCGCTTGTTTTGTCTTATTGATTGCGATTAGCCCAAATTACAGTTGCGATTAACTCTTGGTTATACTTTCATGTTTTTGCGGTTACTCATATTAGCGTTTAACTCATAGTTGCGGTTATCTCATGGTTTGTAGTTTTCTCATGCTAGTGGCTTATACAAACGAAAAGTAAAACAACAATTCAACAGCTTATCCTATCTCTACTTATACAGCCAACAACAAACCACATGTTTAAGAAGACAAGTTGTTCTTAATATACAAATTATCAAAAGCAAGATTAATACAAAGCTGTCTCATCCTCACTTTTCGACTCACAAACTCGATTCACAAACAACTATATCACCTCATATCTCTTCAATGATCTCATAATTGTTCCTATTTGCTTACAATCGTTTATAGATTTTTTGAGGAACATTCATCATCATCGATCACTATCGAAGACCATGCTTCAGTGTATATTCGAACAAAAAGATATGAATTATAACTATAAAGTTATCTTCTTTTCTTGGTTTCGTTCTTAAACACATACAAATCATTATGATATGTTAAACCCACCTGTGACCCCTTATTGAAAGGATCTTAAAGATGTGGTCGAGGTCTTCATATCCTTCAAAGCTTTTTGACATGAGAACAAGAACGTGGGTACGATTTGTGCTTGTTCTTCGATGATGGCTGATATGAGTAGACTAGTGTTCTCGATCTCTGAGAGTGTTAGTTGACTATTAGGTGAGAGGATTTGGTGATAGAGAATGATGTAGGCGGTTAGTTTAAGACAGATGTGATTAGGGATAATGAAATGAGGACTGTTAAGGCCATAACGCTTTTATTAGTTAAGACTTTGGATCGGTTATAAGAATGGCATTGGGCCCGAGTTATGTTTCAAAGTAGTGTTGGGCTGAACTGATATGTGATATGGGCTGGTTATCAGGTCATGAATTATAATGTGTGAATTGGTATGGGCCAAGTTGTTGTGTTTTGACGTGTGAAATTGTGATAAGATAAAATGGCAAGTATTATTATTTTGAAATTTTTGAGTAATAATATTGCTTTAGCTTGACTTTTGGCGTAACGATTTGACAATGGTTGGATATGGACTACATAAAATCGTACAGAGATTATTATCACGATTCACGTTACACGTCACAGCTAGTATTTGGGGTATATAGATATGTCGACGTGATTAAAGAGTTTTTAAGTTTGTCAGCATTGTGGATGCCTATGATTTGAGTGAGCCTGCAATTTAATTTTTGCGACTTGAGTTACAGTTGACAACTTGCGATTTGATTAATTGCGGTTCGTCAAATTGCGTTTTGATTTGTTACGACTTGACTGATTGCAATTTGACCAATTGCGATTTGACGTTGCGAGTTAATACTTGCGATTTGACGTAATGCAATTTGGTTGTCTGCAATTTGACTTGTTGCGATTTTTCAAACTGCGACTTGACTTGCTGCAATTTGATCAAGTTGATACTTGACTTCGTTGACTTAAGTTTTGAAGATTAGTATTGCAACTCACCCTTAGATGTTCTTGTTAATTTCGCGGTTACTCTTGATGTTTTTAGAAAATCCCGCGAAAGATTCGATAGGCTGGACTTGGTTTTTGACATATTAAAACTTACGGGATCTGACTATTATCTTCGGGATAAGTTTGTGCTTCGAGAACAGCAGGAATTGGGAAATTATGGTGACTTGGTTGGTTTGTTAATTCACGGGTTGGTATACTTAGTGTCACAAACATCTCGGGGTGGATGGACGCACGATGTTTGGTGACCCTTGCTCAAGTGTATTTAAGGTGATTAGACTTGGATGTTCAAGAAGTGGATATATACAATTAAGGATGGAAGGTTGGGTATATATCACTACCTATATTTAAAGGAGTTACATTGTTGTGCTCAATATAGGTTCTAAATCACGATTTTAATGCAAGTATAAGTCTCTAACTTGTCCTTTATCATGCTTCATCAAGAGATTGATGTTTCTCAAGCTTCTAATGGGATTGTAGTACAAGAACTTCTCAAGAGATGGTCAGACTTAAAGACAGGAGGTGATTTGTTTAGAGACGTGCTTTAACCCTTTACTCACTCTATAGTTAAGCACATTTCATCCAGTGGTCTAGCATATTCCGAACTTCAATGAATCATTAATCTGCTAAATCATTGATGAGGAGTCCAGCAAGGTGTTACTACAAGCATGTCTTTATCACCATCTTCTCTGCAGTAGGTTTATGTGTCTCCTTCCATGTATCTGATTTGCGCATGTCAAATTCACGACTATCACAGACTTTCAGTCTTTTGGCAAAAAGGTCATTGCATGTCCTTTTTGAGGGGGAATAATTTGCGTAAGTTTCCTAGCGATTCCGTCTCCTGTAGTGTGAATCTTTGCAGTTCCGGTTTCAACAATTCAGGATTCAGTGGGTCAGTCTCTAGAGTGCGAATTGTGACTCATCCGGTATCTCTCTCTAAGTTTAACTTGCAGAATATATCTTCCGGTTTCTTTTGTTGACTTTAGTAAAATCCCTAGAAAGAAACATTTCTCGGTTTAAGTCACATAAGCTGTAAAATCCCGTTTGAAGATATTGAGATGTCGACTGTTTCGAATGACATTCAAGCAGCTGGGTCAGACAGCTATGTTTGATTGGACTGACTGTGAGTCATGGGCACTCCTAAGAATTTGCGCATGCTTCTTCTCACTTTGATTGCTCAACCGCACAAAATGTTCACGAAGCTAATGATCACGAAGCTAATTTGCTATCCCTAGCTTGAGGGTGAAGTTGGATTTCACGAAAGAGTTTACCTATTTTATCTTGAAATCGGGGATGGTTGGATGCAGGATTTCAATGATAACTTGCTCGCGCATATGATGTAAGTTGAAGACTTGGGTTATCTAGTTTCCAGAAGTCGGGGTGGATGGTTGAAGACCTGGTTAACTATCACTTAAAGGAGTTACGTTATTGTACTCAGTGTCACACGTGGATGACGTTGTGGATAATCGCAAGAGGTGATGATTGTCTCATACTTTGTCAAGATAGTATTGAGTACTTAGAGATTTGCATGGTTCACAAATTCTCTACACCGTTCTTCCAACAACAATGCAAGCTTAGGTAACAAATTTGAGTAATTCTACTTCATTTTTAAGATTGGTATATCGGGTTCCTTCATCATGTGGTCAAAATTGTTTGTGCTCGAGGTTGGTTAATTGGACAAAGACTTTAAAATTGTGATGTGATCTGTAATTCTCACATGATATTCTTAACCCAAACGGATGTTTGCCATAACCAAATCAGTCATGCCACATTCAACCTGTTACTGTCTCACGGTTTCTTCTTGGTTTTGTAAAATCCCGCGAAAGAACTTATTTCTCGGTTTAAACTATAGAATTGTAAAATCCCGTGATGATGGGCTATGTGCTCTTGACCATGGTCGGGTTAAAACCATTATCAAAGTTCAGCCATAACATCACAAATGGCTGGATTGAAGCACTGAATTGACAAAATGTGACTACGGGGTTAGTTCAGTATTATTTATTTGAGGCTGACGTGAAATTTCATGGGTGCGTGTACTTAGTATCTGAAGATATCAGGGAGGTTGGATGAAGATTCTTCGAGATCCTTGTTCGAGCTTTCAATACAACGACAAGGACTTGGATATCTAGTTATTTTTTCTTTCTCTCTATTGATAAATAGCTATCACTTTAAGGAGTCACGTTGTAGTGCTCAGTGTCACACGAAGTTATGGATATCCAAGAGGTGATGTACATCTTATACTTGATGGTTGGTTGGGTGAAGAGTATAGACTACTTAGGGATTCGATGTTGCACGAAGTCTCTACACCACTCTTTGTCTCGCATTAGTACAAGTTTAAGTCACAAATTCGGGTCATATTACTTCGGTCTCAAGTTCATCATATTGGGTTTCTCTCCATCAGTAGTCACGACATATATCCGACAGAATGATAATAGGGTTGGTAACGAGTTAGCAAGAGAGTAGAAGAAAAGAGGGAGATGACGTCTGAACACATCAGTTCAGGCCTCGGTCTTCAATAGATGACGTCTGAATACTTCTGTTCAGGCCTCGTTCTTCAACGACTATGACGTCTGTTGATGAGTGCTCAAACACTCATCATTTTTGGTCTAATCTGAACTGCAAAACATACAAAAACACTCAGTAATGCATCAAAATACTGAAAATATTTCAAAATTGTGTTTTATATGTTTTAGATGCAAAATGAGCAAAAACAGATGAAAAATGTACAAAGTTTGCAAAATTGGCAGTTTCAGTCCCCCAACTTTCAAAAAATTACAAAATTAGTCCCTGGTAATTCAAAATATGGAAAATTATCACCAAAGGTCATTTTGAAATCATAAAATGTCATATTTAGTCCTTTAGTGAAAAATCTCAAAAGTTTTGGAAAATTACAATTTAGTCCCTGGAGTTACAGATTTTGGCAGATTCAGTCCCTGGTGGGATAATTTTGAATGAAAAATCATTTTGGGTCCTTGGGAAGTTACAAAAATCATTTTTAGTCCTCGGGGTGAAGTTTGAGAAATTTTCATGTTTGGTCCCCATACTTTGAAAAATATCATTTTTAGTCCCCGGGAAATTTTGAAAAATAAAAATGAAAAAATGGTTTTTAAAATATTGTTGATTGGCAAGTTTGGTCCTTATCATATATTTTGTGAAAGCTACATTTTCAATCCACCACTTTTGGTAAATTACAAATATGGTCCTTGTTTTTTACTACTTAACCAAATGCACCCTTTTGCAATATTACCACCCAAAATACAACCTAATCTCATGCCCTGATCCACAAAACAGCCCACCCCATCCACCTTATTACTCCAATCTGATCCAGCAACAAAACCAAAAGCCCACCACCATTTCAGGCCCACTCCCCTAAACTAATAAACCTGGTCATTTGACCAGGTCAAATGGTCAACAACCAGTCAACCCACACCCATCTTCAACCTCCCAGCTTTCACGCTTCCATGTTCCCCCCCTCCTCTCCAAACTCCACCAACCTCTCCAACTATAATTAAGACTATCACCAACCCTCACAACCCCCCTCCTCAGCATTAAAAGCCCTCACCAAACCCATTATCTGTCAATACCACCTTTCCCGCCAAAAGGATTTTAAACGGTGGGGATCTAACTAGGCCAATCCAACGGCTATACTGAAGTGGGAAAAGTCAAGAAACTCTCCAGGGTTTATAAAAAGAAAATAAAAAGAAGAGAAGGAAGCAGTTAGGAGTTGTATTAGTTTTTAGTTTAATTAAGTTTATGGCGTTTTTAATGTAGTTTCATTTGAAGTTGTAATTTCTTGTTTAAATCAGTTGTAATCAACTTTCTTAGTGCAATTTCAAAGTTTGTTAACATTTATTGCAAGATTTCAGTTTCTAATTTCCAATTTGCAGTTTTGCCTAACAATCTCAAACCACTCTCAATGTTATTATAAGGTGTTTGTTGTTGTTGGTTTAAGCTTATTTTAGTCAAGTATAAGCTCTTCAAAGCTCTTAAAAGAACTTTAAACAGTTTAGTATAAGGAAATCCAATAAATTCTCAAATTTATAAATAAATAGTGGAAAATAAAAAAATAATCAAGGAAGAAGAAGAAAAACAGCAAGGATGGATGGTTTTCTGGTCTAGAAGCTCTTGGGAGCATTAGGTTGTGGAAATTGGTCCCTGAGCACCCTTGATCTTTGCTGTGGAAGATTTGTAAGACTCTTCATAATTTCTTTGCATAATCTGTGTTAGTGAGTTGTTGTTGTTTATTATTGTTTGTATTTACTTAAATACAGTCATTTTAGTCTAAAATTAGTTAATAACTCTTAACATTAGATCGGGGTGACCTTTTTCTTCACATAACTTCAAAACTGTCCCATAAGGGAATGTTTGGCTCAAGGATGCTCACTGAGTTCCTTTGAGTTGGATTGCAAGTTTTTAAGTCAAAACAATCTTTTAGGTTCATCTAAGCTTAGTTTAACCATTATCTTGGTCACTTATGTTCAAAAAGTCAAAAATCCACCCAAATACCCTTGACAGTCCACTGTTGGACTGTGGGGTGTTCCAAACCCTTGATTTCAATGTGAAGTTAGATTAGCTTGCAAGATGTAAACTCATTTAGGCTTAATAAACATGTACTAATCAGTAAATTAGCATTAAAGTTCACATAAGTCAACCTTGTTAGTTTTTCACAAAATAGTCAAAGTTTGTTTTTCAGATTTTTACAAAACTTCAAAGATTTTTATTGAATTATGTGTTTGGATTTAAGCTTTGAGGTTTGTTCCTAGTTTGAGTCCACCAGCTCACCTTCAAGATCCCACCTTCCCATTATTTTTGTGATTTTAGCTGTGGTCCCCACAACCCTCCAAAGAGGGCTGCAGGGCTGTCTGCTCCCCTGCACATCAGACACCTTAGCCACCACCACCACTTTGGTGGTGGTTTGTGGTCACTACAGTGGTCCCCAAGCCACAAGCCTGGTTCCTTTCAACCCCCCCCCCCCTAGTAAGCTCTTAGGTTTGACCCATGGTTTGACCTTAAAACCCCTGGGTCCCACCTAAATCAGCTCATCTACTTTGTCCCTTTTCTGAGCTTGAAGTGGATTTTGGAAGTGCTTATTGTTAGCTTTTAGCTTATTCTGTGGTCCACTAGTGCTTTTTCCTGCTTAAAAAAGTTCAAATAAGTTATTTGGACAAGACTTACCCTTTGTGGGTCCCACTTAAGCTGATTTGAGCTTTATTTCCATTTTGGTCAATTGTGGTCAACTGTCTCATCATTTAGCTTATATTTTGCTTATTTTTAGTTTATAAAAAGTTTGTTTTACAAAAGTTTGCTGTTTTTAGATGTAAAGTAAGTTTGTAAAAGAAAAACCAAGAAAAACCAATTTAATATTAAGTGATAGTTTCTATTTAATTTTATTTAATTTTAATTTTCATTTTTATATTTTTATTAAGTACTTAGCAATTTTATATTTTTCTTAAATTACTCATATATTAAAGTATTTATAATAATTTTTTCAGATTTTTATTGTATCATTTAGTATTTATTAGAATTAATCTTATTTTTATTAATTATTAATTAATAATTAGTTTTAAATAGCATAATTAGTTTTTATTAAGTGAAACCTGGTTTTTATATTTTTTATAGCTTTTATATGTTATAAAATAATTTTAGAAATTTTATTAGAATTTTTACTGTTCATTTAGTATTTTTATTAATTTAAAATAGTTTAATTAGTTAATTAGTAATTAATTAGTATTTAATTAATAGAAGAAGCACAAAAAGACAAAAATATTTATTTTTATTTTTAAAATTTGTTTTTAGTTATATTATAATTTTAGAAATTTTATTTTCACCTTTTTAGTATTTAAACAATATTATATTGTATTTAAGTACTTTAATTATTAATAATTAGTAATAATTAGTAATTAATTAATATTTAATAATTAATTAGTGTAAAAATTAATTTTCTTTTTCTAAAAGTTTTCTTTTATCTTTTAGTTTATAAAAAAGTCATTTTCACCCCCTGGGTGTTTTCAGCTTTCCATTTTTACTTTTTATTTCGTACGTTTACGTTATTTAAAACGTGAACGTACGCGTTTTTAAGTTTTAAACGTTTCTGGGTTTTCAAATTTTCCAATCTTGTTTATATAGCTTGTTTAAGCTATTTCTTTGTAGATTCCTTAGTTCAATCACTCACAAACCTTTTTCCATCCAAATTCGCCCGATCACGAAACCGTTTCATAACCATTCACACCTCGTCGGGACATAACGACCCGGGGAAACACTATATTCCGCGGAGCATTGACTCTAGGCTATTTGACTTTGTTGACCATTCCTTGGTCAATATAAGTTGGTGGTTTAGCGTCAATCAATTTTTGGCGCCGCTGCCGGGGAGGTGTGCGCGTTTCTGTAGCGTCTTTCGAGATTAGTGTTATCTCACCTCACTCACTGTACAAATACCATCACTTGTGAATATTTTCAAAATCAAAACACATAAAAAAGTCATTAACACTTTTCCTAAAGTGTTAAAACACCAAAAAAAATAAAAAAAAAACAACAAAACGTATCGTAACGTTTTCTGATTCGGTTTTCTTTTAAGGTGATTCTTAAAGAGAAACGATTCTGGATTACGGGACGATAACAAAAATATTGTCCAAAAAGTTTTTATCCCTAGTTCATGCGCACTCGTTCTTCAAGGTCCACTAGCCCATTACGTGAGCTGGTCCGGAAACCTCGGAGACCTCATAGACGTTCTGCACCAACAGTCGGATCTGAGATCCGTACTGTTCCACCTCCAGCAGTCATCATGGCGGCTGAACCCACTATGAATGAGCTTCTCCAAGCACCCGTCGAGGGTTACGGAGATGCTATCGTTGTTCCGGCAATCATGGCCGACAATTTTGAGCTTAAAACAGGGTTGATAAACCTGGCCACATCACGTCAATTCTACGGTTATGAGAGGGACGATCCTCAAGATCACATTCGATGGTTCAATAAAATCACATACACCATCAAATGCAAAGATGTCCCCTGTGAAGCAATCAAACTTCTTCTCTTCCCATTCTCCATGGAGGGACAAGCCCGGATTTGGCTTGAAAAACAACCTCCACGATCTATTGAGACATGGGAAGATCTTGTGAAAAAGTTCATAAATGAATTCTTTCCTCCTTCCAAAACCACGAGTCTCAAGAATGAGATCATGAAATTCACGCAGAAATTTGATGAATCCTTTAGTGAGGTATGGGATCGTTACAAGGAATTGCTTCGAAAATACCCTCACCACGGTTTCTATGATCTCATGCAACTTGATACTTTCTACAATGGTGTAAGCCAATCCGATCAAGACTCTCTAAATGCCTCCGCTGGAGGTAACTTCTTGAATCGCACCACAAAGGATGCTTTAGCGATCATTGAGAATAAATCTAAGGTCCGCATTCCCCGAAGCAAATCGGTTGTTTCCCAAAGGGATGTTGTTCCTTCTTCCTCATCGCCCGTGGCTCAGTCTAGCACCGATGCTAGACTTGACAAACTCACGGAAGCAATTCATGCATTGGTTATCACCAAAAGCCAGAAAATTTCTTCTCCTAGTTCTTCTCCACAAGCTGAAGTAAAAAAGATAGAAGTTTGTGTCACTTGTGGTGGTCCACATTCATATTACAATTGCACTGCCACCGAAGGCAATCCATTCGAAGTAAATGCAATAGCCGGCAATTCCAACCAAGGAGGTAACCAATACCGTCCTCAAGTGGAACCAAATTATCGGGCTAGCAACCAGGGTGGACCACCCGGGTTTCCTCAAAATCCAAATAGGTTTAATCCTAATCCACCAAGGGGGCCTAATATGCAAAATCAAAATCCTGCCCCCGTCAATCAGTACCCACCCCAAAGGGGTAATCAAGGGTATTCAACTCCAAATTATCAAGATCCCCTCCCAAACGAGCTCAATAACTACATCAAAGTTAATGAGACCAAAATGAGGGCAATGCAAAATCAAATCTCAAATTTGAAGAATGATTTCCAATCATCAATAGCCAAAGAGGGTCAAGAGCTGAAGAGTGAGTTGATGGTAACAAACAACAAAATTGATCAAAATCAAGGCAAGATTGAGAATATGCTTGCCAGTCTTATGAATCATCTCACTCCACCCTCTACATCAGGAGGTCTCCCGGCTAATACAGTTGTTAACCCCAAGGGTGAACTCAAAGCTATTACTACACGCAGTGGTAAAGCTTATGAAGAGCCGCCAGTTCCTCCTATTCCTCCTCCTCTTTATTCCGAGGAAGTAGAAATTGAGCCTGAGGCAACCACAGACAAGGTGCAATCTACTAGCCCACGAAGTACCGCACACGTCCACCCTCAGGCTGTTCCAGAAATTGTACCAAAATCTGGACTTGTATTTGAACCATCAACAACTTCTGGAGAGAACCCTAAATCCAAAACTTCACTACCATATCCATCTAGGTTACAAGACCAGAAGCTCCGCGAAAAAGCAAACCATCAAATGGAAAAGTTTTTTCAAATCTTCCGTGATATTCATTTTGATATCAGTTTCGCGGATGCTCTCCTGTTGCTGCCTAAATTCGCATCGACAATCAAAAATCTGTTGAACAATAAAGAGAAAATATTCGAGATGGCTCGAACTCCGCTCAATGAAAACTGCTCTGCAGTTCTTCTGAAGAAGCTTCCCAAGAAGCTAGGAGATCCGGGAAAATTTCTCATTCCATGTGTTTTTCCCGGAATGGTTGAGTGCTTCGCCCTGGCCGATCTAGGTGCGAGCATTAACTTGATGCCTTATTCAATATGGAAAAAGCTCTCTCTTCCAGATCTTACAAACCTTTTTCCATCCAAATTCGCCCGATCACGAAACCGTTTCATAACCATTCACACCTCGTCGGGACATAACGACCCGGGGAAACACTATATTCCGCGGAGCATTGACTCTAGGCTATTTGACTTTGTTGACCATTCCTTGGTCAATATAAGTTGGTGGTTTAGCGTCAATCAATTTTTGGCGCCGCTACCGGGGAGGTTGTGTGCGTATCTAAACGGTTTTTCTGATTAGTGTCTTTGGAATTCGTTCCATCATACATTTATCTATCCTTTGTTCATATTTTCCCTTTATCAAAACAAAACCGTTCCCGAAAACTTTTTAAACTCAGTTTTCAATGAACACAAAAACACAAAAACATTTTCTTTATCATTTGTACAAAATGTTTATCCAAAAACCCAAAAATATCCTTCTTCACCCTCCTACCCTTTTGATTCTCATTTCCTCACCCTCTATACACATTTGATTCTTTCTATGTCTCATCCACACTTTCTGGTTTGCCATTGGTGTGGTAATCCTTATAATGGTGGCAATTGCCCCAGCTGTGGCATGGTAGAGTCGGGAAACGGGTCTGTCTATAACCAGAATCCCTATTCCTACCATGACACGACTGATTCATTCCATCAGTTACCACACCATGAGACTCAACAGTTTTACTGTTGTGAGTACTGTGGTGGCTCACACTACAGCTATGATTGTCAATCGGGAAACACGCTTGTCTATGAGCAGTCTCCTGATAATAATTATAACTTTAGCACATACGACTCACAGCCACATCAGTTTTACTGTTGTGAGTACTGTGGAGGTCCACACTCTAGCTCGGATTGTCAAACAAGGAATCCATTTCCTTGTAACAATTACGACTATTCGTTTTCAGACCCACCTCCACAGTACCAAATGATTCACACAACTCCTCATGATACTGAGCAAGACCTTTTACTAAAGGCTCTTGATATTTTAAAAGAACTTAAGGAGGAGTTGGTTACTACACAGTTTCGAGACTCTCGTGAGAAATCTATGGCAGAATTACTTGCTGAAGAACGAGAGGCTAGAAACAAATTGAGCATGGAAGAATTACTTGTCTTAGAACAAGCAGCTATAACACGTGCTAAATTTCGTCAAGCTGCTCTTCTAGACTGTGATGATGATAGTGATAATGAGGACACCCTTGATATCCTTTAATTTATAAGGGTTCGTCTGATTCATCATTTGTGATTCCTCCCATTGAAAATCATGGAGAAAATAATGAGACAGAGATATTACTAGCAGAAGATCAAATGGAAATTGTACAATCCATGAATGCTAGCTCCTCTCATCTCCCTCAGTCTGTTGTTATCACACCCGAAGTTCACACTCACTCTCTAAACATGGGGGATGAGCATCTTAGCACTGTTCCTAATAAGGAATCAGACGAATTAATAAAGTCTAGTGTTGAGATCCTTGTCCCAATCCCGAGAGAGTCACAGGGAACTTTGGATCATGTATGTGATATTCCTTCACCTATTGAGTGTCCTAAAGATCAATTTGAGACTTTCTCAGATTTTAGCGATGATTGTATATCTTATGGAGACATCGAGTATGTTGAGGCATCAGTTCCACAAACTGATGCTGATCATCTTCTTGAGGAGTTCGCTGATGAACTTGCTCACATCGTTCCACTTTCCTTCGAAAGTGATGATGGTCTCCTTGACTTCGAAGCTGATCTGGGAGAAATTGAAAGTCTCCTTTACCATGATCCGTCACTCACTTCTTATCCCGACAATCCAATAGAGAATGATAATCTCTTTGTTCCCAAAACATTTAATACTACTCTCACCAATCCTCTATTTGAATTCGAATCTGAATTCACTTTGATTTCTGATAATCCACTCTTTGATATTCAGAATGAGGATTGTGATGAGTCTATTCCGGAACACGAATTCACAGATTCACATCTTCTGAATAATTCTCTTCATGAGGAGTTCTCCGGTGAACTCACTCATCATGTCATGACTCCTCCGGAGTTTGATAGCCCGGGGGGAGATGCTCTCAATTATGAGAATTTGCAGATTCCCACCCACCCTCCCGGGTTGTTTACGAGCTTAACCTTTGAAATCCAAACTCAGGCTAATGAGCCTCCTCTCGAGGAAGAAGATCAACTCATGCTTTTTATCATGATTTTCTTCCTTTTCTTCACCTATAAGGTGACTTCCTCTCTTCTTCATTCCTTCGGGAATGAAGACACTATATTTGATCCCGGCATTTTCATGTATCATTATCTTGAGCCGGGATTATATCTCATCGGTGTGGAACTTTCACGTGCTTCAAATGTTTGTCCAAACATCTTGAATGAAAGTCCGATTGAGATTGCTTCTTCCACATCATGCTTCCCCAAGGACAAATGAATTCGGGGTCGAGTCAAGCTAGCGACTCGGTAAACAAAAACAGTAGCATGCTTATAGGGTTTTCACCCTAAGTGTGGGGGAGTCCCCCATGCTATGGTAACAAATGAAGTGAAAAACAAAATGGTGTTTTCCACGCTTAGCTTATAATGTTGCCCTTTTACATTCAAAATGTCGGCATAATAGCCGGGATTTTGAATATTGAGGACAATATTCATGCTAAGTGTGGGGGGGGGGGGGGGGTATTCGCTATTCTAGCGAATTTTATCACATTTTACTATATAATACCCCCGTTTTAGCCAAAATTTCAAAAATTAAAAAAAAAATTTCACTGGTGCTTCAAAATTTTTGTGGTAATCAGTACGCCTTGTCTAACCGACAAAAGGGATTGGCTAGTCCAGGAGCAAACGGCTCTTGGTAAAGACATATCAAATCCGTTTACGGCTTGCAATTTGCCCAAAATTGTATGGTTCCTCAACTCCCGAAAAACAAATGAGTTGGCTAGCCCGCAAGATTATGGCTTGTGGTAAAGGCCGTGGAAAATCCATAATTGGTAATCAGCTCACCAAGATGTTGACTATTCCATCAAGAGCTGGCTAGTCCAGAAACAAACGGCTTTTGGTAAAGACTACTTAAATCCGTTGACAGCTGGTGGTTTGCTCAAAATCACACGGTTATCAGGTGTGCCACAGTTCTTACACCTGGCTACTCCAGAAGTGATGGATTTTGGTAAAGAGTTTAAAATCCATCAAGTTTTCAAAACAGTTATTGCTAGGGACTAGCAATAGTTTAGTGTGGGGGATTGATGAGTGCTCAAACACTCATCATTTTTAGTCTAATCTGAACTGCAAAACATACAAAAACACTCAGTAATGCATCAAAATACTGAAAATATTTCAAAATTGTGTTTTATATGCAAAATGAGCAAAAACAGATGAAAAACGTACAAAGTTTGCAAAATTGGCAGTTTCAGTCCCCCAACTTTCAAAAAATTATAAAATTAGTCCCTGGTAATTCAAAATATGGAAAATTATCACCAAAGGTCATTTTGAAATCATAAAATGTCATATTTAGTCCTTTGGTGAAAAATCTCAAAAGTTTTGGAAAATTACAATTTAGTCCCTAGAGTTACAGATTTTGGCAGATTCAGTCCCTGGTGGGATAATTTTGAATGAAAAATCATTTTGGGTCCTTGGGAAGTTACAAAAATCATTTTTAGTCCCCGGGGTGAAGTTTGAGAAATTTTCATGTTTGGTCCCCATACTTTGAAAAATATCATTTTTAGTCCCCGGGAAATTTTGAAAAATAAAAATGAAAAAATGGTTTTTAAAATATTGTTGATTGGCAAGTTTGGTCCTTATCATATATTTTGTGAAAGCTACATTTTCAGTCCACCACTTTTGGTAAATTACAAATATGGTCCTTGTTTTTTACTACTTAACCAAATGCACCCTTTTGTAATATTACCACCCAAAATACAACCCAATCTCATGCCCTGATCCACAAAACAGCCCACCCCATCCACCTTATTACTCCAATATGATCCAGCAACAAAACCACAAGCCCACCACCATTTCAGGCCCACTCCCCTAAACTAATAAACCTGGTCATTTGACCAGGTCAAATGGTCAACAACCAGTCAACCCACACCCATCTTCAACCTCCCAGCTTTCACGCTTCCATGTTCCCCCCTCCTCTCCAAACTCCACCAACCTCACCAACTATAATTAAGACTATCACCAACCCTCACAACCCCCCTCCTCAGCATTAAAAGCCCTCACCAAACCCATTATCTGTCAATACCACCTTTCCCGCCAAAAGGATTTTAAACGGTGGGGATCTAACTAGGCCAATCCAACGGCTATACTGAAGTGGGAAAAGTCAAGGAACTCTCCAGGGTTTATAAAAAGAAAAGAAAAAGAAGAGAAGGAAGCAGTTAGGAGTAGTATTAGTTTTTGGTTTAATTAAGTTTATGGCGTTTTTAATGTAGTTTCATTTGAAGTTGTAATTTCTTGTTTAAATCAGTTGTAATCAACTTTCTTAGTGCAATTTCAAAGTTTGTTAACATTTATTGCAAGATTTCAGTTTCTAATTTCCAATTTGCAGTTTTGCCTAATAATCTCAAACCATTCTCAATGTTGTTATAAGGTGTTTGTTGTTGTTGGTTTAAGCTTATTTTAGTCAAGTATAAGCTCTTCAAAGCTCTTAAAAGAACTTTAAACAGTTTAGTATAAGGAAATCCAATAAATTCTCAAATTTATAAATAAATAGTGGAAAATAAAAAAATAATCAAGGAAGAAGAAGAAAAACAGCAAGGATGGATGGTTTTCTGGTCTAGAAGCTCTTGGGAGCATTAGGTTGTGGAAATTGGTCCCTGAGCACCCTTGATCTTTACTGTGGAAGATTTGTAAGACTCTTCATAATTTCTTTGCATAATCTGTGTTAGTGAGTTGTTGTTGTTTATTATTGTTTGTATTTACTTAAATACAGTCATTTTAGTCTAAAATTAGTTAATAACTCTTAACATTGGATCAGGGTGACCTTTTTCTTCACAAAACTTCAAAACTGTCCCATAAGGGAGTGTTTGGCTCAAGGATGCTCACTGAGTTCCTTTGAGTTGGATTGCAAGTTTTTAAGTCAAAACAATCTTTTAGGTTCATCTAAGCTTAGTTTAACCATTATCTTTGTCACTTATGTTCAAAAAGTCAAAAATCCACCCAAATACCCTTGACAGTCCACTGTTGGACTGTGGGGTGTTCCAAACCCTTGATTTCAATGTGAAGTTATATTAGATTGCAAGATGTAAACTCATTTAGGCTTAATAAACATGTACTAATCAGTAAATTAGCATTAAAGTTCACATAAGTCAACCTTGTTAGTTTTTCACAAAATAGTCAAAGTTTGTTTTTCAGATTTTTACAAAACTTCAAAGATTTTTATTGAATTATGTGTTTGGATTTAAGCTTTGAGGTTTGTTCCTAGTTTGAGTCCACCAGCTCACCTTCAAGATCCCACCTTCCCATTATTTTTGTGATTTTAGCTGTGGGCCCCACAACCCTCCAAAGAGGGCTGCAGGGCTGTCTACTCCCCTGCACATCAGACACCTTAGCCACCACCACCACTTTGGTAGTGGTTTGTGGTCACTACAGTGATCCCCAAGCCACAAGCCTGGTTCCTTTCAACCCCCCCTAGTAAGCTCTTAGGTTTGACCCATGGTTTGACCTTAAAACCCCTGGGTCCCACCTAAATCAGCTCATCTACTTTGTCCCTTTTCAGAGCTTGAAGTGGATTTTGGAAGTGCTTATTGTTAGCTTTTAGCTTATTCTGTGGTCCACTAGTGCTTTTTCCAGCTTAAACAAGTTCAAATAAGTTATTTGGACAAGACTTACCCTTTGTGGGTCCCACCTAAGCTGATTTGAGCTTTATTTCCATTTTGGTCAACTGTTGTCAACTGTCTCATCATTTAGCTTATATTTTGCTTATTTTTAGTTTATAAAAAGTTTGTTTTTACAAAAGTTTGCTGTTTTTAGATGTAAAGTAAGTTTGTAAAAGAAAAACCAAGAAAAACCAATTTAATATTAAGTGATAGTTTCTATTTAATTTTATTTAATTTTAATTTTCATTTTTATATTTTTATTAAGTACTTAGCAATTTTATATTTTTCTTAAATTACTCATATATTAAAGTATTTATAATAATTTTTTCAGATTTTTATTGTATCATTTAGTATTTATTAGAATTAATCTTAGTTTTATTAATTATTAATTAATAATTAGTTTTAAATAGCATAATTAGTTTTTATTAAGTGAAACCTGGTTTTTATATTTTTTTATAGATTTTATATGTTATAAAATAATTTTAGAAATTTTATTAGAATTTTTACTGTTCATTTAGTATTTTTTTTTTAATTTAAAATAGTTTAATTAGTTAATTAGTAATTAATTAATAGAAAAAGCACAAAAAGACAAAATATTTATTTTTATTTTTAAAATTTGTTTTTAGTTATTTTATAATTTTAGAAATTTTGTTTTCACCTTTTTAGTATTTAAACAATATTATATTGTATTTAAGTACTTTAATTATTAATAATTAGTAATAATTAGTAATTAATTAATATTTAATAATTAATTAGTGTAAAAATTAATTTTCTTTTTCTAAAAATTTTCTTTTATCTTTTAGTTTGTAAAAAAGTCATTTTCACCCCCTGGGTGTTTTCAGCTTTCCGTTTTTACTTTTTATTTCGTACATTTACGTTATTTAAAACGTGAACGTACGCGTTTTTAAGTTTTAAACGTTTCTGGGTTTTCAAATTTTCCAGTCTTGTTTATATAGCTTGTTTAAGCTATTTCTTTGTAGATTCCTTAGTTCAATCACTCACAAACCTTTTTCCATCCAAATTCGCCCGATCACGAAACCGTTTCATAACCATTCGCACCTCGTCGAGACATAACGACCCGGGGAAACACTATATTCCGCGGAGCATTGACTCTAGGCTATTTGACTTTATTGACCATTCCTTGGTCAATATAAGTTGGTGGTTTAGCATCAATCAATTTTTGTTCAGTTCAGTTCAGGCCTCGCTCTTCAACGACTATGACGTTTGAACAAATCAGTTCAAGCCTCGGTCTTCAATGTTATCATTATGGCGTCTGCTGACAACACTTCAGGCCCCGTTCATCAAAGAAAAGAAAGGTGTACGATTCAGTGTGCCTTATCTTCGGAAGAAGAGAAATCTTCTTTGTTTTGACCATTCTCAACAATACGGTTCATGCTTCCTCCATGTTCACCTGCTCATTTGGATCTACTCAGTGGATCTACTCATTTGGGCTTGAATTCATATTCACCTGCTCATTCAAAAATGGCAAACTTCGTATGCAATTTTTGAGCGGGAGAAGAGTGAATAAACTACATGATTGAGTGTATTTTTATTCACATGCTCAATCAAAAATGGCAACCTCGTATGTAATTTTTGAAGGGGGGAAGTGTGAATAAAATACATGATTGATTGTATTCTTATTCACTTGCTCAATCAAAAAGCGCAAACATCGCTGGCAATTTTTTAGGGGGAGAAGTGTGAATATACCACATGGTGATTGATGATTGAAGAATGGTCATACGACTCTCCTCCAACACCTAATGTTCTACTTACCAAGGATGACTGGGATTTATGTTTGATGATTACTTCCAAGCTTCAACGAATGATGATTGATCAAGATGCACCATCTAGAAGTATCATGAATGATGATTGATCACTTGCTCAAGTAATCCAACCTCTAGTTATTCCTCAAGGTGTTGATGATGACTATTATGATTACGAAGTTGCACACATGAATAATGATCCGTCTTATCGTTCTGAAATCAAGGATTGTTGTTCCTACCAATGTGCACTTTGTAAATCAACCCGAAGAACATTATGGAAAATGTCGGTTAAAATGTCTAAACGGCTAACAATTTGGACATGAAATGTCAAGTGATCACGGAGTTTATTTGGCATCCCTTAATTGAGATTGAAGAGTATTTTACGAAGGAGTCTACTTATTTCATCATCGAAACTTCATGCATCGATTGATGACTTGCGTGAACTCTTAAAGTTTATGATTGCGACTTGGATTATCAAGTTATACCCGATGGAAGGAGTTACATTGTAGTACTCACGGGTTAGGGCTATCACTTCAAGGAGTTACATTGTAGTGCTCAGTGTCACACGCAAAATGCGAATGTGGATAGTCTCAAGAGGTGTTGTACTTATTCTTCTACATCGTTCTTTAATCAACAACAGTGCAAGCTTAAGTTACGAATTTGGGGAATTCTTCTTCAGTTTCAACTTTGGTATATCGGGTTTACTTAATCAGTGGTCACTTCAAATAGCCTACATAAGGGTTGGTAAAGATAGTCAAAGAGAGTTTTTGTAGCAGTTGATTCTCACCAGATCCAGCTAAACCAATTTTGTTCTTCTCACAAGATTTCAAGTAGATGTGCTTATAATGTGTTGCTGATTCTGAGGTATCAAAACCAGCAAGGGGGAAGGAGACATACATTTGAATGCATTAAGAGTACACGTGATGAACTTAATACTTCTTCTTAATTGAAGTTATCCCGGGAAGATAAATGTCATAACCGCAGAGATGATCCATGGTTCACCCTGTTACTTCGGTGTTATCGTTCTCTTTGGGTTCTCGAGCTTCATATAATGAGACTTTTTGCATCACTTCAACTACTTGGGGGAAGTGTCTCATAAAGATGATTGTCGGTTTGGGGGGAAGCTACCAAAGCTTCACATTGAGGAGGCCAAAATTTAGCAATTTGGTTGTGCCTAGCGATTGACTCAGTTGTAAGATTCTAGTGATTTGTTATCAATCTGTGTTTGGTGAATTGTTGTGACTTAAGTCGTTTCGATTAGTCTGATTGTAATTGGACGTTGTGAGTTAATGTCTATGGCTTGACTTATTACGATCGGATCTATTGTAACTTGACTTGTCGCAACTTGACACATAATGCTAATTGTCACTTATCCAAGATCTCTCTCTAAGTCTAACTCGCATATTACATCTTTCGGTTTCTTTTGTTGACTTTAGTAAAACCCCGAGAGAGAATCGATCTCTCGGTTTGAGTCACAAGAGTTGTAAAATCCCGCTTAAGATTATATCATGGCAACTACCGCTTCAGACGATTATTCATGAGCCTCGAATGCTTTGGTGGTGAATGTTTAAGAGATGTTGACTACACGTTTCTACAACAAGCCGAACGAAATCCTCATTTCGGTATTCATGTCAACATCTTCTTAAACTTAATAGTATCCTTTGTACATATATTATACCTAAATGTATATAGATATATAAAACCAACAAAAACCCATAAAAATCAGAAAATTAGAAAATACCAAAAATAGTTTTTTAAGGCATGTCTTCTGGCATCGATAACATTTACGGTCCTAGAAATGTCATTCAATAATGACACGGGTCTTTAAATGAAGTTCGAACAGAAGTTCAAAAGGTTTTTCAAAACATGCCTAAGTGGCTTGCAGTCATTTCAGACTACAACCCGGTCTTCAAAATTATGGCTTGTAGTCATTTCAGGCTACAACCCGGTCTTCAAAAATATGATTTGCTATTACTTCAGATAGCAACCCGCTTTTCAAAATGGGGAAAACACGTCGCCAAAAAGACGGTTGTTCCTTTTACCGGGTGAAGTTCACCTGGACATGGATTACTTTACATCCATGTTTCCTCGATCTAATGTACGCTTCAGTGCATTATTTCTTGATAAAGAAGAGAAATCTTCTTTTCATCACCAAATACTTTCCCTTCTATGATTTTTCCGGAAAGTGTTTGTGCAAAAATTGGTGGTAACATGAAATTTTGATTGAAAATCAAATTGAAACTTTGATAAAATTTTTCACTCAATCAATGACATAACTTATTTATGTGTTAAACATCCATCATTGATTGAGGGGGAGAGTGATTTCTCAAAATTTTATGTATCATCAAAACTCCCCACACTTTGTACAAAACAAATGCAACAATCCGATTTGTGATAGTTATGTGTCAGAATGAGAAACTTTCAAAGAGTTTTTGTTAAAAAATTCGAATCTTTTGCAAACTCTTCAAATCTGACACATAACAACCCCCCTCACAGTGTGAGGGGGAGCAAGAAAAATGTTCCTTTTATCAGACAATATTAAAACTGACCGCATTTCTCTCCCAAAAGCTTTCTAACTTATTTAAATCAATTGAGATCCAAAATCTCAAAAGATTTGAAATTTTTGATCGGGGGAGAGAATGTGATTTAAATATGAAATCTGATAATCAAAAGTGATCCTTTAGACTCAATAATAAGCTCCCACATATGTGCTAAACTCTTTTGTATATCGATGCACATATTGAGGGGGAGCGAAAAGCGTTTGTGGAAGTAATACCTAAGACCGACCATTTATCTTTATGTACGGAGTTATAAGGTTGGCTAAGGTTAGGTATGAGTTCCCATGATCCACCAGAACCGGAAGGATCTTCCCAGGGACAATCCATAGATAGATTAGAAGTCCTTAGGAATGATTGAAAAAGAGGATTAAAGTGAGAAAGGGAAGAGTGCGGACTGAGATAGAGCTAGGACTGGAACAAACCCAACAAGGTTCTAGTGGTGAAGCTCGGTAAGCACCGAAGGGGTTGAAGAATGAATAAGAAATGAAATGAAAAAGGGTGAAAAGAAATAGCCCTCCAAATATTCAACCTTAGGGCAGAAACCGGGTTCAATTCATAATCTACTGGCGGTTACTAAGGTAACACCGGTATTGAATACAAGACATCATGGACCCAGTGACGCACTGCACTAAACTTCCCAACCACTCAAGTTCTCTTAAAAGAGCTTGTTTCATTCTCACAGGGAACCCTGTGCCATGTATCGACCGCTCATTGCGAGCTATGTTGATACCTAAAACAGGAGACGCCTCCCCAGTCTCCAGGAGCGGATCAAAACGCACTATTGAGTCTAGAGCCATGAGATCATCCATAAATCTCGTTAGGACACACTTCCAATATGCTTATTGTTTCACACAATGTGGAAAGTAAGACAAAATATTTAGAGTCCTACGCATTATCCTTATGGTATTGCCAGAACATCCGAGCGATATGAAAATATGCACAATGAAGATGGAAATCCTTCTAGAGCGAACATCACTCAAGCTCTTGGTAGGTGACATGTGAGATCCATCTTAGATCAATGATCAAGTGACAACTGGAAAGAAACAATGGTGCAATTCAAAATTGAATCAAACTTGTTCCAGGATATGGATTGACGGATACTTTTGCTAAAACCTCTCAATGTGCTCACCAACTAATCTTTCGAGCACATTGACTGTGTACAATATCTTTCAAACAAAAGTATTTTTGATAGAAATGTGATTCTAAAATACAAAACTCTCGTTGTGTCTCAAAAATGTTTATCATAGGACACACGAGTGATTTCTATAAATCTATTTCTCATCAATCCGTGAATATTCATTCACTGATTCACTCTATCGTGCTGTCTGCTTTGAGACGTTCCGGTATGAGAACATGCTGAGTAGGAAGATTCCAAAGTGGATTCTTTGGAAAATTCATTACTACAAGCTGGAAATTCCTGTCAAGGAGAGTCCTCTTTAAAAGAGACTCTACCTGATCACATGTCGGTTTTCACAAAACCGGAGGGTAGTCTGTCCTCGCAGAACGAATGACAAAGCCATGTTCGTTCTCTATCTTTATTGCTAACTGTATTATTTCAGGGACACATATAAAGATGGCGTTGATGGCCCCAGTTTCCAGCTGAATCGGGTCAATCCATACCTCATGCTCACACATCCTCCACACTATCAATGAAGATGAGAGACTTGCTACAACAAATGTTGAGAGACTACTAACAACGTTTCCGCAACTCTGATGAAAAAGTCTCCTGATCCACAAACTCCAATGCAATGTCTCCTGATCCAGAAGGGTGTGAGCACGATGGTCCTTAAGTCACTACATCACATGAAGGCAATACAACTTTGGATGAGCTTGGAGATTTACTTTGGCTGATGATCTCAGAGAAGCTCAAAGATCACACATCACAAAGGAATTCAAATCACAATTTCGCTTGCTTGAAGTACAAAAGTGTGTAGAAAAGAGAAGAATCAGATCCTACGAGCTACAGAGACGAAAGAATGCTTAAAGACCAAAGAGCTTAATTTCAAAGGTGACCTCGCTTAGGGGGAGATTGTTAGGAATACAAATATTCCTGTACAAGTCTCGGTCACCTGATTATTGTAATAGCATTAAGATAGCTCATAGTTTGTTTATTAGTTAGTTAGATATTAGTTTAGTTTAAGTAACACCGTGGAAGAAGGACGGGTCTTTACCCACTGTATGCCTGATCCACAGCCCGGGTGTGGGCGTTTTGTAGAAAACTATAAATACCCCTCTCCACATGTGGAGAGGGTTGGAACTTCTAATCATTCAATTTCTTTTTCTTTCACTTTCTCTCTCTAGAGTTCCCAACTCTCTACCTCTCTCTCTCTCTCTAAACTCTTACCATGGCTAATCTAATCTTCCATAACCCAAGACCACCCGAACCATATGAATCAACATATTTTATCGATCCTACAGGGGGAATACATGCTCAAAAACCGAACACAAGTCTTTTCCTGATATTATTATTGCTTATGTAGCTATTGCCAAAAGTCCCTCGATCATGAACCTTAATCACTTGAAGGGTGAATGTAGATAATTGTGAATAGATCTATTAGGGATTGACAATCCCCATTTGGTTGCTAGAGGAAAGTTACCAAATGCACTTTATTTGAATATCATAGGTTACTGGCAAATACCTATCTTGGGGGCTATATATATTTTACATCATTATTACGGATAATTTTGATGTCTGTTGAATCGTTGAGTGTCATGAGCTTAAGGCAATAATGAATGCGATTTTCTAACTTGTTTATTTGTATTTATATACAATAAGCATCTATCTCTTGTGTTCAAACTCTTAACTATAAACCTATGAATTTCACTAAACTTTTGTTGACTTTTAGCATGTTTATCTCAGGTAACTAAATGGAATGGATGGCAAAGGCACGAAGTGGGCAAATAAAGAAACATTTATTTCTCTTTGAATAAAAACTTATTGTTGAATAATGAATCCTCTTGGAATTATGAATATTTGGTATTTTAAATAAAACTTAAAACGATCACTTGAATTGTTTTCTATAATTGTGACAAAGATCCACGATATAATACCCCAAAAGTCTTTCGCTGACATTTTAAGTCTTCCGCTGTATTGATCGATTTTGGGGATGTTATAGATTGGAATTAGAGCTACGGTTATAGTGAACCAAGTGTTTTTGGAACATTGGACGTGGGCTTCGTGGTAATTGGTAGATCAGGTCCTAATAAAACTCCAAATGAAACTGAATATAAGTAAGGGTCCGTTTGGTGCTGAGCGTATCACAAGGAGTGAAATGAAGATATATCTGAAGTGTGGAATGTATAAGTAGTAGTATTCAAGTTCGAGCCCAGGTCGTATTTTACAGATAACAGCCTTGAATTGCATTTTAGGTTTAAAATCTCGCGACTCTAGACATAAAATATTATTTCGGACATCTTTCGTGTTTAACACTTTTCCTGGTTCGGACCAGAAGGGCCTTAAAATTGAGATTTAAATTCGTCACAGAAAGTTGGTTGTTCATTAGAGATCTATTATTATTAGTGAGTATACATGGAGATTTTTATAGGCTCGGGATTTATATAAAACGTATTTGGTTACTTATTGAAGCGTATACTTATTAAGTATCAGTGTGTTAAGTTATGTATGGTATCTAGGTTATTAAGGTTCAGGTGTAAATGTCGTTTCAAGGTAAGAGTGAATAACGTTGTAATTGACATAGTATATATATAAATATTAAAAAAATTTGTTTTGGGTAAAAATGGTTAATTTATGGTGTAATAATCTATTAATCGTTGGAAAATTTTACAGTATGTTATACAAGACTAGACTCGACTTAAGCTAATAAATAAAAAATAACAAAAACATAAAACAAACAAAGAATGAAACGGGATGGTAGTCCGTATGTTTTTCTCTTTTCTTTTTCTTTTTTTTTTATATTTTTTTTCGATTATTTATTTATTTATTTATTTATTTTATTTTTTTTGCATACACTCTTACCCTACCATCCAAAATAATACATCATAGGGAATGAACATTCCCCTTACACTTGAATTTTTACATACTTTACAATAAACTAATCTAATGACTCGAATTAAGATAATCAAAACACTTGGAGTACTTTTAAGATTAACGCACATATGGGGGTAATAATATGATGTTCTTCCCCATTACTACATAACACAAGTACTTTACCCATGAGTCCCAATCGTCCCAAAACAATATGACAAGGATATGACTCGACTTAGCAACCATGTAATCAATTAGATAATTAACTAAGGGTTTAAACATGTAACAATAATGCACTAAAGATGAGTGCATACACGGAAGGCTAAGGCGATTTGGGTGTACATTTAAGTGGATTGTAACAAATTCTTCCTTTAAGTAAGATGCTTAAAGTTAGAAATGAAAAGATAGGCTCGGAGGGGTGTACTAGGGGTTTCGTGTACTAAAAATGAGTACAACGCTAAGGTGTGGGAAAAATTAGTTGACTTTACTAGCCAAGTAATATGACTTAAATGGTCAAGTAATTATGATACGGGTTTAACACAAGGGTGATCCTAATGCCTCTTATCATGTAATAAATCCTACTACACGAATGTAGTCTCACTAGCGGTCTCGGGATGCATCACTAATGCAAGTTCTAGAATCTAAATGCTACCGGTACACTCATAAGTACTAATAGTAAATGCTTTTCCTATCAAATCTAAAGGCGAACCTCACATATTTGGGTGGAAAATTTTTCTGAATAGTACGGTTTTGTGCTAGTCATACAATCTCCTATCCATGAGACGCTTGCTATGGCTAAAGTTTCACTCCTAAATGTTGTAAAAAATTTTAAATTTGGCGCTAAAATTACACTAACAAGTATTTCTCTTAGTTTTATTACACACCTATCATCGAACAAACAAACTCAAGTGAAAGTGTATACTATAAGGTATCATTATTTACCCTCCCCTTACACTTAGGATGAACATTGTCCCCAATGTTCAATTAAAGAATGTAAAAGTGAAATAGGTAAAAGAATGAAATCAAATACTCCCCTGATTCGTTCGGTGTGGATAGTGTGGTAACAAGGTTAGATCTTCCTCCAAGAAAATGAACAATCAAAGCTTCCCTTCCAGAAAAATAAATCATCTTTTTGTCATACATACCCTGTTAAACCTGAGAAAACAAACAAGGCAACCTGGCGTAAAATCGGCGGCAATCTATATATACTAATAAATCCTAGAAAACAATGTAAGATATAATGCTTGTGGAATGAATGTTTGCAGATTTCCTAGAGTTTATAAAACTAAAGAATTAACAAAAACTTTAAGACTCCATTAGAAAAACAAAACTAACAAAATTTCCAGAATTTTACACATGACGCCGTCAGGAATTACTTCCTGACGCCGTCAGAAGTGACCTGCAGAAATCTTTACGTTAAGTTTCTGGAAAATTTCTGGAAAAACTTATGTCCTACTTCCTGGAAAATCCTGCAAAACAGCATTATGACTCGATACAAGCATTTGACTCTAACAAATACGAATATACATGTCCATTTAATATTGTAGAGAATCATGATCAATTTTGTTTCTTAAAAACATATTTGGGGTTTCCCCTTACACTTATCTTTTGTGAAATACCTTTGGATGAAGTTAAGACTATGTCAAACGACAAAATTAAGTATTCTCACCATTTTATTTTTGAAACATGATCTACCAACAATAAAAATAAAGCATGCATACGAAAACAAATAACAATCAAACAAATAAAAATCACACAAAACATGGGTTGCCTCCCAAGAAGCGCTTTTCTTTATTTACGAGTCTTGTAGCTAGACTCAAGGTCATGGGCTATTACGTGACCTCATCGTTGGTTTCACTCTCTAGGTTATCTCCTATATTAGTTTTGTACTCTGGACCTAGTTGCAAGCATTCTTTGTAGAAACCAAGTATTCTATTCATAACATATTCTACTCCTCTACGTCTATCCTCATCATTCCTATAGTAAACCGCTTGTTTGTGTTCCTTTTCTATGTTTGATAGGAGGCGATATTGTTCAATTTTATAGGGCATTTGGTAAGCAATCTCATCATTCTCTTCCTTGAATCTAACTATCCCTAGAGTCGGATCATAACTCATCTTAGAGGCCTCAACGAACGGTTTTCCGAAAACTACTTGACTTAGGCAATCATCTATCACTGGACGAGTATCCTCCACTATCACAAAGTCGGTCTAATAAGTGAAGTTTCCAACAATCACATGCAATCCTTTCACTCTTCCTACAAAATTGCTTATCAAATTCTTACTGGGCATCATCCTATAACCAAGTTGCTTCTTCATTACCCAATTATAATATGTCCTAGTCATGATGTTTATAGGAGACCTAGGATCAATATAAGCTTTCCATACATGCATATGCCCAATGTTTCATGGTATGTTGATGTTAGAGGGGTCACCTGCTTTAATAAGGGGTGAACCAAGGATATATGGTGTCTTAGGATCATTGAATAAATCCTTGTGATATTCGCGGTCTTCCTAGGTGGGCAAATTATAAAAGTACTCTTCTACGTTTTCTACTTCCTCTAACTTTTCTCCCTTATTAACCTCAACTTCCTTAATTTCATCCCTAGTCTCGGTTTCTATTCCAACTTCATCCTTGTCACTTTCTTCTATATCCTTATCTTTTGCCGTAATAGTGACAACATTGACAAAGTGGATGTGTTTGGATGACGAGGGGTCCTTAGTTTGGATTCCACTATTGGCGTCCCTAGTGTCCTTCCTAGGTGTAGTTAGCGCTTGGTTGTTGAGGGCTTTCAACAAGTTGTCAATCTTATTGGTCATCTCCGTTTGTTGTTAATTTTATTCGGTTTCAAACTTAGCTATGCGAGCTTCTTGAGATGCCATAAACTTAGACATCAATCCTTCAAGATTATTGGTACTACCATAGTTATTAGAAGGATTGTTGTTGAAAGTGCGGTTGGAGGGTGGACCGTTTGGTTGGTAACGATTAGGCGTATTGGAAGAATTGTTTTGATTTGGTTTCCACCTAAGGTTCGGGTGATTTTTCCAAGAAGGATTGTAGGCATCACCATAAGGGTTCGGCTTGGATTTGAAAGTGTACCACTTATCTCCCGCTTCGTCAGTACGTGAGGATGCGTAGTCTGCAAAAGCTGTTCCGGGGAATTCCACGCAATCACGAGTGTCATGGGGACCACTACATAATTCGCATGAAGAAGTGATTTTTTTCACTTGGCTTGAAGGCTTAGGAGCTTCGTAAGATTTCATGAGAAACCTGACTTGGTCCTCAAGTTCCATGATCCTTCGGTCGGGAGCGCTAAAATTGTTCGAAGGCAAAGATATTGCCTTGACCGTTTTCTTCAAATCACGGGGATCATTCCAACTTTCGTTGTCATAGAGAGCAAGATCTTCTATGAGTTCCCATGATTCTTCCGCACTTAGATCACGTAGCTTACCATCGGCCGATTGGTCAATGGTTCGCCTCGTGGAGAGATCGATATGGTCATAGAAGATTTGGACTTGGAGCCAAAGATCTATGCCATGATGAGGGACTTTTTGGAGTAAGTCCTTGAAACGAGTCCATGCATTATATAGAGTTTCACCTTGACGTTGTTGGAACATCATGATATCATTTCTAAGCTTGGTAGTTCTCCCCGGTGGGAAAAATTGAGCAAGGAAACGAGTGGTGAGATCATCCCATGAGGTGATGGATCCCGCGGGTAAACATTCAAGCCATTAACTAGCTTGATCATGTAGAGAGAATTGGAATAGGCGTAATCAGGTTGACTCTCTAGTTGTAACATCAAGGTCTATAGAATCTACGATTTTAAGGAAGTCCTTGAGATGTTGGTTAGGATCTTCGGAACAAAGTCCATGGAATGCGCATCCGCTTTGCACCAACTAGATGGTGTCGAATCGCAAGGGGGACACATTGGCTCCTTGGGTGAGCTCAATAGTGTTTCGATAGCCTTGGTAGCTAGGACGGGAATACTCTCCCAGGGTTCGGGGCCTAAGAGGTTGGTTTAATAGTGGTGGGTCTAGTTGTGGTGGGTTGATGGGTTCAAAGACGTTACCACCTTCAATGACGTCGGATGATAAAGATTACGAACAAAGACACGAAGAAATAGATAGACTAAAGAAATCCTAAAAATGAAAATAAAATCTTACTAGAAAGGAATCTAGCAAGTAGACCTAATAAAAAGAAATTCTAACCTAGACAATAACTATTCCCCGGGCTGCGGCGCCAAAAACTTGATGCGTGGGAATTGCACCAGACTTTACCTCTCGAGGGATCTCGAGAAGCTTACAACCCCCACCAGGCAGTGTACCTGATCGTTGTAGTATAGTATAGTGACAAGTACCGGGGGATTGATCGTTCAACTCAGGAATAGTGTCGCTATGATTACAAAGCCTAAAAATTAAGTCTAGAGGTGAGGGATGATTCTTTTTGTATTTTTATATTTTATGAAAAGCAAGTAAAAATCTCGGGTATTGGAAGAGTGGGCAGAATTAGTTGCTAGTCAACTAACCCACTAACTAAGATGCAAAAATAACAAAAATGTAAATAAAGCTAATTACTAATGTGGTGTGAACAATAAATGAGAAAATTGTGTTTACTTAGATTTCATTACTCCCTAGATATCTTTTACAGGTTGATAGTTTATTACAGTTGCGTGGATGACGGGTTATATTCCTTAATACAAATCGTGGGGTGGCATACGTACTTCCCCAACTCTATAAGCTCCTACTTCACTCCTATGTCGAGCCTGCAAGAAGCTCATAACATGGGATCATTAGAATTCGCTCATACATTAAATACAACCATAAAAACCAAGTACGCATTGGTTCATGTTTCTTAAGATGTTGAAGCAAGATACACTATGGAAGTCTGCTAGTTTTCTTAAGCCTAACATCGAAATTATTCATCCGTAACAACTATAAGCAAGCAATCAACCCATAATCAACATCTAGGTTTCACTACATCTAAGCAAACACACAAGATATCTAGCCTAGCATGTTAAAATCAAGACAAGCGTAAGATATATTCAAACAACACATAGACATATTGAATGAATTGAAAGGATACTTATCTTAATTGAATATGAAAGGTTTCAAAGGGTAAAAACCCTTGAAAATACTGATAAAATTGTGCTAGGGTTTCTCCAAGTTATCCCCCTAATTGTCCTCCTTTTATGAATGAAAATTACAAAAATATATATAGATTTTCCATCGTGGCGACGTCAAGAAGAGAAATCTGACGCCGTCAACCCGCCGCCCATAATAATATCGGATTGCCTAGATCCAGATCTGACGCCGTCAAGAGCAACTTTCCTCTGGCCGTCACGTGTAATGGGACCATGACGGCCTATGGTGACGCCATCATGCCCTAGCGTAAAAACTCTCTGGACCATCACGGACTCTATCCACTTCACCTCTTGTAATACTCTTGACGCCGTCATGTAGAGCTTGGTAACGCCGTCAGGTACTGTTCCCAGCAAGGAAAATTGAGACTTTGCCGTTTTCTTCACTTTTTTGCTCCAAAAACGTCCAAAATGCTTCCTTTTCCAGAATTCACTCCAAAAGTATCTAAAATCACAAAAGGAACGATTTAGGGCAATATTTATCAAATAAATTCAATTCTGGGCTCAAATGACCCGCTAAAAACGGATCATTTTTCGCCCCATCATTTTCTCAAATCAAGATCTGGAAACAAAGTTGAACTCGAGTATCACATGCAAAACATTGCATGCGTAATGTCAGGAAAGTTCGACTGGCTTAATCTGGGAGCTAATTTCGACATGTATTTTGGAAAACCCGACAAGCCATACTTCACTAATTGGACAAAACCGTTACCATTACAAGGATTTCCTGAAAAACCTAGGCTGCCCTAAAGATTCTTCTTCAATAAAGATCTTCAATACCTTCAACGGGCTCATGAGACTTCAAAAGAAAGATACACCTCTTCCTTGACGATATCAGTCCCTGCTGCTAGGTACGAAATACCAGTAATTGAAGAGTCGGCACCTATCTTTAGTAACTCCATTGTAGCCTACAACAGAGAAGCTTTACTAGGAATTCAGCTTTGGAAAGAACGTCGTTGACTTGGGTACACTCACAGATTGGAACAGAAGTCATTGGAAAATGTGAAGCAGAAATCCAGAATCATAGCCGTCATGGAAAATTCATGAGTCGTAGAAGTTCAACTACACCTTCATGAATAAGATCACCATCAAGAGACAAGATGAGAAGGAGTACAAATTTTCAGAAGCAGATTTTCCAGACTCATATCTAAGTGACATCGAAGACATGTACTTGGAGAAGGTTCAAGGAAAAATGCACCGATTCAAAACTGAAACACAGTATAACTTCATCGCATCAGTACTTCTCTACATCAGATGGATAATTGTTCAAGAAAGAGTGGAAGATCTTCAGCTAGGTGTTGAAAGTTATCAGCAGAAGATCAATCTGACTAAGCCACAACTCACATTCCCCAGAATTAATGAATCATCACAGTTCATGCTCATTCAACAACCGTCATTTGGTATCACCTATCTTAATCATAAGAAGGAGCTTCGATACATGAGGTTTGATGAAATTCACAAGTTCTGTGACGAGACGTTGAAAAGAGTTCGTGCTGGGTTAGTCAAAAGGCTGCAGGATGACAAGAAGAAATTGGCTAAGGGTGAAACTACTAGGTGGAAAGCAAATGTAAGGAGGATGGTTCGACAGTTTGTTCATAAAATTGAAGAAAGGTTGAATCGTCGGGAACAGATCAGAAGATTGGAAAGCTACATTGGTGCAATACATTCATTCCCAATCATGACCTTCAGACGACCTGATCCTCATTTCACTGATTTTGATGCTATGCCTGCTGGTGATACTTAACTTGGATTTCACGTGTACCAAAACTTCAATATTTTTCTTTATTGATTGATTTGTGATTACTACAGCTTGTGCACACATAACAGTGTACAACCCGCACTTTGTATTTTAAGGATCCTGAGGTACGCATCAGTGCCTCAATCCTCATATAAGGAGAGAAAGCTTCTTACTTTTGAGTAGAGTTAACCAAATTTTACAAAAGTTTTCTCAAAATTCAACTCACACTAGTACAAAAACGACCTATGGTCACACATGGTTGATTTGGAACAGCCACACATTCAAATATTTGTGTGGCTGAAGGTAGGTAAATTGACAGCATTTACGAATTAGTCACACATAAGCATTTCGAATGTGTGACCATAAGAACTCTATTGCCACACAATCGACCCTTATGTGACTAAACGTAACTGGTGATTTTGTTCCAGATCATTTAGTCACATACGCATTTGGAACGTGTGAAAAATACAAGTAACCTTGATACCATATATGGTCTCACTAAACTTATAGTCACATTTGCTTCTAATAGTATGACTAAATGCCATATACGGTCACACAAAACAGTTTGTCACACATTATTTAAGTGTAGCCAAAATCCAGTACATATAGTCACACTAAACAGTTTGTCACACATTATTTAAGTGTAGCCAAAACATGATTTGTGTGACTAAATGTTAACAAAGGCCACACAAAAACCCAATTCATGTGGCAAGTGGATGATCAATAGTCACACAAAATACACATTCCTTCACTTTAAATAGCATATGGTCACACTTATTAACACTTTTGGTCACTTGATGGTTAGTTGTATGTGACTAAATACACTCCCAAAAACATGCTTTGTGTGACTAAATGTTAGTAAAGGCCACACAAAAACCAAATTCATGTGGCAAGTGGATGATCAATAGTCACACAAAATACACATTCTTTCACTTTAAATAGCATATGGTCACACTTATTAACACTTTTGGTCACGTGATGGTTAGTTGTATGTGACTAAATACACTCCCAAAAATATGCTTTGTGTGACTAAATGTTACAAAGGCCACACAAAAACCAAATTCATGTGGCAAGTGGATGATCAATAGTCACACAAACTACACATTCCTTCACTTTAAACAACATATGGTCACACTTATTAACACTTTTGGTCACTTGATGGTTAGTTGTATGTGACTAAATTCACTCCCAAAAACATGCTTTGTGTGACTAAATGTTACCAAAGGCCACACAAAAACCAAATTCATGTGGCAAGTGGATGATCAATAGTCACACAAAATACACATTCCTTCACTTTAAACAGCATATGGTCACACTAATTAACACTTTTGGTCACTTGATGGTTAGTTGTATGTGACTAAATTCACTCCCAAAAACATGCTTTGTGTGACTAAATGTTACCAAAGGCCACACAAAAACCAAATTCATTTGGCAAGTGGATGATCAATAGTCACACAAAATACACATTCCTTCACTTTAAATAGCATATGGTCACACTTATTAACACTTTTGGTCACTTGATGGTTAGTTGTATGTGACTAAATACACTCCTAAAAACATGCTTTGTGTGACTAAATGTTACCAAAGGCCACAGAAAAACCAAATTCATGTGGCAATTGGATGATCAATAGTCACACAAAATACACATTCCTTCACTTTAAACAGCATATGGTCACACTTATTAACACTTTTGGTCACTTGATGGTTAGTTGTATGTGACTAAATTCACTCCCCAAAACATGTTTTGTGTGACTAAATGTTACCAAAGGCCACACAAAAACCAAATTCATGTGGCAAGTGATAATAGTCACACAAAATACATATTCCTTCACTTTAAACAGCATATGGTCACACTTATTAACACTTTTGGTCACTTGATGGTTAGTTGTATGTGACTAAATACACTCCTAAAAACATGCTTTGTGTGACTAAATGTTAGTAAAGGCCACACAAAAACCAAATTTATGTGGCAATTGGATGATCTATAGTCACACAGAATACACATTCATTAACTTTAAACATCATATGGTTACACTTATTAACACTTTTGGTCACTTTATGGCAAGTTATATGAGAGTAAATACACTCCCAAAACCATGGTTTGTGTGACTAAATGTTACCAAAGGCCACACAAAAATCTAATTCATGTGGCAATTGGATGATCAATAGTCATAAAAAATACACATTCCTTGACTTTAAAGAGCATATATGGTCAAAGTTACTAACAATTTTGGTCACTTTATGGTTAGTTGTGTGTGACTAAATACCCAAAAGAAACATTCTTTAATTTGTGTGAATAAATGTTACAAAACGGCACACAAATATCAATTTCATGTTGCAATTCAATGAACAATAGTAACACAAAATACGCATAAATAACAACTCAAACATTTTTTTTCTTTGCTTAATTAAGGTAAATTTATTAAGAAAGTGAGCCATAAAGGCAATGTTACATGAAACAACAACCAAACAAAACTATACAACTATAACATAACACAAACACCTAAATACATTGGACAATTCCCAAGCTCTTATTACATAACATGGTTCACTTGGATTTTCATATAACAACACCTCCACAGTCGGTTCGATAGTAGTCAGTTCGTGATTCGTTACCCAAGTCACGTCGATCCACACGTGGCAATATGTTATCATTGTGCTGGTGAATGACGGTACTAAATTCCTCATCGACTTCATCATACTTATCTTTGTAATTCTTGGGAGGTATCTTAAACACAATAGACAATTTTTTATCTAACTGGTCTTGCACATAAAATACTTGTCGTGCTTGTGAGGCTAATATGAACGGATCAACCTTGTGGCCTAAATTATTCAGGTCAACCAATGTATACCCAAGAATAGTGATGCGTGGGAATCGCAACAGGCTTTACCTCTCGAGGGATCTCGAGAAGCTTACAACCCCCACCAGGCAGTGTACCTGATCGTTGTAGTATAGTATAGTGACAAGTACCGGGGGATTGATCGTTCAGCTAGGAATAGTGTCACTAGGATTAGAAAACCTAATTAATAGTTCTAAAGGTGAGAGATGATTATTTTTGTATTTTTATATTTTTATAAAAGCAAGTAAAATCTCGGGTTTTGGAAGAGTGGGCGGAATTAGTTGCTATTCAACTAACCCAAAACTAAGATGCAATCAAAATAAAATAATAAAAATGAAAATAAACTAATTATACTAAGGTTGTGAGCAGTGGTTGGAGAAATTGTGTTTACTTAGACTTCATTACTCCCTAGATATCTTTTACACGTTAATTACTTGTTACACTTGTATGGATGACAGATTGTATTCCTTAATACCATTCGTGGGGTGGCATACATAACTCCCCAACTCTATGAGCTCTTATCTCCTCCTACACCATGACCCAGCACAACTATAGGGATTGTAAACAGTGGCTCATGCATTAAATACAACCAATAAAGACCTAGTACGCCTCGGTTCATGTTTCTTAAGACGTTCAAGCATGTTACCATTTGGAGATCTGCCAGTTTTCTTAAGCCTAACATATAATATCATTCATCCAAAACAAGAATAGACAAGTAATCAACACATAATCAACATCTAGGTTTCATTAGATCTAAGCAAACACAAAAGAGATCTAGCCTAGCATAGTAGAATTGAGACAAGAACAAGAGATAAACAACCAACACATAGACATATTGATTGAATTGAAAGTACACTTATCTCAATTACAATGCAAGGTCTCAAGGGTTTGGAACCCTTGAAAAACCTGTAAAAGAGGCACCAAAATCGTCTTTAGGGTTTCACCAAAACTTCTCTCTCTTTTTTAATGGAAAAACTAGAAAACTATATATAGGAAAAGTAGGCTGACGGCGTCAAGAGTTGCATGTGACGCCGTCACCTCGCCGCCATATACTTCCTCGGACGGCCTTGATCCACTTATGACGGCCTATGTGACGCCGTCACCGACCACGGTATTTTATTCTTGCCACTTTGACGCCGTCATGATGCCTTCTGACGCCGTCACCACCCACGGTGTTTAATTCCTCATGTCTGACGCCGTCAAGATGGTAGTCTTGACGCCGTCACCTTGTATCTTCAGCATGGAAATTTGGTACTTTGCCGTTTTCTTCACTTTTATGCTCCAAAAAACGTCCAAAATGGCTTCTTTTCCAGAATTCACTCTCCAAACACCTAAAATCACAAAAGCAATGATTCAGGGCAATATTTGATCAAATAAATTCGGATTCGGGCTTAAATGACCCCCTAAAAACGGATCATTTTTCGCCTCATCATATACCCTTACACTTGAGATTTGCTTGTCCTCAAGCAAATGCGCTTTTATTCTACTCGAAAGACAAGTTAGGGGTCATTTAACACTAATATAAAAGTAATTACAACAAATAATCGTTCCACTAAAGACCAATAGACAAGCACGGAGGTCATACACTAGCACCTCACAAATAGTGTTTAGATACTCACATCTCTCGGGTGTAATAAAGTAATATAACATTATGGAAATGGAAGATATCTCTCACTACCTGTCATAGCAAAATAGATTACCATAGGCTTGGGAAAGGATCAAACCTCCACCACATGGCGTAAGCACCTAGGATAAACTATCAAAGAGGTCTTTTAAAGGGTTATAACGTTAGGTGTAGGGATATGAATTACACGGTTTCGTTGGATAAAGGAAGTTTTACTGGTGGCGAGTTAACAATCTTGGTTAATTACATGTACAAGATGGCGTTGCTAAGCCAAGACTAGACTCGACTTAAGCTATCAAATGAAAAATAACCAAAAACATAAAATAAACATAGAATGAAAACGGGATGGTAGTCCGTATGTTTTTTCCTCTTTTTCTTTTTCTATTTTTTTTCTTTTTCTTGATTTTTTTTTTTCGATTTTTTTTTTTTTTTTTTTTTTTTTTTTTTTTTTTTTTTTTTTTGCATACACTCTTACCCTACCATCCAAAATAATACATCATAGGGGTATAAACGTTCCCCTTACACTTGAATCTTTACATACTTTAAATTTAACTATTCTAATGACTCGAATTAAGAAAATCAAAACACTTGGAGCACTTTTAAGATTAACGTACATATGGGGGTAATAAATGATGTTCTTCCCCATTACTCCATAAAATAAGTACTTACCCATGAGTCCCAATCGTCCCAAAACAATAAGTACAAGGATATGACTCGACTTAGCAACCATGTAATCAATTAGATAGTTAACTTAGTGTTTAACAAATAACAATAATGCACTAAAAATGAGCGCATACACGGAAGGCTAAGGCGATTTGGTTGTACATTTAAGTGGGGTGTAACAAATTCTTCCTTTAAGTAAAATGCTTAAAGTTAGAAACGAAAAGATAGGCTCGGAGGGGTGTACTAGGGGTTTCGTGTACTAAAAATGAGTACAACGCAAAGGGTGTGGGAAAAATTAGTTGACTTAACTAGCCAAGTAATATGACTTAAATGGTCAAGTAATTATGATACGGGTTTAACACAAGGGTGATCCTAATGCCTCTTATCATGTAGTAAATCCTACTACACGAATGTAGTCTCACTAGCGGTCTCGGGATGCATCACTAACGCAAGTTCTAGAATCTAAATGCTACCGGTACACTCATAAGCACTAATAATGAATGCTTTTCCTATCAAATCTAAAGGCGAACCTCACATATTTGGGTGGAAAAATTTTTCTGAATATACGGTTATGTGCTAGTCATACAATCTCCTATCCATGAGACGCTTGCTATGGCTAAAGTTTCACTCCTAAATGTTGTAAAGAATTTTAAATTTGGCGCTAAAATTACACTAACAAGTATTTCTCATAGTTTTATTACACATCTACTATCAAACAAAACAAACTCAAGCGAAAGTGCATATGTAAGGTATCATCTTTTTACCCTCCCCTTACACTTAGGATGAACATTGTCCCCAATGTTCAAGTAAAGAATGTAAAAATTAAGAGGTAAAGAGAATGAAATCAAATACTCCCCTGATTCGCTCGGTATGGATTATAGGTTGGCCAGGTTAAATCTTCCTCCAAGAAAACGAACAATCAAAGCTTCCCTTCCAGAATATAAGTCATCTTCTTGTCATAAATAACCTGTAAATCCTGACAACAATAGACAAGGCAACCTCGCGTAAAATCGGCGGCATCCTATATAAGTTACTAAATCCTAGAAAGCAAAGTAAGATATAATGCTTGTGGAATGAAGTTTGCAGATTTCCTGGAGATTATGAAACTTAATAATTCACAAAAACCATAAGACTCCGTTAGAAAAACAAAACCGGTAAAATTTCCAGATTTTAACTCCTGACGCCGTCAAGAGCAATACTCTGACGCCGTCAGAATGGACCTGCAGAAATTCTTATGTTAAGTTTCCGGAAAATTTCTGGAAAAACTTTGTCCTACTTCCTGAAAAATCCTGCAAAACTTCATTATGACTCAATACAAGCATTTGACTCTAACAAATACGAATATACATGTTCATTAAATATTGTGGAGAATCATGATCGGTTTGTTTCTTAAAAACATATTTGGGGTTTCCCCTTACACTTATCTTTTGCAAAAAAATACCTTTAGGTTGAAGTTAAGACTAGGCCAAACAACATAATAAAGTATTTCCACATTTTAGTTGAGAAACATGATTAACCAACAATAAAAATAAAACATGCATACGAAAACAAATAACAATCAAACAAATAAAATCACACAAAACATGGGTTGCCTCCCAAGAAGCGCTTGTTTTTGTTCGAGTCACGAGCCTGACTCTACCCTTATTTCACGGATAGAGGTGAGGTTCTCCCTACACTTAGGATTAAGTGCGGGTGAAAGTAGCGATACACACCCTTAGGGTGTAAATATGCCTCGTGAGGAAAGAGTGGTGGATGAATTGTATGCTCAAAGGTGCGGGATCCTATCATCATAGCCTTACCTAATTCAATTGGGTTAGTGGGTGAATTAAGATTTTCTCTTAGAAAGGGATCATCTTCTATCAATTTCGAGAGTCTCCTAGTTGGGAATCCATCTTGACCTAATAAACCCGGTTTAAACCCATAATGTTTCTTATGATCAATCATGAATGGGTGATGTAAGTATGTAAGGTCATTTTCCACTCCTATATTTTCTTCCTCTCTACAAGGCTTAGAGTCTACTACCTTTATCCCAAGACTACCTGGACTATATAGTTTGATGGGTGGATCGGGACCTTTTTCAATTCCTAAATTCACACCTAAGGATAGAAGATTAGGTAACGGCTTTGGTTGAGGCTCCGGTTCATCAAAACTAGGAACTTCCCTAGAACTAAGAGTAAGGTTATCATTATGAGTATTCAAACCTATACCCTCTAGTGGTGTTTGGTACAAGGGTTCTACCTCTATTGGGGCTCCTATAGTCTCTTCTACTTCTTCCGGGTAAGTCACGGGTGGGGTGTATTCCTCAAATGATGGTTGAGTATTTTGTGGGCTTATGTTGTTCACCTCATCATTCCATGTGTCAGGATCTAGCCCTAACATTCTCCCAAGTATCTCACGTGCTTCTCTAGGCATCTCAACTTCTATGTCCGAATCATAAGGATCATCTTCAATATTCTGACTGCTATATACAAATTGCCCAAGAGATTCATCAACTGTTTCTTGAGATTCATCATCATCGATCATAAAACCTAGGTCTTTTTTATCAATGTGATCATGTTTGGCTACATCCTCCATCACATCAAGGTCACCTATGTGTTCATCCTGTATTATGGTATGGCCTAACCATGACATGCAGCTAGGTGGCTCATACGAAACTATCCTAGGTGAAGGCTTATAAGGTGCATAGGTTTCACAAAGTGAGGCATTTTGAGGGGTTGATGAAGCTCCTAAGGTGAATTCTTTAAAAGTCTTATGCACTTGGTCTCTTTTCTCAAGGTACTCAATAAAATCAATATAAGATCCTGTCCGCCTCATTTCATTCGTCCATCTTGGTATATCCAAACTGGTGTAATTATATTTTTTCTGGTAAAACTCTAGTGTCGGACTTGGTGGATTCGCGTTCTCCATAATGTCAAACGGAATAGTCAATGAAAATTACGAACAAACACACAAAGAAAAAGATAGACTAAAGAAAACCTAGAAATGAAAATAAAAATCTTACTAGAAAGGAATCTAGCAAGTAGACCTAATAAAAAGAAATTCTAACCTAGACAATAACTATTCCTCGGCAACGGCGCCAAAAACTTGATGCGTGGGAATCGCAACAGGCTTTACCTCTCGAGGGATCTCGAGAAGCTTACAACCCCCACCAGGCAGTGTACCTGATCGTTGTAGTATAGTATAGTGACAAGTACCGGGGGATTGATCGTTCAGCTAGGAATAGTGTCGCTAGGATTAGAAAACCTAATTAATAGTTCTAAAGGTGAGAGATGATTATTTTTGTATTTTTATATTTTTATAAAAGCAAGTAAAATCTTGGGTTTTGGAAGAGTGGGCGGAATTAGTTGCTATTCAACTAACCCAAAACTAAGATGCAATCAAAATAAAATAATAAAAATGAAAATAAACTAATTATACTAAGGTTGTGAGCAGTGGTTGGAGAAATTGTGTTTACTTAGACTTCATTACTCCCTAGATATCTTTTACACGTTAATTACTTGTTACACTTGTATGGATGACGGATTGTATTCCTTAATACCATTCGTGGGGTGGCATACATAACTCCCCAACTCTATGAGCTCTTATCTCCTCCTACACCATGACCCAGCACAACTATAGGGATTGTAAACAGTGGCTCATGCATTAAATACAACCAATAAAGACCTAGTACGCCTCGGTTCATGTTTCTTAAGACGTTCAAGCATGTTACCATTTGGAGATCTGCCAATTTTCTTAAGCCTAACATATAATATCATTCATCCAAAACAAGAATAGACAAGTAATCAACACATAATCAACATCTAGGTTTCATTAGATCTAAGCAAACACAAAAGAGATCTAGCCTAGCATAGTAGAATTGAGACAAGAACAAGAGATAAACAACCAACACATAGACATATTGATTGAATTGAAAGTACACTTATCTCAATTACAATGCAAGGTCTCAAGGGTTTGGAACCCTTGAAAAACCTGTAAAAGAGGCACCAAAATCGTCTTTAGGGTTTCACCAAAACTTCTCTCTCTTTTTTAATGAAAAAACTAGAAAACTATATATAGGAAAAGTAGGCTGACGGCGTCAAGAGTTGCATGTGACGCCGTCACCTCGCCGCCATATACTTCCTCGGACGGCCTTGATCCACTTATGACGGCCTATGTGACGCCGTCACCGACCACGGTATTTTATTCTTACCACTTTGACGCCGTCATGATGCCTTCTGACGCTGTCACCACCCACGGTGTTTAATTCCTCATGTCTGACGCCGTCAAGATGGTAGTCTTGACGCCGTCACCTTGTATCTTCAGCATGGAAATTTGGTACTTTGCCATTTTCTTCACTTTTATGCTCCAAAAACGTCCAAAATGGCTTCTTTTCCAGAATTCACTCTCCAAACACCTAAAATCACAAAAGGAACGATTTAGGGCAATATTTGATCAAATAAATTCAGATTCGGGCTTAAATGACCCCCTAAAAATGGATCATTTTTCGCCTCATCAAATAGTATCGCGTTTCACACCACCTTTGCGATTAACCCAATCACATTTGAAAAGAGGAATTTGCTTGTAACGGTAATCTAGTTCCCATATCTCTTGCAAAACCCCATAATAAAACGCTTGCCTTGTGGTTGCAACTTCTTTAGATATGTGCATATCTAATGCCTCAACACTAACCCCACTGTTCTGGTAAACTTTGCCTTCATGAGATTTCGTACGAAAGGTATACCCATTGATGATATATGCATCGTATTTCACTACGCTGGCGCGTGGTCCATATGATATCCACCTTACAGTTTCTGATACACTTTCTTTGTCGATGTTCAACTCTCTCTCAACCTGAATTTCATTACAAGTTGGAAGGATTTAGTATGGCATACTAATTGCATTGCCAAACACACATTCATTCTATGTCTGGCAGTGAAAACTAAACTATGTATATGGCAGTGAAAAAAAAGGTCAATTATAAATAGCATAAGATTAATTACCTCTTTGCGTAACCACTTAGCAAAAGATTTAGTGTGTTCATTCTCCAGAAATGCCATTCGTTTACCCGGGTTTTGTGTTTTCAAAACCTGCTTGTGTCGCCTGAAACAATGTGTTTGATTATTATATTTGATAGATCATTTTAAGTAAGGAAATAGACATGTGTTATTAAAACTTACTCGATATACGGTACAATTTCATCTGTATTTTGTATTATATACAAATGTGCTTTCTGAAAGAGTTCTGCAGAAACTTCACTTGATTTGCCGGCCGACCATGGCTTTCCGTCCTCATTTTCATCAGTTTCATGTTTATCATGCGGGAGACCAATAGTTTCCATAGATTTATGATATTCGCTAAAAAACTTTATTATTTCTTCCGCAATAGTCTCCTCAGCAATGCATTCTTCTGGTCTTTTCCTATTTCGCACATGTCCTTTAATAACCTTCATACATCTTTCGAATGGATACATCCACCGAAAGCATATGGGACCACATAATTTGACCTCCCTAGTAAGGTGCACAGTCAAGTGTATAATAATATCAAAAAAAGATGGAGGAAAGAACTTCTCGAGTAGGCAGAGTGTCACAACCAGTTCTGCTTGCATATTATCTAGTTGTTGCGATATTATTTCTTTGATACATATCAACTTAAAGAAAAAGCTAAACCTGATAATAGCATATCGTGTGGGTGGGTGCATGATTGAACGTATTGCAACGGGCAGAAACTCTTGCATTAACATGTGATAGTCATGCGATTTTAGGCCAATGAGCTTCCTATCCTTTAGGCTGACCAAACTAGAGAAATTTGAACAATAGCCTTGAGGTACCCTGATGTTGTTCAACGTATCACAAAAAATGTCTTTTCAGCATTACTTAATGTGTAACCTGCTGGAGGTAGTGTTGTACCGTCTTGTTCTTGCCTAGCAAACAACTCTTGTTTTACCCCCAACTCAGCCAGATCCAATCGAGCATTCAGTCCATCTTTCATCTTTCCTGGAACATTTAGCAAAGTTCCGACGAGGCTCTCAGCAACATTCTTTTCCACATGCATAAAATCAATACAATGTGGAACAGAATTATGCCTCCAATACCTAAGTTTTCGGTACCAAATGTTGAATTTCTTCCAATACGCACCGTTTTGTCCGTTTACTTGGCTTGAACAACCCTCTTCATCTGTTGTGTTTCTTTTATGCTTTTTAATCTTCCCACCTCTGCCTCCCGTATGTTGTTGGTCTTCTAATGCATTATTGTTTGTTCGTTTTCCTTTTCCCCACTTATTTTCAATATGTTGTACCTCGTTGTATATTTTTCCCCGGTCATTGGAGTTGGAGCCGGGAGAAAATCTGGCTGTCCATTAAATGTCTTCCTTTGCCTTCTGAATGGATGGTCATATGGTAGATATCGTCTGTGTCCAACATAACTTTGCTTGGACGAGGCAGAAAGTCTAACACAGTTTGTATCTTTCCCGCAAACCACACAACCTTTGAATCCACTGTACGGGCATCCACATAGTGTACCAAGTGCAGGGTAATCATTTATTTTCCATAACACAATGGCACGTAGCTTAAAGTAATCTTTTGTGGATGCATCATATGTATGAACCCCTTCTTCGAATAAGGTGTGCAGATCATCTACCAATGGTTCTAAAAACACATCGATATCCTTTCCCAGGTATCCCGATATTAATACCGAAAGATTGATAAACTTTCTTTTCATACACAACCATGGAGGAAGGTTGTATATGACAGTTAAAACTGGCCATACACTGTGATGCCTATTTCCCGTGTGTACGTCAACCCCATCAGCCGATATTCCGAGCCGTATATTTCTTGGATCTTCAGTAATTTTCGGGAATTTTTCATCTATGGTACGTCATGCCTGTGAATCTTCGGGGTGACGTAAGACACCGTCGGTTATCCTCCGTGTGGCGTGCCATCTTAAATCTTCTGAAATTCTTTCTATCTTAAACAGTCGTTGCAGTCTTGGTATAATTGGAAAGTACCACATTACCTTTGCTGGAATGTTTTCGTACACTTTATGTGACTTCTCATCCACCTTCCATCTTGATGTCCCACAAGTTCGACACACAGTCAAATCCTTGTCATCTTTCCAGTAAAGAAGCCAGTTGTTGATACATACATGTATCTTTTTGTATCCTGAACCCATCAACTTCACAACGTTTTTGGCTTCATATGTTTTTTCCACCATTTCGTTACCAGCAGGTAGCATCTTTTTTAATAATCCTAGTAATTCAGTAAAGAACTTATCAGAACATCCGTACTTACCCTTTAAGTTGAGTAGTTTAACTATTGCGGACATCTTTGTGAAGTCGGGACATCCTTCGTAAAGAGGCTTCTCTGCATCTAATAATAGTTCTTGAAACTTGACAAGGTCATCCTCTGTTTCAAAATTATCTTTTGTAGCGTTAACCATATCTACCGTTGCTGGGCCATCTGTTGGAATATATGAAGCAAAATCCGTGTCATCAACAAATTCTGTTGTAGCGTCAACAGGTTTTGGGGAACTTTTTGATGGCTCATCCTTCTCTACATGTTTGGTCCACTTTATGTAGGTTAGATCAATCCCATTCCTGAATAAAGGCCACTGCACTTCCTCCACTGTTCGGTTTATGTGGATACAACAGTTTGTACACGGACATGGCATTTTAAGATGAAGTTTATTAACTCGTGGGTCGATGTTCCCCATCTTACGCAAGTTGTCTACTGCATAATTAATAAACGCCTCTACTCCATCAATATAAGATTTGGTGGTCCTTTTAGTTAGTATCCAAGTCTTGTCCATGTTTATAAATGAGCTCCCTGCAGGCAAGTTTAAAAGACAGCCCAAGTTATTGATGAGTATAAAAGACAAAATGAAACTCCAATTGATGAGCATAAAAAATAAAAAGACAGTCCAAGTAAGGAACATATATAAAAGATGGAATGTGGTATTGAATTATGCTAATAATTCAATGAAGTCTAATGAAACAGTTCCTAAAGGGGTGTTTGGGTCAAGGAGGGATAACCAATTAAGAAGCTAAATTCTTGTTCCATGTTCATGTAGTAAAAGCCTTTACAGGGTTACTTATATTGTAAAACCAATTAACTATCTACATTTACCAAGAAAGTGACATAATTTACAAGAGGTTACCGTCTCAAAACAAATGTTGAATTACCTAATATGGTTATAACTGTAGGGGTACGTATATATTTTGTTAGAACGATTAATACAAAACAAACATAACAATACTTACCAAAATTTACAGGAGAGTTGTGGTGGTGACGGGTGTGGTGGGTCTATGACAGGAGAGTTGTGGTGGTGACGGGATTTGTGGTGATATGAGAGGTATTCTTGGTTGTGATAGGAGGAGTTTTGAAATTTTGTTGATTAGTTTAGAATGGGATTGATGAAAACTTTGGGGGAATACATTCAAATTTTTACAAATTTTACAAAAAATTTCACGAAAATATTGGAGGGAATGTATCTTTAGCCACGTTTAACAACTAGTAGCAAAGGTAATAAACAAGTTTCTTAAACAAAAAGTGCAAATATATATATATATATATATATATATATATATATATATATATATATATATATATGAAGTCAGGGGTGAACTAGGCTCGAACCAGTGACCTCAACAACACCTCAAACTTAACAACACACAACAACACCATCTCTGCCCTTGGGACTTTCTCGTTATACACTACTTCTTTATTTCTTTTAACCACTTTTTCCTTTTTAGCTTGTTACTACTTATTTAAATAAGCAAGCTTATTACAGCTTATTTAAATAAGTTGTTTTCTCACTTTTATTTTTCCTTCAAACTTCAACACTTTAAGTAGTTATGTCACATTTTTCTTGTGTATTATTCATAAGTTTAATATTTTTAATCATTTTATTACTTTGAATTAGTTTTTAATTATTAAAAATTAAAATAAAAGTCAAAAAAATAAAATTAATTTTCCTAAAATTATTTTTAGTTTATTTAGGACATAAGACAAATTAATTTGTATTTCTCAGGGAATATCTCAGGGAGCGAGCATCTTGACCATTCGGTCGATCGGGTTTTTGATCAGATAATATTATACATACGTACTATTCATTGAATCATGTCGTAACATGACACCCTAAACAACTATAACCCAATTCCAATATGATGTCAAATACCCATTAATGAATGTGACCAGTTATAACCTACTACCAATGACCCACCATGTGAATTAGCCATTATCACCGGTCATACATGGGTTGCATATACTTGGTATGTGTATAGTTATATTGTGAAGGTTATATGAAGTGTCTTAAAGTTATTAAAGGTGGGAACGTTAACTTTGACATTTGGGGAGGCCATAAAACCAGTAAAGTCATATGTACTATGATGAAGATTGTGTCCTACTGCCGTTAGGGTATCTTTAGGTTATATGATACGTTTGCGTCCGTGTGTACACGTTTTCGTCCATGTTTACACGTTATCCCCCGTTTATCATAATATAATATTATATATACTATTGATGCAATCATCACACAACATGTCAACCTTAGCAACTATAGACCAATGCCCATATGATGTCAAATACCTAATACACATGACCCACCATGTGAATTAGCCATTATCACCGGCAATGTTGCAAAAATTGTGAATCGGTATTGAGGCGGTCGAGGGCCGATTAGCGATTTTTGACCGATTAATCGGCCGATTTTCTTGACTCGGCCGATTAATCGGCCGATTACCTTGGAAATCCCTCCAAGTTCCAGGGCCGATTACCGATTAATCGGCCGATTCGGCCGATTTTTGCAACACTGATCACCGGTCATCCATGGGTTGCATAGACTTTGTAGATGTAAAGTTATAGTGTGAAGGTTATATGAAGTATGTTAAAGTTATTAAAGGTGGGCACGTTAATTTTGACAATTGAGAAGGCCATAAAACCAGTAAAGTCATATGTACTATGATGAAGACTGTGTGATACTGTCTTTAGGGTTTCTTTAGGTTATATGTTACCTTGCGTCTATGTGTACACGTTTTTTGTCTGTGTGTACACGTTCTTGCCCGTTTTGTCATGCTTTAGTTCGTTTCTACACGTTTTTTGTCCGTTTCTGTCCTTTTATAGCCGTTTTCATATATTTTAGATGTTTTCCTCTGTTTTCATACGGTTTTGTCTATTTTAGACACTATCCTACATTTTCTTACGATTCATACATTTTCTTACTTTCTCACACGTTTTATTCCCGTTTAGTACGTTTTTTTACGTTATCGTCTTTTTGCATATGTCTTTATTTGGGTGGCGTTAGATAAGTTGGGCACGGTAAGTCGGTAAGCCGACCCTTGTGCACTTTTTTCGTTTTATTCGTTTCGATACGTTTACATACATTTTATTAATTTTCGTACGTCTTTGACATTTTTTTCGGTCTTACTTTTATACGTTATTTATGTTTGCGAACGTCCGATTTTCAGTTAAATAATATAATTTTTTTTTATTTTTTTTAAAGAAATTTCATTTACTACCACTTTGACCCAAAAAAATTATGCGTGCATCTCCCATTTATATGTCACGTAAACTTTAATTCCGGCCATTTGGTTTCACAACGAAATTAAAACACCAACTAACACACAAAGGCAACCAAACCGTCATCCCCAACATCTCTGCACTACAACAGGTTAGGGTTTCATCTTTTTGATCAACATCAAAGTAAACTTGTTTATTTCCCTTTTTTTATGAACTTGTTTCAAGTGATTTATGCTGAACTTGTTCATAATGTGTCGATCACTTTACCTTATATGTATTGCTCTGATTAAATAATGTGTTCATGTTACTGTAGTTTAAACTCATTTGCGTGAAATGGTTATAAACATTATTGTAGTCATAAGAAGTTGCATGTGGGTTTCCCTCGAAAACACAGTTGATAGCCTAGAAATTAGAATCTAACAATATGATACTTGCAATGTCAAGTCTATTAACTTTGTTGATTAGTAATGATATACCTTATTAGGAATTGTTGATTATTTAGCGGAAAATGGTATATATTGAATGGATCACTTTGGATATGCATTTGACTTTTGTTTGTCAATTATAAGCAATGTATTACCTTTTTGGAATGATTGTTGTTCAGTTTGTAGTAGTCTGTTGGAATGAGTTGGTTTCAGTCGGGTTCGGTTAGTGCTAGCCTGTAGGAATGTGTTGCTTTCGGTCGGGTTCAGTTTCTATTAGCCTGTAGGAATGAGTTGGTTTCGGTCGGGTTCGGTTTGTATATATAGAATTACTTTAAAGGGAGAATGTTAAAGTATTTGTGTGTTGATCCATTTGGGTTCCATTAGCAAATTTTCATTAGCAAGTAAGGATGCAAATTTATAGGTTGCCAATTATGTGCCCTGTTTTAACTTAACATGTCCCCTGTTTTTCGTTTATGATACATCAATATTTTATGTGTGTTTGAATATTATAGTATAACATGTGCCCTGTTTTTGTGTAGAAATATGGTCATTGAATTTGTGATAACTTTAAAGCAAAACACGTTCCCGGACTCTCAGGTAATCTTACACATATGCCTTAATTACATTTTATACCATAAATGCTTGTATAATGAATGTCAAATAAATTATTGAAATGCTTTCAGGAACTTCCACCTGTCTACGCCGAATCATGTTGCCATGGAAGGCGGGAGATTTACATCACAAGCGCTCAGCGAGTTCGTTTCGGAGTACAAATAGAGATTCAAACTAACCGCCCCATTGTGCTTATAGGAGAGAGATGGAGAAGGTTTGCTTTGGAAAACCTGAGTCGGGATGTTAGGCTGTTGCATTTCGTTGAGGAAGGTGATGACTGCTTCTTTGTTACCGGATACACTCAATATGGAGCTGAATTTGGTGGCTACCACATGAACGGCGGTCGGGTTTCAAGATTCCAATCTCGTGTTTTTTCCTTCTATGATCAGTTCCAGGTATTAGAGCTTCATAACTTACTAATCTTATGTCAAACATGTGATTTTATAAGTCAATAAATATTAAATTTTAAGGTACTAATAAGGTTACTCTTAAAATTTATTTGCAGACACTGCCAGCTGCATTCCTTGGTGGCTTAGGTAATGCACAGCAGATTACAATCAAAGTAGACGGGGAAAACTTTGATGTTGGTTTGATTGTTGTTGAAGCGGGAGGAGCCAACGGCCAGGTGATGTATGATTTGGACCCCGATGATTGGAACAAGCTTGAAGAATTTGTTGGTTTAAAAGCTAGAATGATTCTCATCTTTACAAGGAAGCGCGCAACAAAGTGTTTGCTTACCGGCTTCAGTCGTGAAGGTAGTCTAACTACCGACGCGCATTTCCTTGGTACCACCAGCTTGCTACCTGATCAGCCCGGTTTGTTATTGACCGAAAGAGGTAAATATTTACCAAATACTTTCATACTACACGTTATATCTGTCAGTGATTTATTAAGTGATTATAATTAAAATTCTTTATAGATGACAATCGCTTGAAGCATATTTGCCAATGGCCTGCACATAAAGACCACTTTGATGAAGGTCATGCATTCTATAAGAGATTGTCAACAATTCGAGTGAATCAAGAACTTGTACGTATCTCAGCATTCATAGATATTATTTACTTTTGTTTAATTAGTTGGAACAAACTATATACTTACTAGTAATTTGAACTGCAGGATATCCCGGCAGATTTCCTGTTGCAGCATCCTATCCACCCATACCGGAGGGTCCTCATGAGACATCGTGGTGTAGAATGTTTCATGAGTATGACGATGAAGCCCCACAAAGCCAATCCTGATATGCCCGGTGGTGTGACTGTCTATGGGATGTGGAGGAAGTTTGCTGCTGAGTGCTCTTTTGCAACAAACAAGCTGATCAGGTTCAAGTTCATGTATTTAAATGTTGATGGCAGTGGTGGTGATAATTTGCAAGACTCTGTGTATCCCGTGTTTCATCTGTGCTGATGTGTCCAGCTTCAAACAATTTCTGCTTCATTTGCACTCAAACAATATTTATTATATTTTTTGTTAGTAAATACCCCCTTAAGTATATAATTTTTTGTCAGTTATGTGTGTTGTCAACATGCATTCATTTGGGGGTATTTTACTTATGCTATATTACTAAATTTGAACAATATTAGTACTGTTATACATTAGTTAACTTGAACAATTATAGAATCTAATATATAAATCTACTTTTATGAATATGCATGTAATGTAATTTAGTATGTCTTATGCAATCTTGTTAAACTGACATAATTGACATATTATGTGAAAACAAAATGCTCAATCTTAAACCAATTAACTAGGCACATTACCAAACTGCTTCTTAAGTCATATTGGAGGGAATTGACAAATATATTTGAAGAACATATTGGAGGGAAAGTTTAAAAATATCTTATCAAAAAAATTTTCTTAAAAAACATAAAAAGGGAAGCTGGGAAATCAAGGGTGTAACACCCCCAAAATTTGGTACAGCGGAAGACTCAACAAGCTTTCGGGGTGCTACGGGGATTGGTATCCATTCAAAGTCATGAAAGAACGAGATAAAGTAAACATAATAAAAATACTACCACGCAGGGTTTTAAAGTTTACATTTATCCCAAAATCATCCAAAGTCAGGCCCAAAAGAAATAAATATAGGTCCACAATTGTTATCAGAGTTTTAGAAATATAGATCCATAACCGGTGCCAAATGCCAAGCCTCCAACCCCAAGCTTCCATAGAGCATCACTTAATTACCTGAGAAAACGTGCTAAAAGTCAGCTTTTGTTGGTGAGATCATAGGTTTAGATTCATAATTCAATATAGTGGACATATACGCAAAACGCTTGCTAGCTAGACTAGGCCTCAATCATCCAACCAAAATAATCCATCCAATATAATCCAACCAAATCAAATCATCCCTATAGGTGCACGCTATAGCTCAAATCAATCCAATCAATAGCTTACCTAGCTCAAGTCTAGGCCTCGCTCTAAAATCAATCTAATAGCTTACCTAGTTCGGGACTAGGCCTCGCTCAACAACCAAACAATAGCTTACCTAGTTCGGGACTAGGCCTCGCTCAATAACCAATTCAATAGCTTACCTAGTTCGGGACTAGGCCTCGCTCTATAACCATATCAATAGCTTACCTAGTTCGGGACTAGGCCTCGCTAAATCCTACCTAGTTCTATAAGCATAGCAAGTTTTAAATAAACAAAGCGATAATAGTCCACATAAAACATTTGCACGTTTCTCATCCCAAATATTGAAAACAAAGTTCAAGAGTAAAAAGTGGGGCTATGACTCACCTCAAGTCCAGAAATCCTCAAAAGAAACGATAGAAGAAAGACGTAAGTAATCTCAAGCAACTCACGTAACGGCGACTACAGACTCGGCACTTCCTAACAATATTAAACTCGTTCAGAAATCATTTCCTCAAAATCAAATATTCCCATTCCCGAACGTATTCCATTTTACTTTCCAAAAATATCCATTTCTCGAATTAACTTCATATAAATTTGAAATTCGACGTTTGGTATCCATATGGGTGGAGGGTCGACGCAACTCAAACCAAAAATCACAACAATCAAAATAATAAACCAACTATAGGTCTAATGTTAGCCCAACATATTATTTAAATAATTATCGAAACTTATCAAATCCGTCGATCTGATAACCTCCCATATTTATTTACGTAGTATATCGTTCCAAAATTTTACCCAACCTAAAGCACATTGCACAAAAGATTATATTTGATATATATCGTAGTCCAATAAATTCCCTATATATATCGTCAAATCGGCCAAATTCCACGAGATACATAATAATTTATTACCCTAAAACATATACCACAACCTACGGGCGTCGTGGGATACGATGCCCATTAATATACTCATTTTATATCGTCAAATAACTCGATCTAGAATAAGTCACTTGATATATAAAATGTTTATATTAATCGTCATATATCCGTGACAACACAAAAGTCACAATATAAAGCCCACTTGGACTTTAAAGAACCACAACTCGTATAACTCGATAAGTTTCTAATTTATAAACAAAATCACATTTTTAATTATTATTTACCCGACTTATTATTTCGCCATTATTTATATAGTTATTATTTATAACAATAGTCCGACATTTATTACACTATTTGCATAGCATAATAACTACCGTTATATTATTATAACGTTTACTCGTGATCATTTTATTATTAATATACGCATTTATATATATATATATATATATATATATATATATATATATATATATATATATATATATATATATATATATATATACACGTTTAACACGTCTATATACGTATATAAACGATTATATCCTCAATAATATTATTACGAGTATTATTTTTAATATCGACTTTTAAATATTTATCGAGTCATAGAATTTGGTCACATGTCCGAGTCATGTCTCTCGGCTCATAGTCCAAGTCCAAATACTAAGAATCAAGTCACAATAATAAATCAACTCCGTCCAAATCAATCCCATAACCACGTGCTACAACATGAGGGTCCGACTACGGCACCCAACTAACCTATCTCCGTCATCTAATCGACCGTCACACAATCCGTCCCCAATTCTATACTCGTCAACACAACTCCAATAATAACTCGCAATCAAGAAATACCTCATCAAGTCCGAATAATATACCAATGTCCAACATCACAATCACAACAAAACATAAATAATAAAACGACAAGTAACATATTGTCCGAAAACCAAGTAAGCAACGGGTTGAGTTACCAAGTCAACCCGGGTCAACATATGCTCGAAACATGAAACGGAAGCCACACCCGAGACTCATGAGTCTCGGCTAGCTCTTTGAGCCCAAACCGAACCAAAACAGCCCCTAGGGGGGTGTCGGCCAAAAATACCAACGACCACAAGGGTCCCTCGAACCCAAACAAGCAATCCGAACATCACAAAACAAGAACCCAAGATCAAAATACATCGAATGGCCAAGAAAACGCCACAATAATCACCCAAACCAAGAGCATTAGCTCTCGGTCGAGGCTCGACCCATCGGAAAAATCATCACCCGGATACCAAACCTCCATTTAACTCATTATTATCAAAAACCCATTTGATTCTTGTATCAAAATCCATGAAACCCGAACAAGAAAATGAAATCCGTGACCCTAGGTCACGATTCGAACCCAAACTCGAGCCAAAAACTCGACCTACCTTCAAGACCAAAGCCAAATAGAAAAGATCTTCAAGAAATATTAAAAAGTGGTGATGAACTCATGATGATTAAATTCGAAATAGGTGTTAGGATGGTCCAAATCGCGCGTGGTTAGTACCAAAAGATAGATCGCGAAAAGATGGTGAAGATGGTGGTGTTGTTTTTAGTGTGAGGGTGGCGGTGGTGGCGCTATGGTGGAAATAAGGGTGCGGTGGTGATGGTGTTTCAAAGAGGAGAGAGAGAGAGAGAAATAAAGTGGTGAGGGTGAAGGTGTGTTTGTGGGATTCGGTTCTCACAATGACGATTTTTAGGTTTACACTAAAAAAAATTAAATTCGATAATAATAATAATAAATGTGAGGAGTGTAAGGGGTTTAAGTAGCCCGGTGTCAATACACGGACCAAACCCGAAACTTAAATAACCAAATGTCTTTCAAACCGAACCCGTTCCAAAAATAATAATATCCGATCCAACAATAAAACATAATTAAAATTGTTAGGTTAACCTAGTGCCGGAGTCAATGTAGTGCCAAAATAACGATCTCAAAATAAATCATCACGACCGAATCAAACCAAACCGTAAATAAATAATCAAATCTCATAAATATCGTACGATTAAAAATCACGTACCAACGTTCGTAAAATATCTCGTCACAATAAACTTTCAAAAATTCCAAATTTATAATTTTTAATGTAATGCGGGTTTTAAAACGGCTCCCTATTTTGCCAGTTGTCACAAAGGGGAACCATAAGCTCGAACCCGAGACCTCACCAGCCTCAACCTTTTGAACGCCTCAACACACCACACACTTACCACTTGCCCTTGGGACTTCTTCATTTAATATCTTACATTGTTTTGTATATAAACAAACTTTTTAGGCTCTTAGCTTATTTCTCCTTTTAAGCTTATTACAGCTTATTTAAATAAGTTGGTTTGTCCCTTTTATTTTTTCTTCAAACTTAAATACTTTAAGTAGTTATTGCACATTTTCCTTGTGTATTCTTAATCATTTTACTATTTTTTATCATTTAATTACTTAAAATTAGTTTTTAATTATTAAAAAATAAAATAAAAGTCAAAAAAATAAAAATATTTTCCCTACAATTATTTTTAGTCATTTAGGACTTAAGAAAAGTTAATTTGCATTTCTAGGCTTTAAATTACAAATTACTATTTCCCGGCCTATTAGAATCCTGTGAGTAGCTAGGAATGTAAACGAACTGAACGTTCTTTGAACGTTTCCTGATTTGTTTGGTAAAAGTTCGTTTATGTTCGTTTATTTATTAACTTAACGAACATGATCAATATTTGACATTAGCTCAGTTAAAACAACCTGGGAATATCTCAGGGAGCGAGCATCTTGACCATTCGGTCGGGTTCTTGATAACATAATATTATACATACGTATTATTCATTGAATCATGTCGTAACATGAAACCCTAAAACAACTATAACCCAATGCCCATATGATGACAAATACCCATTAATGAATGTGACCAGTCATAACCTACTACCAATGACCCACCATGTGAATTACCCATTATCACCGGTCATCCATGGGTTGCATAGACTTGATATTTGTATAGTTATATTGTGAAGATTATATGAAGTGTGTTCAGTGGCGGAACTAGGATTTCAAAATAGGGTATGCAGTTTTGCTCGAATGGTCCTCGAAGGGTCCTTCAAGGGTATGCACCCTATGTTTTTTACACTACCTGTCAAATTTTAGGGTTTGCACTTGCATACCCGTGCTATACACTAGTTATAAGGTGACTAAGGTTAGGTATAACTGTCCTATGATCCGCCAAAGCCGGAGGGATCTACCTAAGGACAACATCAATAGTTAGAAGTCCTTAGGTATGATATGGAAAAAGGAGAAAAGAATGAAAAGGGGAAATAAGGGGTTGAAGAATTAAAAAGAAAAGTAAAGAAAAGGGTGAAAAGAAATAGCCCTCCATATGTTCAACCTTAGGGCAGACACCGGGTTCAATTCATATGCTACTGGTTGTTGATAAGGTGACACCGGTATTGAAGATTAAGTCGTCATGGACCTAGTGACGCACTGCACTTAACCTTCTAAGCCACTCAAGTTCTATCAAAAGAGCTTGTTTCATTCTCACGGAGAACCCTGCATAATCTATTGACCACTCATTACGAGTGTGTTGATATTAAAAAGGAGGTACTCTGCTCCACACCTCCGACGACTAAAATGTGCACTTATTGAGTCTAGAGCCAGAGACACATCAAAGATCTCTTAGGAACACTTAACAACTTCTACAATAGTGTTTCTGCATCAATGAACACTAAGTGTAAATTTTTGAGTCCTACGCAGATCTTAGCAATCTGCCAAAACATTTATGAGAGAATGTACAATTGTGCTTCTTAGTGATTGAATGGAAATTCCTGCCAGGGTCAATATTAAACAGGCCTGACAGCAAGTCACTTCGATAACTCCTTGTGGGTTACGCATAGAGTTCGCGGTGGTGTTCCAAAATGGTCTATAGTCGTAGGGTGATCTCCAGCGACTCACCTAATCGTGGGTGTACGTTTGTATGTCTTTGCAAGCCCTTTCGGGGGTATCCGATTAGGAACGGCCTTGGTAAGTGATGAGGCGAAAAATGATCCGTTTTTAGGGGGTCATTTAAGCCCGGAATTGAATTTATTTGATCAAATATTTCCCTAAATCGTTCCTTTTGTGATTTTAGGTACTTTGGGAGAGAAATCTGGAAAAGGAAGCAATTCAGACATTTTTGGAGCATAAAAGTGAAGAAAACGCCAAAGTCTTAATTTTCCATGCTGGGAACAGTAGGTGACGGCGTCAAGAGTAACATCCTGACAGCGTCAAGAGCAAAATATCATGACGGTCCAGTAGAGAATTGACGGCGTCACGAAGTAGAGCATCAAGAGTTAAAGTCATGACGGCCTGGAAATGATTATCAGATGACGACGTCAAATGTAGATCAAGGCAGTCCAAGAAAAGTTTTGGCGGCGAGGTGACGGCGTCACAAGTTTAGTCTTGACGCCGTCAGACCCCTTTTCCTATATATAGTTTTCTAATTTTCACATTTAAAAGAGAGAAGTTTTGGAGAAACCCTAAGTACGAACTTGGTGCGAATTTTACAGGTTTTTCAAGGGTTCCAAGCCCTTGATACCTTTCATGTGTAATTGAGATAAGTGTTCTTTTAATTCAATCAATATGTCTATGTGTTGGTTGTCTATATCTTGTTCTTGTCTTAATTCCATCATGCTAGGCTAGATCTATCTTGTGTTTGCTTGGATCTAATGAAACCTAGATGTTAATTATGTGTTGATTACTTGTTTATACTTGTATTGGATGAATGATTTATATGTTAGGCTTAAGAAAACTGGCAGATCCCCAATTGGTAACATGCTTGAACGTCTTAAGAAACATGAACCGACGCGCACTAGGTCTTTATTGGTTGTATTTAATGCATGAGCCACTGTTTATAATCCCTATAGTTGTGCTGGGCAAGGTATAGGAGGAGATAAGAGCTTATAGAATTGGGGAGTTAAGTGTGCCACCCCATGAATGGTATTAAGGAATACGATCCGTCATCCATGCCATTATAACAAGTAATTAACGTGTAAAAGATGTCTAGGGAGTAGTGAAATCTAAGTAAACACATTTTCTCCACTTATTGCTCACAACTTTAGTATAATTTAGTTTATTTTCATTTCTAGTATTTTATTTTGATTGCATCTTTAGCATTGGGTTAGTTGATTAGCAACTAATTCTGCCAAATCCTTCAAACCCGAGATTTTTAATTGCTTTCTAAAAAAATATAAAATACAAAAATAATCATCCCTCACCTTTAGAACTAGTATTTAGGTTTTCTAATCCTAGCGACACTATTCCTAAGCTGAACGATCAATCCCCCGGTACTTGTCACTATACTATACTACAACGATCAGGTACACTGCCTGGTGGGGGTTGTAAGCTTCTCAAGATCCCTTGAGAGGTAAAGCCTGTTGCGATTCCCACGCATCAAGTTTTTGGCGCCGCAGCCCGGGGAATAGTTATTGTCTAGGTTAGAATTTCTTTTTATTAGGTCTACTTGCTAGATTTCTTTCTAGTAAGATTTTATTTTTAATTTTTAGATTCTCTTTAGTCTATCTTATTTCTTTGTGCCTTTGTTCGTAACCACCCGACATCATGGACAACGGGAACATCTTTGAACCCGTCATCCCACCACAACAAAACCCACCATTAGAACCCCTTAGGCCCCGAACCTTAGGAGAGTATTCCCGACCTAGCCACCAAGGCTACCGAAACACCATTGAGCTCACCGGAGCCAATGTGACCCCCTTGCGATCCGACACCATCCGGTTGGTGCAAAGCGGATGTGCATTCCATGGACTTCGTTCCGAAGATCCAAACCAACATCTTAAGGACTTCCTCAAAATCGTAGACTCCATAGACCTAGATGTTGCAACTAGAGAGACAACCCGATTACGCCTATTCCAATTCTCTCTACGGGATCAAGCTAGTCAATGGCTTGAGCGTTTACCCGCGTGATCCATCACCACATGGGATGATCTCACCACTCGTTTCCTTGCTCAATTTTTCCCACCGGGGAGAACTACTAAGCTTAGAAATGACATCTTGATGTTCCAACAACATCAAAATGAATCTCTTTATGAAGCATGGACTCGTTTCAAGGACTTACTCCAAAAAGTCCCTCATCATGGCATAGATCTTTGGCTCCAAGTCCAAATTTATTATGACCATATCAATCTCTCCACGAGGCGAGCCATTGACCAATCGGCCGGTGGTAAGCTACGTGATCTAAGTGCGGAACAATCATGGGAACTCATAGAAGATCATGCTCTCTATGACAATGAAGGTTGGAATGATCCCCGTGACTTGAACAAAACGGTCAAGGCAATATCTTTGCCTTCGAACAATTCTAGCACTCCCGATCGTAGGATCATGTGTAACACCCCCAAAATACCGCAGCGGAAGACTGTGTCATAAGGGTGCTACTTCATAATACAAAGAACAAGGTATAGAAAACGAACTCTAAATGAGACGTTTTGAAAAGTGACCATTCGATTAATAAATTCCGAAATACAAACTTGAGTTCCATAATACAATACATAAGAGTTTTAAGACAAATCGAATGGTAAAGATAAAAGCATAAGTCTTCAAAACATGCCAAGCGACTCTATGCTCCATGCAACAGCTATCACCTTATAGACCTGAGATAAACATGCTAAAGTGTCAACACAATGGTTGGTGAGTTCATAGAGTTTGTCTTAAAATAGTTGAAAAGCCTTAAAGAATGTTCACACAGCAAAGGCATCGTGAATCCACTCAGTTACAAGTCCCGCCATAAGAGACTTGTAACCTGTGTGTTCACAACCCACTGCTAATATATATGGTATAATAAAGACATGTATAAGTTCATCAAAACAGTTTAGCAATTAGTCGTGAGTCTACTCTTCATCTCCGAAGACCTCACGTTTATGATGTATCCAACATTCGCAAATGTTAGGATGTATCAATAGCCTCAATGGTCATCCAAGGTCTTAATTTGGAGCCACCGGAAGTCTCAATGGTCATCCAGCAACTTAATCTGGAGCCACTGGCAGTAACACAATCAAGTATAACGCAGTTAAGTATAACATAATCATGTATGTATGAAATCAAGTATAATGCGATCAAGTATAAGACAATCAAGTATAGAACAATCAAGTATAATGCGATCAAGTATTTGTACAAGTAAGAAAGTAGTTGTGCATGTATCCCCCCCAAAGAGTTGAAACAAATATGAAAAAGTAGGGGCTATGACTCACCTTAAGCTTAAGTGATGTGAAATCAAAGTGGTAGTCGAATCGTGAAAGTCTCTAAGAGCAGCCTATAATAGAACGTTGCGACTTAGGTTTTGAGTACCGTCTAAGAGTACGAAGAATTGCCCATATATGTCTTGCATAATGTTCATGATGTGGTACTTAGTATATAGCGTAAGTCGTCGAATATAAATAGTTTATGAAACATGTATGTTTTGGTATATCGTTTACTACCGTTCGGGCCGACATAATTCAGAAGTCATGTTAGTAAGCGTTCGAGGAGCCAGGACACTTTAACTCGTAAATCCACAACTCAACTCGACGGCTTACATAATGAACTCCTCACATGAGGCTCCCTACTATTGTAGTAGTTGATGAAATATATAGATATAAGTTTTGATCCGAAAAGTTACATGTCCGATATTTGAATAAACTTAGGAAAGTTTATTAGTACATGAAGATTGTTATTAGGGGTAGTTTATTATAACTTGTATCTCATGCTTCTTTAGGTGGAGTAGATCCAAATTGTTTGTTCAAGTTATCGTCAATTCCTTGTTTCATGTTTTCGCCTAAGTAAGTTTATATGGTCATTTAGTCATGGCTTCGCCGTGACCTTGGTCATTTTTCCATGGTCTTGAGACTCAACCTTGGCTTTAGCCATGGTTGTGGTCTCGGCTTTAGGTCATTAGACCTCTTGGTCTTAGTAAATCATAACTATAATATAGTGACTTTGGTCTAAAATGGGCTGTTAAGATTTTGAAGAATTTTATCACTCGGAAAGCATTTTTAGGTCTCGAGCTTCTTTGTTCCTGAACGAAAACGTCGTTCCGGACAACTTTCGTGTTTTAACTTTTTGATGAATCGGACCAGAAGTAGGACTTTCAAAACCCAAATTTGATCAGGAAGCTATTTGGCAGTTTTGCCGGAAATCTTTGGTAATTTCAAATCGCCATAACTTTTGACTCGTATACTCGTTTTGGGTGGTTCAAATTGCTATGGTTTCCTTGTTAGGTCCTCTACCACAATATGTAATAATCAAATATCATGTTTTTACCATTTTGATCAGGTCTTACCAAGAAATTCATTAGTTTGCTTGTTTACTTGTCATAAGTTAACACATGTATACTAATACTTGTTTTGTCCATTTTTATACATCATGAACTCCATACAAAGACCATATATAGCATGAATGAAACACAAAGAGTATGAAAATGATAATTAACAAGAAAGTATGTTAGGGTTTGCTTACAACTTTTGGCCTTAATGAAAAAGGGAAACTAGGACAAGAACTAGGACTTTGATTGAATAAGCTTTCCTCCACTTTAGTAACCCTTCTACCCTTGTATTCTTGAATGATGGATGATGAAGATTGAGGTGAAATGAGTGGATTTAAACTCAAGAGAAATCACCAAGTATGTTAGGGTTTGGAAGAGTTTTGGTGAATAATAACTTAACTAGGGTTTCTACCTTGAACTTGCACTTGATCCTTGCTATAACTAGGAAGAAATAAAGCTAAGTGTGAAGTGTTTTGGTGTGTTGTGATGGCCGGCCATATGGGGGGAATGGGGGGCTTTTATAGGGTCTTAAGGAGGTTAGTTTTGTTGACTAGTCCAACCTTGGAGGCCAAGGTTAACACATGTAATGATCCTAGAGCACAAGTTAGGGGATTAAGCCACACAAGGGGTGACTCCCCCCCCCTATGGCGGTTCAACATGGATAAGGGGGAGTGACTAGGTTTTTGGATGAGTTATCTTACTTATGTGACTAGTTTTGACTCCGGGAAATGCCAACCGTAAATGATTAGGCCTCAAAACGTAAAACCGGGTGTCGTTAAATTATGAAACTTTAAAGTATTGTTAGACATGTCCATATGTCCCATAATAAAATATAAAATGAGTGGTAGGTTCCATTTGGGTGGTAAACCCTGCTAAAAACTGGAAACACGGGTCTAAAACGCGTAATACGTAAAACGTACGAAAGTTGCGTAAAATTGAGAAAAGTAAAATGTAACTTTTCTAATAGGATAATAATGACTTAAAATGACTTATAATGTCTAGGCTGGGCTCTGTCTAGTGTCGGTTGGTGTTAAATGTCTTTTAGACATCAAACCGTAAGCCTACAAATCAAGAAATGACTTTTGGTCAAAGGAGGAGGGAAAAATTATGTTGACTTTTTCTAATAAGTTTGAAAACTCAAAACTTCTTAGAAACTCGTTTCGTGGTCTAACGGTTAATCGCCCAAATAGTTAAGCGTGCTCATGCGAGAGTAGTACTGCATGGGTGACCTGCCGGGAAGTCTTTGGTCATGTTTTTCTCAGTCACGATTAATTCTCAAATAAATCATGAGTATGTCAAACATTTTTCTGATGCGGGGTCACTTAACGCGATCGAGTTTCGTTGTACGTAGAATTTCTGAATGACGTTTTACCCTAAAACGTGTAATTCCTTAATAACTTTCAAGAAAATGATCTGACGAATGTCAAACATTTAATTTGCCATGGAAATGATTTATCATTCGAGAATATCAAATAAAAATCAACTTTCGGGAAAGTTTCGGAAAAATGAATAGTAAAAGTGAATAGTGAAATTTTCCGGGAATGGTAATTAACCTGAAATTGCGAATTGTTACAGTCTCTACCCCTTCAGGAAACTTCGTCCCGAAGTTTAGTGTGTCTAGGTCTCTTATCTTAATAGCGGCATAATAAAGCTAGATTTTGAACTAGAATAGAATAATATGGTAGGATAAGGTACGTACCCGTTACGCATTGCGGGCTTCCTTAGTACCCAAATAGTATGCTCGACCCCGAGGTGGACTAACATTGTATCCACGGTTTGGGTTATTTTCTTCAAGCATAACAGCTAAAGTTGGGTTGTCCAGCACTTGTCCCTGTGCCCTATTTAACTTAGGACAAGTATCTCAGAAGTGGTTTGGGCTGTTGCACTCAAAGCATGTCTTTTGGTTGTTTCTTATATTGCCCGCATTCACCGGTGTTACTTGCCTTGCTGTTGCTTTACATTGATTTGTAAAATGGCTCTTTTGATTGCAATTAGTACACATTCGACAGGGCTCAGACCTCTGATGATGATAAGCACATTTATTACACTTAGGATGTGGACCTTCATACTTTCCCTGATCATAAACTGTTGCCGCAAATCCTCTTACTCTCTTATTATCAACCATTGTACCCTTTTGCTCGCTTGATTCACCTGCTCCCTTTCTTTTATCACTAATCTTCAAAGTTCCATTCCTAACCATCTCATCTGTTAGGGTCCCTGCTCTTAGTATTGCACTTTGAATTGTGGGAGGTTCAGTTGTTTTCACCATCCCACGAATCTCGGGAACAAGGCCATAGATGTACCTCTCAATCCTCTTGGATTCAGGGGTAACCAGATGAGGAACTAGTTTAGCTAGTTCATGAAACCGATCTGTGTAGGTTGCATGACCAGCCCCTACCATAGAGTGATGCCAAAACTCGTCTTCTAGTTTTTGCATTTCATTAACCGGGCAGTATTCTTCCTTCAGTAGTCCTTTAAAGTCGTCCCATGACATGCCTACAGCTGCTTCTCTAGTCCTTGCTTGAATCTGCATGTTCCACCATGTCAATGCCTTTTCTGATAGCAAGCATGCAGAATATTTTACTCTCTGGTGGATTGCACAGTTACTGATGTCAATCACTGACTCCATCTTCTCGACCCATCGTGTATATGCCAATGCACCTCCTTTGCCATTAAACTCGATTGGTTTGCATGACGTAAATTCCTTATACGTACATCCAGTCCTATGGTGGTTGTTGTTGTTATTGTTGTTGTTATCATTCCTTCCTCCATCATTTGTAGCGTCATTTATGCTTCCGTGGTTTCCCGAATTGTTCATGTGATTGCCAACTTGTGTGACTATGGTGGGAAGTAGGTTTTGTAGTTGTTGGGCAATAATGGCGGAGACATCTGGATTTCCACCATCGTTACTAGGGTTACTAGTGTCGTGAGCATCTCCTCTACCTCCACGTCCACCAGTTCTTCCACTATCATTACTAGTGTCGTGAGTAGTTCCTCTACCTCCACGACCACCAGTTCTTCCACCTCTTGGTGTTGCACCACCTCGGCTAGTGCTACGAGTTACTCTCTTTGGTGCCATGATATCTACAAGGAGGGACATTTTGTCGACGTCAAATATGAGGTGATATTCCTAGACTACTTAGTCTTAAATCTTGTCAATTTGAGTCAGTCGTTGATTAATGTAAGCATGGTCACATATGTCTACGTGAGTCGTGACGCATTTATAATTATGTTGGCCACCATAATTATAATTGCTTCCTTTCACACGTATACATATTTACCAGGCACACATAACTCAACAATTTGTACTACATAATTGGGTAGACTTTCTGCTCTTAAGTTGTGAAAGGGTAACATAGTCTGGGTATCTAGAGAAGGTGATATGACGAAATAGACTAGTCGCGCTTGTAGAAAGGTTTGAGTGTCGTACTAGGACATATGAACCACTTCTAGGTATTAGAATCATATAAAGTAAGTATAAGGCAAATCATCAAATCTCTACAGGAAACTAATAACCTTTATTTAACTTAATCTTATGTCTTATCAAACAAGAACTGTCACAAGATTAAGTTAATTAAACAATTATTACTTAGCTCTAAATTTTTGATGACTTGACTATTGTCTGGGGTTTCTTCTAAACAAACAATTAGCAATAAGCATATGCGCATGAAGTGTGTGTAAGGCAAAATAAAGAGAAGAGTCTTAATGTTTATATCAGTTATAGTCTAGGCACTAAATGCAACCTAGTTCTCTATAACCAAGGCTCTGGTACCAATCTGTAACACCCCCAAAATACCGCAGCGGAAGACTGTGTCATAAGGGTGCTACTTCATAATACAAAGAACAAGGTATAGAAAACGAACTCTAAATGAGACGTTTTGAAAAGTGACCATTCGATTAATAAATTCCGAAATACAAACTTGAGTTCCATAATACAATACATAAGAGTTTTAAGACAAATCGAATGGTAAAGATAAAAGCATAAGTCTTCAAAACATGCCAAGCGACTCTATGCTCCATGCAACAGCTATCACCTTATAGACCTGAGATAAACATGCTAAAGTGTCAACACAATGGTTGGTGAGTTCATAGAGTTTGTCTTAAAATAGTTGAAAAGCCTTAAAGAATGTTCACACAGCAAAGGCATCGTGAATCCACTCAGTTACAAGTCCCGCCATAAGAGACTTGTAACCTGTGTGTTCACAACCCACTGCTAATATATATGGTATAATAAAGACATGTATAAGTTCATCAAAACAGTTTAGCAATTAGTCGTGAGTCTACTCTTCATCTCCGAAGACCTCACGTTTATGATGTATCCAACATTCGCAAATGTTAGGATGTATCAATAGCCTCAATGGTCATCCAAGGTCTTAATTTGGAGCCACCGGAAGTCTCAATGGTCATCCAGCAACTTAATCTGGAGCCACTGGCAGTAACACAATCAAGTATAACGTAGTTAAGTATAACATAATCATGTATGTATGAAATCAAGTATAATGCGATCAAGTATAAGACAATCAAGTATAGAACAATCAAGTATAATGCGATCAAGTATTTGTACAAGTAAGAAAGTAGTTGTGCATGTATCCCCCCCAAAGAGTTGAAACAAATATGAAAAAGTAGGGGCTATGACTCACCTTAAGCTTAAGTGATGTGAAATCAAAGTGGTAGTCGAATCGTGAAAGTCTCTAAGAGCAGCCTATAATAGAACGTTGCGACTTAGGTTTTGAGTACCGTCTAAGAGTACGAAGAATTGCCCATATATGTCTTGCATAATGTTCATGATGTGGTACTTAGTATATAGCGTAAGTCGTCGAATATAAATAGTTTATGAAACATGTATGTTTTGGTATATCGTTTACTACCGTTCGGGCCGACATAATTCAGAAGTCATGTTAGTAAGCGTTCGAGGAGCCAGGACACTTTAACTCGTAAATCCACAACTCAACTCGACGGCTTACATAATGAACTCCTCACATGAGGCTCCCTACTATTGTAGTAGTTGATGAAATATATAGATATAAGTTTTGATCCGAAAAGTTACATGTCCGATATTTGAATAAACTTAGGAAAGTTTATTAGTACATGAAGATTGTTATTAGGGGTAGTTTATTATAACTTGTATCTCATGCTTCTTTAGGTGGAGTAGATCCAAATTGTTTGTTCAAGTTATCGTCAATTCCTTGTTTCATGTTTTCGCCTAAGTAAGTTTATATGGTCATTTAGTCATGGCTTCGCCGTGACCTTGGTCATTTTTCCATGGTCTTGAGACTCAACCTTGGCTTTAGCCATGGTTGTGGTCTCGGCTTTAGGTCATTAGACCTCTTGGTCTTAGTAAATCATAACTATAATATAGTGACTTTGGTCTAAAATGGGCTGTTAAGATTTTGAAGAATTTTATCACTCGGAAAGCATTTTTAGGTCTCGAGCTTCTTTGTTCCTGAACGAAAACGTCGTTCCGGACAACTTTCGTGTTTTAACTTTTTGATGAATCGGACCAGAAGTAGGACTTTCAAAACCCAAATTTGATCAGGAAGCTATTTGGCAGTTTTGCCGGAAATCTTTGGTAATTTCAAATCGCCATAACTTTTGACTCGTATACTCGTTTTGGGTGGTTCAAATTGCTATGGTTTCCTTGTTAGGTCCTCTACCACAATATGTAATAATCAAATATCATGTTTTTACCATTTTGATCAGGTCTTACCAAGAAATTCATTAGTTTGCTTGTTTACTTGTCATAAGTTAACACATGTATACTAATACTTGTTTTGTCCATTTTTATACATCATGAACTCCATACAAAGACCATATATAGCATGAATGAAACACAAAGAGTATGAAAATGATAATTAACAAGAAAGTATGTTAGGGTTTGCTTACAACTTTTGGCCTTAATGAAAAAGGGAAACTAGGACAAGAACTAGGACTTTGATTGAATAAGCTTTCCTCCACTTTAGTAACCCTTCTACCCTTGTATTCTTGAATGATGGATGATGAAGATTGAGGTGAAATGAGTGGATTTAAACTCAAGAGAAATCACCAAGTATGTTAGGGTTTGGAAGAGTTTTGGTGAATAATAACTTAACTAGGGTTTCTACCTTGAACTTGCACTTGATCCTTGCTATAACTAGGAAGAAATAAAGCTAAGTGTGAAGTGTTTTGGTGTGTTGTGATGGCCGGCCATATGGGGGGAATGGGGGGCTTTTATAGGGTCTTAAGGAGGTTAGTTTTGTTGACTAGTCCAACCTTGGAGGCCAAGGTTAACACATGTAATGATCCTAGAGCACAAGTTAGGAGATTAAGCCACACAAGGGGTGACTCCCCCCCCCCCCTATGGCGGTTCAACATGGATAAGGGGGAGTGACTAGGTTTTTGGATGAGTTATCTTACTTATGTGACTAGTTTTGACTCCGGGAAATGCCAACCGTAAATGATTAGGCCTCAAAACGTAAAACCGGGTGTCGTTAAATTATGAAACTTTAAAGTATTGTTAGACATGTCCATATGTCCCATAATAAAATATAAAATGAGTGGTAGGTTCCATTTGGGTGGTAAACCCTGCTAAAAACTGGAAACACGGGTCTAAAACGCGTAATACGTAAAACGTACGAAAGTTGCGTAAAATTGAGAAAAGTAAAATGTAACTTTTCTAATAGGATAATAATGACTTAAAATGACTTATAATGTCTAGGCTGGGCTCTGTCTAGTGTCGGTTGGTGTTAAATGTCTTTTAGACATCAAACCGTAAGCCTACAAATCAAGAAATGACTTTTGGTCAAAGGAGGAGGGAAAAATTATGTTGACTTTTTCTAATAAGTTTGAAAACTCAAAACTTCTTAGAAACTCGTTTCGTGGTCTAACGGTTAATCGCCCAAATAGTTAAGCGTGCTCATGCGAGAGTAGTACTGCATGGGTGACCTGCCGGGAAGTCTTTGGTCATGTTTTTCTCAGTCACGATTAATTCTCAAATAAATCATGAGTATGTCAAACATTTTTCTGATGCGGGGTCACTTAACGCGATCGAGTTTCGTTGTACGTAGAATTTCTGAATGACGTTTTACCCTAAAACGTGTAATTCCTTAATAACTTTCAAGAAAATGATCTGACGAATGTCAAACATTTAATTTGCCATGGAAATGATTTATCATTCGAGAATATCAAATAAAAATCAACTTTCGGGAAAGTTTCGGAAAATGAATAGTAAAAGTGAATAGTGAAATTTTCCGGGAATGGTAATTAACCTGAAATTGCGAATTGTTACATCATGGAACTTGAAGGTCGAGTCAAGTCTCTCATGAAATCTTACGAAGCTCCAAAATCCTTAAGCCAAGTAAGCAGAATCGCTTCTACATGTAAATTATGTAGTGGCCCTCACGAGACTCATAACTGCATGGAGCTTCCAAAATGTGCTTATAACGAATTCACGTCATCACACGTGGGTCAAGGCCCTCGAAGTTCTGGCGAGGCCTATGAGGCATGGAAGGATAAACCTAATTTCAAAGGATACCAAACGCGGAACGTATCTTTCAATGACTCCTCACCACTCACTTGGTCCGAGCATTTTCCATCACAAGGCATTCCCAGGAAAAGCTGTGAAGATGCCCTAAAAAAATTCATTCTATCTCAAGAAGTACAGCTCTCTACGCTCGAGGCTAAATTTAGACAACAGTAGGCTGATGTGAACAACAAGATTTGTAATCTGCTAACGGCTATCAAAGAACATGTTGTTAATAAGCCCATTTACGTTGATGAGGTTAAATCTGTTACCGTCATGAGCCCACCAACCTCCCCTGTGAAAATAAAAAGTCCTAGCAAGTTATTCAAACATCTATCCCCTAAAGGAAAAGAACCTGTCAACCCCCTAGGACCAATCCACTTCGTAAACACCATCACCACGATGTCTGCTTCTACACCCAACCCAAACCAACAACAAACTAACAAGTTCAGTCAGACAGCTAAAGATGAGACCTTAAGGGTAGACCACGATTCAGCCAGAAAACCTACCAACTCATCCGAGTAGTACACCAAGCGAGAATCTGGCAAATCGAATGAAGGGAAAGAGAGATCGGAAGAGCATGAGAGGAATCCAACCATTTGGGGTAAGTCTATTATAGAAGAACCCGAGAAAAAAATGGAGGATATTACTAGTGGGAATAGCGATAGGACTAAGGAAAGTAATCCTAAGGTTTTCAAGATCTCCTGCACCATTAAGGAAAAGCTCTTAACTGATAGTCAAATAGATCCTAGCTTCCCAGTCAACATAATCCCCCTTTCCTTATACCACGAAGCCTTCCCAGGACACATTGCGTGCGAGAGAGTGATGAAAAATTTGTCAATCACGATTGGAGAGCTTGTTTACAATACTGACCTCACCGTGGTCGATGACGTGGACCCTTTCACCAATCAAACATTAACCACCCTTGTTCTTGGAAAACCATTTATCAACGAATCGGGAGTGATCCTTGATGAGAAAGATGGTAGTGCATTATTCACCAATGGTGTTAAGAAGGTAATTTTTTGTAAGGGTAATGAGGAGGTGTACGAGTATCGTCCTTCCCTTGAAGGGAATCTATATGGGTCAAAGGATGGAGAGTGGAGGAAGATAAGACGGCGTGATCCGAATAATCTCAAGATTCCCTGCATGATCGACCATAAGTACTTCGATAACATCTACATTAACATATTCCTGCCAAAGAATTTTATGTCCTTATTCTATTATAACAATATCTGCATATGGGGAATGATTTACAAGGGAGAGAAAGTGGTTGGTAAGGATCATGAAATTCAAGTGTTTGTAGGAAATATGGCATTTACTATGGAATTTACGATCGTGGACAACATCGAAGACTATGTCGACCCTAGATTATCACAAATTGTTTTTGGAGCGCCATTTTGCGAGATCACTAATCTGATAATTGATGATCGGAACGGTATTATGACCTTCGCTGATGGTATTAGGAGGGTTTCATACCAAACGCCATACAAGAGAAGAGACCATAAGGAAATCGATTGTGACGGGCTTGATAAGATAAGTTCCCAACTTATTCTATGCGATGAAGATGTTCGGAGAGGGTGTAAGGACACTTCTGATTTATGATGCATGGGAATCGCAACAGGCTTTACCTCTCGAGGGATCTCGAGAAGCTTACAACCCCCACCAGGCAGTGTACCTGATCGTTGTAGTATAGTATAGTGACAAGTACCAGGGGATTGATCGTTCAGCTTAGGAATAGTGTCGCTAGGATTAGAAAGCCTAATTTACTAGTTCTAAAGGTGATGGATGATTATTTTTGTATTTTTATGTTTTTTAGAAAGCAAGTAAAATCTCGGGTTTTGAAGGAGTGGGCGGAATTAGTTGCTATTCAACTAACCCAAAACTAAGATGCAATCAAAATAAAATAATAAAAATGAAAATAAACTAATTATACTAAGGTTGTGAGCAGTAATTGGAGAAAATGTGTTTACTTAGACTTCATTACTCCCTAGATATCTTTTACACGTTAATTACTTGTTATAATTGCATGGATGACGGATCGTATTCCTTAATACCATTCATGGGTGGCATACATAACTCCCCAATTCTATGAGCTCTTATCTCCTCCTACACCATGACCCAGCACAACTATAGGGATTGTAAACAGTGGCTCATGCATTAAATACAACCAATAAAGACCTAGTACGCCTCGGTTCATGTTTCTTAAGACGTTCAAGCATGTTACCATTTGGAGATCTGCCAGTTTTCTTAAGCCTAACATATAAAATCATTCATCCAAGAACAAGAATAAACAAGTAATCAACACATAATCAATATCTAGGTTTCATTAGATCTAAGCAAACACAAAGGAGATCTAGTCTAGCATAATAGAATTGAGACAAGAACAAGATATAGACAACCAACACATAGACATATTGATTGAATTAGAAGAACACTTATCTCAATTACAATGCAAGGTATCAAGGGTTTGGAACCCTTGAAAAACCTGTAAAAGTTGCACCAAATTCGTCTTTAGGGTTTCTCCCAAAACTTCTCTTTTTTTAATGAAAAAACTAGAAAACTATATATAGGAAAACTGGGCTGACGGCGTCAAGACAACCATGTGACGCCGTCACCTCGCCGCCAAATACTTCCTCGGATGACCTTGATCTACTTATGACGGCCTATGTGACGCCGTCACCACCTACGGCATTTTATTCTTGGGACTTTGACGCCGTCATCAACTACGGTATTTTATTCTTGATGTCTGACGCCGTCAGGGTGTAACTCTTGACCCCGTCACCTAGTGTTTTCAGCATGGAAAATTGATACTTTGCCGTTTTCTTCACTTTTATGCTCCAAAAACGTCCAAAATGGCTTCTTTTCCAGAATTCACTCTCCAAGTACCTAAAATCACAAAAGGAACGATTTAGGGCAATATTTGATCAAATAAAGTCGGATTCGGGCTTAAATGACCCCCTAAAAACGGATCATTTTTCGCCTCATCATATACCCTTACACTTGAGATTTGCTTGTCCTCAAGCAAATGCGTTTTTATTCTACTCAAAAGACAAGTTAGGGGTCATTTAACACTAATATAAAAGTAATTACAACAAATAATCGTTCCACTAAAGACCAATAGACAAGCACGGAGATCATATGCAAGCACCTCACAAATAGTGTTTAGATACTCACATCTCTCGGGTGTAATAAAGTAATATAACATTATGGAAATGGAAGATATCTCTCACTACCTGTCATAGCAAAATAGATTACCATAGGCTTGGGAAAGGATCAAACCTCCACCACATGGCGTAAGCACCTAGGATAAACTATCAAAGAGGTCTTTTAAAGGGTTGTAACGTTAGGTATAGGGATATTAATTACACGGTTTTGTTGGATAAAGGAAGTTTTACTGGTGGCGAGTTAACAATCTTGGTTAATTACATGTACAAGATGGCGTTGCTAAGCCAAGACTAGACTCGACTTAAGCTAACAAATGAAAAATAACAAAAACATAAAATGAACATAGAATGAAAAGGGATGGTAGTCCGTATGTTTTTTTCTCTTGTTTCCTTTTTCTATTTTTTTTTCTTGTTTTTTCGATTTTTTTTTTTTTTTTTTTTTTTTTTTTTGCATACACTCTTGCCCTACCATCCAAAATAATACATCATAGGGAATACACTTGAATCTTTACATACTTTACATTAAACTAATCTAATGACTCGATTTAAGAAAATCAAAACACTTGGAGCACTTTTAAGATTAACGTACATATGGGGGTAATAAGTGATGTTCTTCCCCATTACTCCATAAAATAAGTACTTACCCATGAGTCCCAATCGTCCCAAAACAATATGTACAAGGATATGACTCGACTTAGCAACCATGTAATCAATTAGAAAGTTAACTTAGGGTTAAACAAATAACAATAATGCACTAAAGATGAGCGCATACACGGAAGGCTAAGGCGATTTGGTTGTACATTTAAGTGGGGTGTAACAAATTCTTCCTTTAAGTAAGATGCTTAAAGTTAGAAATGAAAAGATAGGCTCGGAGGGGTGTACTAGGGGTTTCGTGTACTAAAAATGAGTACAACGCTAAGGGTGTGGGAAAAATTAGTTGACTTAACTAGCCAAGTAATATGACTTAAATGGTCAAGTAATCATGATACGGGTTTAACACAAGGGTGATCCTAATGCCTCTTATCATGTAGTAAATCCTACCACACGAATGTAGTCTCACTAGCGGTCTCGGGATGCATCACTAACGCAAGTTCTAGAATCTAAATGCTACCGGTACACTCATAAGCACTAATAATAAATGCTTTTCCTATCAAATCTAAAGGCGAACCTCACATATTTGGGTGGAAAATTTTTCTGAATATACGGTTTTGTGCTAGTCATACAATCTCCTATCCATGAGACGCTTACTATGGCTAAAGTTACACTCCTAAATGTTGTAAAAAAATTTAAATTTGGCGCTAAAATTACACTAACAAGTATTTCTCGTAGTTTTATTACACATCTACCATCAAACAAAACAAACTCAAGCGAAAGTGCATATGTAAGGTATCATCTTTTTACCCTCCCCTTACACTTAAGATGAACATTGTCCCAAATGTTCAAGTAAAGAATGTAAAAGTGAAAAAGTAAAGAGAATGAAATCAAATACTCCCCTGATTCGCTCGGTATGGATTTTAGGTTGGCCAGGTTAAATCTTCTTCCAAGAAAACGAACAATCAAAGCTTCCCTTCCAGAATATAAATCATCTCCTTGTCAAACATAACCTGTAAATCCTGACAAAATAGACAAGACAACCTCGCGTAAAATCGGCGGCATCCTATATAAGTTCCTAAATCCTAGAAAACAAAGTAAGATATAATGCTTGTGGAATGAAGTTTGCAGATTTCCTGGAGATTATAAAACTTAATAATTCACAAAAACCATAAGACTCCGTTAGAAAAACAAAACCCGTAAAATTTCCAGATTTTTAACTCCTGACGCCGTCAAGAGTAAACCCCTGACGCCGTCAGAATAGACCTGCAGAAATTCTTATGTTAAGTTTCTGGAAAATTTCTGGAAAAACTTCGTCCTACTTCCTGGAAAATCCTGCAAAACATCATTACGACTCGATACAAGCATTTGACTCTAACAAGTACTAATACACATGTCCATTTAATATTGTTGTGGTTCATGCTCAATTTCGTTCTTATAAAGAAATTTGGATCTCCCTTACACTTATCTTTTGCAAAATACCTTTATATGCAATTAAGGCGAAGTTAAAAACAAAATAAAGCATTTTCACAATTTACTTTGAAACATGAGCCACAAACAATAAAAATAAAACATGCACACGAAAACAAATAAAATCAAACAAACAAACAAACAAACAAACAACTAAAAACATACAAAACATGGGTTGCCTCCCAAGAAGCGCTTGTTTTTGTTCGAGTCACGAGCCTGACTCTACCCTTATTTAACGGAAATAGGTGAGGTTTTCCCTACACTTAGGATTAAGTGCGGGTGATAGTAGCGATACCCACCATCTCGGTGGAAGTATGCCATGTGAGGAAAGAGTGGTGGATGAATGATATACTCAAAGGGATGTGCTCCTATCATCATAACCTTACCTAATTCCATCGGGTTAATGGGTGAATTAAGATTTTCTCCTAGAAAGGGATCATTTTCAATCAACTTCAAGAGATTACTAGTTGGGGATCCATCTTGACCTAATAAACCCGGTTTAAACCCATAATTTTTCTTGTGATCAGTCATAAATGGGTGATGTAAGCATGTAAGGTCATTTTCCACTCCTATATTGGCTTCCTCTCTACAGGGCATAGAGTCCACTATTTTTATCCTAAGACTACCCGAACTATATGGTTTGATGGGTGGATTGGAACCTATCTCAATTCCTAAATTCACATCCAAGGATGGAAGATTAGGTAACGGTTTTGGTTGAGGCTCTGGTTCATCAAAACTAGGAACTTCCCTAGAACTAAAAGAAAGGTCATCACTATAGGTGTTAAAACCTATTTTCTCTAGTTGTGCTTGGTCCAACGGTTCTACCTCAATTGGGGTTCCTATAGTCTCTTCTACTTCTTCCGGGTAAGTCATGGGCGGTGTGTGTGCCTCAAGTGATGATGGAAGTTGTGGGGTACTTTGTAGGTTTGTGTTATTCACCTCATCCTTCCTTGTGTCAAGATCACCAATATCCTCAACATGTGTTTCATTATAATCTAGCCCTAACATTCTCCCATGTATCTCACGTGCTTCTCTAGGCATCTCAACTTCCATGTCCGAATCATACGGATCATCCTCAATATTATGACTACTATATACAAATTGCCCAAAAGATTCATCATCTGTTTCTTGAGATTCATCATCATCGATCATAGAACCTAGGTCTTTTTGATCAATGTGATCATGTTCGGCTACATCCTCCATCACATCAAGGTCACCTACGTGTTCATCATGTATTATAGTAGGGCCTAACCATGACATGCAGCTAGGTGGCTCATACGAAACTATCCTAGGTGAAGGCTCATATGGTGCATAGGTTTCACTAAGTGAGACATTTTGAGGGGTTGATTGAGCTCCTAAGGTGAATTCTCTTTTCACAAGGTACTGAATAAAATCAATATAAGATCATGTCCTCCTTATTTCATTCGTCCATCTTGGTATATCCAAACTGGTGTAATTATATTTTTTCTGGTAAAACTCTAGTGTCGGACTTGGTGGATTCGCGTTCTCCATAATGGTGAACGAAATAGTCAATGAACTTAATTTACTAACAAAGGCACAAAGAAAAAGATAGACTAAAGAAAACCTAAAAATAAAAATAAAATCTTACTAGAAAGAAATCTAGCAAGTAGACCTAATAAAAAGAAATTCTAACCTAGACAATAACTATTCCCCGGCAACGGCGCCAAAAACTTGATGCGTGAGAATCGCAACAAGCTTTACCTCTCGAGGGATCTCGAGAAGCTTACAACCCCCACCAGGCAGTGTACCTGATCGTTGTAGTATAGTATAGTGACAAGTACCGGGGGATTGATCGTTCAGCTTAGGAATAGTGTCGCTAGGATTAGAAAGCCTAATTTACTAGTTCTAAAGGTGATGGATGATTATTTTTGTATTTTTATGTTTTTTAGGAAGCAAGTAAAATCTCGGGTTTTGAAGGAGTGGGCGGAATTAGTTGCTATTCAACTAACCCAAAACTAAGATGCAATTAAAATAAAATAATAAAAATGAAAATAAACTAATTATACTAAGGTTGTGAGCAGTAATTGGAGAAAATGTGTTTACTTAGACTTCATTACTCCCTAGATATCTTTTACACGTTAATTACTTGTTATAATTGCATGGATGACGGATCGTATTCCTTAATACCATTCATGGGGTGGCATACATAACTCCCCAATTCTATGAGCTCTTATCTCCTCCTACACCATGACCCAGCACAACTATAGGGATTGTAAACAGTGGCTCATGCATTAAATACAACCAATAAAGACCTAGTACGCCTCGGTTCATGTTTCTTAAGACGTTCAAGCACGTTACCATTTGGAGATCTGCCAGTTTTCTTAAGCCTAACATATAAAATCATTCATCCAAGAACAAGAATAAACAAGTAATCAACACATAATCAATATCTAGGTTTCATTAGATCTAAGCAAACACAAAGGAGATCTAGCCTAGCATAATGGAATTGAGACAAGAACAAGATATAGACAACCAACACATAGACATATTGATTGAATTAGAAAAACACTTATCTCAATTACAATGCAAGGTATCAAGGGTTTGGAACCCTTGAAAAACCTGTAAAAGTTGCACCAAATTCGTCTTTAGGGTTTCTCTCAAAACTTCTCTTTTTTTAATGAAAAAACTAGAAAACTATATATAGGAAAACTGGGCTGACGGCGTCAAGAAAACCATGTGACGCCGTCACCTCGCCGCCAAATACTTCCTCGGACGGCCTTGATCTACTTATGACGGCCTATGTGACGCCGTCACCACCTACGGTATTTTATTCTTGGGACTTTGACGCCGTCAGGATGACTTTTGACGCCGTCATCAACTACGGTATTTTATTCTTGATGTCTGACGCCGTCAGGGTGTAACTCTTGATGCCGTCACCTAGTGTTTTCAGCATGGAAAATTGATACTTTGCCGTTTTCTTCACTTTTATGCTCCAAAAACGTCCAAAATGGCTTTTTTCCAGAATTCACTCTCCAAGTACCTAAAATCACAAAAGGAACGATTTAGGGCAATATTTGATCAAATAAAGTTGGATTCGGGCTTAAATGACCCCCTAAAAACGGATCATTTTTCGCCTCATCAATTTATCATGTGGATTCTTCAAGGATGTTAGTAAGCTTGGTTCTATGTATCGAAAAGATATCTTCGAGTTCGAATACCCGAAGTACTTGCACTATGAGAGCGATACTGGTTTAGAGGACGACCTAGATAGTGGAACTAATGATGAGGTCACGTAGTAACCCATGACCTTGAGTCTAGCTACAAGACTCGTAAATAAAGAAAAGCGCTTCTTGGGAGGCAACCCATGTTTTGTGTGATTTTGTTTGTTTGTTTGTTATTTGCTTCTGTATGCATGCTTTATTTTTATTGTTGATAGATTATGTTTCTAAACTAAATAGTGGAAATACTTTACTTTGTTGTTTTAGCCTAGTCTTAACTCCACCTAAAAGTATTTTTGCAAAAGATAAGTGTAAGGGGAAACCCCAAATATGTTTTCAAGAAACAAACCGATCATGATTCTCCACAATATTAAATGAACATGTATATTCATATTTGTTAGAGTCAAATGCTTGTATTGAGTCATAATGAAGTTTTGCAGGATTTTCCAGGAAGTAGGACCAAGTTTTTCCAGAAATTTTCCGGAAACTTAACATAAGAATTTCTGCAGGTCACTTCTGACGGCGTCACGAGTTTACTCTTGACGGCGTCAAGTGTAAAAATCTGGAAATTTTACCAGTTTTGTTTTTCTAACGGAGTCTTATGGTTTTTGTGAATTATTAAGTTTTATAATCTCCAGGAGATCTGCAAACTTCGTTCCACAAGCATTATATCTTATCTTGTTTTCTAGGATTTAGTAACTTATATAGGATGCCGCCGATTTTACGCGAGGTTGTCTTGTCTATTTTATCAGGTTTTACAGGTTATGTATGACAAGAGGATGATTTATATTCTGGAAGGGAAGCTTTGATTGTTCATTTTCTTGGAGGAAAATTTAACCTGGCCACCTTATTATCCATACCGAGCGAATCAGGGGAGTATTTGATTTCATTCTCTTTACTTTTTTACTTTTACAATCTTTACTTGAACATTGGGGACAATGTTCATCTTAAGTGTAAGGGGAGGGTAAAAAGATGATACCTTACATGTACACTTTCGCTTGATTTTGTTTTGTTTGATGGTAGATGTGTAATAAAACTACGAGAAATACTTGTTAGTGCAATTTTAGCGCCAAATTTAAATTTTTTTACAACATTTAGGAGTGAAACTTTAGCCATAGCAAGCGTCTCATGGATAGGAGATTGTATGACTAGCACATAACCGTATATTCAGAAAAATTTTCCACCCAAATATGTGAGGTTCGCATTTAGATTTGATAGGAAAAGCATTTACCATTAGTGCTTATGAGTGTACCGGTAGTATTTAGATTCTAGAACTTGCGTTAGTGATGCATCCCGAGACCGCTAGTGAGACTACATTCGTGTGGTAGGATTTACTACATGATAAGAGGCATTAGGATCACCCTTGTGTTAAACCCGTATTATAATTACTTGACCATTTAAGTCATATTACTTGGCTAGTTAAGTCAACTAATTTTTCCCACACCCTTAGCGTTGTACTCATTTTTAGTACACGAAACCCCTAGTACACCCCTCCAAGCCTATCTTTTCGTTTCTAACTTTAAGCATCTTACTTAAAGGAAGAATTTGTTACACCCCACTTAAATGTACACCCAAATCGCCTTAGCCTTCCGTGTATGCGCTCATTTTTAGTGCATTATTGTTATTTGTTAAACCCTAAGTTAACTATCTAATTGATTACATGGTTGCTAAGTCGAGTCATATCCGTGTACATATTGTTTCGGGACGATTGAGACTCAAGGGTAAAGTACTTATTTTATGGAGTAATGGGGAAGAACATCATTTATTACCCCCATATGTACGTTAATCTTAAAAGTGCTCCAAGTGTTTTGATTTTCTTAATTCGAGTCATTAGTTTAGTTTATTGTAAAGTATGTAAAGATTCAAGTGTAAGGGAAACGTTTATTCCCTATGATGTATTATTTTGGATGGTAGGGTAAGAATGTATGTTTAAAAATAAATAAATAAATAAATAAATAAAATTGAAAAATCAAGAAAAAGAAAAAAAAAAAAAAAAAAAAAAAAAAAAAAAAAAAAAAAAAGGAAAAAGAGAAAAAACATACGGACTACCATCCCTTTTTATTCTATGTTCATTTTATGTTTTTGTTATTTTTCATTTATTAGCTTAAGTCGAGTCTAGTCTTGGCTTAGCAACGCCATCTTGTACATGTAATTGACCAAGATTGTTAACTCACCACCAGTAAAACTTCCTTTATCCAACAAAATCGTGTATTTCATATCCCTACACCTAACGTTACAACCCTTTAAAAGACCTCTTTGATAGTTTATCCTAGGTGCTTACGCCATGTGGTGGAGGTTTGATCCTTTCCCAAGCCTATGGTAATCTATTTTGCTATGACAGGTAGTGAGGGATATCTTCCGTTTCCATATTGTATACTTTATTACATCCGAGAGATGTGAGTATCTAAACACTATTTGTGAGGTGCTAGTGTATGACCTCCGTGCTTGTCTATTGGTCTTTAGTGGAATGATTATTTGTTGTAATTACTTTTATATTAGTGTTAAATGACACCTAACTTGTCTTTTGAGTAGAATAAAAGCGCATTTGCTTGAGGACAAGCAAATCTCAAGTGTAAGGGTATATGATGAGGCGAAAAATGATCCGTTTTTAGGGGGTCATTTAAGCCCGGAATTGAACTTATTTGATCAAATATTGCCCTAAATCGTTCCTTTTGTGATTTTAGGTACTTTGGGAGAGAAATCTGGAAAAGGAAGCAATTCAGACGTTTTTGGAGCATAAAAGTGAAGAAAACGCCAAAGTCTTAATTTTCCATGCTGGGAACAGTAGGTGACGGCGTCAAGAGTAACATCCTGACGGCGTCAAGAGCAAAATTTCATGACGGTCCAGTAGAAAATTGACGACGTCACGAAGTAGAGCGTCAAGAGTTAAAGTCATGACGGCCTGGAAATGATTATCACATGACGGCGTCAAATGTAGATCAAGGCAGTCCGAGAAGAGTTTTGGCGGCGAGGTGACGGCGTCACAAGTTTAGTCTTGACGCCGTCAGACCCCTTTTCCTATATATAGTTTTCTAATTTTCACATTTAAAAGAGAGAAGTTTTGGAGAAACCCTAAGTACGAACTTGGTGCGAATTTTACAGGTTTTTCAAGGGTTCCAAGCCCTTGATACCTTTCATGTGTAATTGAGATAAGTGTTCTTTTAATTCAATCAATATGTCTATGTGTTGGTTGTCTATATCTTGTTCTTGTCTTAATTCCATCATGCTAGGCTAGATCTATCTTGTGTTTGCTTGGATCTAATGAAACCTAGATGTTAATTATGTGTTGATTACTTTTTTATACTTGTATTGGATGAATGATTTATATGTTAGGCTTAATAAAACTGGCAGATCTCCAATTGGTAACATGCTTGAACGTCTTAAGAAACATGAACCGACGCGCACTAGGTCTTTATTGGTTGTATTTAATGCATGAGCCACTGTTTATAATCCCTATAGTTGTGCTGGGCATGGTATAGGAGGAGATAAGAGCTCATAGAATTGGGGAGTTAAGTGTGCCACCCCATGAATGGTATTAAGGAATATGATCCGTCATCCATGAAATTATAACAAGTAATTAACGTGTAAAAGATGTCTAGGGAGTAGTGAAATCTAAGTAAACACATTTTCTCCACTAATTGCTGACAACTTTAGTATAATTTAGTTTATTTTCATTTCTAGTATTTATTTTGATTGCATCTTTAGTATTGGGTTAGTTGATTAGCAACTAATTCCGCCAAATCCTTCAAACCCGAGATTTTTAATTGCTTTCTAAAAAAAAATATATATATATACAAAAATAATCATCCCTCACCTTTAGAACTAGTATTTAGGTTTTCTAATCCTAGCGACACTATTCCTAAGCTGAACGATCAATCCCCCGGTACTTGTCACTATACTATACTACAACGATCAGGTGCACTGCCTGGTGGGGGTTGTAAGCTTCTCAAGATCCCTTGAGAGGTAAAGCCTATTGCGATTCCCACGCATCAGTAAGGATTAGAAGGAGTCTTCGCACTATGCTATTGACAATCTCTAATTCCGAACCTGTAAGTACCGGACGTATTATTGCTAAGTGTTTCAATGTAGGTACAACCACCGTCATGAACACCAACTTCCACATGCTCATACTTACATCTTAAAGACTAAGAAAGTTCTCACCAAAGATCAATGCAATGTCAAAGTCAAAGAAAGATTCTACGTTATAAAGTTGAAAGATAAAAGATCAAAAGTTAAGCAAATGTCAAAAAAAAGATCCTACATCAACACAAAAGAATCGTCAACAATGAAAAGAGAACTACGGAAGTAAGATAACACAACGTCAAAGATGTGTGAGCATGCTGGAATGAAGCAGATCCACTGGAGGCAACGAATTAATGAAAGGTGGATTACGACATCACTTAATCACAATCACATCATCAAAGACAAAGAACAAAGAACGATGAATCATTTATCTAACAAATTTTTTAAGACGTCTAAAGCCGTGAAAGTCAAAGTTTAAAGACAAGATAAAGACGTCAAGCAACCTGGATGACCGTGATGACCGACCCTTAGGGGGAGATTGTTAGGATCACGTTTCAAAATATTTCTCAAGTCTCGGTCATTTGTAATAATCATAGGTTGCTAAGTAATGTTTATTTATTATGTTTAAGTTAGAAGCTTGGTCCATGAGGCCCAAGAGGCCTCCAAGCCCACGAATAGAAGATAGGAAGGAGAAAGGAGTGTTGCCCTAGCTCCTTGCCTATAAATAGAACTCATATGTAACTCTTACACTTGTTGGTTTTATTGATATCTAAGCTAAACTCTTTCATTTTCATTTCTCATATCACATAAGATCAACCATCTCTATTTCTCATCTCATTTTTCATCACATCTATACTTGTGTTTAAAAATGGTGACCTAACAAATAACCTTAATGTCAGAGAGTTTCCAAGCAATAGCTTGCTTGTGTGACTTCAAAACCTTTATGAGAGCAGTTTTCTCCTCATTACACAAATCCTTAGCAATGATGACGGGTAATTTATCATCACCTTCCAAAAATGTATATTCAAGATGAGGTGATAATTCCTTGAGTTCGACCTCGGGAAATTCATCAGTTTTATCAACAGATTTGATTTCCTTATTGTGAAGTTCTTTAGGAGGGAGAGAAGGAGAATGGTCTTCATTTAACAACTTCTAAAGGAGGAGAATATCTCCCTCTAGATCAATTTTAGTATTATCAATTCCTGGTGGAACTGAATCACTTTTCAGAAAAGCATCGATTTCTTCCAAAATGAAGTCATTTCCCTCAAATGGAGTGAGAGAAGGGGAAGAGTTGGCTATGATAGCTTCAGAAGAATGAGTGGGATTACCACCTGAAGAATTATGAGCATAACCAAGAACTTCTTGAGAGTACTCTTCAGAAGCAACATCAATGATATCTATTCGGTTAACCGACTCAGAATCATAGTTTGCGGAGTATCTCAAAGTTTGATCAAAGTTAAAAGTAACCGCTTCATTACAAACACGTAATGTTATTTCTTGCTTAAATACATCAATGAGAGCACGCCCTGTTCTTAGGAATCCTCTTCCAAGAATGAGAGGAACCCGTTGATCAGCGTCGAAATCAACAACCACGAAGTCAGCTGGAAAATGGAACTTTCCTACTTTCACGAACACGTCCTCAGCAATGCCGAGTGGATGAGAAATGGAAAGATCTGCAAGTTCAAGAGTCATGCAGGTAGGAGTGAGTTCGGGAAGAGAAAGTTTCTTCCACACTGAATGAGGCATCAGGTTGATGCTTGCACCAAGATCGGCCAAGGCAAAGCATTCAACCATACTCGGAAAAACACAAGGAATGAGAATGTTTTCGGGGTCTCCAAGCTTTTCAAGAAGCTTCTTTAATAGAACTGCTGAGAAATTCTCGTTCAATGAAGTTTAAGCCATTTCAAACAGCTTTTCCTTGTTACTTAACAAGTTTTTGATCGTTGATGCAAACTTGGGCATCAGAATGATAGCATCCGCAAAGCTTATGTCAAAATGCAAATCTTGAAAGATTTGAAAGAACTTATCCATTTGATGACTAGCTTTTTCGCGGAGCTTTTGTTCCTTTAAATGTGATGGGTAAGGAATAGAAGGTTTAGATTTGGGGTTTTCAACTGAAGCTATTGGAGGTTCAAAAACAACTCCTAGTTTGGATTTAGATTTTGGGACAACCTGAGGATGGACGTGTGCGGTACTTTATAGGCTAGTAAATTGCACTTTGTCCTTTGTCACCTCAGGTTCACTTTCCACTACCTTGGGAGGAGGAGAAGAGGTAGAAGGAACCGTGGGTCCATCATATGAAACACCACTTCTGGTTGTGATCGCCTTCACATCGCCCCTCGGGTTGACAATCGTATTGCTCGAAAGTGTTCCTAAGCCCGAGGGTCCATCATTTAAAGACTTCTTGATCTCAGAGATCTGACTGACCAACAACCTATTCATTTCTTCTTGGGATTTCATGAATTGTTTCAACAACTCATCTGATGATGGTCCAGTTGGAACAATGGCGTGAGTTTCGTTAGGAAATCTGGCCTTAGTTGTTTTGATTAGGACCTTGGTTTTGGAAATTTCCTCGATTTTGGTTGCCATTTCCATGGAAATACCCTTGGTTGAAATTACCCTGACCTTGGTTGCTGTTAAAGTATCCCTGGTTTTGGAAACCTTGATTCTGGAAACCTTGATTTTGGAAACCTTGACTCTGATTGAAATTCCCTTGGTTTTGATAACCTTGGTTCATTCGATTCTGGTTTTGGTTACGGTTGTGGATATTTTAGTTTTGATTAAAACCAAGTGGTCCAGGGTAGTGGTTAGGACGATAGTTTGGGTCCATTTGAGGACGGTATTGATTACCTCCTAGATTGGAAGTCCCGGCTATCGCATTAGCTTCATATGTATTACCATCAGTGGCCATACAATTGTAGTATGTATGAGGGCCACCACACGTAACACAAACTTCCATTTTCTTGACTTCTGTGAGTTTGTCAATGTTAGCATCGGTGCTAGATTGACTCACGGGAGATGAAGTAGAAGGACCAACACTCACTTGGGAAACAACCGGCTTGCTTCGTGTAGTGCGGACCTTAGACTTGTTTTCAATGATAGCTAAAGCTTCTTTTGTGGTTCGACTCAAAAAATTACCTCCAGCGGAGGCATTAAGAGAATCTTGATCAGATTGGCTCATACCATTGCAGAAAGTGTCGAGTTGCATCAACTCATAGAAACCATGATGAGGACATTTGCGAAGCAATTCCTTAAAACGGTCCCATGCTTCACTAAATGATTCATCAAATTTCTGTGTGAATTTGATGATTTCATTTTTAAGACTTGTGGTTTTGGAAGGAGGAAAGAATTCATTCACAAATTTCTTAACTAAATCTCCCCATGTTTCAATCGAACGAGGGGGTTGTTTTTCAAGCCAAATCCGGGCTTGTCCCTCGAGGGAAAATGGAAAAAAGAAGTAGTTTGATTGCATCTTGAGGGACGTTTTTGTATATGATGGTGGATGTGATTTTGTTAAACCATCGAATGTGAGCTTGAGGATCGTCCCTCTCAAAACCATAGAATTGGCTCGAGGTCACCAAATTTGGTAACCCGGTTTTGAGCTCAAAATTATCAGCCACGATGGCTGGAACAATGAAAGCATCTCCATAACCCTCGATGGGTGCTTGGAAAAGCTCACACATAGGACGATCTTCCGCCATGATAACGGGAGGAATTGGAATAGTACGAATCTCGGGTTCGACTATCTCGGATAATCTTCAGCTACATCTTCGAGGAATGTTGACGGGTTTTAGTAAAGGGCTTGATGACGTAGAAGAATGAGTGCGTATGCACTAGAAACAAGATCACTTTCGATAATACTTAAGGTTGAGAGTATTATAGCAATAATGTCTTCTATTTTATTTAATACGAAAAATGGAAAATACTTTTGTATTGTTATCTCATATATATACATACAAAGAAAAGGAAAAATATTTTTGGGTTTTTTAAGTTTTATGGGATATGAAATATGGAAAGATAAATGTACATGAATGAGCATAGAATAGAGCACGTGAAACAATAAAGTAGAGCAACCTACCCTAGAAGGCAATTACAACTAAAAACGAGCGATTAATTAAAACTAATATAAGTGAGCAAAAATGGAAAGTGCAACTTAAGCAACATTTGAGCTACGGGCACAAAATAATTTTCCTACGTACTAAATGACAAAAGAAATTTTAAGAAAAAGAAAAATTAATTATTAGATAAACATTCTAATTATTATTAATTAAAAACTATTTAACACTCATTAATTCCTAATGACTTCTAAAACATTTTAAACAACTCTAAAACTTTTTACATTAAACAACAAATAAATACTAATAACCAAAAGCAACAGGTTCAATGTTTTTACGCTAAAGTGATATTTAACGAAACTAGTAAATATCACATTGAACTACAAGCTAACGCAATTGGAATTTATGATCAAAAGGAAATTATACACAAACTCAGGAGATAAAAAACACAGATACACAAGTTTACAACAATAATCAATAAGCTAGGAGAAACATATTCAAAATCTTAAGCTTAAGTGAAAAGCTTGTGAGTAGCAGCTTAACCAGAAGGGTACACAAGCTAAAGCCAAAAAGTTACACTAGCATATATTCAAGGGCAATAACAAACTAGCTAGAATCAACAAGCTGTACGAACAAGATACAAATAGAAACTCATATTCAAACAAGCCCAGTGTTAACTGGAGTAAGGCAGCAGAACCTAATAGGTAGTGGGCAATTTGGAGGGCAAAAATAAGCAAGCAAATGAACAATATAGAGAAAACTAAGAACAGATACTAAAATCTGATACTATGGGCTACTCGTAACACCAAGAATCGCACCACAAGCTTAATACATGAACAAGTTACACTGGTACAAAAACTGCCTTTCGTCATACATGGTCGATTTTGAACGGTCACACGGTAACATCTTTACATGACTAAATGTACCAGAATAAAATAAACAGCCACACTTGATTCGACTTGTGTGACCATTTCGGAATTCTATTGTCACACATTTGTGTATTTATGTGACTAGAGGGTAACTGGTAAATATTTTTCGATCATTTAGTCACTTTTAATTTGGGACATGTGACAGATACAAATCAGCTTTAAACATTAGTCACACTACAGATATACATATGTGACAAATATATGTCACACAATTTAAGAGTGTGACCAAAATAGGTATATGGTCACATGAAGTAATTATGTACGTGGATAAATTATATAGTCAAGTTTGTCACACATTATTTAAACATGATTGCTATTCTTTGCTAAATATTTAGCCACATATGAATTTGAAATGTGTGACAACTGAAAAATAAGTTTGAAGCATTAGTCACGATATGCAATTAAAAGTGACAAATATATGTCACACACTTGAAGAGTGTGACCAAATGTCATATATAGTCACACGAAACCATAGAAACATGATTAAGTGTAACGAAAATTCGATACATATGGTCACGTAAGTTAATATGTGTGTCTAAATTTTAGTGTGTGTTTGCTTGCCACAACCTAATGTGTATAGTCACATTTAATTGTAGCACGATCATGTGACTATAGGCTTGATTGAGGCAAAATCAGTCAACTAAAGTCAACCACGGATGTGGTCAATATAGTTAAACTCCTTAGGCTCAATGCTCCGCGGAATACACTGTTTCCCCGGGTCGTTATGTCCCGACTAGGTGTGGATGGTATCCAAACGGGTTTGTGATCGGGTGAATTTGGACAGGAAAGGGTTGTGATTGATTACACTACTGAAATATAAAAGGAAATAGCTTAAATAAGCTATATTAACAAGATTTTAAATATAGAAAACCCATAAACGTTTAAAACTTGAAAACGCGTACGTTCAATTTAAATTTACGTGAACGTACGAAATAAAACACGAGTTTTTAAGAAATAAAATACTTACGAATATGAAATTTACATTTTTACCATTCTAATGATAAATGAAAATTTTTGGAAAAAGAAAATTAACTTTTACACTATTTAATTATTTATTATTAATTAATTACTAATTTCCTATTTACTTTTAATTATTTAAATTACACTAAAATACAAATAATTATGAAATTAACCTAGAAAAATAAAATTTAAACTTGGAAAAATCTAAAATAATATAAAACTAATTTTCAAACAGAAAATATATTTTTAATACTTTTTATCTATTTATTATTAATTAATTACTATTTATTAATTACTTAAAACTAACTTAAATTATAATAAATACTAAATAAACTAAGATAAATCTAAAACTTTTTCTAAAAATCTATTATAAGTACAAAGGCCTAAGAAAAATATAAAATGGAAAAGTGCTTAAGGAAAAAGCTGAGAAATAAGTCAATAAGCTAAAGCTTCTTAAATAGAAGCTATCACTTGACTTTAATTGATGATTTTCTAGATTTTCTTTTTGAAAAACTCTTTAAATACATAAAATAACTAACTTTAACATAGGCACTTTGGCCAGAACTGAAAAATAAGCAATATGGAAAACAAAATGCTTAACAGGTTATGAAATGAGCTTATTAGGACTTTTTGGACCTGAATAAGCAAATTTATTGAACCACGGACCAAAATGAGCAATCAAACAATGATAATGATTGGGAATAAGTTCAATGGAACCAAATAAGCACTCACAGTAAGCCAAAATCTCCAAATAAGCACTTATGCTATTTGGCAGAACACAAAGACCAAGACATGCTAACTATAGCCCTTAGTGGGGGCCACAAGAGGGGTCAGGGGTCCAAAATGAAAATTGAACCCTAAATATGGACTGGAGGTATACAAAATAAGCCAATAAGTATGCAATGGGCCCCGCTAATAAGCCCTAGGGGAGGGATGGAAGTTGGGGGTTTGGAACAGATAGCATGGTGCAGGGCATCCACATTCCCTGCAGCCCACTTTGAGCAACCAAATAAGCCAGCATAAAAATCTCAAAAATAATCTAAGAGTGGGATTCCGAAGTTTAAAAGGGATATTGCAACATGTAAAAAGCTTGAGGTCTAAATCTAATCCTAAAAATTACAAAAATTCCTGCAAGTTTTGGAATTCTGCAAAAGGGTAACTTTTGACATTTTGATATAACTTAAGAACTTTGACTTAATTGAGTTTCCATCCTACTCTACTGATTTGTTAAGCAATATTAAGCTATAAGAGAACTAAATTAGGCTGAATCATCTACTTATGCAGTGAAATGGTAAGATACCCACTCTAAAACATTAACAGTTACAAGTTTATGGTCTATTTAACTCCCACTAACCTAATGTGACTTACCACAACCAAAAACAACTACACTATATACCCTGAGCTCATTCAAATAGCATGAACCAAACACCCCTTAAGTTAACTTGTTTTTGGATTTTCAAAGCAAATGGGTAAATTAGACTATGAAACTGATTCCTAACAATTAATTATGATTAAAGAAACTTAAATAAGCACAGAAAATTAAGCTAAAACCTACAAGCACCTAGGATCTTACACTATGCTAATATGGCAGTTAACTAAGAAGTTTGGAGAACAAATGATTCTAATGAACAAGGCCAAGTTTTAAGCAATAATATTACTGAATAACACCCAGCAAACACAAAAGACCACAAATGATCAAACCATGAGTGCGTCTACAGTGAATTGCCAAAAAATTAGAATAAAGCTTACAATGTAATTTTGTGTGATCCAAACCAAGAACTAAGAATACCAACCCTGTCCTAATGTCTCCATAGACTCTAAACCATATTCCAACTTCTTCTTCTCTTCTTTTTTTTTTTTTTTTTTTTTTTCTTCTTTTTGATTTTTCACTAATTTATTGGAATTTTAAGTATTTTTAATGACCTGAGTAAAAACTGATTCCAATTCCTTGAAAACTTAAGAAAGCTTATTAATAAGCTTTAATGAACTTAAATGATCACTTAATAACAACTTTTAACAACTACCAAATGATAATGAGATTTTCAAATTTGAAATAACATAAACTGAAAGTGGAACAACTGAAACTTGTATTGAGAAAATACTTGAAATACACTGAGAAGTCTAGTATTACAATTAAAAAGCAAAATTGAGATTTGAGAAGCTAAAATTACACTATGTCAACATGAAAACTACACTACTTAACTATTCTACTCTAACTAATAATAATTCCTTCTTTCTGCATCACTTTTATAGACCCTGGTGTATCCCTCTTTCTTTCCCACTTCAATTATGGCCGTTGGATGGCTTGAATTTAATCCTGGCCGTTTATCTTGTTTTGGCGGGAAACACACTTTGACAGGTTTAGTGGGTTTGGTGAGGTTGGTGCAAGTATTAATTGAGGAGGGGGGATGTAGGGAACATTAGGTGAGGTTGGTGAGGGTTTGGAAAGTAAGGAGGGGGGACACAGTTGCAGAAAAGGGGGGAAAGGATGAGGGTGAACAGCGATAGGGTGTTGGTGTTTGACTGGGGAGTTTGACCCTGTGATGTTTGACCCTTTTGACCTGTTTGATATCAAAAATGAGGGGATGGGTTTTGGGCTTCAATGGATTGGGCTTGGGGTATTTAGTGGTTTTGTGATTTTGGGTAATATAAATAAAATGGTCCATTTGGTTTTATTAAATATCACACGGACCAAAGGTGTAATTCCTGAAAAGTACAAGGGTTGATTTTGAAACTTCCCCAAAGTACAAGTAAGGACCAAACTTGCCATATTCCATAATTCAAGGACCTTAAATGATATTTTCCAAAATTAGATATCCGGGGACCGTTTATGGCAAAATTGAAACTCTAGGGACTAAACTTGTAAATTCTCAAAACTTTTGAAATTTTTCACCAAAGGACTAAATATGACAACTTATGATTTCAAAAGGACCTTTGGCGACTTTTCTTTTAAAATTAGTGCTCAGTGACTATTTTTGCCAATTTTTTAAAGTTGGGGGACTGAAACTGCCAATTATGCAAACTTTGTTCATTTTTCATCTGTTTTTACTCATTTTGCATCTAAAACATATAAAACACAATTCCTAAAATATTTTCAGTATTTTGCTGCCTTTTTGAGTGTTTTTAAAAGTTTTGCAGCTTAGATTTGACCAAAAATGATGAGTGTTTGAGCACTCATCAATCCCCCACACTAAAATATTGCTAGTCCCTAGCAATCTTTTGAGAAAACTTAATGGATTTGAATCTCTTTACCAAAATCCATTACTTCTGGAGTAGCCAGGTGTTTCAGTTTAAGTAAGAACCATGGTACACCGATAACCATATGATTTTGAGCAAACCACCAGCTTTCAACGGTTTTGATTTGTCTTTAACAGAAGCCGTTTGCTTCTGGACTAGCCAACTCTTGATAGACACAGTCAACATCTTGGTGAGTTGATTACCAATTATGGTTTTCCACTGCCTTTACCACAAGCCATAATCTTGTGGGCTAGCCAACTCTTTTACTTTTTAGGATATGGTGAGTTGAATACCATACAATTTTTGGCAAAATGTCAGCCATCAACGGATTTGAGATATCTTTACCAAGAGCCGTTTGCTCCTGGATTAGCCAATCCTTGACATGGTGGACTGATAACCACAAAAATATTTGTGAAATAAAGTGAAAAACAATTAAATTTTGGCCAAAAACGGGGGTACTAGAAGGTATAATGTGATAAAATTCGCTAGAATTCCCCCCCCCCCCCCACACACACTTAGAATTGAATATTGTCCTCAATATTCAAAGTCCCGGCTATTATGCCGACTCTTTGAACGTAAAAAGGCAACATTAAAAGCTAAATGTGGAAATACCATTTTTCACTTTATTTATATATACATTTTTTTTAAACGTATATACATGGTAACAACAGCATGGGTAAGTACCCCACACTTAGGGTGAAAACCCCTTATGCATGCTACTGTTTTTGTTAACCGAGTCGCTAGCTTGACTCGACCCCGAATTCATTTGTTCTTGGGGAAGCAACATGTGGAAGAGACAATATCCATCGGACATTCACTCAAGATGTTTGGACAAACATTTGAAACACGTGAAAGTTCCACACCGATGAGATAAGTACCCGGCTTTATATAGTATAAACTATAAGCGGTGATGCCGGGGTCAAAGATAATGTCTTCATTCCCGAAGGAGTGAAGAACAGGAGAAGTCACCCAGTAGGTGAAGAAGGGAAGAAAGATCTTGATGACAATCAAGATAAAGTCATCATCATCAGAAAGAGAATTCATAATTTCATGAATCTCGTCATTTAAGCTCGTTTGATCTAGATATATCCCGGGTGTGTCTAGATCAAAGTAGAAGTTATCATACTTCGGTGGAGATATGATATAAGTGAGTTCACAGGAGAACTCCTCAAAGGTGAATGAATCATATACGAGCAGAGAAATTTGAGAATGAGAAGTGGTACTGCCACTAATCTTCTCTCCCATATGATCAAAAGTGAAGGCTTCAAGTTCCGGTATAGGATCATTGGAAAGAATGTCACTATCCTTAATGGGGATAGGAGATGAAATGGGTTTCTCTTTGAAAGCCTAAATTTTAGAAATGAGGAGACTAACATTCAATAATGTAGCTCGAAGAGCTTCATCTTTGATTTTAGTGTCAATCTCATCATTCTCTTCTTCTAAGCTGACTACTCAGAAGGTAAGTCTTCCACATAACTGATGTCTCCACAAGACAACGAATCGTCATCATTAGAATTGGAGAACATCTCAACATCATCATTCGAGAAGACAAGAGGAGGAGGGATATCACACATATGATCAAGAATTCCCTGTGACTCTCTTGGGATTGGGACTGGGACAAGGTTCTCAACACTAGACTTTATGAATTCGTCCGATTCCTTTTCAGGAACAGTGTTAAGATGCTCGTCCCCATGCTCAGAGAGTGAGTGGGAACCTTGGGTGTGATAACAGCAGATTGAGATGGAATCTCAACTGATGGTATCTCATCTGATGAATCTTTATAAAATTGAAGAATATCAAGGATATCTTCATTATCACTGTCATCAGGAACGAAATGGAATCGAGAGCTAGATCTGGCTGCTTTTTCTTTTGCAATTGATTCCCTAATAGAGTTTTCAATGGCAATTTGAGAATTTATTTTAGCAACCTGTTCTTCAGCTAACAATTCTTCCATCGATTTTTGTTTTGGATTATCTGGGGTATGTATGATTCCTTTTAAATCTTTCACTAAATCCAAAAGATCAAGGAGAAGACTTTAAGGAATTGGCTGAGGTGGAGGTTCGTCATAATACGATGTGTCAAAATTGTTACAAGGAAATAGATTCCTTGTTTGACAATCGGAGCTGAAGTGTGGACCCCCACAGTACTCACAACAGTAAAACTGATGTGGTTGTGAGTCTTATGTGTTGTAGTCATGATTGTTATCAGGAAACTGCTCATAGACAAGCGTGTTTCCTGATTGACAATTAGAACTGTAGTGTGAACCACCACAGTACTCACAACAGTAAAACTATTGAGTCTCATGGTGTGGTAGCTGATGGAATAAATCAGTCGTGTCATGGTAGGAATAGGGATCCTGGTTATAGACAGACCCGTTTCCTGACTCTACCATGTCATAACTGTGGCAGTTGCCACCATTATAAGGACTACCGCACCATTGACAATCAAGAAGGTGTGGATGAGACATAGAAAGAATCAAAAGATTAGAGAGGGGTAGGGATAAAGAATAAAAAATGTGAGAGGGTAAAGATGGATATTTTTGGGCTTTTTGAGAAATATTTTATAAAAAGAAAATCTTTTTGTGTTTTTGTGTTCGTTGAAAACTAATTTTAAAATGTTTTCGGGAACCGTTTTGTTTTTATATGATAATAATAAGAAAATATGAACAAGGATGGATAAATATACAATGGGTGTATATCCAGATTCACTAATCTGCACACCGTTAAAATAACGCGCACAACCTCCCCGGCAGCGGCGCCAAATTTTGATTGAGGCAAAATCAGTCAACTAAAGCCAACAACAGATGTGGTCAATATAGTCAAACTCCTTAGGCTCAATGCTTCGCGGAATACAGTGTTTCCCCTGGTCGTTATGTACCGAAGAGGTGTGGATGGTATCCAAACGGGTTCGTGATCGGGTGAATTTGGACAGGAAAGGGTTGTGATTGATTACACTACTAAAATATAAAAGGAAATAGCTTAAATAAGCTATATTAACAAGACTTTAAATTTAGAAAACCCAGAAACGTTTAAAACTTGAAAACGCGTACGTTCAATTTAAATTTATGTGAACGTACGAAATAAAACGCGAGTTTTTAAGAAATAAAATACTTATGAATATGAAGATTACATTTTTACAATCCTAATGATAAAAGAAAATTTTTAGGAAAAGAAAATTAATTTTTACACTATTTAATTATTTATTATTAATTAATTACTAATTTCCTATTTACTTTTAATTATTTAAATTACACTAAAATACAAATAATTATGAAATTAACCTAGAAAAATAAATTTTAAACTTGGAAAAATCTAAAATAATATAAAACTAATTTTCAAACAGAAAATATATTTTTAAGACTTTTTATCTATTTATTAATTAATTACTATTTATTAATTATTTAAAACTAACTTAAATTATAATAAATACTAAATAAACAAAGACAAATCTGAAACTTTTTCTAAAAATCTATTATAAGTACAGAGGCCTAAGAAAAATATCAAAAGGAAAAGTGCTTAAGGAAAAAACTGAGAAATAAGTCAATAAGCTAAAGCTTCTTAAATAGAAGCTATCACTTGATTTAAATTGATAATTTTCTGGGTTTTCTTTTTGCAAAACTCTTTAAATACTTAAAATAACTAACTTTAACAAAGGAACTTTGGCCAGAACTGAAAGATAAGCAATATGGAAAACAAAATGCTTAACAGGTTATGAAATGAGCTTATTAGGACTTTTTGGACCTGAATAAGCAAATTTATTGAACCACATACCACAATGAGCAATCAAACAATGATAATGATTGGGAATAAGCTCAATGGAACCAAATAAGCACTCACAGTAAGCCACAATCTCCAAATAAGCATTATGCTATTTGGCAAACCACAAAGACCAAGACAGGCCAACTATAGCCCTTTGTGGGGGCCACAAGAGGGGTCAGGGGACCAAAATAAAAATTGAACCCTAAATATGGACTGGAGGTATACAAAATAAGCCAATAAGTATGCACTGGGCCCCACTAATAAGCCCTAGGGGAGGGATGGAACTTGGGGGTTTGGAACAGATAGCATGGTGCAGGGCATCAACAAGCCCTGCAGCCCACTTTGAGCAACCAAATAAGCCAGCATTAAAATCTCAAAAATAATCTAAGAGTGGGATTCCAAAGTTTAAGTAGGATATTGCAACATGTAAAAAGCTTGAAGTCTAAATCTTATCCTAAAAATCACAAAAATTCCTGCAAGTTTTGGAATTCTACAAAAGGGTAACTTTTGACTTTTTGATATAACTTAAGAATTTGACTTAATTGAGTTTCCATCCTACTCTACTGATTTGTTAAGCTATATTAAGCTATAAGAGAACTAAATTAGGCTGAATCATCTACTTATGCAGTGAAATGGTAAGATACCCACTCTAAAACCTTAACAGTTAACAAATTAAGGGCAATTAACTAGGATTTTTACTTTTCTGCTTATAAGGTAACAAGTTTATGGTCTATTTAACTCCCACTAACCTAATGTGACTTACCACTACCAAAACCCAACAGCATGAACCAAACACCCCTTAAGTTAACTTGTTTTTGGATTTTCAAAGCAAATGGGTAAATTAGACTATGAAACTGATTCCTAACAATTAATTATGATTAAAGAAACTTAAATAAGCACAGAAACTTAAGCTAAAACATACAAGCACCTAGGATCTTACACTAAGCTAATATGGCAGTTAACTAAGAAGTTTGGAGCACAAATGATTCTAATGAACAAGGACCAAGTTTTAAGCAATAATATTACTGAATAACACCCAGCAAACACAAAAGAACAGAAATGATCAAACCATGAGTGTGTCTACAGTGAATTGCCAAAAAATTAGAATAAAGCTTACAATGTAATTCTATGTGATCCAAACCAAGAACTAAGAATACCACCCCTATCCTAATGTCTCCATAGACTCTAAACCATATTCCAACTTCTTCTTCTCTTCTTTTTTTTCTTCTTTTTGATTTTTCACTAATTTATTGGAATTTTAAGTATTTTTAGTGACCTGAGTAAAAACTGATTCCAATTCCTTTAAAACTTAAGAAAGCTTATCAATAAGCTTTAATGAACTTAAATGATCACTTAACAACAACTTTTAACAACTACCAAATGATAATGAGATTTTCAAATTTGAAATAACATAAACTGAAAGTGGAACAACTGAAACTTGTATTGAGAAAATACTTGAAATACACTAAGAAGTCTAGTATTACAATTAAAAAGCTAAATTGAGATTTGAAAAGCTAAAATTACACTATGTCGACATGAAAACTACACTACTTAACTATTATACTCTAACTAATAATAATTCCTACTTTCTGCTTCACTTTTATAGACCCTGGTGTATCCCTCTTTCTTTCCCACTTCAATTATGGCCTTTGGATGGCTTGAATTTTATCCTGACCGTTTATCTTGTTTTGGCGGGAAACACACTTTGACAGGTTTAGTGGGTTTGGTGAGGTTGGTGGAAGTATTAATTGAGGAGGGGGGATGTAGGGAACATTAGGTGAGGTTGGTGAGGGTTTGGAGAGTAAGGAGGGGGGACATAGATGCAGAAAACGGGGGAAAGGAGGATGGTGAACAGTGATAGGGTGTTGGTGTTTGACTGGGGAGTTTGACCCTGTGGTGTTTGACCCTTTTAACCTGTTTGATATAAAAAACGGGGGGATGGGTTTTGGGCTTCAATGGATAGGGCTTGGGGTATTTAGTGGTTTTGTGATTTTGGGTAATAGAAATAAAATGGTCCATTTGGTTTTATTAAATATCACAAGGACCAAAGGTGTAATCCCTGAAAAGTACAAGGGCTGGTTTTGAAACTTCCCAAAAGTACAAGTAAGGACCAAACTTGCCATATTCCATAATTCAAGGACCTAAAATGATATTTTCCAAAATTAGATATCCGGGGACCATTTATGCCAAAATTGAAACTCCAGGGACTAAACTTGTAAATTCTCAAAACTTTTAAAATTTTTAACCAAAGGACTAAATATGACAACTTATGATTTCAAAAGGACCTTTGGCGACTTTTCTTTTAAAATTAGTGCTCAGTGACTATTTTTGCCAATTTTTGAAAGTTGGGGGACTGAAACTGCCAATTATGCAAACTTTATTCGTTTTTCATCTGTTTTTACTCATTTTGCATCTAAACATATAAAACACAATTCTTGGAATATTTTCAGTATTTTGCTGCCTTTTTTAGTGTTTTTAAATGTTTTGCAGCTCAGATTTAACCAAAAATGATAAGTGTTGAGCACTCATCAAGGCTTTACAATAGTCACACCATATCACAAATGTGTATCTAAATTATGTTTATTGCCACATTATAAGGGTATTATATGTGACCAATACATTCAAAATAGTCACATTGTGATATTTATGTGACTATTATTTATAGCAAAATGTGAACTCGGTTATCATTAACCTTGATATTAGTCGCATTGAGTGTTTGTGTGACTAAATTCAAGATGTTATATATGGTCACATGAAGTATTTATTTAGGTGTCTAAATCATAGTCATATTTTGTCACACATTATTTAAGTGTAGTCACAACTCGATACATGTAGTCACACATTTCGGATAACTTATGTAATTTTGAGGGGTTAGATATGGATTTTATAGTCTCTCTAGTTTGAGTCTAATTTGATATTAACTGCATGAATTGAGTTCAGACTATTAGTCGATCATGACTCTTCATTTGCCCCATTACAATGCTGCTAGTTATACTTAGAACTGCTAAGTATAATTAGATGTTGTGATCATTGTGCATATGTTATGGCTTGTGTTTTCTTTGTTTCTAGACTAACATTTTGCAGCAAAGGAAAAGAAAAAGCTGTTTGGAATGGAATTTGGGTGAATGCTAGTAACTCAGACCTTAATGCTGCTTGGCATAACTTAATGCTGCTAGGCATAAATTAATGTTGCTAGGCATAATTCTAGACTAACATAATTTTTTTGCTTATAACAATATGTGTATGATAATTTTTTTCATCTTTTTTTGGTTTAATGAAGCAAGAAAGTTAAAATTCATAGAATAATAAACCAAAAAAAAATAATCCCATAACAAATTAAAAGTAAATTAAAAATTGTTCATACATAAAAAGATTAACAATTAAATTTCTGAGATTTCTCCTGATCAAAAGCCAAATGTACATTATCTTAGTCAATGGCGTCCTCTTCGTCACCCAAAAATCCAACATCAGCCACATCCTCTTCCACTAAACCAACCCGCGGCTTTGATCGCTTGTATTCCGCCTCATCTTTGGCAATTTGACGCAAACTTGCTTTGCGTGCTGCCTCCTTTCTTCCAGATCTCCACGACTCATACCACTCGTTAATGTTAAACACTTTCTCTTCCTTACTTGCATAAAATAAAGATTTTTCGATAAATACTATATATTAAGAGAATCAAATATGTATATCAAATTAATCCTTATATATACATGCATGGTTACATTAGTTTGAACTGTTTTTTTTAATTATTGAATATATATGACATAAATATACCTTTTGAACTTTCTCCTTCAAAATGTGGTTTCCTGAAATCAAATAAGCATTAGATGATAAATTTATAGAAGTTGCATCATGCAATGTGGTTTGAATGTTTACGTGTACAAAAGTTTACTTAATTTGAGCGCTTCTTCTTGAATGAAACGGTAATTGTTCTTTTCTTGTTTCCAGCCATTTTCTTATAAGATTAATTGTTTAAAAAGTTTTTGTTGAATGCTAAGTGCGTGGCCTTAAAAAGGGATACATATAATAACATCAAAACGCCTATATGGTAGTCTTAGCTAGTAGGGAATTTTGAAAGTCTAAACATTAAAGATTATTGCAATTTACCAAGTTGAACGTCACATTAGCATGTGAAACGCACTAATTACTCGTGCCTAATTGTAATCATTTTAATTTTACACATTAAATGCGCGCTCCTAAACATTCTATAATTTTATTTTTAAACTTTAAATGGCAATAAGCATTGTAAGCTAAGTGGTTTCAAATGTTAGAAAATATAGTAAGAATAAACATAATGGTATTAATCTAGTTATTAATTGTGTAAAATTTGTGTTTTTGACAGTGTTTACTCCCTGAATTGGCAAACTTACTTCAACACTGTTATGACCTGATTAATAAAGAGATCCAATACCTTTGTTTTGATGTTACTTGGTTGATAGATGAAATAAGAATTTAGATTTTGTTGAGAAAGAAATCAAGAATAAGGTGAGAAGCATGATGGTACAACAAGGGAACAAGCTAAAGGATTACATAAAGTCAAATAAAATTGAGGTAGAACAAACACATTATAAAATTGACTTCATAAAGTCAAATAAAGTATAGTGTAAAAGTTATAATCTAATTAAATGTTTGTAACAATCTTTTAAAACTATAGTGTAAAAGTTATAATCTAATTACAAATTCTTGTATTTACAAACAAAATAAAGTTAAAACATCAAGTTAAATGAAACCATGAAGAGTTATAGTAACTCAGAACTTAATGTTGCTTAGCATAACTTAATGTTGCTAGGCATAAATTACTGTAAACCAGTGTAACTGCAAAAAAAGTAACTGTAAACCATTGTGACACTTTGTAAACCGTTGTGACACTTAAACGTTGTGACATTGCGACTCTTGTGTGCCTATAAATACAAAGGAATTACAACCAACTTCTTTCATCTTTTCATTACGTATTCAATTTTTGTTTGGAACTGCAATGGCTTCATCATCTTAAAATCCTGCTTCAAAGAAAACAAAACGTTCAAGGGACACTTCTCCTCCTCCTCCTCCTCCAATGCCAGAAAAATATAAAATCCACGGCCTAACCTAGGAGTGCTGGGACAAATGCCATTCTGAAGGCCAATATAGTACTGACCGATAGTTGGTTGAACTTTACAACAAACGAATCGCAAGGTTGGAAGAACAAAACAAGAAAGACCAAGAAATCATATTGTTGCATCAGAACAAAGTTAATGTTTAGAATCAAGAAATAGAACAAATCCGTGGAAACATTGTTGATATTTACAAAGGCATTCAAAATGCCTTTGTATAATTTTCATTGAATTAACCCTGATGTAAGATGATATTAATCATTATTATGTTATTTCTTTGAAGTTTAATGTTTTTGTGTTCAAAGAAAACTTATCTTATGTTTCTTTGTTAATCAAGTTATTGATTCTATATGATCAAGTTATCTTTTTGTTGATTAATTATGTTATGTTGCTTTGTTGACAATGTTATGATGCTTTGTTAAAAGTCAAACAAAGATTGTCAAACTTGATTGTCATTTGCAAAAGTCAAAGAGTCCAAGTAAATTTGCGCAATTCCGGGTTTGGATTGGAATTTGGGTGAATGCTAGTAACTCAGAACTTAATGCTGCTTGGCATAACTTAATGCTGCTAGGGATAAAAATAAAATGCCACAAAAATTAACCGATTCATATCCAGTTCATTAATGAGAAAATTGAGCAATGACAACATGTTTATTCATAAAGTCAAATAAAGAAGTACAAAAGGATTACACAGGTTTATTCAAATTACTTCCTAACTCAACTAATACATTTTCTTTTTACCTTTCCCTTTTGAACAAACTTTGGGCATTTTTGGTTCCCATGGTTTTATACTCTTGTCTTCACAAGTTTTAGCATTGGGCAGGCCTAGCACCTGAACCCTCTCATCAAAAAGCTCTTTGGCAGTCTTTTTTAGAGTTTTAACCTTCCTAGCATCTTTCTTTTTTTTGCCTGATCCAGAATATCCCTTTGGAAAGTAGTCTGCCCATGTATTTGGAGGACCCTCAGAACTGCTTGATATGTGAAATGAACTTGAGTCACTGCTGTCAATGTATGATTTCTGCAAAAAAATAAAAAAATATATTAAAATTTAAAAAAAAAATATAGTGTAAATGAAAAAAAAGATAATGTTGCAATTCAGGGTGTATTTGAAACAAGTTTTGTTCTTGGAACTCCAATGGCCACATTACTTGGTGGATGGTTGGTTTTAGATCATAAAAAAGAATGGAATGCAATAAACCAACATGCGTAACCCTTCTAAGTTCCCGATACAGCTCCTTTTGTCGTTTCAACTCCCTTTGAGCAAAGGACTGCACCAGCGGTATTGCTAGATTGTTGAAAAAACAAAAGGAACTGTATGGGAACTCAGAATGGAAAGGTATGTTGAAACCAATATACGTAACCCTTCTAAGTTCCCGCTACAGCTCCTTTTGTCGTTTCAACACCCTTTGAGCAAAGGACTGCACCAGCCGCATTGCTAGATTGTTGAAAAAATAAAAGAAACTGTATGGGAACTGAGAATGGAAAGGTATATTGAAATTCGAGACTCATTTAGATCATAAAAAAGAATGGAATGCAAACAGAGTGATACAAACAATCTAGAAATGTTAAGTAAAGAATAAAGTCTAAGTAACATCACTCATCTTGAATGCGATGATGAAGAAGTGTGGCCTGTCATGAACAATACACACTATATCATCATTGCGTTGAAGACGTCTCAATGGTCAGGCCAGATTATCTAACGTTGCAGAAAGGTTCCATTGCTTTGTTTTTTGGACACCGTCTACTTCCATTTGTGGCGTTGATCTTGATCACAAGCTTTGGCTCTTTCAAGAATGTATCTTCATTGTCGGGACAAAAGTTTTAATCAAGGTACATTATTGAAAGAGCCAAAGCTTGTGATCAAGATCAACACCACAAATGGAAGTAGAGGTTTTCCAAATTAAGCAATGGAACCTTCTACAATGCTAGATAGATCTGCCATAATTATTGAGCTTTTAAGTTATTAGAAAACAGATTCTTACTATCGTTTATATTGCTCCCTTAGATTTGACGAGCATACATATTAGTTATGTAGATTCTACGATATTAGAGAGCTAATCGTGCATGAATGAAATCATATTAAATTTATATTAACAATGCAATGAACTACCATCCTTTCTACCCTAGCCAACAACAACATATTATTCAGCTTTGAATCGCTAACCTACCAACATGCTGGAATACGAAGACACTAAATTCAAGCATCGAACCTACAAATTATACTTGATAATTGTTTCTGTATTTTGAAAAAGAGCAAAGATGAAACAACAATGGATGAACAACACCAAAACAAGTTTATGTTCATACTTGAAAGTGGTGTCTGTTCACCCATCATTGATACTTCTTCCATATTTGATACTTGGGTGTTTTAGCCTTAATATTCGCAAAACAAATGCAACATAATTCTAATACCGGATAGTCAACCTAAGCCTAAGATAAAATAAGCTAATCCAAGCAAACCTTAATATCTCTTTTGCTCTAATTATTCGCAAAAACAACACAGCATGTTTTTCCTTATTCTATCAATACAAATGCAACATACTTCTTATAACAGATAGTCAACCTAAGCCTAAGAATAAATAGCTCTAAGGGGGTATTTGGATTATATTAATTTATGATCTTATCAGCTTTTTGAGATTTGGGGAAGCCAATAAGCCTATGTTATTTTAAGTGGATAAGCTAATAAGCCAACAAACAGTGAGCTTATTAACTTTCCAAAAACTCAATAATCCGATAACCACACAAAATAAGTTAATCTAAACACACCTTAATATCTCTTTTGCTCTAATTATTCGCAAAAACAACACAACATAAATCTAATACATAAAGTAACAAGTCTCTAACAAATGTAAGACAAAACTGAGAATAAATGATCAAAACCCTAGATCCGTTTACTTGGTCAATTCTAACCGAGTGAGTTTTATAATTGTGAGAGAGAAAGAGAGGATTATGTGGAAGTGTGTGAAGCGTATATGATAAGCTTTGTATAATGTATATTATAAGTTTAAAAGTAAAGTGTGTTTGATAGTCTTTGTATATATTATAAGTTTAAAATATAAGTTTAAAAATTATTAAAAGTATAAAATCTAAAAGTAAAAACTAGTAAAAGTTTTAAAACTAATACAGTAAGTATTAAAGCTACATTTGTATTTTAGGGCATGCTTGGTAGGGATGTTAACGGGGCAGTTCGGTTCGGTTTCGGTTTCTTCGGTTTCGGGTTTTTTCGGTTTTGGATTGAGCGGTTTCTAGGGTTTTTTGAACACCCCTAATGCTTGGTAGGGGGTTATAGGGGGTGAATTGAAGAATGGGCAAGGTAATAAAAAAATATGCTTGGTAAAGCATAATGCAATGACCCATTACCCAATATTTTGGGGGGATTGATTTTCTTTACCTTTCCCTTTCCCGACCATTATCTTACACTTTCCCTTTCCAATTTCCAAGCTTGAACCAAGCGCACCCTTTAGTTTATTTTGTATTAAAAAAGTTGCCCAAGTGAATTAGCCATTATCACCGGTCATGCATGGTTTCCATTAGACTATAAGCGACTACAACCCAATGCACATGACCCATGACCCATGTTAATTACCCATTGTCGCTCACCAGTAATGTATTGGTCGATAAGATGACACTATAAGCCACTATAACCCAATGCACATGACCCATTACCCATGTTATTTACCCATTGTCGATCACTAGGAATGTATTGGTCGATAACATGACACGTACTATAAGCCACTACAATCCAATGCGCATGACCCATGACCCATGTTAATTACCCATTGTCGCTCACCAGTAATGTATTGGTCGATAAGATGACACTATAAGCCACTATAACCCAATGCACATGACCCATTACCCATGTTAATTACCCATTGTCGATCACTAGGAATGTATTGGTCGATAACATGACATGTACTATAAGCCACTACAATCCAATGCACATGACCCATTACCCATGTTAATTACCAATTGTCAACAGTCATGGATGTGTCGTAACATGACACTCTAAGCAACTATAACCCAATGCGTATGACCCATATGATGTCAAATACCCATATTAATGAATGTGACTAGTGATAACCTAATGCACATGACCCATGACCCATGTGAATTAGCCATTATCACTGGTCATGCATGGGTTGCACCGGCTTGGTAGGCGTATACCGTTTTTCACAGACTCTAACAAGCAAGCCACCATCACCCTCTCGATCATGTTATCCAGGATCGAGAAAGTTTGAACTCGGCTTGAGCTTGACTCAAAAAGGTCTATTTATCTGTAAAGATGTGTTTTCTTACACAAATTAAAATTGAAATATAACCTAAGAATTAAATTCGGTTCGAATTCAGCTCGAAAAGCTTGATGCATTCATAAATAACTATTTACACTTAGTACACTTACATATTAAAAAAAAAAAAAAACATATTTTATATCACTTACAAGCTCGAGAACTCAACAATAACTCGAATCCAGCTTACATAAGGTTGAGCTCAACTCATTAAACATTTGGAGCTCACTTTTTTCCCCAAAATTTCAATCTGTGGCTCAAGATATATCCCGCCCCTTTTTTCCCCAAAATTTCAATCTCTGGCCCAAGATCCCACCCCTTTTTCACCCAAAATCAAAACACTAATTAACACTAGTCAGATATATCTTCTCTCTATTATTCATCTCTTCTCCTTCTCTCTAGAACCGACTCACACACCACCGCCACACTTCACTGCCGTATCTCGCCGTCGTTCTACCAACCATCGCTCCTCCACGCCATCACCGTCATCAAGACAAGGGAGGCAATGGGTGTGATTTTGTTTGCTTCGGTTGTTTGGTTCAAGATAACCAACACATCCACCACCATCACAGTCAAGCCTCCATTACCCTCTCGATCATGTTATCCTGGATCAAAAAAGTTTGAACTCGGCTTGAGCTTGACTCGAAAAGCTCGATTTATCTGTAAAGATGTGTTTTCTGACACAAATTAAAATTGAAATATAATATAACCTAATAATTGAATTCGGTTCGACTTCAGCTCGAAAAGCTTGATACATTCATAAATAAATATTTACAGTTAGTACACTTAAAAAAAAAGAAAAAAATATATATTTTATATTACTTACAAGCTCGAGAACTCAACAATAACTCGAGTCGAACTTATATAAGATTGAGCTCAACTCATTAAACATTTCGAGCTCATTTGATAGGCTTTCAATCTCCAAAATTTTAAGGCGTTCAAGATCCGCCCCTAATTTTTCCCCAAAAATTTCAATCTCCCGCTCAAGATCCCGCCCCTTTTTCCCCAAAATCAAAACACTAACACTTACACTAGTTAGATCTATCTTCTATCTATTCATCTATTCTCCTTCTCTCTAGAACCGACTCACACCACCGCCAAACTTCACCGCCTTATCTTGTCGTGGTTCCACCAACTATCGCTCCTCCACGCCATCACCGTCATCAAGACAAGGGAACTGTATGGGAGAGTTTGTTTGCTTCGGTTGTTTGGTTCGAGATAACCACCACATCCACCACCATCACAGTCGAGCCACCATCACCCTAATTTCACCTATCCTACTCTGTTCATGGGTATGCCCAAACACATATTTAATTTATATTTTCTTAAATGTGTAATCGAATATAAAACGATTTATATTGATTTTTGTGGATTAAAACTAGCCTAAAACATGTTTTTGATTATAAATTCGTGTGGTGGTAATCGTTGCAGGTAGACTTATTAAGACGAAATAGTTTCCTGTTTATTGGAATGGAGACAATCGACGTGTTTTAAGAGGCCACTGTTTTGCTTGTAAAGGGAGTCTTGATTGGTTTCCACTCCGGGAGCATGTTGCTGAACAGTTGGAGTTTGCTTATCGCAGTCGCGTAAGTGATCTATCAAAAGATTAACATAACATCTGTTATATAGGAAATTAACTCAAATATGGTTTCTTTTTGTCAAACTATTTCATTTGTACTAGATGTGAGTGATTTTCTTGCTTGGTAATGTGTTTGACATTTATTCGTTCTAGGTAATTTGGCACGACAGAATACTTCAACCATCTGGATTATTTGTTGCCCGAGTTGATATGCAAGGGTCTACCCTGGTATGTTGGTTATTTATGCTAAACTTATATTTGGGACATCTAATTTTGTCGTCTTTTATGTTAGCATTAAGCACGTTACTTGTTTCTTTCAGGGCTACATCCTGTTTTCACGGGTGAGGATGATACATGGGATGCCTGGCTAAAAATTCCCTCATCATGATTTTCTGGCACACTTCATTTTCGGGGGACTGGAATTAAACTGAGGCGTGGGTATGCTCCATCTCAGTCACCAAAAGCCAACCCATGTACTACCTCCGTCCCTAAATATGTGTCCACTATTGACTTTTAAGTCTTCTCTTTTTAACTTTGACCGTAAATTATTTTATTTGTGTTATGTAATACTTGATACAAAATATATCAACGAATTTGGTCTTAAATGTATTTTCATTAGTATAATTTTCATCATGTATTACATAACACGAATGAAATAATTCAAAGTCAAAGTTGGAACAAAAAGACTTTGAAAGTCAATAGTGGACATTTATTTAGGGACGGAGGGAGTATATTTTTACGGTTTCATGGTTGGCAGATCTTATATTATATTATGCAACATTATTAGTGCCTTGGTTTCTTACAGTTCATAGCATATGTTTATAGGATGACTTGCTTTTCGGCGGATAGACTAAGAAATGGACGATTATTATTCACAGGTAAAACTAATGGCGTAGTGTATTGTAGATCAAAGGAAGGGAAAACAAAGACGGAGAATCTCCAGATGCTGAGATTAGTTCATTGGCAGATAAACTTGTAAATTTTACTTCAAATTCTATAATCATGCTTATATACCTGCAGCATTGACTATGTACTAGCCGTACTAACTTTTAATACCAACATTTCCAATATATATATTTCTTTTCTTTTTTTTTTTTTTTTTTGCAGAAAGAAGCTAATGAAAAGATCAAGTAAGGAACCTTGAATGTTGATGATGGCAATGATGCAATTGTATATATATTTGGTTCATTTATATACATTCGAGTTTTATTCAATTTGAAATACAATTGTGCATATATTTGCTTTATTTGTATACATTCTGTTTTATATATATACTAGCAGTTGTAACTCTGCTCCAGCAGTACGAACGTAGTACTAGCAGTACTAACATTATTGGTCACTCTTTGTTTAATTTGATGTGTGACTAAATATTACAAAATGCCACACAAACTAAAAATTCATGCGACCATTGGATGAACATTAGTCATACAAAACACACATGTCTGCACTTTAAACATCATATGGTCACACTTATTAACACTTTTGGCCACTGTTTTCTTAATTGTATGTGACTAAATACCAAAAACAAAGATGCTTTGTGTGACTAAATATTACAAAAGGCCACACAAACATAAAATTAATGTGGCCATTGGATTATCAATAGTCACACAAAATACACATTTCTTCCTTTAAAACAGCATATGGTCACACTTATTAACACTTTTGGCCACTTGATGCTTAATTGTATGTGACTAAATACCCAAAATAAAGATGCTTTGTGTGACTTAATATTACAAAAGGCTACACAAACATAAAATTAATGTTGCCATTGGATGATCAATAGTCACACAAAATACACATTTCTTCACTTTAAAGAGCATACGGTCACACTTATTAACACTTTTGGCCACTTGATGCTTAATTGTATGTGACTAAATACCCAAAACAAAGATGCTTTGTGTGACTACATATTACAAAAGGCCACACAAACTAAAAATTCATGTGACCGTGGGATGAACAATAGTCACACAAAATACATATTTGTTCACTTTAAAGAGCATATGGTCACACTTATTAACACTTTTGGTCACTTTGTTTTAAATTGTATGTGGCTAACTCCAAAAAAGCAACACCCATTGTGTGACTAAATCATCACAAACGTCACATTTATTGTATATTCATGTGGCCACAGGACGAGAAATAGTCACACAAAATACACATTTACTAGAAAGAATCATCTCAAATGTCACATATATTATATATTTATGTGGCCAAAGGTTGAAAAATAGTTACTCTCAAAAAACATTCGCGTGACTATAAAGTGTTTACGGTCACTGATAATGACTAATCCAACAAAACTTGTGCCTAATTTGTCACACATATTCGGGGTTTTGGTCACTCTTTTTTGATGGAAAAGGCCATGAACTCAACAATGTGACCATATGCCACCTACGGTGGCGGGACCTATGGTGACACACAATGAAAAAAACGTGTGGGACTATATGCATATCGTCACACATTTTTGGCGTGACCAATGCAACTTTTTGTACCAGTGTTATGGACTTGAGGAAACGGGTCAGAATGCAAATAAACTGGGTGCAGGGCACAAAGAGGTTCAAACAGGCAACTTTGGGATTGATTCTACCTATGCAAATGAACTTCAAATCTGAATTTTCTTTTTGATATTGAAGATGAGCAACAAGTGAACACAAAACATTAACTTTTTTCCATTTCCAATCAGTATTGAATTCTAAAATCGATCTAGAAATTTGACCAATTTCAACAGTTATGAAAGTTTGACTTTTTATGTTTTTATAACAGTTGACTAATTTGAGTTAAGATTACTACTACATGACTGATTATGATGAAATAAGCTATAAAAAGACTGAATTAAACTACCTTAACAGCTTCTACAACTAACATGAAGATTATGCATGCCTTAATTCTAACAATATTGAAGATTTTGATGATTAAAGGTGATCTTGACTATTTAACTCATTAGCTACAAGTATTATGCCATATTTATCCTATATTATCCTAGAGTGAGCTGTTTAAACTATATTTGCTTGCTCTATCAAATTATACTACATGTTCTGAGCTTGATCCAAACACACATTTTAAAACGGATTTTGAAAATTACTGAAGCAGATTGTTTAATTAAGCTAAGAAACTGATGGCTAACTTATACTAGAATGAAATAAAGTTAAATAAGCAAAATGAAACAACAAACAACAACTATAACTAACAGGAACTCATTATGCAAAGATTGAACTATAAATTGAAAATTAAGATACAAGAATACAAGACCTTCAACCCGAGCTGAACAAGGATGATTAAAAGCTTCTACTAGCACCTAACTTATCAGTAATAAGCTGGGTTGTGTCCCTTTTGCTATTCCTCAACTGCAACTTCAAAAGGCTTTCTACAATCCTTGCTAAAGTAGACCTGTGATGCTTTCTAATTCTATGTCTAACCTATTTATTGTATTACTTCGGAGAGCTATTGAGAGCGTATGATAAAGTTTGAAACGACAGATAAGCTTACACAAGATTCTTGCTAAAAACTTCAAGTTTCTATTAATACTGAAAACGAGTTACAAAGCTTGGAATATAAAAGTTGAAGCACTTAAATTAATTAAACTTAAAAATGAATTACATGATTAAAACTAAAACCTACTTGCTACCTAATTACCTACTGCCTTGAAAGGCTTATAAGTGACCTATTTATACTAAAAATCTAAGTTGGGTTCATGTTCCTCTTGTACTTGTTTTGTGAGAGAAAACAAAGTTAGATATTATTTTATGCTTCTTTGGAGTAAATCCCACCCATTGAATCCCCTTCTGATTTATCTCAGCATTTGATTGGAATTTTGGCGCCAAAAATATGATGTGGATGGCCAACATTGAGATTTTGAGGGAACAATGGGTGGCAGGCGTGTTGGGGAGCATAGGAGACAAATTATTTGGAGATTGTAGGATATGCTGGATCTGTTGGAAGATTGTGAGATTTGTTTCTGATATGTTTCTTGTTCGTTGGCAAGGAGGGAAAAAGGGAGAGGGGTTGGATATATCTGGAGAGTTTTTAATAAAACGGGGTAAGAGTTTAGGATTAGGCTTGTAAGACTAGGCCGGGTTTGATTTGGACTTGTTAGGGCTTTGGGTTTTAGTTAAGTTTAATATCACATAAGCCTTTAATACATCCCGGGGTTGACTTGACTCCGCCTTTAATATCACAGTACACAATTGCCATCTTAGTCGTTCAAAAAATGCACGTTTTCGCTCAGTTTTCAATCCTTCGTACCTGAAATACATAAAAACACAAAACCAAGGATATTTGTATTGTATTTGGCCGTTTTTAGCATGTTTACTTATCAAAGTGGGTATAAAATGATGAGTATTTACATACTCATCAGACACCATTTTTGTCATTCGTATCACATAACAAATACAATAAGTTATCCATGTTTTTGCTCCTTTTTTTTTTTTTTTTTTTACTAGAATTTGAGTGTGTTCTTGTCTTATCCCAATATGATTTTTGTGTAACTCAAGGCACCAAATAGGGTCGAAATATTGTATTAGGAAAGTGTACTATACACGATTCAAGAATTATCCAATGATTATTAACATCCTAAAAGCAACATTGCATTTTATCACTTCATTCTATATTTTGCTAGTATGTGATTCTGTTCTATGGCTCTAGGTATGATTTTCATATCAGATGTTTTGCTGTTATTACATCAATAATATGATCAATATATCTTTTTTTGATACTGTTGGTATCAAGCTAATACATTATCTAGCCAGTGTCGTGTCATCATCTCTAACGTTCAAGCCCAAAACAGATAAATATAGCCCTCTTAATCAATTTAAAACCATGTTAATAATCAACTGTAAAGAAAAAGTTACAGTTTTGTTGTACATTCTAAATATTTATCTTTTATTGAGAAATCGGTTTGATTGATCCACTTGGTGACTCCCTTTCAGAGTCAAAAAAGAAGGTAACCTTGAAAGAAATTTTTTGAATGTAAAAGCACTATTCTTATTAGTGTTTTGTACCTGGTGGGAAAAGACTTGTGACTATCATCATAAAATGTGAAAGGTCTCTAGTTCAATTCCATGTGGTGGTGGATTTAAAAGCAGTGGAATAATCGGCCAAAAGGTCGGAGACCATGGTTTGCCCAAAAAAAATTCTTTTGATGTTCGATTTTTTTTTAATGAAAGTGAATAGAAGTTTGTTTACTAAGCTTTGTGATGAATATGCATTCCAGGTCCAATCCTGAACATGAGGGAACCTGTGATAGAGGAAAGAGACGTGTAGACTATCCAAAAATGATATAGAACCGCTGTAATTGTATGCTTGTCTTGACATGTCTTGACATGTAAATGTATCCCATTGTAATTGAAAAACCCTAATGGGAGTTTTGATCGTGGGATTTTTATGGAATTGAAATTGAAAGGTGTCACAACTCACCATTTCAGGTCATTTCTCAAACTTTGGGAAAATACTATTCATCAAACACTATTCATCAAAACACTATTCATCGTTTTACTATTCATCAGTTTTGTGTCAGTTTGACATTCCGAGAAGCATTCAGAAATTTTACTATTTACTGAACACTATTCATTGCCGGAAAAGTTTTCACTATTCACTTGCATTACACATTTCATCCTAAATTTAGTTTACGGGTATTAAAATTCGCGTAACCGTATTGGTTTAGGTGCGAATTCATTTCATTATCAGTAAGGACACTGCATACGGACTAGAGACAGTCTGCATATCATCATAACAGCATTTTCATGTTATACCACTCTTAGGATTTTCAAATTTATATATTTGATACATTTAACGTTTTTTCTTATAATTATTTATAATAAACGTTAACACCCGGTTTATAAACACGACGAATATATCTAAATATTCCCACAATGGTCCCGACATATTTTTATATCCATTATAACATCATAAAAGTTATTATTTTCATTTACCCAGTATTTTGGAAATTTATTTTATTTATAACGTAAGTTTATAAATATTACGACGGTTTTCGTGAAAACTAAACAATAATCACCCGAACACTCAGTACTTGTACCCAACATATTTTTAACATTTTTATAACTTTATTTTATCCCAGTTAACTTCATTAATATTTATTTCTAGCAAACCCGGTACCCAATTATAACTAATACTTACACTAAACTACAACTAATATTACACTACATTTCCTAAGTTACCAAAACCGACTTTGCTACTCTTTTACACATTGAAAACCGGCCATGAGCACACCCCTAGACCACATGACCTTTATTTTTAACCTCATGCTTATATGTACAAGTATAATACAATATAACTCCCATAAATATCTAGAAAAACCTCAAAAACATAACATACATAATTTCTTTGAATCATAAACACCAAAACCTCATCTTCTCCACTCTAAACCACGACCCAAATTTAATCTCCATGATCAAGTGATGATTTTTCAAAGTACAAAGCTACAAAGTTGTTCCTTTTATCATTCTAATCAAGATTCTTGCAACAAAAACACAAGTAACACAAGATTTCTCATCATCTAATCACCTATTATTTCTAAGTGAGTTATCAAATTTATTTTCATGATTTCATCTAATTAACACTTGTATCTTATGGTTTTCATGCTTAATTTCATGTACAAGTTAGCTATACCACATTATTTTTGTTAACTTTTTGAACATACAAACCTTAGATTTTGATTTAGGTGTTCCTTTGTTAAATTAACATGATTAGTAGTGATTAGAAACCCATGGCACCCTAAGAAGGTGTATGGTAGAATTAGTATAGATTTGTGGTGTTTGCAAGAGATTTGGTTGAAGTAGAAACTAGTTTTGAACATGAAAAATAGGTTTGTGACAAGTATATAAACATTCTGTCCCATTTTTGTAAATCCAGGAAAATCACTAAACATAAAGGATACTTTGGCAAAATTTTTAGAAAATACTTTCAAAAACGAATCCGTAGGCAAAAGAACGGATTAAAAAGAGTTTATAAAGAAGTTATGATTTTTGCAAGTTTATTGACGAAAAGTATATTTTCTGAAAATACATGCTGTTGGACGTTTTTCATCGGACAAAACGAGGCTTTAGACGTAACCCCGAGGAGCCAAGCTTTCCAAAATATATTACTACATACTAAGACGTAACCATGGATATAAAGAACAAGTAAAACGGACTTATAACGACAAAGATATTCACGTTTCAATATCGGCAAAACTCATATTGTTTTGACAGCTTTTGAAAATAATAATATTAACACTACGTAGTAACTCTAGATTTCTAGAAATATTAACCAAGTACCCAAATTCATAACTAATGATGTATTAGTGAACACAAGTATATTTTCATTACTACAAGGTGTTATTTCAAGGATTTCAAACCGAGGATTTCAACACTAACATTGATACATACGATATATATATATATATATATATATATATATATATATATATATATATATATATATATATATATATATATATATATATATATATATATATATATATACATTTCAACTAGTTTTATTTTCTAGTTGCCATATTTTTCTAAGTTTTGGAAAATGTATTATTTTGATAACAACAAGTATTTTCAAAGAGTAGAGTGGTATAGGAAACATGTGCATGGACATTCGTAACATCATTTGGTGATCTAAATTAGATCGTTCATCATTCATATTAGGTTGACGCAGCTAACCGTTCATTGTTGTTGTTCATTTCACTTCATCACAGTTTCATCAGTTTAAGGTGAGTTTTCATAGCCCCGTTTTCAATACAATATTTTGATTTCAAATCCCACGGGGAATACATTGCATCAATTATTTTAGTACGAGCCCAAGTACCAAAACATATGTACATTGCTTAAGTTGCCTTACCAACCTGTTAAAGTCCCCTATTTATTATCATGGACCGTTAATTTGCCGGTAAGCGAGAGTGAGTGGATAGATCTATCGAGGGTGACGCCTCCATCCGTGGTAGTTATTACCAACAGTAAGCGGATGCATTTCATGTCTACATTGTGGGAGTGTTCTGGTAAAACATTCGGGAGGGGCATATAATTTCATCAGTCATAGCTTCGGGGTCATGAGCTTAAGGTCTATTGTACTACTTTACTTGATTTTTATCTTGCACTTATACTTGTGGTGGCCGTACAACATTAAATTTTATAAACCTATGGAATTCACCAACATTCGTGTTGACGTTTTAGCAATGTATTTCAGGTTATTAAGGTAGCTCATGTGGCATGCATTTGGACCTTCATGGAGTCGCGGGGTCGACGCGTCTCACCATTATTTCATGCACTTATGTAAACGTTTGATCTAGTAGGACTTGTTTTCATAAACTTGCAACACCTTTTGGGGACCTCATTTTGTAAACTCTGAATTATTTCAATGATCAAACGAAGTATTTTCCAAACGACACTTTAGGTCGTTCAATGTAACCGTAACTGTGATGCTATGACAGACACCCCCAGGTATTCCATTCCGCTGCAAGTCAGGTAAATTGGGGGTGTGACAAAAGGAAATTTGATAAGATGTTTGGTAAGCAAATCATAGCATTACGTAGTTTCATAATCTTTGACAGTTTTTTTTGGATCATGATTTGTAAAAGTGTAAAAAACCTGATAAAAATATTCTAAACATTTGAAGATAGAATTTTGTGTTCATGTGTGGGATATGATTGTTTGTGAAACTGTGTTGCTGGTTGTATGGCTCACGGAATTGAGTTGTGGGATTTTAAGCGTTGAAGCAAGCCCGATTTAGTTCTTTGTTTGAAAGTTACTATACTGAATAGTTTAGCTGTTGTACACATAATTTGTCATTCTAATTGGCAATGCAATTATGATATCAAATCTTTGATGGACTTGGATGCACTTCCTGCAATTTGTGCATTTGAGCAATTGTCAACATACATCCAACAGCTTTTTCAAACGTTTCCAATAAATAAAGTGCTAATTTTCATTTCAAAAAAGACATGTTTGATGGGACATGAAGACATCCTTCGTCACATCAGCTTTTTCTCTCCCTTAAACGTTTTCGCTCAACTTTCCCTCTACCGTTGCTGCACATTCTCTCTTTTCCATTTTTTTTTTTTTATATTTTTTATCATTTAAAAATACCCACAAAAACAACCCACTTACAATAAAAAAAAAAAAAAAAAAAAAAAAAAAAAAAAAAAAAAAAAAAACTATTTCTCTCTCTTCCTCTAAGTAGTTTCTCTCTCTTGAAATGTTAGATTCTCTATCTTTACCCACTCACAATCATAATAAAAAACTATTTATTTCTCTTCTAAAGTAGTTTCTCTCTTTTAAAATGTAAGATTATCTCTCTTTGTTAAGGCTGGTAGGCAAGGGTGGTGTTTTTTCACTTGACACCTCAGCGCCATCTCAGCTTTCTCTCTCCTCTCACTTCCCTTCACCGCTCTTCACCAATTAGTTGGCAAGAGTTATGTTTTTTCACCTTAACTCTATTTTTTTTTAATACTTACACAATTAAAAACATAAACGTAAAAATATAAATACGTAAACTTCAAATTTAAAAACATACAACGTACGAAATTAAAACGTTACATAAACTACGATTTTAAACTAAAGTACATAAACGTACGAAATTAAAAGGAATGATATATATATATATATATATATATATATATATATATATATATATATATATATATATATATATATATATATATATATATATTGTTTGAGATTGTGTTGATTTGAGATTATGTTAAAAAAAAATGAGATTTATGGGTATTTATATAAAATAAATAGTGGGGGTTTTTTTTTTTTTACTCCCAACGTATATATTCAAATGTTTAAAGGAAACATTTAAAGTGAAACATTTAAACTGAACATTTAAAGTGCAACGTATTTGTGCAAGCTATAATAAATATTCAATGGGGCTATACGGTGTAATAAATATTCAACGTTGAATATATATTCAAAAGTGAAAGCTATAAATATTCAAATGGGGCTATACGGAGTAATAATATTCAACTTGGGGCCCAGTTTTTCTTCTTTTCCGCTAGGTGACTGCTTCACCAAATATTATCTTAATTCTTGTGTATAGCGCGTGATTGATGATAGAAGGCAAGAGCATCTGCGCGTGAAGTGGGCCCGTTTGGTGAGGGATTCCCTCCCTTGCCTAATAGCCTAACATGTGAGAATAGAGACTTGCTAGGAAAAAGAAAATTCATTTTGCCACTTTTCCTGTAAAAGATGGTGTGGATTTCCTTCATGGAAAAGACATTTCCCTTTGCTTTTGCCATTTTGCCACTTTTCGTTTTACATGCACGTTCAGTGTATATACTATATAGGTCATCTCAACATACTAATTAAGGCAAGATAACAGTTCATTGCCATCCCTTTTCTTTTAGGATATGATGCCTTCTGATATAACTTGGTGTGTGGAATATGATGCTTTCTGAGATAACTTAATGGTGTGTTTCGTATACATATTTGGAATATGACGAGTGCTCAAACCAATTTTTTTTTTTTTTTCTTTATTCAATCTTTCTATATTTATGTAAAGCAAAGATAGTGCGTGTTTGGTGGTTTGGTTAATGACACTTCAATTTCGTATTTTCACTTACGTTGACAAATTTTAACTCTTGAATGGTATGACTGGAATCAATCTTGCTCACACTTTAATTAATTTTCATAATTTGTAAGAAAATATCCAAAGCTAACTTAATGAGCCAAGATTCGAGTGAGGCTTGTAGGATTTGTTTGGTCATTAATGGAACACTAGTTTTTCAAAAAATTGTTCTTTAATATTCATACACTTGCTTTGTAGTATTAAGAAGTGAAGCTTTCATTTTAACTTTGGTTAATTTTATAGAACTAATGTTCAAATGTGCTTTCCAATTGTATGTGGAATTGAATGGATTACGAACCGACACAGTTGATACGTGCATGCATGTTACTTCTTTCCAACTGGGTTGCGAACTTGCGGCATAGGAACATGTTATAAACTGGAATTTTTAGTACTATAGTTAAGCTATAAGCCCATGCAAATTGTAGACTAGCTTCGCCGGTTTTTAGCAAATAGAAATTCTTAGCAGCACATACTTAAAGCAATGGTGTATATGTATTTCGTTCCTATATGTGGACATATAGAGCATGACCATATAGGACAATTAAAGGGCTTGTGTCCCAATGGTACCTCAGGTTGTGTGATTAGAAATTCCCCAATCAAATGGTTGTGGGTTCAAGTCCTGTTTAGGACATGAGAGATTGTTAAATTGCCGTTCTAAAAAAAAGTTCACAAGAGGTTACCTTTGAGAGAAAATTTTTTAAATGGCCCGTCTTTTACTAGTACTTTATGAAATTAGACCTTGCATTTACTTTTTCCTAAAATAAACTTTTAATATTATCCGTTTGATTAATTACTAGATGCCATTTTAACCATACACGTGTCTCTGGGTGTTTTAGCGAACTTTTAGGCGAGTGATTTTATTGAAATGTGACACGCGAATGATAGGCGAGTTCTAAGCGAGGTCATTTAACACGCGAGTGCTAGAAGAGTTCTAGGCGAAGAGTGTTTTAATTCTAGGCGTGTAGGCGAGTTCTAGGCGATGGAGGAGTGTTTTAATTCAGGTAAATGTGGGATATCCGGCAAATGTGGGGCCGAGTGTTTTAATGAGGGAGTGTGAGATCGGGGCGAATTATGGTGAATAAAGGGGTGGGTGATTTATTTTTGTCAAAACGCCCCAGTATGAAGAAAGTTTAAAGCTATCAAAATGACAGATCTTGATTACACCACCAACCATTCTCATTAATTTTGCTGGATAGATATATTATGTGCTATGTTATAGATCAGATTACTCATGCTAATGGGAGTTGCCTCTCAACCACAACCCCATAAAAGCAACGCGTTGCCTCATTAGCTCACCCCAAAGCGATGCGTCACCAAGCAACCATTTCAAAGTTGTGGTTGCTCAGCCGACCGAAACATTTGCAAGATTTGTGTGTGTAGTTTTTTTATTTGTTTTATGGAGTATGTTTTTTTGTTGTAGTTTTCGGGGTCGCTTTTGTGGTCACCACTAGCTAGTTATGATTGGGGTGGAGTTGTGGAGAAAGAAAGCTGAGGTGACGCTGACATGAGGAGATTGCTTTTGTGGAAATTGTGTTGCCATTAGCATTATTCTGAATGTGATAACAATGTGGCAAAAAGCCCATGGTATCATTTTTTGTCTTTTACCATTCTTTTTCAAATATCCCTCTATCCAATACGTTGTTTCTAAATGTGGCAAATCCCTCTATCCAATACGTTGTCTCTAAATGTGGCAAAACAGCACCACAATAATGGTGAATAAAGGGGTGGGCGATTTATTTTTTGAGCAGCTCAATTCATCATTCCACACAACCAAAATTTCAATCGCAGCTCAAACATCATTCTACACAACCAAACTTTGTCTATAAAATAAAGTCAAAAACAAGCTTACTGTGATTTCAAGCCATTAATTTTGAATCGTAGGAAACAAAGTTGCGCCGGGTATAAAGGACGAGAGGAATCAGGTGTCGAAATTAAGAAGTTGTGAGGAAGAAGGTAAGATATATGTTAGCGGTAAAAAATATTTCGTCCGTATTCTCGCACGATTTTCATTTTGGCGGGCGTTGGTGATGTGGTGACTGAGAAGTGGCAGCGCCACTTTTGGTTATTATTGTTTTGTTTTTGTCTCAAGTCAACCAGCAAAAAGGACGCAAAAAACCACCACGGGGGTGGTGGGTTTTTATGGTGCTTCGCGCGTGGTGTATGTAGGTTAATAGTATTTCATATATTCATTCAATACCGATCATCCATATTTATAATACATAATCCCTATCAAAATATCTTGGGCTCTAGCCCATATAGAAAACCTTGGGCCTAATCAATAATACGACTAACACTCCCCCGCAGTTTGAGCGGGAGGACACTGAACACTCAAACTGGTACGAAACTCCTCAAACAAAGCTGATGGTAAGCCTTTGGTAAAAATATCTGCAAACTGATAACGTGACGGTACATGAAGAACTCTAACTTGACCAGCAGCAACCAAATCCCGAACAAAATGAATATCAATTTCTACATGCTTCGTACGTTGATGCTGAACCGGATTAGAAGATAAGTATACAGCACTAACATTGTCACAGTAGACAAGCGTAGCGGAAGACAAAGGCGTATGCAGCTCACGTAGAAGGTTCCGTAACCAACAGGTCTCAGAAACAGCATTGGCAACACCACGATACTCTGCTTCTGCACTAGAACGAGAAAGCGTCGGTTGACGCTTAGAGGACCAAGAGAGAAGGTTGTTGCCAAGAAAAACACAGTAACCAGAAGTCGATCTCCGAGTAGTAGGGCAACCAGCCCAGTCAGCATCCGAATAAGCCACCAAAGAAGAAGTGGAGGATGAAAACAACTGTAATCCATAGTCTAATGTACCCCGAACATATCTCAAAATCCGCTTAAGAGCCGAAAAATGAGGCTCCCTAGGATCATGCATAAAAAGACAAACCTGCTGCACTGCATATGAAATATCAGGTCTAGTAAAAGTAAGATACTGAAGTGAACCAGCAAGACTCCGATATAACTTAGGATCAGAAACCGGAGCACCATCAGCACCCAATTTAGACTCAGTGTCAACAGGAGTCCGAGAAGGGTTACAACCAACCATATGAGCACGCTCCAAAATCTCCATAGCATACTTACGTTGTGACAAAAACATCCCAAAAGAGTCACGAGTAACAGAAACACCTAAAAAATAATTAAGAGCACCCAAATCAGTCATAGAGAACTCCTTATGTAAAGAAGCAATAATCCGCTGTAATAAACCATCAGATGAACCAGTGAGCACAATATCATCCACATATAGTAACAAAAATGCAGTATCATCACCCTGTCTGTAAATGAATAAAGAGGAGTCACAACGACTAGAACTAAATCCAACAGAAGTAATGTAAGCCGCAAACCGCTGAAACCAAGCCCTAGGAGCCTGCTTAAGACCATAAAGAGACCTCTGCAATAAACAAACATAATCAGGATGCTCTGGATCCCGAAAACCTGGAGGCTGATGCATATAAACTGTCTCAGATAAATCACCATGTAAAAAGGCATTCTTGACATCAAGCTGGTGAACAGGCCAATGTCGAGAAATAGCTAAACTAAGAACAGTTCGAATAGTGCCCGGCTTAACAACCGGACTAAAAGTCTCATCAACATCAACTCCCTCAATTTGTGTGCTACCATTGGCAACAAGACGTGCCTTGTACCGACTAAGAGTGCCATCAGCCAAATACTTATGGCGAAATAACCACATACAACGAACAATATTGACACCCTCAGGTCGCGGTACACTAATCCAAGTTTTATTTTTAATAAGTGCATTATACTCATCATACATAGCATTTCGCCAATTGGGATTTTTAAACGCGTCCTTATATGACCGAGGAGAAGGAGAAACAGTAGACACATGACCAGCATAACGGGGATTAGGACGAGTAGTCCCGACACGAGAACGTGTGACCATGGGATGAATTGAAACCGGGTTTGGATTAACAGGTGGAGTTGGTGGAGATGGTTGAGGGTCTGGATTAACAGGTTGTGGTGAAATAGATGGTGAAGATGACGGTTGAGAAAGTGGTGTAATGGGAGGTTGATGATGTGGTGAAATAGGTGGTGAAGGTGGTGGAGTATTGGGACTAGGAGGCTCAATTTGGGTAGCAACTGTTGGAGGATCTGTTTGAACGATAGGTGAAGTGATGGGAGACAATCTAAGGATATTGGAAATGACATTAGATGTGTCATCCAAGAAATCATAAGAGGTACTAACAGGAGAAGTGTTAGTGGATGTCTTTGTGGCAAAAGGAAAAACGGTCTCATCAAAGGTAACATGTCGAGAAAGAATAATTTTATTGGTGTTCAAGTCTAAACAACGATAACCTCGATGATTGGTGGCATGACCTAAGAAAATGGATGGAGTTGCCCTAGCACCCAATTTGTCATTTGTATCAATATGTGGATAACAAAGACACCCAAAAGTACGTAGGAGAGTATAGTCAGGGGTGAGTCCAAAAAGACGAGTAAACGGGACTTCATTGTCAATGGCACGAGAGGGTAAGATATTTAACAGATAAACAGCCATATTAAGAGCCTCAGTCCAATAATTAGGAGGGAGATGAGCCTGAAATAATAAGGTACGAATAAGGTTATTAATGGTTCTAATCATCCTTTCAGATTTCCCGTTTTGTTGAGAGGTACGAGGACAAGAAAAACGAAATTGAATTCCATTATCTGAAAATAGTTTATGAAAAGCTTGGTTATCAAATTCCCCACCATGATCACACTGAAAAGACTTGATTTCACACTTAAATTGAGTACGAACAAAGGTACGAAACAAATTAAACTTGGATAAAACATCAGATTTATTAACTAAAGGATAAACCCAAACAAACTGAGAATAATGATCCAAAAATAACACATAGTATTTGAAACCAGAAAGACTTGGAATTGGAGAGGTCCACAAATCCGAGTGTACAATATCAAATGACGACTTAACCAAACTAGAAGAACTAACAAATGGAAGTTTCACGTGTTTGCCAAGCTGACAAGCATGACAGAGAACGGGAGACTTCTCTTTATTACATGAAATAGAACTACTTGACAAGACACGACGTAACACTTCACTTCCTGGATGTCCAAGGCTTTGATGCCACGTATACTGACTCGCTAGAAAAGCATGCGGAATGGTGGAAGGCTGAGTGACTGGGTAAAGATCTCCATTGCTATCACAGCGGAGCAGCACCCGACGCGTTTGAAACTCCTTAACAGAAAAACCAAAAGGGTCAAACTCAACAGTACAATAATTATCATGAACAAATTGACGAACAGAAATCAAATTTTTGACAATATTAGGAGTAATGAGGACATTATTTAAATGAAGAGGTCGAGTAGAAGTAGGCAAAATGCTATGGCCAGAGTTGATAACGGGAATAGAATGCCCGTCACCAACCGCAACAGAAGGATAAATGCACGAATTAAAAACATCACTAAGACAATGTACATCATCATTAAGATGAGAGGACGCACCTGTATCCATGTTCCAGTTTCCGGGAGCAGGATCCTGAAGTGTACCAGCAGCAAAAGTATGTGGTAAAAGCGTTTCCTGACCCGGGAGTTGTCCCGAACCATTACCAGAAACATGCATAGACTGCGGTGGACCGAGAGTTGGACCGGTCGCAACATTGGACCCCAAAACTGAACCCTGCAAACCAGCTGAACCTGCCAAGCCGGCTGAACCTAACTGCTGACCTGGTAAACCAAACTGACCCATCTGTTGAACTGTTGAACCTGGTAACTGACCTGTTAAACCAATGTGACCCCCTGAACCAAAGTGACCAGCCATTGAACCTGTTAACCCCGCGAACCCCCCTTGTCCAAACTGACCCGGCGCAATGGTAGAGTGACCTGGGTTCAAAAACAGACTAGAAGAGTTCAAGGGCTGAATTGGTTGGGCTGCTGGGTATGAGAAACCTGGTGGTGGTTGGCCCGTATATGTGTAAAGTGCAACAGGTTGTGATTGTGTTGGAGAAACAGAATGTAAACCAACATGCGAATCAACAACTTTATTATTCCCACTACAACCTAGTTTGGCCAATAGAGTTTGAATATTCAGTAGGTCATGTGGAGACAAAGAATTACCAGGTGTGGTATTTACAATAGCAGGTCTAGTATTAGGATTACCATGTACCCCATCATGTAGAAACTTGCACTTCACCCCAAATCGACACGAACCACTGACGAAGTTATTGCATGGCTTATATATTTTCTCCGGCATAGTAGTGGACCGTCGAGAGTTGTTACTAGGGTTCGTCAATAACACCATAGGAGAGGACGAAGTAGAATCAATAGAGGGTGGAGTAGCACGTGACTTTAAACGCATCTCAGCCGTCGTGAGCATGGACCGAACCGTTTTAAGATCAGGAAAAGGTTCACGGTGTATAATTATGTCGGACACATGTTGATACGTGGCCGGTAACCCATCGAGTGCAATGTTGACCACATCATCATCACTTATGGGAGAACCAAGACTAGAAAGCACAACAGCTATGTTTTCAATTTTGCGGAAGTAAGCATCAATGGAAAGAGTACCGAGCTTCATGGACCTTAACTCCGCCTTCAATGCTATCGAACGAGAACGTTTGTTATCATTGAAGATCAACGAAAGAATATCCCATGCTTCCTTCGCCGTTTTAGGGTTTTCAACCACCAAACGTTGTTGTAGGGTTTTAGAGGACGTGGAGAAAATCCACGACAGTATGATGGTGTCAAGAGCAATCCATTCATCAGTGGGAGGAGATTTGGAGCTAGACTCAGCCGCATCAGTAGAAGGACTTATGATATGATCCAACAGGTGATAGCCACGAACCAAGTTTTGGAAAAAATAGGTCCAAGATGCATAATTCATCTCATCTACATCGAGCACAACCGGTACGCGAGTTGACAGATTGTTAAGGGCCATGAGTTTGTCAGACAAAAGGAGAGTAGGAGGGGCAGGAGAACCAGTCATATTGTTGAGTGAGGGTTTCAGACGATGAGACTTAGGGTTTCAAAGAATCTGACTTTCGATGATCTAACCAACCAGCAAACTGAGAGATACAAACGGATCTGACTTAGACAACTGGTTCTTCAAGGAACCAACGATTGTCTCTAACAAGAACAAACAACTATTGTCAACCTGTTTTAGAGGAAACAAGGATCGACCTGACAAGAAAAGTGTTAGGGTTTTAGTATGCAGGATCGTGAAAGCCTGATACCATGTAGGTTAATAGTATTTCATATATTCATTCAATACCGATCATCCATATTTATAATACATAATCCCTATCAAAATATCTTGGGCTCTAGCCCATACAGAAAACCTTGGGCCTAATCAATAATACGACTAACAGTGTAGCCATAGTAATGATTAATTTTTACGTATACAAATATTTGAAGTACGCAGTATATGTGAAATATATAAAGGCAGTGAAATGAAAAGTTATAGGCGATAAAATGTGTGATCCAAACAGATTATACAAATTTTCTATTTCTTTAAGTATGTTGGTAATCTTTATATTTTATATATGAATTAGAGATATTTATTATAGAGCAGTTACATGTTTGCTTCTTGTTAATGAAAATTTTTAGCTATCTCAATCATTTATCAGAGATAAATACGGAGCATGTCAAATATATATCTAACGGTTGAATCTGTGTAGGATTAAAGAGCGCAAATGGATCTCGAAATGGTGCCTCGAAACACCACCAACAATCCCCACCGCCGTAACACCCCCACCAACAACAATAACCACCTCCACCACGACAACGACAACAATCACCACCCCCCTCACCCAATAAGCTTTTACATCAAGACAGGTAGAGTAGTCGTTTGTGTTTTTATGCTTGTTTGTTTAGTCTGCCTTCGTGCAACAGAAATACACAATAAAAAAGGTGATCTGAAAATAAAAGTTGTTAACGTAGACGATGTCCATGTTAACTTCGATTTTACAAATGAAAAGGCAGTAAAACTCTATGTGAATGCCACCCTCGAAATATTTTTTAAAGCATCTGGCAACATTGAGCGTGATAATGGAAATTTTATAATAAGCACAATGATATTTGCACATTGGCCAATAGTTAGTTTTGCTAAAAGCTCGCATTCCTTGTTATCAGAATACGGGAGAGAAATTTTAGTTGTTAGATTTGAGCCAATTCACCCAACTCACCTTCCACCAAAAAAGCTACATCTTTTTAAAGAGTTTGTAGCTACGGGATTCTTTATGTTTAAGCTTGACATTGTGTTTGAATGGAATATCAAGCGGGACCTACCCCATATTATATCTCCTCAAGATATGCAAATGAGATATTCTTGTAAAACTACGTATGTACCTAACATTGGGCCAACAAGATGTTTACATACATAAATGAAATGTAATTTTTTAAGTTTTACGTATGTACCTGGCATTGGGCGAACAAGATGTATACATACATAAATGAAATGTAATTTTTAATATAACATTTTTTTTTAATGAGAATGAAGTGTTATTGCAATATGATAATGTCTATGTTATTTGTCGGGTTAACTTTTTAATGCTTACGAGGTATTCAGATCCCGTGCTACGCACGGGCTATCGCGTATTCTTTATGTGTATTGTCGAGTGTATACTTAATCAGTGGCAGAGCCAGAAAATGTGATCACAGGGGGCATCGACTCAAAGGTTAGACAACCAGAGATGTCATTTTTTAACGTAAAATAAGACAAACCGGGTCGGGTTTAATAAAAAAGAAACAAAAGTGCTCTACTAAAATGCAGTTAACACTAATTACACAAGTTTAGGTGACGATAAAAAAAATTCGGTTGGTAACTTTATCTAATTTATCTAAAAAAATTCAAATATCAAGTACGTAAAAGTTATATTAAAGCAGTCACAATTTTATAGATGATTTAACTAAACGGTACGCAACTATTATATCAAAACGTAATCGTTTTTAATTAAAAATGTTTGAGAAACTCTTTATGCTAAAAAACTAAAACTAAAATAACTATGCTGTTAATAATATCATGCCAAAAATAAAGCAAAATTTGTATAATATCTACACCATTTGAAGATTTGAAATAAAATACTAGCAATATAAAGTTATAAACCATATTTTACTATATCTAGTTACTTTCACTTGTACATTTGAAAAAAGAAACACACTCTTTGAATTAAAAATAGTAAAATACTACTAGTAACATAAACAATATTATATATTCTACCTAGTGTTCTAGTGGCCCACTCCACACCATCCCACCCACTTTCACAATTACCAATTGTATCTTCTTCTTTCACTTCATATTTTCTGACTAAACAGTAAACACCACCGGAAGAACAGCCTATTTGTGTTAGAGAACACTTAAAATGATAGCAAGCTAAAAACGACGAGGGCACTTTGAGTTTATGGGTGAGGGCACCCAACTTTTTTCTCATAAATTTTACTTTTTTTCCTATATATTTTTTGTATCTTAAAGAGCTTGGTTGGGGGCATCTCCCCCCACTAGTATTAAGGTGGCTCCGCTCCAGTACTTAATTATTGTTTAGTATGTTGTATGAAACGTTTTGACTTTCTTGTATAAAAATTAAAAAATATTTGATGTTGTTTTGGTTTTGTGGTGTTTTATTTTATAAATGGGCTTTTGGTATTAATATTCTTATCTTGGTTTGATCTTTTCACACTCTTATTTATTACTTTTCATCTTATTTATTAGTGTGTTTGTGTTGTTACTTGCATTAGGCCTCTAGAGTATGCTTTATTTATGTGTAGCTATGTATGAGCAGTTGATATTTTTTATTTGCTTCGATATGACGTTTTTGCATAGGCGCAATGATAATAATGAGTTCATCTTCATAGCATGTGTGATGCACCGGTTTTATTTTTAAATAAACTATTTAATTGTTGCTTATGTCTAAATCTAAAAAAAGAAAAAAAATTGTTATTATAATTTACAAATGGCTTCAAGCCAAAATTTTGTATTTTGTCCTTTATATTCATTATTTAAGTTGATATTTTTAATATGATGTATTTTGTTGTTTTAGAAAATTGTTTTAATTTTGTTGTTCAAATTGGATGTACTAAAACCCACTGTTACAAAAGAGTGTTATTATACCTTTATCGTTGACATTGTTCCTATATTACATGCAATGTACCAATGGTGTTATTCATGTAAGTGATGCAAACATATTCTTACATAGTTCACTACTAATATTTATCTACTTGCTCATCATAATTACGCATTACCCAATGCAATCTTTTAGTAGCTTACCGATGAAGCAACACTCAATATTATTCTTTGGTTCCTTGTCAATACCGTGCATATGTAAAAGTTTTTGTAATCGTGTATATATAATAATGCCACATAAACTGTATAAAAATAGTTACAAACCTTTTTTGGCTTCATCTCATTTTACTGTACAACTAATTTAATTAAAAATTAACATAGAAGTCTAACTAATATTAATAAATTTTATCAATAAACTCAATTCTAAATAGTTAACCAAATGAATATTAATTAATACACTATTTATAATTCCTAAAAGCTTTGAACTCCACATGTAAACTATAGATACTTTCGTAGATTTTGATGTTAACACATTTTTTTGGGAAAGTAGTTAAATATATCAATATAACAACTATACCTAATTTTTTCGAAGTAATAATCGGAAACACTTAGTTATGGTTCGTAATAAAATGTTCAAATTATGATAACGTTATGGAAAATATTGTTACCAAATAACCCCGATTCGAACTTTTGTGTTTGTGCATGTGATTTTGGCCGATTTATATAGGAATGCATTAGGTTAAATCATCAATTATTCTTGCAACCTTTTCAACTTCATCAGTCCATAACCGACTTTTAATTCTATACTAATTACTAAATATCATGTGATCAATTCCGGCAAGCCTTGCACTTCCATCTCAATGTTGTATATACTTCACACTCGATGAACCGGTTTTGTTTTTCGATAAAAGTTTGAACTTTTGCTTATGTTTAAAACTCAACTTTTTTATTTGATATTATAAATTAATAATTATTTGCAACCTTTCAACTTCATCTCAATCCATAACCGACTTTTAATTATATACTAAATACGTGATCAATTCCGGCAACTCTTGCACTTCCATCTCGATGTTACTTCACATTAAATTATGGGACTCCATATTGATTATCCTGGTTACTCCACATTAAATTAGTGGACTCAATCTTATAGTATTACGAGGCATGCAGAACCCGTGCTATGCACAGGCTTTTAATCTAATTGTTAATCGCGCGTATTGTTTTTGTGTATTGTCAAGTGGATTTGTATTTTTAGTTTAGTATGTTGTATGAAACGTTTTTAGTTTGTTGTTTAAAAATATGAAAATGGTTGATATTGTTTTGGTTTTTTGGTCTTTAAATTTTCTAAATGTGGTTGTCGTTATTAAATTGTCATATGCTTGATGTAATTTCCTTTGATTGTTTTGGCCTATTACGTAACCCAACAATAATTTTGCATTATCTGGTTTTTGCATGGTAATACGAAGCACACTGGCTTTTTCTTATTTGTTATAGTGTAGTTTGCGTTAATTATTTTTGTTATTATGTTTGTAAGTTGTGATTGTATTACATCTGTTGTAAGTATGACATTAGTTGTTTGGTGATTTTTATATTTAATCTTTTTATAACATATTAGTATTTATTTATAAAGTTTATGATTAAAAACTAAAGTTAGCTTCATCTCATTTTATTGTACAACTAATTTCATTGAAAATTAACATTGAAGTCTAACTAATAATAATAAATTTAATCAATAAACTCAATTCCAAATAGCTAACCAAATGAATATTAATTAACACACTATTAATAATCCCTAGACCTTTTGGACTCCACTATTATGTCTTAAACTTAATTTTTTTAATTTACAAATGGGTTCGAGCAAAAATTATATACATTTCCTTTTATATTCATTATTCAAGTTACATGCTTACATATACTAATCACGCTAAAAAGTATCATTTAACCATTTAGATGTTGCTTTACATATATGCTCGTGCACATTTTCTTGAATCAATTCGCACATGTGAGCTACATCAATAGAAAACCCACATAAATTACTTGTATATGAAAAATGCATTAACATAATACATATATCTATATATATATATATATATATATATATATATATATATATATATATATATATATATATATATATATATATATATATATATATATATATATATATATATATATATATATATATATATATATATATATATATATATATATATATATATATATATTGCATTAGGTTAAATCATTAATTATTCTTGCAACCTTTTCAACTTCATCTCAATCCATAACCGACTTTTAATTCTCTACTAATTACTAAATATCATGTGATCAATTCCGGCAAGCCTTGCACTTCCGTCTCGATGTTGTATATACTTCACATTAAATGCACCGGTTTTGTTTTTCAATAAAAATTTAAACTTTTGCTTATGTTTAAAACTCAACTTTTTAATTTGATATTATAATTTACAAATGGCTTTAAGTCAAAATTATGTATTTTTTCCTTTCTATTCGTTACTCAATGTGATATTTTTAATATGCTGTATTTTGCTATTATTGCAAACTCATTTAATAGGCGTAAATATTGGTTTCTTACTAATGATTCTACATATAGAAAAAAACACTTTGCGATGCGCAGACCTTCTTCTTTTCAATAATAATTCAATTGTACCAATAAATTCATTCTAATATTTCTAAAAGAGCATTCAAAAGCAACTACTTACATAAACTAATCACGCTAAAAAGTATCATTTAACCATTTAAATGTTGCTTTACATACATGCTCGTGCACATTTTCTTGAATCAATTCGCACATTTGAGCTACATCAATAGAAAACGCACATAAATTGCTTGTATATGAAAATGCATTAACATAATACATATATCTATATATTTGCTTATCTATAACAATCACATAAATATGTATGAAACAAAGAAAATAGTTGATATCCCAGTCTTTGGTTCCATTTATCTAAGCATGCATTATCTTGTGTGAGTTTCATGGTACCTGCATATGATAACTAAATTAAGAAAAAAAGAAGGTCGAGTTAATTACAAAGATCTAAAGGATGTGTGAATCATCTCCAAAATGTTGCAAAAGAGAATTTACATACCACTACCAACAATCACATATCTAAAAGACGTGTGAATCTGTACATACTAAATGTGATTTTGGCTGGTTTATATAGGCATGAATTCGGTTATATCATTAATTATTCTTGCAATCTTTCGCAACCCTTGCGCTTCATCTAACCAACTTTAATTCTATACTAAATGCCATGTGTTCAATTCGGGCAACCCTTACACTTCATCTCCTTTCATGATTGTATAAATCATAAGTAAATGGAAAAAGAAATGCAAATGAAAGAGAGAGAGAGATTTAAAGAAAAAGTTTACAGTGTTCAGGTCACAGGTTTTGAAGGTTATAAACACATTTGGATGAGAACCAAGGTTCGATGAGGCATATGAATACTACATCAGAGTCCAATTTCATCATTTCCAAGAAAAACTCATCCAAAACCTGAATCAACTTGAAAAGCTACTTACTGAAGAAGAACTTCATACGCGTGACTGCAGGGAAGCTCTTAAAGTGATCCAAACTCAGTTTCAGAGTATATTTAACCCTTGGATTATGACCCAGTCAGAGTTTATCGATGCATTGTACCAAAGATTTTGGGTAAGCTATTCGACCTTCAGAACTAAATGCATAAATGACATGGGCGAACTTGAAAAGATACTTGATGCTGAGGAAGCTGAGTTAAATGAAATTGAGAAGCTGAAACGGGAAAGAGAGCAGATTGAAAAAGATATGCAGTTAAAGGAAAGAGAGCTAATTGAAAGAGAGATGCAATTAAAGGAAACAGAGGTGATTGAAAGAGAGACAGACAAAGATTTTCAAATGAAGAGGAAACGGTCAATGAGGATGAAGCATCTGATGATAGTTTGGTTTTCACGGGAAGTGATTCATCTTCAGAACAGCAGGTTGAAAGCAGCAGTCCTACATATGATTTAGATAGTGATGGTACACAAAGGAATGAAGCTGTTTAGAATACCAAGGATGATCACATTAGACCTTCATTTGACACAGAGATATTGACTACGGTACAACACTCAAATGAAAATGATAATGTTGTTGTGTTCGATAATGTGTTTGCTCATAATCAGACACATCCTGTTAGGTATACAAATATTCCTATAAAAGACTCGGTCACCTAAATATTGTAATAGTATTAAGATAGCTCGTAGTTAGTTTATTTATTAGTTAGTATTAGTTTTAGTAGCATCGTGGAAGAAGGACGGGTCTTTACCCACTGTATGCCTGATCCACAGCCCGGGTGTGGGCGTTTTATCTTTTTTTGTAGGAAATTATAAATACCCCTCTCCACATGTGGAGAGGTTTGGTGCTTTCCACATTCACTAATCTAATATTTCATTTTTTTCTCATCTTTCTCTCTCTAGGAAACACCTAACTCACTTTCTCTCTCTAAAATCTCTTCTTATTCTTCTTTCTTGAATCTTACTAATCACAAAAAAGTACTAGTTATTATTGAGTGTATCCTAAAAATGGTATCAAGAGCCATGGTTTCATCTTAGGGACTAGCTTGTACTCGGATTTGAAGCTTGGTTTATGTGTTACATTTTGGTTCGAATGGTTGTTTAACTAGTTTGTACTCGGATTTGTTGTTTAACTAGTTTCTTACTTTTTATTGGTTATTTTGAACAATTTTCGTGGGTCCTTGTAAAGATTGGATTGTTGCCCATATTTCTTACTAGCGTTTAGCTAGGTGGCAGATATAGACAAATGAACGAGTGTGACAGTTTTGGAATATAGTAGTGTTTAGGTCCCGTCAATTTTGTCCAAAATAACGACTAGTTCTTTCTTGTTTTTGTACCCTTTAGCATTTAACTGGTTTTGGTCCTATTCTAGCTATTTCATTTCTTTTTTGTGGTTAACTCTGAGCTGCGTTTAACTTTTGGTATTGCGGTTAGCTCATTTTTGTTAGTGGTTAGCTCAAGTATTGCGTTTAGCTCATTATAGCGATTAATTCACAGTAGCAATTAACTTAAGTTACGAGTACCTTTTTGTGTTTAGCTAAAACCAAACGCTACCCAGATTTTCTTTATCCTCAGTTTCATAGTTACACCATCAGTAGTCAACAACAAATCCATTTCCTAATCCCATTTTACGAAACCAGAATCAAATCATAACAAGATAACAAAAGCTGTTAAAGTAAGAACAAGAAACCAAACGGTTTTCATTCCATCTTTAATTCAGTCTAAAAGAAAACATGAATTAATGGTAACTAAAGATCTCAGTCATCCCGTTTATCCATCAAACAATCATTCAACAGATTTCAACAACAAGAGATGGTTCATCATTGATCTATATCGAAGCTACTCTTCTTTAAATATTCGAATCTTTTTAAGACGGAACAAAAACCAAACGGTTTTCATTCAACCTTTTCATTCGGTAATACATGAATGAAAATAATTAAGAAAGGGTTATAACAAGTTTGCTACACCCTTTATTATTATTCAGTTAAAAGAGAAACGAAAAAGGAAAACAAGTAATGATCTCTGTCAATCTCTTGTAATATAATATATTCGTGTTTTACACAAAATCACAAGAGAAATACATCATAGATCTGTGAGATGCTCGATACTTCGTTCATATATCCGAATCTTACAAAGATATAACCAAATCAAAACTGCCTCGATTATCTCTTTCGTTCGTTCAAAGGATTAAAGCATAACAAAACCATTAAGCAACCTACCTTGGCTCTCTTCGAGCCTTACTGCTGTGAAAAGGGTTCGTCCTTGTGATTGGGTCTTCATTCATAATGGAGTAATTAGTGTCTTTGGTGTTTGATTAACAAGAGTAGTCATGTTGCTTGATGTGTTTTTATTAAAGGAGAGGGGTGATAAGTTTTTCTTCAGATCGGTGATTTGGTTTGGGATGTATTATCTTTTGACTGCGTTCGGTTTGATTGAGGATTAGTGTTACGTTTTATTAGGTGCTAAGAAAGGGATTAGTGATTCTTTTATACACGGATATTTAGGGTTAGTTGTGTTGGACTCGTGGATTTGGTCTTGTGCTTAGCTTTTTATTTGGACTGTGATTGGTATTTGGTTGGTCTTGGGCTCAAGGAATAGTTGCACGTTTTGGGCGTTTGCTTATATTAAGTTCGTGGGGTGAAACAACAAGGGACGAGAGTTAACTTTACATGCTATAAGTTGGTTCAAGTGTGTTGTACTTATTTTTGTTGAGATAAGTTCTTCATACAAGTTTGGTCTACGGTCTTATTAGGGTTTCGTCATACGTCATTAAGTATTGTGTTGGATTGAGATTAGTCGGGTTCGTGTGGACTTAATTACCGTGTCAATTATTGTGGAATCGTCAAAGTTAGAAAAAGATTCATTTGCCAAATCGATTTTCACATATTTTGATTATGTTGTGTACCAGATTGGGTTGACATATTTTCGGGCTTACTGGATATTACTACGGGTCTTATTCGGATTTCAAAACACCAACATTGTTTGAAATTCACTATGACTTGACTTATTTACCACTCTAACTCAATTCAACCAAACCAAATCAATACTTCGGTGTTTCACGGTTTTGTCTTGATTTTGTAAAATCCCGCGAAAGATTATATTTTTCGGTTTAAATCATAGACTTGTAAAATCCCGTGCACGGTTACATCATGGCTGCTACTTCGGATTCCGTCATATCTGAAATACTCAAATTGTATGACATGAACGACGTTCATAAGATTTCTAACCCTGTACAACATGTAAACGTGTTTGAATCTGATAACGCTGTAATGGATTCATCGTGCTCAAATTCTCATGAGAAAGACTTTCTTCAGCCACTTAAATTGCTCGATAATGCAAAGGATTGCTGCATTGAATGTTTTCGACAACTTCATTCACACCTCTAGATACTTTTAGAAGGAACTGGATTCAAGATGGGATTCGAACGTGCATTTGTAACACTCTTTGGTCAAGATGTTCAGACTTTCGCAGACACAATGATTCTTAACTTAGATCAATTACAACGACAACTTGACAAAGGAGAATCTTCCAAAATTGGATCCATAGCTGGCCTTGACGTGATCAACAAACAACTCCAAGTGTTCATCAATTCGAAATCCACTATGGATTATGACTACGATAGTCAGATGACGCAACAGTGTTTTGCTGATCACACTGGAATCGAGGTTGACATGTTCAGAGATACACTCCTCCAACTCGTGGGTAATGTTAAGAAGTACATTGAGGAAAGAGCACAGCACAATCTTAAGTATGATGACATGGTGAAGGCATGTTGGGTGCAATCATGTGATGGTATTGGTAATTCGGGTAAAGCATCGGATGTTGGATCAGTTGCCACGATATGCAAAGGATCAGAGATTGATATGTTTGACACCACCTGCAGTTCATTGAATCTTGTTACACATGACATGAATGCAGATTTCATACCAGTAAATGAACGAGTATCATGTACTGAGGTACCCCTAACTGATCAAAGTAATGGCTTCTTAATGAACGATATCATACTGATCAAATTAAACCCACTTATGACACATATTTGTTGGAAAAGACTGATAGCAATATCATTTTTGATTCAACAAATATGAATCATAAAGGGGGAGAAAGTGATCAGTATGCTGAACATGATGATGTGTCAAGTTCTTTGTTTACGGTTGAGTCTCTCAAATATAATAATATGGTTGATAAAGATGTGTTTAATGAACTTTCAAACAAATTTCTACAACTTGAAAAACATTGTATTTCTCTTGAAATCGCAATGCAACAAACGGAAGAAAGTTTTCAAACAAACCAACCTTGTAAAAATCCGGAACTTCCTGATTTCCATGAATTCTTTATGATAAATGATTTAAAAGCTCAGCTTAAAGCCAAAAACTTGATGATCAACAACTTGAAGAAACATATCTCTGCTATGAATGTGAAAAGTAGTTTAGTCGAAACTAGCAAGGACATTGATGCAACTAAGACAAGAATTAGTGAACTGTCAATCTATGTGGCTGAATTACTTAAGAAAAATGAGACTTTGAAAAGGCATCAAAAGGATTTAGGTGACTCAATCAAAGAAATTAGAACTAAGACGATAGAACAAACAACCTCGTTGATTGCCAAAAATGATGAATTCAAAGCTCAACTTCTAGAAAAGGGGTTCACAATAACAGCATTAAAGAACGAGCTAAGAAAAGCAACAGGGAATAGTGTGAACACTAAGTTTGCAAAACCATCAATCTTCGGGAAACCAGTTTCTCAATCAAATAGAAACCAATCCGTTGTTAGGCAACCGACTGCATTTAGATCTGAACGACCAAAATTTTCAAAAACATGGTTTGCCTCCCAAGTTGATGCGGAACAAGTTTTGTCAAAACCAGTCACTCCACATTATTTGCCTAAGATAATTGCTTCTAGTTCTGTTAATCCTCAACATGTAGCTACTCATACTCCCAGCTCCTCTAGGATTAGTTCGAAAACAGTGTCGAAACCGAGCATTGAGACTCACAACTCTTATGATATTAATGACTTGTACAAGAACTATGATCTAGAAAAGGCTAGGAAAAGGGCATTACTTCATAAGGATGGAATATTAGGTTCACACCCTCATATGATGCCTCCTTGTTTATTGAGGAACATTGCTAAGACTCAATCGGTGAACTCTAGGATTTGTAGTAAGTCATCTACCATGCATAAGAAGCAGAAAAAACCTAAAACTTCTCCTAGGTGGATACAAACTGCTAAATCATTGGAGACTAGGAATAACGATAAGTCTTCCAGTATGCATGATAAGCTTAGCAAACCTAGACCTTGCCATAAGTGGATTCCAACTGGTAGAATTTTTAAGGACGTCGGACTTAAGTGGATACCTACCGGAAAGTCGCTCACTGATGGCAATACCATGGTTTAACGTGAAACCCCCAAGGGTTTGGATACTGCTATTACTAACCCATATATATGCAATCAAGTTTGTAATGTTAGTGCAGGTAGTTCTTACTCAGTTGCAGGTACATCAATCATTAACTACATGAGAAGACTCAAAATCTGGAGGCCTAAAGCAAGCATATCTCCTTCTTCAGGAGGTCTGATAAGGAAATGTTGATGTATACATGCCAATGACGTTTGATCACTTCAGTTCAAGCCTCGTTCTTCAATGACTATGACGTCTGTTCACATCAGTTCAAGCCTCACTCTTCATCATTAATGATGTTTGAACACCTCAGTTCAAGCCTCGATCCTTAATGTCATCATTATGGCGTCTGCTGACAACTCTTCAGGCCCCGTTCATCAAAAAAAAGAAAGGTGTATGATTCTGTGCGCCTTATCTTAGGAAGAAGAGAAATCTTCTTAGTTTTGACCATTCTCAACAATACGGTTCATGCTTCCACCATGTTCGTTCAGTCATCAAGTGGATCTACTCATCTTTGCTTGAATTCATATTCACTTGCTCATTCAAAAATGGCAAACATCGTATGCAATTTTTGAGGGGGGAGAAGAGTGAATAAACTACATGATTGAATGTATTCTTATTCACATGCTCAATCAAAAATGGCAACCTCATATGCAATTTTTGAGGGGAGAAGTGTGAATAAAATACATGATTAATTGTATTCTTATTCACTTGCTCAATCAAAAATGGCAAACCTCGCTTGCAATTTTTGACGGGGAGAAGTGTGAATATACCACATGTTGATTGATGCTTGAAGAATGGTCTTACGACTCTCCTCCAACACCTAATGTTCCATTAACAAAGGATGACTGGGATTTATGGTTGATGAATACTTCCAAGCTTCAACGAATGTAGATCATCTAGTTCTTGCTCTGGTTCCTGCTGACTCAACTGGTTCACCTTCCTCAATCTCCATTGATCAAGATGCACCATTTAGAAGTATTACTCAGATTACTCAAGTAACCCAATCTCCAGTTACTCCTCAAGGTGTTGATGATGACTATCATGATTGTAAAGTTGCACACAGGAATAATGATCCGTCCTCTTGTTCTATTTCATCACGGATTGTTGTTCCCCCAAATGTGCACTTTGTAAATCAACCACAAGAACATAATGGAAAATTTCGATCATAACTTTAAAACAGCTAAGTATTTGGACATGGAATGTCAAGTAATCACGGAGTTTATTTGGTATCCCTTATTTGAGATTGAAGTTGACTTTCGCAAAGGCGTGATCTTATTTTATCTTGAAGTCGGGGTTGGTTGGATGAAGATTCTTCGAGATCCTTGCTTGAGCTTTTACCTTTACAATGACGAAGACTTGGATATCTAGTTATTTTGGTGATTCTTCATTTTATTACCACAAAATAACTATCACTTTAAGGAGTGTCACAACTTACATGAAGTTGTCGGTAGTCAAGAGGTGATGTACGTCTTATACTTGATGGTTGGTTGGTTGAAGATTATAGAGTACTTAGGGATTCGATGTTGTACAAACTCTCTACACCGCTCTTAGTCACACACTAGTGCAAGCTTAAGTCTCAAAAATGGAGAATTCTACTTCAGTTTCAAATTTGGTATGTTGGGTTTACTTCATCAGTGGTCACTTCAAATAGCCTACATAAGAGGTGGTAAAGATAGTCAGAGAGAGTTTTTATGTAGCAGTTGATTCTCACCAGATCCATTTTAGCAAATTTTTGTTCTTCCCACAAGATTTCAAGAAAATGTGCCTTTAATGTGTTGTTGATTCTGAGGTATCAAAACCAGCAAGGGGGAAGGAGACATACATCTAAATGCATAATGAGTACATGCGATGAACTTAATACTTCTTCTTTATTGAAGTTATCCCGGGAAGACATATGTCATAACCGTAGAGAATATCAGTGTATTAACTTATGGCGTTTGGCGTATCATCCCAACTACATGGGGGAAGTGGTCTTCTGATACTTGTGGTATGTATTACTTCAGCTTTCAGTGGGAAGAAATATGAGAAGAACAATTGGAGCATGAGATGATGTTGCTTATCGACATCTTCATATGAGTTGATATGATTTATGGTAAAGTACTTCTGGTTAATGCTTCATGTACACAATGTTATGCTGATTCCGATGAGATCGCAAACATCAGGGGAGAGATTTGTGTACATCAAGGACGCGCAACAGGTTCACGTGATCGGGCTTAATCATATATTCCGGAGGTGACATCCGCAGAGATGATCAGTGCTTCAACCTGTTACTTTGGTGTCATCATTTCTTCTTGTGTTGGATACATGCATACAATATGGATTGAGTTGGTATGTGTAAGATAACTGGAAAGCATTTAGTGAAATGAAGATGATTGATATCTTATTCCCCCTAATAGAGAAATGCTCCAAACCTCAAAGTAATGTGTACATTGGGGACGCACAACATGGTCATGTGATCGGGCTTCATCATACATTCCGAGATTGATAACCGCAGAGATGATCCATGGTTCACGTAGTTACTTTGGTGCTATCATTTTCTTTGGGTCTCTGAGCGTCATACAATGAGACTTTTTGCATCACTTCAACTACTTGGGGAAGTGGTCTCATGAAGATGATTGTCGGTTTGTGGGGAAGCTACCAAAGCTTCATATTGAGGAGGCTAAAACTCAGTGATTTGGTGGTGTCTAGCGATTAACTCAATTGTGAGATTCTAGTGATTTGTTAAGTACTTGTGTTTGGTGAATTTTTGTGACTTAAGTCGTTTCGATTAGTCTGGTTGTAATTTGACGTTGTGAGTTAATCTTTACGACTTGACTTATTACGATCGGATCTATTGTAACTTGGCTTGTCGCAACTTGACACTTAATGCTAATTGTCACTTATCCAAGATCTCTCTATAAGTAACTCGCATATTACATCTTTCGGTTTCTTTTGTTGACTTTAGTAAAATCCCGGGAAAGAATCATCTCTTGGTTTAAGTCACAAGAGTTGTAAAATCCCATTTAAGATTATATCATGGCTACTACCACTTCAGACGATTATTCAGGAGCCTCGAAAGCTTTGGTGGTGAAAGTTTAAGAGATGTTGACTACTGATTTCTACAACAAGCGGAACGATACTATCATTTTGGTACTCATGTCAACATCTTCTTAAACTGATTTGTATCCTTTGTACATTGCTTATCACAAAAAGAAAATAGAAAAATATAAAACCTATAAAAACCAAAAAAATCTGAAAAATCATTAAAATCCAAAAATATTCTTCTCACGACATGTCTCTTGTGTAATCAATATTATGTACGTCTCTAAAAATGTCATTCAACAATGACATGGAATCATACATATGCTTGAGCAAGAGTTTTTCGGTTTCAAATAAAGTTTTTTTCTAAAACATGTCGTATCTCAAAATATTCTTCAAAACAATGGCTTGTAGTCATTTCAGGCTGCAACCCGGACTTCAAAAATATGGCTTGCTATTACTTCAGATAGCAACCCATTTTTCAAAATGGGGAAAACACGTCGCCAAAAAGACGGTTGTTTCTTTTACCGGGTTAAGTTCACCTGGGCATGGATTACTTTATATCCATGTTTCCTCGATCTAATGTACGGTTCAGTGCATTATTTCTTGATAAAGAAGAGAAATCTTCTTTTTATCGCCAATACTTTCCCTTCTATGATTTTTCCGGAAAGTAGTTGTGCAAAACTTGGTGGTACCATGATATTTTGTTTGAAAATCAATTTGAACTCAAATTTTGATAAAATTTTTCACTCAATCAATGACATCACTTATTTATGTTTTAACATCCGTCATTGATTGAGGGGGAGAGTGATTTTTCAAAATTTTATGTATCATCAAAACTCTCCACTTTGTACAAAAACCTTGCAACACTACAACAAAATGAAGCTATAGCAGCATTTTACAAGCGACACTTTTGGAAATTGTTGCCTTTTAGACTTCAATAATAATTAAGCAACATTTTACTATATAAGTGTTGCATTTAAGGATCTAATGCAACATTATTTTATGAATGTTGCATTTATTAGAAAAAAATAAAACACTTTATAAAAGTGTTGCACTTTTTATAGGAAAATTACAACACTTTAGTCCAAAATGCTACAAATCTTATTCAATCATGCAACATTTCAAAAAAGTGTTGCACAACATTTCGAAAAGTGTTGCGTTCACATATGTTTTGGATCAGGGGCACTTAGGATTTATAGGTATAACATTTAGGATTGAGATTCTACTTATCATACTATACATTAAATCACTCCTTTGTTTCTACTTATCATACAGCAAACAATAACAACATTTCACTACAAGAAAATGAAGCTATTGCAGCATTTTAAAAGCAACACTTTTGAAAATTGTTGCCTTATAGACTTCAATAATACTAAAGCAACATTTTACTGAATAAGTGTTGCATATAAGGATCTAACGCAACATTGTTTTTTAAGTGTTGCATATTTTATTGTCAAATACAACACTTTATAAAAATATAGCATTTTTTTAAAGAAAAAGTACAACACTTTGGTTTAAACTCGCAACATTGTAAAAAGTGTTGCACACCATTTGGAAAAATGTTGCATTTACGTACATTTTAGATAGGACACAAAGATGCTTTTACTTTAAACATTTTGATGAACATTTTTAAGAACCTCTCTCATGTAGGTAAATGCACTCTTAGTATTTTGGGTTTTTTATATACAACAGCTATGTCTATTGAGCATTATGATTGTCATTTAGTAACAGACACTTTTTAAGTACATACATTTGGAAATAAAAGAAGTTATGGAGTATAATTTTTATTTGACACTTTAAGGTTAGTGCTAAGATTACACATATATGTGAGAAAGTGAAACTTTCACTACTACAAAAATCGTTATAGAGTCATGTTGAAAAGGCTTATAAATCCCGGTTTTACATACGGGGCTCAAAAAGGAGGGACTCTACTCAGAATACAAATAGAGCCCGGTTTACAAAATGAGCACTATTCCAAATTATAGAGCCCGGTTTCAGTTAAAGAACATAGCTCTATGTGGAACAAAAAACAAAACAAAACAAAAAAAAAAAAAAAAAAAAACAAAAAAAAAAAAAAAAAAAAAATCTGTATATTCTCCAATTCGAGCCATTGAGTTTTGAGGAGAAAAGTGATCCACTTCGTGAGCTTCCGTCCTTTCCGAATCATTGTATTCACAAGCTGCATGTAAAGCATCACTCGTAATTAGAAAAAGTTAGATATATAATAGTTTTGATACCCAAAGGAAAGTATTGACTGTTAATGAAGCATCCCCAACTACTTAATCATCTAAGAATTGACCTTAAGTAGAAAATATTCAAGCATTTAATTAATCACTCTAGCACTAAGGGCCCGTTTGATAGCATCTTAGTAATTCAATTCAGGACTATCTACTGAATCGGTCAAAGCCTATTTGTTTGGTAGAAGAAAAAATGGTACTGTGTGGGCCAGTTAGGTTCTGAATGGGCCACCTCCATGGGATTGCCCAGCCATTCAGTAGTAACTATATTCTCCTAAATACCCTTTTTTCTTAAACGTACGACAGTCTCATAACCCTTTCACAAGTCGCCTCCTATTCACAAAAAATTATCTCCTTGAATCTGCTTGGTTTCCCTTGATCCAACAGGTAAAACCTTATTAATTTTTATAGTTTAGTTTAGTTTAGTTTTTTTTTTTCGAGAATATTTGTTTGCCATACCTGAGAATGAGTGGATCACCATCAGGTTCACTTTTTTACTTTCTTAAAAATGTTTTGAATATATGTAGACACATTGACGTGGTGTTGGAATAACCTTGTATGACATCCATCACTGTATTAGAATATGATCCTGCTTATGTGTTGTTTTTGTTCGAACCATGTTAATGTTGTATTCTTGTTCGGTATGTATCGGGTTATTCCCGTTTTTTGTTAAACAATGTTGAGGAAAAGCCAAAAATTCACAACTTTACATTCCTGCTCATGTTAGACCACTTGTGGTTAGTACTGTTAATTCAACCTATTAAATAAAGTGCTTAAAATAAAAGTTGTCATTAGGGGTATAAACGAACAAATGTTCATGAATATTGCATGGCTAGGAAGAAAATATTTTAAGCTTCTAAGTAATCTCATCCAAACAGTTGGTAGTCATTAACATCTACATCTAATAACCTCATAAGATAACCATGACTTGGTAACATTTCGGTACGGTACCAGTATGGTTCCGGGATTCGGTTCGATATGCTCATCCCTACTTCCAAGTTCCAACATATATTGGATAATCCCCATAATACGAATAATCTCCGAAATCAAATTGCTGATGAGTTATTTTTAAATGCTTCAACCTAAGATTAGTTCTTAATTTATTGAGCTTTGATACATGGACCTAAAAAAAGACCTAATGTATAAATGATTTATACAATGCATAAATTGTACAATTCATTTATGCATTAGGTCTCTTTTTAGGTTCATGTATTAGGTCCACTTATCATTTTTGTAATTTATATTGTTTTATAAACTTTCGATAAGATTATTTAAATTTTTTTTATTCCAACATTACTTTCTTTATATTATATTTTTTTACTTGAGTTAATAATTCTTTTATCAAATGGTATATTTGTTTAATACAAAATCAGACAAAAGGTTAAATTGGTAATTTCAGGCAACTCAGATTGCTCATTCAGGACAAATATCAAACAATCATTTTCACTCAGAATCATGTTCACTCAGCATCTTGGAATCATTCAGCTGCTTTGATTCATTCAGCGCTAAATCATATTTTTTTATCAAACAGCCCCTAAGTAACCTATCTGTTCAAGAAGTAGCTACGCCAAAACACAAATGATGAACCTTCTTCATAGCAACAGTTTCATATGTTTGAGATCATTTGTTCTCAAAAGAAACAACTTTTAAGTAGTTAGCGTTCATCATGTAACTAAATATCCTAGCTTTACACTTAGAATCCCCACTCTCAAAACCAACAAGTCCAACTACATATTATACATGATCCTAGGAAAATACTTTTATTTTTACCTTTGTGCTATGGAGTAATCTTGCCATTGAGCATTCTGTTAAAAAGCAAGTGCTTTTAGGCACAGTTTCGCTAGATACACATACAAGAATATCATTCTAATAGATGCCAACGAGTTAAATTACATATTTTTTCAAGCAGAATAATTTGCAAATAACAATCATACAAGAATGATGGTCTAATAAATATACTCTTCCAGCCGTACCTAAAATGAAACATTTGAACATATATAGTTGTCTTTCATTGATGACCAAATGGCAATATCTTGTAATGACTGTTAGTAGTCAAATATTTATAATTTTGAAGGGCTAATCTATTAAACACAATAAGAATTGAGTGAATATGTGTAAGCAGTTTCAAGAAATATAAATGAAATGTTTGTGTAGCAAGTACCAAGAGAAATACTGGTAAAATGGTAACTCGCCCACAACAAACAACTTAACCAAGGCTTTCTTAATTCTTTCATCGTCATGCTTCCAAGTTGCAACGCTACTACTATTACCCTCGCCACTAGTATCTATTTTGAGTTGCAACTTACCTTGATTATTTCCTAATCTGTCCGGGTGTTTTTTACAACTCTTTTCAATATGCTTTTTTAAGCTCGACGTACCATTTGTGTGTGAGTCAGCGGCAAGTAATTTGGCACAATATTTGCACTTTGCTTTCCTCACTTGCTCTCCATCTTCATCTTCTTCATACACCGCATCAAAGAATTTCCACCACTTTGATTTGAATTCTTGCCCTTCAGTTTTAGGTTTTTTCTTTTTTGGTGATTTTTGTTCAGTACTTGTCGTCTTCCTTTTAGCTCTTTTATCACCATTCTTTTCAACACCCAAATCCAAGTCCAAGTTATCAAGATCGATTTGTGTTGTATTTGAAGCTTCCTAGACAAACATATGAGACATTATAGATAAATTATAAATATGATCAGTATATCACATACTCACAATGTCACATATAAACTAAAAAAAAATACAAGAATTTATAGGTTGCTGAGTTGCACCTTTTTTTTTTAACTTTCACTTTAAAATTTAGATAGCACATTGAAATATTGAACCATGAAAGTTATCTGCACTAGAAATGTGAGCTCAATTGTTCCCATTTGATTTCTGAGACTTTGGGTCAAATCTCAATAGAGTTGGGTCTCGGCATTCAAATCAACTTGACCTTATTCTGGTAACCAAGTCTAAAATTAATTTTAATGGCGTTAAATTTTCTATTGCGAAGTATACCTATAAATTTTTCTATATTGTGAATTGTAATTTTCTCTATAAGCTAACTAGGTATGTCTTTGAATAGTAATGTTGTAAATGGGCAAAAACTTGTACTGGTCTTTCTATACTTCTAACAAATATGTTATTTGTTCAACATAAGATAAGCCAAGCAACCAAGAAATAGAAGGATCCAACGAGTAGTCTTTTAATAGCACTATCCAAGGAAAACACCTATTGCACAGTTGGGGACTTGGGGTTCGATAAAAGGAGACTAAAATATTGAACAACAGTTGACAATTTGACATGCATTGTGCAAACTACTAATATTATCTCATTTGAGTGGTTAAACCTTCCTAAATTAACTTATTTAAAGATTTGGATTAGAAGACATTAGGTTGTAACATAATTTTTTTTTATTCACATTCAACACACAAGTCATTTATAATACAAAATCTACTATGATCAAAACACAATAAACTAGTAATATGATCAAAAGAACTTACTTCCATGGTTGCCTTTTAGATTTGTTGCTTGAATGTCATGGAGGTTTGAGTGTTAATTTGTTGTTGTTTGTGCCTCTTGGTAGTTGGAACTTGGAAAATAAAATATTAGATTTAGGGATATTACTATATAAGAATGGACAGATGGAATGATCAACAATGTAGTTACAATTTACAAATGGACTGATGGAAATGGAATGAGGTGGTTTCAATAATACAATTTAAAAAGATTAGATTTCAATCATTTTATGGACTAGTGGGCTTTTGACTCCTTGTATTCCAAAAATTCCAATAGTATGTTTAAGTGTTCGGTTCTTTGGGTCCTAACAGATACCTGTCGGTTCCGAACCGAACCGAACCGAGAACAGCAATTATCAATATTTAAGAACCGAGAACCGAACCGTGGGTCCAAAAATCGGTTCGGGTTGGGTCGGTTCCGGTTCGGTTCTCGGTCCATTTGCTCACCCCTAGTCTCAACTCATTTTACTTAATCACACATGGACCAAACACATAGTTACCTAATGAATAAGTGTAACAAGTTTCATGAAAAAGTTAATGTTCCCCAATTTTGAGTCCAACTCATAGAAAGAATTCCTGCTCAAGATTTATGTTTAAGTATATAGGATTATCAGAGAGATCAATGACAGTCAATAATGCTAGTAAGGCCTAAGCATCTAAAATTTCACATACACAAATCTAGTATGGGTTTGGATACCTTCAACAGGAAAAACAAAATACAAGTTGATGCAAATCTTATTAATAATATAACAAAGACCAACAGTTTTCATACTCTGCGCATCATCAAAATCAAGTACATAATTAACGATTTTAAGATAACAATCACATGAAAAAACAAGTAAAACTTACCTCCATGGTTGGGACGACTCCTCTAGCAGCTGGTTTATGTTAAGATTGTACTACCTCCATATACTTTTGTGTTCTGTAATTGTACTCCCTTCAATTTCCTGGCACATCGCAGAGTAAAGCTCATTCTTAATAATTACACAACACTTACTGCATAAACTTTGGTCCATAACGATTCAGCTTATGTTATCATTTAAATGACCTTACATGAATTACAGAATACTTACTGCAAAAATTCAACACAATTTCTAAGATACTAAATCTGCAAACAACAGTGGTCTACATGAATGCAATTAGGCCTAAAAATTTAAAATGAACCCTAAGTTTCAATTAAACCCCAAAGTAGTAACCCTACACACATAAATCCGAAATCTAACACTAAAGAATAACACATATACATACACACTTTAACCCTAAGATTAAGACTTGACATAAACAAACATACATTAATGATTAACCGCATAAGTAACACATACATATTCATAGATTAAGCCAAAAACAAACATACATATACATTAGACGTTTCATCAAACACTTGGCATTCACATTTTGCAAATGTGTAACAAATATAAAATAGTAATAGATCATAAATAGCAAACAAAGACAACCTATAAATGACCCTGTTTTCTTCGTAGGTGACATCCTTGTTGTCGGTTTGTCCACTCAAAATTTGACCAGGTGTATATTGAGAAAAAGTCTACTACACCACCCAAAATCATCAAATCGTAAGTGATGGTGGTGGGTTATCATGGTTTGGACGCTTGTAAGTGGTTGGGAATGGATATGAAGAATCGTGGTGTCTAACTGTCAAGTGCGAGTGGATAATTTGGCGGGGAACTTACTTTGGCGGGGAAATTGGCGGGGTATGAAAAGATTACCAAATTACTTTTGGCGGGGGAATTAGTGGGCTATCTACACATGGACTCTTATAAGTTCTATGATAAAAAAGTTGAATTTTAGTCAAATTTTAAGTGTATGTTTGGCAAAAGTTTGTTGCTGAAACTCGAGATAGAGATTATAAAAAGAGATTATTCTTATAAGTTACATAAGTAATTTTTAATTTTCAAAGATTATAGAAGAGTAGTTTTTTTAATAATCTCTTATAAGTTTTGTCTTTCGAATAAAAATTATTTTTAAGTAGATTACTTTTTGAAAAAATAAGCATAATCTCTTCATAATATGCTGCGCTAAACACACCTTAAATCTATTTGAAATTTATGCTGAAAATTTTATGACACTACCATTTCGTGTAGTGTACAATATTTATAATAAAAAAAATAAAAAAAATCATGAGTTGTAACAATGGGGATAATCACACGTAAATGACATTGCTTATAGTTATTAAATGAACGAACATGAACAATATTTTACGTTCGTTTAGTTAAATGAACGAACATGAACAAAAGTCTTGTTCGTTCATTTATGTCCATGAACGTCCGATTAGGCGTTCGTTAAAGTTCGTTTATATTTATTTATCTATTTATGTTCATATATCATATCTTTTAATTTTATAATTTTAAAAATTAGTTTTCTTAAACAAAACAACATTTATAAAACAATATATTGTGAATAATTCAATAAAATTTATGTTTGTTTGTCTGTTTTATTTGTGTTCGATCGTTTATGTTCGTTTAGTGTCTTAATGAACGAACATGAACAATTCAATTTTCTTAATAAACGAGCATGAACAAGAAAATTCGTCCGTTTAAGCGTCCGTGTCCGTTTATTTGTCCGGTTAAAATTAAATGAACGAACATGAACAGAGCTCCGTTCGTGTTCGTCCGTTTCGTTTACAGCCCTAGCAATATATGCTAAATAACATGTACATGAGCATAACAAACCAATGAACCGGCCCTAGGACACATGGATATCATAAGGTGATCGAATATCCGACATACTACGATTTGACAAAGGTTGAAAAACGATCACGACCCACGACCTAACACATGAAACATAACCCGTTGGAACACTATCTGACCAAGTAGTAGCCTGGTGTCGCTATGAATACTTAGTACGACAAGATTGAAGAAAATACCCCAACATGTATGAACACCACCGGTGAAAACCCATGATAAAATGGCCAATGCCTCGACGCTTGCTTGAATGACTTGCTTCACACCGACCCTTCATCATGTGATTTAGGATTTACCAAGATCACAAAAGTTTTTAGCCGAAGTTCATAAATATTTTTTCGTTAGTTATTAATTTTGATATTTTTCCACCTGCTAGAAACAAATTCGCCCCCTTTTTATGCATCGTAAACTGTATTATAGCTATTAAGTGACATTTTTTCCAGTGCTTATGTAAACGGGTAAATGGACTAGATATAAGCAATGGTAACCACTACCAAATGACCTATTGGCAAGTCGCATGGCCTCATCCCAAAAAGGTATTGGGTACAATCCTCATTAGGTAAAAAACTGAGGGTGGCTCGTGATGGGTAAAAAATGGTCACAGTGATAAAAGGGTTAAGCTGCGTGCATATTATTCTGAAACTCGCCCTGCATGGGTAACTTGAACAAGAGAACCTCATCTGCTTACCTGTTTACATAAGCAATGTTGAAGAAAAAAATGCCATTTAATAACTATATTACATTTTACGATACGTGGAAAAAAATATTTGTAACCTAAAAAGGAAGAAATAAATTTTAGTTATTAAATGTGACAACCCCATAAATCGTTGTTATTTTAAGACATTAACCCAAAATTAATATACTTTAGGTACTTCTACATCACATATAATGTTAGTCAATTTTGCACGATTCACGATGATGTAAAACGGAGGAACCAGAATGGCGCAAATGACCAACTATTCTCTGAGCAAGCGGCAGCTGAATATCAAGTGATGTATAGTCATAGTTTCACACGGATTGAGTCGTGAAAACTTTTGAGGTACCATAAATGGCGCAAATGACCAACTATTCTCTGAGCAAGCGGCAGCTGAATATCAAGTGATGTAAAACGGAGGAACCAGAAATGCTAAATTTTACAAATCCAAAGAAAAAGCTCTCAAAAACTCAAAGACATTGGAAACCGCCTCACACGCCACATCGGACTCAACACATGGTGGTTTTAATCTCTACGACTATGTGAATGATTCTGAGTAGGAAGAGGTTTGGGAAGTTCGCTCAACAGGCAGGGACAAAGCTAAGAAGAAATCGTCCTCATCCGTTCCTTTGAAAGCTTCAACCGCTACACCTCTTGTTGATCGGTTAGTCGATAAATGAAGAAACGCCGCATCACGTTTCATCTCCAATAATAAGAAGGAAGAACATGAATCTTATTTAAAGCTACAACATCAGCAAATGGAAATGGAAAAAAAGGCGCGACAACAACAAATAGAATTGTAACAAGAGAAGATTGCACAAAAGCAAGAAGAGCATGAGCTACAACGTCAAATGTTTATCTTTCAACAAGAAAAAGAAAAAGACAAATACCTCATATTTTATCATACTCCCGATGACCATTTGACCGGTAGACAACGAGAGACGGTGTTGAAGATGAACCGAAAAATAAGGGAGAACATAATTTAGACTATTAGTTTAAGTTTTTAATTTATATTGTCATGGTATTTATTTTATTTGAATTATCAATTTAATATTTTTTAGTTATTAATGAAATTTTAGTTTTAGTATTTAAAAAAAATAGTGACCGTTGTCACCATTACGCTAAGTTGGTCAAAAAAAAAAAAAAAAAAAAAAAAAAAAAAAAAAAAAAAAAAACTGAGTTAACGCGGTTGTGTTGTCAGTATTATACTTAGTCTTTACATTGTTCTTGATCTTAAAAATATATATACTAACATAGATACATATCTATATTATATGTAAAAAAAAAAAAAAAAAAAAAAAAAAAAAAAAAAAAAAAAAAACATATTATAGAAAGTGAAAAATTTAAAAAGCTATATATAGAACCATAAACTTTTATTAGTGTTGCATATCTTAAAAGAAGTAAAGAACTATACCATACATATAAATACATAGTAGTAATAAATTTTGTTTTATAACAGTTATCAAACTGCTTCCACGGTTCCACCTCCTTCCAAATCTCCCTAAATGCAAAATTGATACTACTTTCACCCATTTAATTTTGTTTTATATAACAACTACCAGTTGATTATAACCCCATCGCCCCCTACCTGTATCTAAACTTAGCTACTCCCCTTGTGTTGTGGAGCGTCATCTTGGTCGCAATCAAAGGTAAACTATTAAAAAGGATCTTATGTGTGTGTTATGTATTTTGTGCTATTTGGGTAATATGGAAATCAGTTCGCTTATGGATGAAATTTTGATTTGCTTAGTGATTTCAGTTGAATCGGACTCTGCTGACTCCTTTATTGTCTCTGCAATATGATTTTGACCGGCAATATGATTTTGACCATTTGAATGATAGCCAATGTTCAGTTTCCTATTCCTAAACTGAATTCGACTGTGGTTTTTTTTTTTTTTTTTTTTTTTTTTTTTTTCCTCTCGGATGTCACAACTTGGTATACAATCACATTAGTTATTCTTTTAGTTTTAACATTGCTGAGTGCATTTTAAAAGGGGTTGTTTGTACATGTTGCTTACAAATGAAAAGTTTTGTGCATATTAATTAAGCCACTTTTTGGGTCTCTTTATATATGAAAGAAAAGTTCTAAATTATCTAGGCTGCCTTTGGCATTGTGTTTTTTACTATCATATTTCGTACTTGACGCATTTTATAAGGTCGTTAATACGGAGTAATATGACAAAAAGAATCCATCTATTTTATATATTTGTAAGCTTCTCATATAAAACTAGGCTTGAAGCTTCTAAACCATGACATAAAGAAAGTGGCTGCAGTGTTGGACCACAAATAAATATGGTGTTTAGATTGAATGGAATATATACAGATAGACATATGACTAAAAACAGACTCAAAAACCTTCTTGTAGAACCTACCATCAGATTATACATATCTACTTTATTTCATATAGGCAATTCTCTCTGTTTTGTTTATTTCTTTTTCTCTAGCTGTTGAGGTTATAAGAAAGGGAATACGATAAATAACCACAAATATTCTAATATCATTTTTATTAACATACTTTCAACAGTTATGTTTAATGATACTAACCATTAATATAGTATGTTGCATGAATGAGTATAAAGTTATTCAGCTATTTTGGTTTGTTTACGTAACCGTTTTCGGTTTCATTAACTATTTATACGACTTGGGTCATTAAAATATTCTTACTGCGGGTGAGTGAAGGTTTTGCCCAAATACTATTAATAAAGCACAAGGTAAACGTTGGTGTCTGCCTTTAAGAACCACTTTTTTCTAAACAATAGAACATGCAATAGCTGTTAAATGACTATTCTATCATTAACGAAAGTAACGACACTGGCAGACATGAAACTTTACCAAGTTCTCATTGCTTGGATTAGGATACATGATGTTTCTACCAATTCTAACCTTTGTTTTCTTACATGCTTCAACTACTAACTGTTTGACACCAATGTGAACTGTCAACTTAAGGTAACATGTTGCGGCGACTCTCAAAAGTAGTGGATGTAACCCCACAACCGAGGAAATCATGGACGGTTCTTATACATTTTGTGGAGAATGGTCACGTTCAACAGAGCTGAGATCGGAATGCGTACAAAAGACTGATATTAACCGACACTAAGGTACACCATATATGATAATCCGTTTTCTTTCTTTTCTTACATTCATTTGTATTTTACTTACTTTATAACCGCATGTGTAATCAGGGAACCACACTCACAGCAGTTATATATCACAATCATCTGCGATACTTTGCTAAGCTTTTGTCACCATATAAACGATGTTACATCTCTAATGCCATAGTGACGCCAAATGATCCAAGGTATTGAATAAGCTCTTATCAGTACTCATGGATACTAACCAACATAACCTTGATAGAGAAAGTGGCACAGCCTATACCAGCAACAATACCATGTGATTTTCATTTTACAGACTTTGATGAAATACATAAACATATATTTTTAATTTAGGTTCAACGACAACAAGCAAGCTTCAACAACTTCTTTAAACAGAAAGCACAAGGAGCGCAACGTGTTACTGTCTTATCCAGAAGAACATGACATCAAATCTCTTTCCACAACCATTGTGTCACTAAAAACCGTCTGCCAATACGGTATACTTTAGCATGTCATTCGTTTATTCCGTGATTATTCACCATTACCATGCCATCCTCATTCTATATGCAGGTAAAAGCTGCTTGAATTAAAGGGAAAATTACCCTCTCTTCTTAACAAAAGGGTTATTGGTATACAGCGTCCGCCAAGTGCCACAAGTCACTAGAACCTGATCTATCTTGGATTGTCACATGCCCTGCCGAAGTCTGCATAATGTAAGTCACATTCTCAACTAGCAATATGCATTATATAATATCTATTAAAAATATCCTCCCTATGTTTTGTCCAGGTCTCATGTGACACTGGTAATTAATGATGGAACTGGAAGCATACATGCCACTATATCCACACTTAATGTGGTAACATTCATACCATTCAATGCACCGGAAGTTAAAAAGGCGGGTGACTAGGTGATATGATATACACTTATTTCATTCATCAAACTAAATTGGTGCTACTACCAAAAAGATTTCTATTGGACTCAAAAGTTAAATGTATTATACTCTTATGAAATGTCCGTTTACTGACACGTGTATTACAGGGCACTGATACTGGAGCCATTGCTTCACCAATTCGAGGACAAGCAATTGTTGCCTTTATACACCACTACAAGATTGAATTTCATGGTTAAACAGAGACTAAAATACACGTGGTAAAAGCGTACAAACCCACGGAGGCGTCACTTCTTATAGATCTGCAACAACAGGTTGGGTCTACCTCCACTCTTGCTGATCCACCTAAATTGAAAGACGAGTACATCCCAACAACCCCCTGCTAAAAGATAACTACATAGTCCCATGCTAGCCTCCATAAAAAAACAAGTTGCTGCTCAAAAAAGCAATCACAGCCTGGCAAAAAGGACTGAAGACTGATGATGCTTATGCTAGATCTTTGTAAATACCTAAACTAGATCATGGTAGTTGGTCACAGAAACTCATAATGCTTTTGCTGTATCTCTTTGTAAACAGATAAACTTGTGTAAAATTATAATTTAATGTATCATATGCTTGTGTATCCTTATATATGTTCCTAGTATCACATATATAGCATTGTATTACGTGAAACAAAAGTGTTACAAATCATATAGAAAAGTGTTGCCTTAATGGTGAAAAACAACTAGAAGTGTTGCATTTCATAAGATAAAGTGTTGCACTTGAATCTAAAATTGTTGTGGTTCTATTGAAAATGTTGCATTTGATTTTAAAAAGTGTTGCACTTAAGTATAAAATTGTTGCATTTTAATGTAAAAAGTGTTGCATTGAGTGCAAAAGTGTTGCAATTAGTTACAAAAAGTGTTGTGTTTGAATGTAAAAAGTGTTGCACTTTTCATTAACACATTTGCAAAACAGAGGCAACACATTAAAAAAATGTTGCATATTCCATTTGAAAGTGTCACTTATACCTAAGGCGACGTTACATAATGTAGCACTTGATAAAGTGTCACTTTAGGCATAATGCAACATTTTAAACCCATAATACAACACTTACGCTGTGTTGCTTTAACTTCAAAATGATCCGTCCTCTTGTTCTATTTCATCACGGATTGTTGTTCCCCCAAATGTGCACTTTGTAAATCAACCACAAGAACATAATGGAAAATTTCGATCATAACTTTAAAACAGCTAAGTATTTGGACATGGAATGTCAAGTAATCACGGAGTTTATTTGGTATCCCTTATTTGAGATTGAAGTTGACTTTCGCAAAGGCGTGATCTTATTTTATCACTACAACAAAATAAGCCTAAAGCAGCATTTTACAAGCAACACTTGTAAAAGGTGTTGCCTTTTTTACAACATTGGTAATAAAGCAACATTTCTACAAAAAGTGTTGCATATTTAAGATTTAAACCAACACTTTTTTTCATGTGTTGCAAATTTTATAATATAATGCAACATTTTTAAAAAATGTTGCAATCCGCCATGCTTAAACACAACACTTAGTGCAAAGTGTTTCGCATTTTATAGATAATTGCAACATTATGCGAAATTGTTGCATTTGTTAAAGTGTATACGGACAACGTACACAATGTTATAGTTTTGCACATTTTATACGAAAGTAGTAACATTTTAGTAAATACAGCGTTTGCTAAATCGTAATCATCTAACATGTAACATAACATATCCTTCACACGTATCCCATTTTTTAATGAAAAACGAAGAGTTTTTTTTTTTTTTTTTTTTTTTTTTTTTTTTTTTTTTTTTTTTACCATTTGACTTTGATTGTTTACCATCATAAATCAATGTTTGAAACCCAGGTTGACTAGGCCGAGTTAACCGGTTGAACCACTTCCGGCCAAAGAAATGGTTAAAAAAACGGGTTAATCGGTTAGACCCGCAAGGTTTTTAAGTGACTCGGATCAACCCGGTTCTCGGTTCTCGAAACCCGGCCGGGTTTGGTTTTTTTTAATTTTTTTAATAGCAAACCGGGTTGACCCGGTGGTCGAACCAGTTGAAAAAAAATAGTTTTTTTAATAGAAAACCGGGTTGACCGACGGTCGAACTGGTAACCTGGTGACTCGATCGGGTCGATTAAAAATTACCAACAAAATTTACAACAGTACATATTCTTTGATGTCCGACACCAAAATCAAGCCGTGAATTTGAATCTAAACAAAACTACATACATTTTCTTACAAATGATTATTTATATGTAAGCTAAGATATAGATTCCATTAGAATCTGAGAAACCTTTATTGTCCACTTCTCCACTCTTCTGGCGTAAGGAAATACACCTGCACAAAACCACATACATTTTCTTACTAACAAATAGTTATTTTTATGGAAGTTAAAATATCAATTCTATTAGAACTGTAGACAACCTTCATTGTTAGCTTATCCACAATTCTGTTATGAGGATGTACACCTGCACAGCCCAACAAGATATTAGTATTTCCACAAAAAGAGGCCAGCTTGCCAGAGCTTTCGTAAGTACTCATTAGTCATAATCACCAACCATTTTAGTATCTTCGCTTGTATCGTATTTTGTGACACTTAATACTTTTTATGGAGGACTTCGCAACTCACTGTGATGACCCTTGCAAAGTCGCATGATATGATCTATCATCTTGGCATTTTGAGAAATATTATGGTTGGTTAGCAGCAAAACTACTAGTATGAATATGATGATTTAGGAAGTAATTCAACTTTTAGAATAAGTCTCAATATAGGTATGAGTTAATCGTTTTACATAATTAAAAAAATGAACAGAAAAGAGTGCCAAAATAGATACTGACTTTGTTTACCGTCTTTTACTTTTTTTTTTCTGGCGTAATTGACAAGCTGTTGCTTTCAGCCTTTAGTCCAGACTTGATGTCCTAAGAAGAAAGCGATTAGACAACAAGCCAATAGTATTTTACTTTAGAACTCAGAAGCACATAAGACTGGTAATGAGAAAGGCACAACACATTTACAATCAACAATAAAGCAACAACAAATTATAAAAAGATATACTATGTAGCTACTGGGGGGACCTCAAAGATAAACAGTAATTCAAACATCATGTTGTAGAAGTTAGTAAATTAACTTCGTGAGGTTGATCTATAAGCCATCTAACATTGACAAAATGAATCAAGCAACCTAGCTCAACCTTAACAAGTCATTATTTTATAACGAGAGACCACAAATAATAAGAATTAGACTTTGGTTCAGGATAACATTGTAAAGAAATTGAGAAGCAAAATGAGGGATGAGCTTACTTAGGATTTCTTTAGAATATGCTGAAATTTATCGATTATTTCTATAATAGTCACAAACAAGACCATACATGGACACATCAACAATTTTATGGTGCTGATATTTCATTTAGACATTTCAACAAGCACTTCCTATGCACAATAAACAAAACGAAACAAGCAACCGACTTTAAGTAGCAAAAGTGCAAAACCAACGGCCTGTTGAGAATAAACTAGTAAGTGACAAACAAAAACAAACAAGTTTAGAATTAGCAATTTGCTTTTTACCGTTACTGCAAAGAAAAAACAAAAATGTGACAGGAAATTTTCATATACAGGATAATCACTGAGCAAAGAATGGAAAAGGGAGACAGATACCTTGATACGTTGACAGTTCATTTAACACTATGTCAAAGCTTTTTTCCCTTTTATTTGGTGAAGCCGAATAGAGAGGGAGTGGGAAAGAGGAAGATGGGAAACGTGGTGTCACATGAAGAACTTGGCGGGAAAAAATTAGAGGGAAGTGAAATTTCTTTCCCCCCAAATTACAAGGTTGGTTAAAAAGGGGTGAGCATCGGGCTAAGACTAGACCAAGACCGATTGAGCCCAAAACCCCATACCGAGGACCGAAACGAGTTCGTTCCGATCCTGTCCGGTCCTTCGGTCAGTTCGGTCCAAAAAGGCATAATGGTTGGTTTTTACATAAGATCGGACCGGACCAAACCGAACCGAAATAAGGAAAATTTTGTAACCGAGACCGACCGATGGTCTTTCAGTTCGGTCAGTCCTGTCGGTTTTGGGTTCTGCGATGCTCAGCCCTACAACTCACAAGCTTTCTAAGTAACTGAGTTTTTGATAAAATTCAATTACGTTAATATATGTGTTAGTATTTTAAAAAAAAATTGTGTATCTATGAGTCTGGTTTAAGGTAATGGTCGTTTGTGTTGTATGTGTGTCCTCTAATGTTTTATGTTAAAAAAATATTATAATGACAGTTAAACGGATAATCAGCTGTTCTTTTCTGGTTTGTTGGTGGTTTAAACCACCCGTAATAAAGGATTAACGATCGAGTGTTGGACAACTAAAATGTGTCTTCCCTTATTACGGTCCACTTGGAGGACGCATCTGCAACCGTAAAACTGAAAGACTCGGTCGATACCAAGACAGAGTCGTCGGGGTTGTTTGTGCAAAAAAACAGAGGCCAACGGTAAAAAAAATAGACTGTTTGGCATTTAAAAAAAAAAAATCTTTGATAATTTATATAAATCTATCCTTATAAGTTTTCTAATACTCCTTCATATTTATACACACTTTCAAACGAATTATTTCCTTATATACTATAATCTTCTCAACTCAAAAAATTCCCAAAACCAAAACACTAAAAACCTGACGCCAACAAAATGTTTCAACACCGAATTCCAAAATTTGTTTGGGTCACTCACCAACCGTTAATTTACAACCTACAAGTTTTGCATACGACCCACAACAACCTATTTACCTAAACAATTCGTTCCAACCTCCGTTTAACCAAAAATTGTACCAACAACAAGACAATTTGTATCGTACACAGAGGTTCAAAAATTCATCATCACCACCACCGTACCAATCTTAAAGTTCTCAATATTATTCTCCAGTCCACCATTTTAGTGTTGATGAGGTAGAAGATTTGGATCCGTTTTTTTGGTGTCAACATTATTCTCAGACTCAAGCTTCGGATGGTCCATCCGAACCCGTTCAAGACGAGTTTCCCATTGAAGAGGTGACAGTCGTCATAAAAAAGGTGTCAAAAAGTCAAGACGACTATTAAAGATGACGCTGCAGATCCATGGACCCAAAAGGAAGAGTTAGCGTTGTGTAAAGTTTTGATCAACACGTCTTAAACAGTGGGAAAGGAAATGCTCGAAAAAGTCATGGATTTTAGATGGTTGTACTAGATTACTTTGAGAGGGAGATGGGAGAATCGAAATAAAGGCTACGATGCCCTCAATCGCAAATGGAGATCGCAGATTTGTCCAAGCGGTTCACAATAATGTAAACTGGAGGAACAAGAGTGGGGCAAATGACCAAGGGGCGTTCAATTATCGGTATCTGATTATTGTGTGTTGTACGGTAAACACTTCTCACTTGCTGATCTGTTGAAACTTTTGAGAGAACATAGAAATTGGCAAGAGATAGAAATGTCATAATTTTGCAAATCCAAAACCGCTGCAAACAAAAAATCAAATACATCGGAAAACCACTTCACATAACACATCAAACTCAACACATGGTTGTTTTAATCTCTAGGATGAAGCGGATGATCCCAACGATGATGAGGAGAAAGAGGTTTAGGAAGTTCGACCAATGGATATAGACAATGATTATCACCATTAAAAATACCACTTTATACAAACATACCCAACAAAATACTCCACATACACCCACAAACAAAAAAACATAATGGTAAAGGTGGTCTCCATTAAGTGAAAAAAATAATGGAGATGAGAGTGGTCAGAGTGGTGGTCACGCGTGACACTACATGTTAGGGTAATATATGAAAGGATTATGTGCAAAGACACAACAAATCTTTCATCTCTAGTCTTCACATAAATGTTGAAGGGTCACACTAGTGCACACGAAATGGAACAAGCAAGGAAATGAGTTACATATGAAATGAGAATAGCGAGGAAATGAAAATATGGTATTATTTTCATTTACGGACTAAACAATAATTACCTAAACTATAATATTTATCCGGGATAAATATTAAGGGGTAATAAATGATAAAAACCCAAACCTCATATGGTTTAGGCTCGGTCGACAGACCTCCCAAGGGGAGGGGGTTTAGTTTGACTTCTTGTCAAACTATAATACTTCTTGTACAAGTATTAGGACTCTAGAACCATCCATTGTAACCTATATATACAAAGGAATTCTAGGGATCCTTATAACTTACAACTGAACCCTAAAATCCCTCTCCCCTCTGATCCTCTATTCGACCGATCGATCAAGGAGTATTTTGCCCTCGATCGATCCAAATATCAACCACACGTCGACTTCTACCAAACAACTTCTAGTCTATCAGTATTACCTCAGTTTCCTGGTCACCTAACTTGTGAAGGTTCGAAGCCCTTATTCTATTGATGAAGCATTGGCGAATACCTGACCTGATACAATTTTTGGTTTCCCTCCCGGAAACCCCAACAGACCAATCCAAGAAGAATGAAGGTGAACTCGTGCACGTGATTGATTCAGAAGCTTACACAACTACAGGAAACAAGTAACTCTTCTATGAACACCCTTTATCACCAAAACCCTACAATATAAAGTTTGATAGTTTTGACACAATTTCACAATAATGGAACAATTTTGAAACTTTGATAATTTTTATGGCTTATATAATGTTCTAGTGGTCAAACTGGAAACTTTTTTTACTATTAAGTAGGGGTGTTAAAAAAAAACCGAGAAATCAACAAAGCGAGTCGAAACGCTCAATCCAAAATCAAAAAAAACCCAACCGAAGGAACTGAAACCGAAAAAACTCGCTTATCATGGATCAGTTTCAATTTTTATTTTTAGATATCCACGGTTAACAAAACCGATCCATGTTTAATATACATCAAGGTTTTATCTAAATATTCAATAATTGTACGAGTACCAATTATATTATTGAACTACTCTTATTTGTATAACGAATTTTTTGCTCCTACTGTAAAGATTTGCTTAACATCTATGTTATAAGATAGATTAATGTGATTGTAATCTATAAACGTCGAACACATATTTTTTGTTAATGTGTTATGTATGTTTATTTGAGCGTTATTATTATGATGAAATAACTTTAATATGACTTTAATCTATTCAATATTATTTAGTATACTAAAATTACATTTTATGTTTTAGATCATGTTATTGTTGATATGGTTAAACTCGTTTGAACTTCTAAAATAGTTAATTGAGAATCGAATCGCAAGTAACCGCTCATTTCGCGTACCGCAAGTTCGGTTACCCGCTTAGTGCGTTTTGATTTCAGGTAATAAAATAAATTACACGCCCCGTGAACAGCACTACTATTGGTGTTTTCGTACGCAGGGGTGTTCATCGGTTTGGTTCTCGGGTTAATCGGTTTATTCAGTTCGGGTTGTTCGGTTAAATTTTTTTTGTTATAATCGAGAACCGAGCCGAACCGAAAATATATGTGACCGAACCAAATCGAGAACTGAACCGAAGTTCGGTTCGGTTATGGGTCAAAACTGAAACCAAATTTTGTACTTGAATTACACCATATATATATATATATATATATATATATATATATATATATATATATATATATATATATTTTTTTTTTTTTTTAATTTAGTTGTATAGATTTTTGGGGGAAAAAAAAAGAAAAGAAAAAAAAAAACTATTTCAAGCATAAAAAGTGTATTTTATATTAGGATAAAATTTTAATGGTCTTTATATATATATATATATATATATATATATATATATATATATATATATATATATATATATATATATATATATATATATATATATATATATATATATAAATTCGGTTTTCGGTTCGGTTTTTGGTTCAGATAGCTAAAACCATATCTAAACCGAAAACGGAATTTTTAGTGTGGTTCGGTTCGGTTTTTACAAATTCGGTTCGATTATAAGTTCGGTTTAGTTTTTTCAATTCAATTTGGTTCGATTTTCGGTTTATTCGATTTATTACCCGAACCATGAACACCCTACTTATACGGTAAAATTGTAGCTTTTGAAAAAAGATAATAAATATCCAATAAGTAAATTATAAGAAAAGAACAAATGTGAGAAAAACTGCTTGGTACACCCTCGTCCCTCGTCTACCCCGAATTCATCAATTCCTTTCATTATGAAAACTGTAACTGCATCGTGTTTGTTTGTCATCACACTCGCACTCCATCTCCCCGATCTTCAATTTTAATTGATACAATCTCTAGATCAAGCATCATCTTTGCCCAAATCACAGGTTAAACCATAAAACTTCTCTTATATGTTTAATTTATCAATATGGGCAATATGAAATTTAATATGTTGATGGGTGTTTTCATACATTACGTATGGTATTTTGACTATGGTATTTGAATTTACACAATTCATGAGTCATGACTTAACTTTCAATTGTTGGCTTCACCGTCCTCTAGGAAACTATGTATAGTTTAGTAATTTAATGTTTAGGATTTGCTTCAAGTGTGATTAAATTTTTTTGGTTACGATTGTGTATCGTTTATGTGAACAAAAACGGACATATGAAAAAGAAGTTTTTTTTTGTATTGATATTAAAATAGGATTTACATAGAGTTAGAAGGCAAACGGGCAACGAGTTACGCCACTAATCCCTTTTTGTATTGCAAAACCAACATTTTTGAAAACAATATTATGTTAAAGTAAATTGCAGTACTGTTAAATTATATGAAAACGTATTATACTGAATTTGAACTGTGGCAGAATTTTGTTACTTCAATCCATTGCCTTGGTTTCCTGTGACTTTGACTTTTGAAAGTCTAGCATCTTCTTGTTTCTAAATGCCTAAATGGATGCATATATAGTTACTTGTGTACTTTACTACTTTTGCTTCTAAAGTTTTTTATTTTATATATATGCATTTGTTTTGGATAAAATCATAAAACTGAAGCTACTTTTATCATAGTTAGTCATATTGACTTAAAATTGTGCACCATACCTACAACATATTTTCTTTAAATTTCTACCTGTACATTCAAGTATAAAATATAGTCTCAAAAACTGATTACAAATAATTCAATGTATTGTTATTTAAAAAAAAACATACCAAAAAAGGTTTGTATGAGTTTATAACTTATAATAAAAGCTTAGTCAAAGTGCACCTTAGCATTCTACTTCTACATTCAAATTTGAACTAAAATGTCAACAGTACTTCATCCACATCTCTATAACCTATTTAGGTGCACCGCCATTATATGCATCCAAAACAATAGCCATGAAAACCACAAAATGAGATCAAAACTTAACCTATTGCATTTCTCTATAAACGTCAGGAGTCAGGACATTAGAGACATAGGCACCATAGAGACTGATGTATATTGCCTAGACGATTTCCTAGATTTGAAACCGGAGTTATTGACTTCCTGAATGCTTCATTCTCTAAGGCAACCAAAGGAGCTCAAAACTGTTGTCCTTGCAAAGGATGTAAAAGCTGTTATGGTTTCGTAGAGATGAATTAATAAAATCATATAAAAGGAGGAAGATTTGTGGACAACTACTATTTATGTGGCTTTCATGGAGAAGAACCCTCTTAAGTAAGATCTCATATTGTTACTGTTGTAGATTATAATTGGTCAAACATGCTTAATAACTTTGATGAATTATTGCAGAGGGTCGCGTATATTGAAGAGGATCATATATGCACCAAAGAAGCTTGAGTTAGCATAAGGACAAGAAAGATATGAGGCTGAAATGGAAGCAATGCGTAAAGATATTGACGACCAGCAAGACAAGTTAATTAGTTGAAAATGTTAAGCTCCAAAAATGTTACCTCCTCAGGTTGCTTTGGAGTCTTTAAACTTCGTTGTCGTCAATGTTTGTACAAGGTAAGAATTTGTCACTCATTTTAATACACGTTGAAATAGTTTAAGTAACTTTCGTATATATTGTTAGTTTGAACGTAAAGATTATATGTGATAGTATCAATTAGTATATGAATTTCACCAAGAGTTGTAGATTTAAATCTCGTTTGAGACATTTATGGGATATTATGTGAGATAGTAGGTGGTTTAGGCGCTTGAACAATTTACCTTTTTAAAAACTGTGTTTATGATACAACCCATTTTGACCCGAGCTTACTCCAGCCTATGACGTGGCCAAACCCAACGTGCCCATATGATACTGAAAAGTGTGGGGTATATATTTTGATTTTACTATAGTTATGCTTCTACGTGGGTACATTTGCAAAAAAAGAAAAATATTAGAACCACTAAATTCTCATTATGTACACTTTTTTCATACCGCTCGGCAATAAATCTTCTCAAATTTTCCTTTGTGAACTAATTTTTGGACTGATCGTTGTTTCTTAAAATGCTATTGAAAGGTTATTGTACATATCTAGAATAAGTTTTGTTTGTTTATCGAGAGTATAGATATTGGTGAATATAATAGTTTTAACAATGGCAGCTTATTTTTTCTTACAAAAAAAACTAACCGAGTTCTGTATCATTTTCACATGTACCAGGCTACACGTTGTATTGGTATACATCAAGCCGCGGGGCGGAAAACTGCAAAGAAGATGTCAAGATCTCTAGGATTGTAATTTGTAACCTATTAGAGTAGACAATTTGTGTTATTTTTTTCCTGTCAATACAATATACAATAAAATAGTATCTATGGTGTTTTGTTATTGCTACAATGGAATGAAAAATCTATTTTATTACTATTAGCCTTTATATAAATAATATGACACATATTGCATTATTATCTCATGAAACGAAAGCGTTGCAAATATAAATATGTATTGCAACGGTGTGCAAGAAAATAAAAGAAAGGGTTGCAATTGATTGATATTAGTGTTGCTTATTTAGCAGTACAAAATAAAAAAGTGTTGCACTTGTGCGTAGTAATGTTGCATTTTATTCTAAAAAATGTTGCACTTGCGTATAACAAGTGTTGCATTTGGATGCAAAAAGTGTTGTCCTTGAGCCTAAAAAAGTGTTGCATTCCAAAGTATTGCATTTGTTAAACATGCGCAACACTTTCAGGAAGTGTTGCCTATTCCAATAAAAAGTGTTGCTCACACCTAAGGCGACGTTACATAAAGGAGCACTTTTAAAAGTGTCGCATTATACATAAAGCAACATTTTAAAGACATAATACAACACTTTGTTGGTGTTGCTTTAACTTCGTTTTGTAGTAGTGTATCTTGAAGTCGGGGTTGGTTGGATGAAGATTCTTCGAGATCCTTGCTTGAGCTTTTACCTTTACAATGACGAAGACTTGGATATCTAGTTATTTTGGTGATTCTTCATTTTATTACCACAAAATAACTATCACTTTAAGGAGTGTCACAACTTACATGAAGTTGTCGGTAGTCAAGAGGTGATGTACGTCTTATACTTGATGGTTGGTTGGTTGAAGATTATAGAGTACTTAGGGATTCGATGTTGTACAAACTCTCTACACCGCTCTTAGTCACACACTAGTGCAAGCTTAAGTCTCAAAAATGGAGAATTCTACTTCAGTTTCAAATTTGGTATGTTGGGTTTACTTCATCAGTGGTCACTTCAAATAGCCTACATAAGAGGTGGTAAAGATAGTCAGAGAGAGTTTTTATGTAGCAGTTGATTCTCACCAGATCCATTTTAGCAAATTTTTGTTCTTCTCACAAGATTTCAAGAAAATGTGCCTTTAATGTGTTGTTGATTCTGAGGTATCAAAACCAGCAAGGGGGAAGGAGACATACATCTAAATGCATAATGAATACATGCGATGAACTTAATACTTCTTCTTTATTGAAGTTATCCCGGGAAGACATATGTCATAACCGCAGAGAATATCAGTGTATTAACTTATGGCGTTTGGCGTATCATCCCAACTACATGGGGGAAGTGGTCTTCTGATACTTGTGGTATGTATTACTTCAGCTTTCAGTGGGAAGAAATATGAGAAGAACAATTGGAGCATGAGATGATGTTGCTTATCGACATCTTCATATGAGTTGATATGATTTATGGTAAAGTACTTCTGGTTAATGCTTCATGTACACAATGTTATGCTGATTCCGATGAGATCGCAAACATCAGGGGAGAGATTTGTGTACATCAATGACGCGCAACAGGTTCACGTGATCGGGCTTAATCATATATTCCGGAGGTGACATCCGCAGAGATGATCAGTGCTTCAACCTGTTACTTTGGTGTCATCATTTCTTCTTGTGTTGGATACATGCATACAATATGGATTGAGTTGGTATGTGTAAGATAACTGGAAAGCATTTAGTGAAATGAAGATGATTGATATCTTATTCCCCCTAATAGAGAAATGCTCCAAACCTCAAAGTAATGTGTACATTGGGGACGCACAACATGGTCATGTGATCGGGCTTCATCATACATTCCGAGATTGATAACCGCAGAGATGATCCATGGTTCACGTAGTTACTTTGGTGCTATCATTTTCTTTGGGTCTCTGAGCGTCATACAATGAGACTTTTTGCATCACTTCAACTACTTGGGGAAGTGGTCTCATGAAGATGATTGTCGGTTTGTGGGGAAGCTACCAAAGCTTCATATTGAGGAGGCTAAAACTCAGTGATTTGGTGGTGTCTAGCGATTAACTCAATTGTGAGATTCTAGTGATTTGTTAAGTACTTGTGTTTGGTGAATTTTTGTGACTTAAGTCGTTTCGATTAGTCTGGTTGTAATTTGACGTTGTGAGTTAATCTTTACGACTTGACTTATTACGATCGGATCTATTGTAACTTGGCTTGTCGCAACTTGACACTTAATGCTAATTGTCACTTATCCAAGATCTCTCTATAAGTAACTCGCATATTACATCTTTCGGTTTCTTTTGTTGACTTTAGTAAAATCCCGGGAAAGAATCATCTCTTGGTTTAAGTCACAAGAGTTGTAAAATCCCATTTAAGATTATATCATGGCTACTACCACTTCAGACGATTATTCAGGAGCCTCGAAAGCTTTGGTGGTGAAAGTTTAAGAGATGTTGACTACTGATTTCTACAACAAGCGGAACGATACTATCATTTTGGTACTCATGTCAACATCTTCTTAAACTGATTTGTATCCTTTGTACATTGCTTATCACAAAAAGAAAATAGAAAAATATAAAACCTATAAAAACCAAAAAAATCTGAAAAATCATTAAAATCCAAAAATATTCTTCTCACGACATGTCTCTTGTGTAATCAATATTATGTACGTCTCTAAAAATGTCATTCAACAATGACATGGAATCATACATATGCTTGAGCAAGAGTTTTTCGGTTTCAAATAAAGTTTTTTTCTAAAACATGTCGTATCTCAAAATATTCTTCAAAACAATGGCTTGTAGTCATTTCAGGCTGCAACCCGGACTTCAAAAATATGGCTTGCTATTACTTCAGATAGCAACCCATTTTTCAAAATGGGGAAAACACGTCGCCAAAAAGACGGTTGTTTCTTTTACCGGGTTAAGTTCACCTGGGCATGGATTACTTTATATCCATGTTTCCTCGATCTAATGTACGGTTCAGTGCATTATTTCTTGATAAAGAAGAGAAATCTTCTTTTTATCGCCAATACTTTCCCTTCTATGATTTTTCCGGAAAGTTGTTGTGCAAAACTTGGTGGTACCATGATATTTTGTTTGAAAATCAATTTGAACTCAAATTTTGATAAAATTTTTCACTCAATCAATGACATCACTTATTTATGTTTTAACATCCGTCATTGATTGAGGGGGAGAGTGATTTCTCAAAATTTTATGTATCATCAAAACTCTCCACTTTGTACAAAAACCTTGCAATCACTACAACAAAATGAAGCTATAGCAGCATTTTACAAGCGACACTTTTGGAAATTGTTGCCTTTTAGACTTCAATAATAATTAAGCAACATTTTACTATATAAGTGTTGCATTTAAGGATCTAATGCAACATTATTTTATGAATGTTGCATTTATTAGAAAAAAATAAAACACTTTATAAAAGTGTTGCACTTTTTATAGGAAAATTACAACACTTTAGTCCAAAATGCTACAAATCTTATTCAATCATGCAACATTTCAAAAAAGTGTTGCACAACATTTCGAAAAGTGTTGCGTTCACATATGTTTTGGATCAGGGGCACTTAGGATTTATAGGTATAACATTTAGGATTGAGATTCTACTTATCATACTATACATTAAATCACTCCTTTGTTTCTACTTATCATACAGCAAACAATAACAACATTTCCCTCATCAAAGTAGCAAAGAACCATGATCTTTTTAGCCAAAACAAACAAAAGGGAACATTTGCATCAACATCAAAACAAAATAGCAGCAACTATAACTAACAATCACCACCCTTATTTCCCCATATAAACCAGCATAGCTTCAGACTTTCAGTCCATCCAGATAACCATTTAAACTAGCATAGAACCATCTTTAATACATTAGTAAACTGTTGAGCCCAAGGCCTAAATGAAATAGTTGATCCATCATACTAGCTCTCCACAACATTTCCCAGACACCCCTTATGCACCATACTATCCATATAATCATATCCCAAACATCCCTTATGCATCAGAAAACCAGCCAAAGCATGAATGAGTACCGAGGAATACATTGACTAAACCAAACAAGCCTAGACCAAGGGAAAAAAGTGAAACTTTCACTACAATAGACATGGATTCATAGAATGCCAATAATCTTCATGCACCATCAGTTGTATTAGGTGTTACATACATGTCATTTCAATAACAAAATTTGATTAAGTTATTTAAAGTCTTTTAAATTTTGTTACATGGAAAATGCAGCAGGAAATAAAGTAAAAGAAAACTGTCTCAAGGCATAATGAATCATCTTCATGCTCCATCAATTGCATTTGTAGTTTCGACATTTTTTTGCAATCATGTGTATTTTGAGAAGCACGAAACAAATCCTTTCTAGTTAGCTCACTCCCTGTTAAATATTTATGTTCAAACAAAATATATAATCTCAATCCATATTCTTGACGCACCGAGGCATAACCTTTTTTACCCATAACTTGCACCATCTTCTTTTTTGCACGATTGGCCTTAGTTTATTCAGCTACTCTATAAAGTAGGAAATGAATAATCTTTAATAAGCAGCCTAAACATTGCTTAGAAAAAAGTCCACTTATGCAGACAACAAAAGTTTATATGTGCAAAAAAAAAAAAAAAAAAAAAAAAAAAAAAAAAAAAGACAAACCAAGCTCAAATATAGAATGAGTAGAAACAGTGGTAAGTCAAATGACCTCGGTTTGGTAAACTAATATTGGTGAAGTTGAATGATTTTAGTTTAGTATAGTTGGATGAAGCATGTTGATGCTTACATGTTTAACACGATCACCATCAGGTTGTGCCTAAATTTTTGGCATTGATGTTTGTCCTCTAACTTTTCTGCGTCCAATCACTTGTACTACAAAGAAAGCTTGGAATCAATAAATCTTCTGAACGAGTAAAGGATTATATTGAACCATATAAACACACCACATGCATAAACACAATATACCTTCATCATCATCACATTGGTTTAAGCCCAACTCAAGTACATCTTCAGCTTGTTCGATATCATTGAAGATACTAATGCTAATTCTATTATACATCCTTGATGACGTTACCAAAATATAGCTAAAAATAAAGAAGCTACTAAACGTGCATAAAGAAATTATTAATCTTTGCATCTTTTAATCTTGAGGTCAATAGTTGTCTGAAATTATCAGAAAGCTCATTGTAGGTAATTACAATACGACCACCCTTTGAAACAAAAATTGGTTATTTTTTAGTAGAACTTTATAGAATCACAATGAGGATAAGCTGTCATTGAGAGGAGTGTGTCAGCTATTTGTAGGGCAGAACGCAAAGTGTCTCTCCCTGGCTTAGTAGCATAGGCAACTACTCAAGATAGCCAATATTTATTTGATGACGTAGCTGTAGTTATATATGTTCTACCTGTTGCTGCTATTTTAGTGCATTTGGTCTTTAACATGAGTGTTCCCTTGGCCACTTGAGTTGTATTTTGGGTTGTAAACGCACACTAGTGAGCTTTAGAATAACCAAATGATTATCACTATATGAACTATACAAGAAAAATAATGAGACAATCAACTAATTCTGAGTAATTTATTGTTGATCAGCTAGTCAACAATATAGTTAATAGTGATCAGCTTATGGATCTAGTTTTGTAATAAGTGATCTCTTTGATGCACTAACCGTTAGTATCTTCATGTTAGTTGTCTTCGTATCTTAATATAGATAACGCATGTAACCTAACCATATTCTCTATCATTTTCATTTGTGCCAGGCGACATTTTTTTGTAGTACTTCAAGCCGCAAGTGGAGATTAGCAAAGATGAAAATCAAGATTTCTAGGATCGCTGTTTAATATATAACTTTTTTCTTTGCAAATTGTCGTCTAGATATTTTATGTTCGTAATCTTACATTTGGCCAAATTTGTCAAGACAGAATACGATGTAATCTACTTTGGACATGAGATATTAATGTATTTGATTTTTTTTTTCTAAAATGTGCATGATATAATTATCATCTTTATAACATTGCTTTAATTTGCATCAAACAAAAAAGGTTAAAACAAGTGTTACACTTCACATAATAAAGTGATGCATACCTCATCTCAATAAACGAAAAAGTGTTGCACTTTGAATAAAAAAGTGTTTTGGTTGTGTGAAAAATGTTGTATTTGATTTTGAAAAGTGTTGCACTTAAGTATAGAAAGTGTCACCTTTTATGTAAAAAGTGTTGCACTTGGATATAAAATATGTTGCATTTCAATGTAATGAGTGTTGCGGTTGATTGTATAAGTGTTGTAATAAATAATTAAAAGTGTTGTATTTGAGTGTAATCAATGTTGCACTTTAGTGTATCACATTTACGAAATATAGGCAACACATTTGAAAAATGTTGCATATTCCAATGAAAAGTGTCACTTATATCTAAGGCGACGTTACATAACGTAGCACTTGGTAAAGTGTCACATTAAGGATAATGCAACATTTTAAACACATAATACAACACTTTAGCGGTGTTGCTTTAACTTCATTTTGTAGAAGTGAATAATACACTTTGTGATGGTTATGTGTCAGAATGAGAAATTTTCAAAGAGTTTTCGTTAAAACTTCAAATCTTTTGTAAACTCATCAAATCTGACACATAACAACCTCCCTCACAGATTGAGGGGGAGCAAGAAAAACCTGTTGCGAGGGCGCAATCCCGCATATCACCTCATCTTGTATCTCGGCTAAGGCTGTTTCGTCAAAAACCGGTTGAATCGGAGGATCCCGAATATGAACTGGGGAGATTGCGGTACCGGCATCATGTAGAATCATGTTGTGCAATATCACACACGCATAAATTAGTTTTCTAATTCTGTCTAATGTGTACGGCCGTAAGGGTCGTCTCAGTATACCCCATCTACCCTTGAGAACACCAAATACCCGTTCAACATCTTTTCGCGCCGACTCTTGTACTTTCTTGAACTTTTTCTCTTGCGGGTCGGTAGGAAATTTGAACGCTTTAACAAAAGTAGACCATGTAGGATATATGTCATCGGTTAGATAGTAGCCACGCTTGTACGTATGGCCGTTCACAACAAATGAGCACTTAGGTGCCATACCATTACGCTCGGTGAGGAATAGCGGAGATTGCATCACAACATTCACATCATTGTTTGAACCCGGTGGTCCAAAGAATGCGTGCCATATCCACAAATCTTGAGACGCCACTGCCTCCATCATAATCATAGAGTATTGATGATCACCCCTTTTATATTGACCCCTCAATTCAATTGGACAATTCCTCCAATCGAAATGTGTGCAATCTAGGCTACCGATCATACCCGGAATGTGATGTCGAGCTTCGTGTGCTTTGTACAAACATGCAATATCATGGCTTGTTGGCCTACGTTGGTAATCTCGACCGTATATCTGAATAATAGCGTCACAAAAAAAATTTGAAGGCATTCACGTGACGTTCTTTGAGCCATTTGTAAATGTCCGTCAAACTCATCCGGTTGATTACCGGTTGCGAGTTGTTTAACGGCAGACGAACATTTTTGTATGGCTGTGAAACTTTTTTTCGCTCTAGCATCATAACCTTCTTGAAAATACTCGAATCTAGACTCCATAGCATGTGTGATTTTCAAAAATAAACTTTTAGGCATACGATACCTATCTTCAAACACTTGATCGTTGTATTTTGGTTCTTCACAAAAATTATCACGATGCAGTCTTTTTACAAATGTTCGTGTCAACCTTGTCGTATCTTCCTCCTCATCTGCGTCAATCGCGTTAGCAAAAAACTCTAGACTACTATCGTTAGACCACTCAAACGGCTCGTCTAATAATAAAGTCGAACTTATTCTTTTATGCTCCATATAGTTGATTTTTTATTTTATTTTTTTTATTTATTTATATTTCTTGGTTTGGATTGGATGTTTTTTTTTTTTTTTTTTTTTTTTTTACAATTCTTTAGCCACTCTTGTCCAATATATACTCACAAAAGAAAAAAGTATCCGTTAGCCACTCCCAACGGTCAAAAATTAAATTGCAACGTTCGACTTTTTTTTTTCCCGTGCGTGAAAGTTTGAGGCACAAGATCGATACCATGCGGTAAGGGAGGGCCGGCGGCGGTGTTCCCGTGCGTGAGGGAGCCCGCCCGTTGCACGTTCGGGCTTTAATATTTGTATAATGTGCTTTATTATTTGTATTAGTAATATTTAATGTAGGAATTCTTTTTAATTTGGTTGTACAATATACTTTATAATTTGTATTTCTTATATAATGGATGTTTTAATAACTGTATTAATTGTATTTATTGACAAGTTAATTAATTGACTACATTAAATAGCATTAATGTAGTGTTTTTTTTAATATGTGTATTAAAGTGGTGTACACTATGTTTCTTGTCTTGTAACTTTGAAAATTATGTGCATTAAAGTGGTGTAAAATATGCTTCTTTTTCTTGTAAGTTTTAAAAGATTACAAGCATTGAAAGCTATACTTGTAACAATCCATACTTTTTAAAGACACTTAAATTTTAGGCTTTTAATTATATGTGTATGCATGTTTCCAATTAAAAAAATGTTTTTGGTATTAAACATTTTAAAACTTTTAAATATAGATGTTTTAAATACATTATAAATTAAGTATAAATTATATATCAAAAGTTCTCAATTAGTAAATTTAACTTAAAAGGAATCCTTTTACCTTTGAGTATACCATCTACACCTTACTCACCAAAAACAGATTACAAACCGATTACCAACATTAAGGGGTGCTTGGTAAGGGGGTTAAGGGGGGTGGGGAATGGGTAAAGAATTCAAAAGGGCCCACCTTACTTAAATTAAGGGCTTGGTTAGGGGGTGTGCAAAGGTATTGATTACCCCGTAGTGGGTAATCAACATTATAAAGTAAATTGAGGGGTAAGGTATTGATTACCCACCTCACTCAATCCTTTGCTTTCCCTTTCCCTTTATCTTTACCTTTACCTTTACCTTTCCCCACTTTGAACCAAGCGGACCCTAAATTTACTTGGCAGGATTGTATATGTTTTTGTAGTTGTTGATTTTTCTCGTAAAAACAGATTGCCAACATTAAATTTACACGATATAACATCAAATCATGTACAACACAAATAGATTTTCATGATTTAACCAGATATATTAGAAATATTTTTATGGGTGTGCAAATAGCATCTTTTCTTAAACCAATTCTTTGTATGCATGAAAAGAAAATATTTTCTTCATACTATATTGAGTAAATTTCACCGTTGGTCTCTAAACTTGTCAAGATTTGCGTGGATCGTCCTTAAACTATTTTTTTTTCATTTTCGTCCCTGAACTTGTCATTTTTGGCGTGGTTAGTCCTTTTCACCACTATTTGGCTAACCATGGTTAGTTTACTGGTTGTGAACTTACTAAAATACCCTTTCTTTTTCTCTTATTTTACAAACACAATTAACACACACATATTCCATCCATATTCAACCCAGGTAGCACCATACATTGATTCCTCAGCCCTTGACATCACCACCGCCATCATGTTTCCCTTCATTTCGAATAAATCCATGCCTGGCATGAAGAAGGTGAAATGTTGATATATTTTCTTGTTTTCTTATATGCGTTGAATTGGTTATTAGTATAGCTGTTTTGATACGTTTGTTTGTTGATTAAGAAGACGGAACGTGGTGATATCGGGGAAGTGTTTGAAAGATTGACCAACAAGATTGGAGAACCGGTCGAATTTGAACTTCCTGATTGGTTAAATAAATGGCGACCAGATTATAAATACATAAAGCGCAGTATCCATTTTTTAAGTGTTGAGTATTATCGATGTTGTCACTTTGGTTTTTTAAGTTGTGTGCTTGTATTTGTTTTGTTTGAGATTAACCCATGTGTAAGATATATATCTAACGAAGAAGGTAAAGAGACGAGTTCGAGTGGAGGACGATGGAATATTCTGCTCCTGCAGCTCGACACCAGGCTCTTCGGGTGTCTGTGGTAGAGATTGCCATTGTGGGTAAGAACTAACGACTACTTGGATAGAATTTGGTCTCGTATTGCTATGCACGGTTAGGACTCATGAATGTTATTTTGTTACGGAATTAGCATATGTGATCCTATATGACAACTCAGTCTAGAAAGAAACAATTCATTTTCTAGATTTTTATATTCCGAGATTTGTAGGAGTTTCCGTTTTAGAATGGGGTCCTGTGAATGGCGAGGCAATAGTTTCCTTGACTATTGGAACTTCAAATGGTCCACTAAATGGAACTGAATCTGTATATACAAGGATGATTGACTAAGCTGTTTGTGGCAGCATGCACTAGAATAAGCATATTCTATCTACCCTGAAGATTGACGATATGAGGCTTTAGTCCCAAATATATAATTATTTAGTTAAACATAATCTTGCTTACTATACCTTGTAGTTCCTTTCTCTTTACTTGCATCCCGTAAATCTCTAATGTTTCTGTACCTCCAAGATATAAAAAAGTAGGAACTGAGATTTTAGTCCCAGATATATGCTTCCCCCTTCCCATGAATATTGCAACAACTGACCTTAAACACATATTTGTACAAGTCATTGACTGCAAGTCAATTGAATGATATACTCTTTCATCATAATGACAGTGTCTAACAAGCATAGTGATACGTGTATACCAAGTTATTACGACAAAGAATTTTGTAATGATGATCTGAGATCACTAGGTAATTCTGCAAATAGTATTGAAGGTAAATGTTTTCAATTTTTGTTGGATAGAAATTGTTAAGCAATAGTGTAGTACTCTTTTGATCCATACTATCCCCTAGTTCTATCATCTTAGAAAATAGGACGAGCTCCTAAATCTTGCAAGTGACTAAGTGAGAGAGCTAAAAGATGCACTTGCATGGTTTTGCGGCAGCCATTGAGCTCTCCTGAAATGAAGTAGTTTGTATTCCATAGTGGAGGCCCTGCGTAACTTTCTATTCACGTTTTCTTGAGGTAGTAATGCGGCTCTCTATTGTGTATATGCTGCATCAATTAGATGTTGAAAGTACCTTCTGTGTGCGAATGAACATGATACTTGAGTAAGAACTAAAGTACAGGATTTTGAATTAGGTACAGATGCGTGCCCCCACCATCAGCCATTTGTGTGCTGATAAGATAATTTCATGTTGCAGGATGCTGCAGTCAAGCTGCTCGTCTAACTGTAAATGTGATAGTTCATGCCTCAACAAACCATTCCACCAACGGCCTGTGAAGAAAATGAATGTAGTCCAGGTACTTTTTCATCCTTGAACACACTATGAAAGTGTTTTTTCTCATACATGAAAACTGTTTAAGTACCCGTGTAGTTTATTAGAGTTGGAGCTTATGTAGTGGTACTTGCTAGTATATGATCGATGCATAATCTATTTACTTTTTTCAGGTGATTGTTGAGAGAGCTGAAAAAACCGACATTCCTGAAATAGACAAAAAGAAGTGTGTTTAATGTACATCTTTGAAGTTTCCATCTGTGTTGTTTACTCATCTATTATACATGATTGAAACCAATCACTTGACATCATGTTATTTTCTTCTAAACTTTTTTTTATCGACTTATCTGTGTCATGTTAAACCAATATTGGAGGTGATTGGATTTTGATGTGTGTGTTTTCGCAAAAGTTGAGTTTAGATGAGTGATATCTGAAGTTTGCAAATTGGTGTCAGATATGAACACTAAATGTGTATGTTCTTGAATTGCAGATATCTGGTACCGGCTGATTTGACTGTTGGTCAGTTCGTTTATGTGGTTCGTAAGAGGATCAAGCTTAATGCAGAGAAGGCTATATTTTTTTTTGTCAAGAACATGCTACCACCAACTGGTGAGACCCAAATCTTCCTTTACGTTATCTCATCTGTTATTTTGCAATATCTCTGAGCAAGTTTAGCCCGAGCTTGTGTGACTCATGAAAAATAAAGCAAGCCCAAGTTTTGCTCATGAATTATTGAGATAAAGAAATCTCAAGCTCGGACTAAGCTCACCAACAGCTCATTCTTGATTATTTTTCTTCATGCTTAACTCATTTTTTCTGTTGGTGTTTGATTGTTAACAGCTGCGCGCTTTGATGTCTATAATTTATGAGGAACACAAGGATGAAGACGGCTTCCTCTACATGAGCTACAGCGGTGAAAACACGTTTGGATCTCTAGAAATGCAGTGGGGCTATAAGCTAATATGTCACTAAACTGGAAAATGTAAATTCCTTATGTGCATACACAGTTATAAGCTTCATTTCAATTCAAGAACATGATTACAATGTGACAACTTTTATAGTCTAATAATTCTTCTTGTTCATGTCATCTTCCTCTTTTCGTGTTTGTTGTACTTGATTTGTCTTATTGTTGTGGATCTGTAATGGGCGTCTTTGTTCTCAACACCTTATTATCTTCTAAGTTCTGATGCATTAGTTGAATATGCTGATGGTCGCATATTCAAGTTCAACTAAAAGTTATAAAACATTGATTTGTAACAATGTGGAAAAAAAACTTAAGGACAAATCAAAGTTAAAGAATTTTGATTTAGATGAAGGAGAAGTAATTTCCATGTACATATAATTTTCGGATGATACCAAAAAGAACATTACTAAGAATGGAAATAGTCAAGTTTAGCATTTTGAAATATTTAAAACCAAAATGTACACCTGATAACAAATTCGCAGTGAAAACAACATAAAAGTTCATAGATCAGTAAATTCGCAGTGAAAACAACCTAAATAGCAACAAGAGAATGATCATTTTAATTGAATGGAAGTAAAGCAAAGCTTCAAAGGCGATGTAGATTGATAGAATCCACCTTCAGGAGTTTATGCAACAATATATAAAATCTTTTTGGCAATTGACTGACAACTAAGTAACTTTACTCACTGTCAATACATATTATGAGGAACCAGTTACTTTACAGAGAAAATGAATATCAACCAATTACTAGAGCAAACTTTGTTGGCTCTGCCTTCTCTTGTAACATCATAGGATCAGTTGGATTAATTAGCTCCTGCAGGTACAAGAAATAAAAAGTATTAGTATGACCATCTTCGACAACTGACGCAAGTTTTTCTTCACTATTGTATTCAATCTAGCAATTCAAGTTTTTATCACTATATAGGGCAAATGCTCACATTGCTGCAGAAAATAGCTTTTTTGTCATACAGAACCAATGGCTCAGCAACTTTTGCGCAGTGCCTTGCGAAGTAAACCTATGCCCCGACTTTGCATAACAAGGCCCATCATTTTTATTACCATGAGCATGCTTTGAAGTTTAAAGTTCAGAATCAATTTTTTCCTTATATATTTATTTTTTAGAGAAAGGCAACTAACAAACTCAAACTGTACAAACTACAAATACACCATATGGATACCGCTAAGCTATAAGCCTTTTGGTTGAAGTTTATACTACGAAAAATCTTGAGTGGTTATTAACACGGAGTTCTTGTTTGTAAGACCTTCGTATTTCATGGTCAAACAGTGCCTTGGTGATGGCAGCCAACTTTATTCTGCGTGTGTCTTGTGAACCAAATAATATGACTCTTTATACTACTTTGCTTGATCAATGTGAAAGACTCAAGTCATTGTTCTTATAATTAGCCTCATTTCTCCTTTGCAAGTGCATCTAAGCCTCTTTCATCCTTCAAACGCTTACTTGGCATCCTAGAGAGCGGGGTTTACAAGTGCCACACGGGTTGAAAATCTGGCCCGTGACAATAAGCTTCCAGATTTGCTGCGAAAGTGACAATACCATGTATAGGCGACATTGAAGATTTATCGACATTTGTCATAGAATATATCTTCAATGTTGTCTATACATGGTGTTGTCCCCTTTGCAAGCTTGGGATATGTGGAAGCTTCAATTATGGGTTCACAAGTTTGACTATACTAAGATGACCTTGGGTTGTTTGCTTCTTGGTAAAAAGAGGATGATGGTGGTGTAGCATAAATTGGATGGCTTTGTGGTGTAATAAACATTGGAAATGGAACAAATCCGGAAGCTTATGCACACCCATAACTTAATCTTTTTGAGTTTTATGTTTTGGATAACTATTAGTTTAGAGTTTTGAATATATTATAGTTATATAAGCTTATGGATGAAATTATCCCTAGCTGTTAAGCTGAGTTCACCTCCTAAAATTACATTTAAAAAAAATGATCATACTAACAGATTTCATAATATAATCTGCACTCCTCATTCTTGACGATACTGAAGACCATAACTAGCTATTTCCCAACTATTCATCACCTACTACGCTAGTTCATTGATAATACACACCATTCGCCACCCACTATTTTGTTTTTTTAATGTCAATGGCATCATTTTTTGAGCTTTTTGTTGTGAACTATATACCTCCCTCATTGGTAGTCCTGCCATTTTCTAGATACCAAGACTTCAGACTAGTTTCTATTTTCCTTAATTAGTTGGAACACATGCATATTTTTACCATTGTTAGGACATCAACTAGCTACAACACTCTTGTTAGTGACCCTACTGTAAATGGATCAGGAGTCAAAGGATGTGTTCAACAACTAGCTACAACACTCTTCATACTATTTTGCAATAATTTGTATGAAGAAACAGTCGAAACTTAAAGGTACTGCTAGCATTGAGACAGTATGAACCATACCTCTTTGTGAGACTCTGCAGCATTGAGAAATCGCTTGATAAAAACATACACAGTTGGGTACGAGAGATTGAATTGAAGTGTATTCACCATTTCCTTTTCCTGTAAACGCAAGACAAGATTCAATACCGCTTGATGACGATGAACCACTACTGCTTGAGCTGCTCGAGCCACTAGAGCTGCTACTCGCATTGTTGTCATTATTCCCTTGCCCTCCTCCCGTTGCAGCTTGACCATGACCACCACCACCATCATCTTTCTCGATTTCAACATGTGGGAAACTGCTTTCCAGCATCTCATCACCAATATCGACATCTTCTTCCCCTGCGTCCTTCTTACTCTTCTTCACCCCATCCATCTTTTCGTTCATAGGTACCTAAATTAGCAACAAAAATCACAAGTTCAGCAACCAAAATCGAACATATGACGAAAAAACAGAACTTTACACCATTACAAACACTTACATCATCAATGTCAGCCGACATACTAGGCGCCGCAACAGCCGAAGCACTATTAACCATTAGAGCCTGTCTTTTCGTCTTGCTCACAAACTTCTTCCAATTCGTAACAAACCTATCAAGCTCCCAAAGTGTCTCCGTATCCAACGCCTCGATATCAAGCTCAATTTCATCCCCCTCTTGCGCCAATTGATCATTCCTCTTCCTAATAATCTGCAACAACTGAGGCATCTTTTCAGGCGGCATACTCTGCAACCCCAACCCCAATTTCTGCTTCTCTTCCATATCGAAAACCCGCGCATTATTACCCACATTCACATCCCCAACTCTCTCATTCTCATTACCCCTTTCGTTTTTCGCTAATTTCGCCTGTATGGGTCTAAACAAATCCTCGAAAATCCTCAACATCTGATCAGCCATACCATGAACATCATATTATACAGCATAGCATTCTCAAAAACCAATCTCACATCAGCCGCGAAATCGCCCACATTCGAATAAAACCCTTTCGACAAATTCGACTTAACGGTACCCATGATGTCAGAAAACCTGTGGATAATGCTTCTGTAATCAGATAGCCAACAGTATTAAGTCTATATGTATCAGTACTAACTACCAGAGAATGAGCAGTACAAACCTTATAACACAATTCCAGTAATCTCAGTCTTCAATTCTTTCTGGGGTTCATTGCTTCTGCAAGTTATAGTGTTGTGATTGTTTAAAGGATAATTATCAGTGTATATTTACAACCTGTTCACAATTATTTTGGTCAAGTGATACGACTGGTAGATCTTTTGACCAGTTAGTTACATTTTTAGCACCATAGGGTCGTGCTTTGTATTCCACGTATCATCATGATGGCGGTGGTGATGTCAAGGGATGAGGAATCAATGTATGGTGCTACCTGGGTTGAATATGGATGGAATATGTGTGTGTTAATTGTGTTTGTAAAATAAGAGAAAAAGAAAGGGTATTTTAGTAAGTTCACAACCAGTAAACTAACCATGGTTAGCCAAATAGTGGTGAAAAGGACTAACCACGCCAAAAATGACAAGTTCAGGGACGAAAATAAAAAAAAATAGTTTAAGGACGATCCACGCAAATCTTGACAAGTTTAGGGACCAACGGTGAAATTTACTCTACTATATTTGATATTAAATTTTTTATATCAGATTTTCAAATCCAAATGTAATGTTTTTATGTTATCGACTGGGTTAAAAGCACAACAACTTGTTGGCGAGAATAGGTGTCCCGTGTACATGATGCAATAAATATTGTACATAAGTAGTAAGTATGTCCGTACAACCAAAAAAGGTGTCAATGTCATAGTACGATAATAGAAAGAGCATGAGCCAATAAGAGATCGAAAACTCATCGGTAGACTATGATTTTCATTAAAAAAAAGCAGGTTGTGCGTCTCAGCCAGTGTTATAAAAGGCGTGTCAAAGCGCGAGGCGTGGCTTCAACGCCACGAAATGGACCAAGGCGTGAGGTCTAGGCGTCGTGTGAAAAGACGTGGAATAAGGCGCGAAAAGGCGTGCAAATGCGCGCCTTTTTGGTAAGGCGTGTCGCCATTTTTAAAAGCATTTAGAGGATTTATGGATTTGGGCTTGAATTTCAAGTATTTGGGTTATTTCTTTCTTGGGCCTTGTAATTTCAAAACTTATTTCCTACTTGGGCCGCGTATTTGGGCCTGGCTATTTGGTATTTGGGCTTTAGTATTTGAAATTGGTCTTATAAATGATATAAAATTATAAATACATAAATTTATAAATATTTTGTTGCCGCCTTAAGCACGCCTTAAGAAACGCCAAGGCTTCGCAAAGGCGCGTAAGGCTTGAGGCGTGGCTGTGCCGCCACGCCACGCCTCACGCCTTTTAGAACATTGGTCCCAGCCTTTATTCTGGTCCCACCACACCCACTCATGGTCCAGGAGAGATAGTAGGGTAGCTCACAACTTGCCAGGGCCCGTTTGGTTTGTAGATGGGTTTAGATTAGAATTTGGATTTGAAGGTAAAGTTGTAGATTATGATTTGGATTAGGAGAGAGAAAATAATATTTAAAAATATATTATAAATTAAAATATGTATTAAAATTAATATATAAATTAAAGAATAACAATAAAAAAAATTAGTGATTGGTTGAAAGTACAAAAGGCCCACTCGAATAGTAGCAATGTTAAAAAAGTATGCTATGTTGGCTGGAATTGCATATGTCAAAATATTTGGCTTGAGTCTCAACAGGAATGTGAACCAAACAAATGAATTTTACCATAAGTCCATGGCCCCACAATAAATCCAGACAACCAAACGGCCCCTTATTCTTAATTTGTATACCAAATCATGTGTACGACAAAAATAAATAAAAATAAACTTGATAACTAATAATCAATAAAACTGGAACAACACATTCCGGCTAGGCATCAGCACCAACAAAATTCCGGCGAGCAAGCGGTTATGTCAAACATTCTGTGGGGCTGTGGGACTATATGAAAAACAAAAAAGTAAAAAACCAAGTATATAGAAAAAAACTTATAGATCTACAAATAAATTATTAACACATTCCGGCAGCACATACCACTTTCCGGCAACGACGGTATCGACTTTTCCAGCGGAGCCACTATTTCCGGCATCGGCAGTTTGGCTTACGGCGGCGGCAGAAACGTCTCCGGTTAGAATAGATTTTTCCGGCGGGGTAGAGAGGGTGACCGAGGCGGCTATAACAAAAAAGTATCAAAAATGTTACTCTGCATAGATCTATATATACAAAAAAAAAAAAAAAAAAAAAAAAAAAAAAAAAGATCTACAACTAAAATATATAGATCTACAAATAAAATTTATAGATCTATAAAAAAAACTTTGAAAACTCAAAAAAAAAAAAATACCTCAAGACATTTAAAACCCACTTAGTGGTCTTGGTGGTCCTGTCGGAGGAGGTAGAGTTCCGTGGTGGTGCGTCGGATGGTGGTGGTGGTGATGTCGGATGGTGTCGCCGACAGGTGGCTGGGGGTGGTGACGGCTACTTTTTTTTGGCGAAAGTTTTTTTTATCAAAACAAAGTCTCATAAATGAGTTTTTGTCAAGAGTTTCTTTTTATGCTACTAGTTTTACAAATCTGAACCAAATTTTAAACAATTACCAAAATGAACCTGACATACTCTTGGTTTATGCACACACACCTGACACCTCCACATGCCTTATGACATGAAAGCTTTGTCTATGAGGTCAAAGCTGGCACTTGCATACACCTTATATTTTTTATATTTCACTCACACATATCTTCAATCTCTCTCTCCCATACACTTTTTCTCTCCAAAATAAGCCATTTCTACAGTTACTCCCACCTCAAAGATTTTGACGACAAGCAGTTACTCCACCACCTATTAGCATTTGTTGCTGTCAATGATTGGTGGGATTGACACTAGTACAATCGACGCTTTCGCCGGCGACATTTTTACGACGTTCCCGTCGACATGTCCACGGAATTATCTGTTGCCGTCGACATGTCGACGGCAACATATCGACGGCTGTGCCTCGTCGGGAACAGCGTTCCCGTCGACAATCGCCGTCGACATCGTGGGTCCCACTTCGTTTTTCAGTCAAACGAATTCTTTGTCCGTCAAATTGTTCCCGTCGACATGTCGACGGGAAAATAATACTAATTAACATTTTAATTATTAATCGTTAATCACGTTTTATATGCCGCCGTCGACATGTCGACGGCATCATTGAAGTGTAAATTTTTATTGTTTAATGGTCTCGTGGACATGTCGCCGGCATCATTAATCTATAAATTTTTATTGTTTAATGGTGCCGTCGACATGTCGACGGTACCAAGCTGGTATGCTATTAACAGCAGGCTGTAAACCAGCTGCAATATTCCAGATTTTTTCCGGAAAAATCTACCAAAACCTATAACCAGAAGCTATAACCACTCAATATCAACATGTCCTAACACATACAACTCGATATCGGCTAAAACACTTGCAAATTATCGCTAAACACCCTTAAAATGCATTAAAACATATAAAGTCTACAAAACGGGGTGTGGTAATATCTAAACCTAGCTGCCATATCTATAAATGTTTCAATATTCGCGATGCTCAAGTCGCCAAAAGGTTAAACTACAAAATACTAAGATAACGGTCGCCAAAATATTGTTTCAACCATAAATACAACACAAAATAACCCAAGTTTACACCTCTATATCACCAAGTCACTCATCATCACTATGACCATCCACATCGCCATGGCCACTCCAGCTCCCGCCAGCTGAGCCACTACCTCCAGCGCCAGCTCCACTGCCCGAGCCATCCACGTACTGAGAAATTCATGAACAAATTAACATAAGCGTGCACACATTCAAATACATACACATTCAAAATAAATATACATATTTAAACAATCCATAACAATTTAATTTCGGGCGGGTTTTCTATAGGATGATTAACTTCGGACGGGGACTTTCCGAAATTAATCACTAAAGTCCTAAAATCATATACAAAAATCTAACAATAATACACAAATCGACTATTTCAAGTTAAACAATTTATTTCAAATATACACATTAAAAAGCTACAAATATCATATATACGCATTCATATATGAAATTTGTTTTTCGGCTTATGTTTTATAAGCTTATTTTCTGTGAGTTATTTTGAAACTATTTTATGTAAGGTAAACAGTTTCAAAATAAGCCATAAAAATTTAGCTTATGAAACATAAGCCGAAAACCAAACAAGCCATAAATATTCTACTTCTACTTCTATCGCACTAATATGAAAGATATAAGCCGAAACAAACACCCTCTAACTTGAAGTATTCTACTTCTACTTCTATCGCAAAAAATTCCAATTCTAATTATACTTCTATATATAACGCAAAACTTCTAATTATTCTACTTCCCTTCAACTAATTGTTTCAACTAATTATAACGCAAAAATTCTAATTCTACTTCTATCGTTTCAACTAATTATAATCCAAAAATTCTAATTCTATCCTACGTACAAATCAATCCGCAACATAATGTACTTAACTAATGCTTTCTAAACTATACCAAAACTAAACTACAACAAAGCATAAAAATGAAAAACATACTGTCTCGGTCTCCGCTCCCGGGCTGTCGTCTCGGCTGTGGTCTCGGGCTCCGGTCTCAAGCTGTCGTATCGGCTCTCGCCTCGCTACTGTATTAAAAAAAAAAAAAAAAAACAAAAACAAAAAACAGAAAAAATACATAAATTAATAACAACACTTATATTACATAAATTAATTAAAAAAAAAACAAAAAAAAAACAAATTAACAACTCACTGTCTCGTATGGAAGAAAAAAAGTTGGGAAGAAGATGAAGAATTAAACAACAGAATGGTTGAGGAAAGAATTAAACATGGGAGGAGGAGGAGGAGGTGCCCAGTGGTGCTCGTGTAGTAGAGCTGTGGTGGTGGAACAGTGGTGGTTGTGGTGTTAGTGTCGAAGGTGTAGTGGAGGAGTGGTGGTTGTGTTATTCGCCGAGAACAGGAGTGATGATAGATCGATTAGTTTTTTTTTTTTTTTTTTTTTTTTTTTTTTTTTTTTTTTTTTCTAAGTTATGGACAATAATTGAGCAGATCCACTTTTAGATAATAACTTTAATTATCCCGGCGACATGTCCACGGGATAGTAAAAGTAATTTGTCGGGGACTTTTTGGCGGTATAATTTAATTTTTCGCGAAATTTTTGGCGGTTTCATTCCCGTCGACATGTCCACGCCATTTGGAAAAATAAATAAGTTTTATAAAATTAAAAATTAAATACTTTAATTTAAAATTAATTACTTTTATTTAATTAAATACTTTTATAAAAATGAAAAACTATTAAAAAAATAGTTTTATAAAATTAAAAATTAAATACTTTAATTTAAAATTAATTAGTTTTATTTAATTAAATACTTTTATAAAATTGAAAAACTATTAAAAAAATAGTTTTATAAAATTAAATACTTTAAATTAAAATTAATTACTTTTATAGAATTGAAAAAAATTTTAAAAATAGTTTTATAAAATTAAAAATTAAATAATTTAATTTAAAATTAATTACTTTTATTTAATTAAATAAACGAGCCAAGATGATATGGTTGTACATGAGATGTTAAACGAACGAGGCGAGATGCTATGGTTGTACACGATATGGTAAACGAACGAGGCGAGATGCTATGGTTGTACACAAGATGTAAACGAACGAGGCGAGATGCTATGTTTGTACACGAGATGTTAAACGAATGAGCCGAGATGCTATGGTTGTACACGAGATGTTAAACGGATGAGTCGAGATGCTATGGTTATACACTAGATGTTAAACGAACGAGCCGAGATGCTATGGATGTACACGAGATGCTAAACAAACGAGCCGAGATGCTATGGTTATACACGAGATGTTAAACGAACGAGCCGAGATGATATGGTTGTACATGAGATGTTAAACGAACGAGCCAAGATGATATCGTTATACATGAGATGTTAAACGGATGAGTCGAGATGCTATGGTTATACACGAGATGTTAAACGAACGAGCCGAGATGATATGGTTGTACATGAGATGTTAAACCAACGAGGCGAGATGCTATGGTTATACACGAGATGTTAAACGAACGAGCCGAGATGATATGGTTGTACACGAGATGTTAAACGAACGAGCCGAGATGATATGGTTATACATGAGATGTTAAACGGATGAGTCGAGATGCTATGGTTATACACGAGATGTTAAACGAACGAGTCGAGATGCTATGGTTATACACGAGATGTTAAACGAACGAGCCGAGATGATATCGTTATACATGAGATGTTAAACGGATGAGTCGAGATGCTACGGTTATACACGAGATGTTAAACGAACGAGCCGAGATGCTATGGGTATACACGAGAAGTTAAACGAATGAGCCGAGATGCTATGGTTATACATGAGATGTTAAACGAACGAGCCGAGATGCAATAGTTATACACGAGATGTTAAACGAACGAGCCGAGATGGATATGGTTGTACACGAGATGTTAAACGAACGAGCCGAGATGCTATGGTTATACACGAGATGTTAAACGAACGAGCCGAGATTCTACGGTTGTAGACGAGATGCTAAACAAACGAGCCGAGATGCTATGGTTATACACGATATGTTAAACGAACGAGCCGAGATGATATGGTTGTACATGAGATGTTAAACGAACGAGCCAAGATGATATCGTTATACATGAGATGTTAAACGGATGAGTCGAGATGCTATGGTTATACACGAGATGTTAAACGAACGAGCCGAGATGATATGGTTGTACATGAGATGTTAAACCAACGAGGCGAGATGCTATGGTTATACATGAGATATTAAACGAACGAGCCGAGATGATATGGTTGTACACGAGATGTTAAACGAATGAGCCGAGATGATATGGTTATACATGAGATGTTAAACGGATGAGTCGAGATGCTATGGTTATACACGAGATGTTAAACGAACGAGTCGAGATGCTATGGTTATACACGAGATGTTAAACGAACGAGCCGAGATGATATCGTTATACAGGAGATGTTAAATGAATGAGTCGAGATGCTATGGTTATACACGAGATGTTAAACGAACGAGCCGAGATGATATGGTTGTACACGAGATGTTAAACGAACGAGGCGAGATGCTATGGTTGTAAACGATATGTTAAACGAACGAGCCGAGATGCTATGGTTGTACATGAGATGTAAACAAACGAGGCGAGATGCTATGTTTGTACACGAGATGTTAAACGAACGAGCCGAGATTCTATGGTTGTACACGAGATGTTAAACGGATGAGTCGAGATGCTATGGTTATACACGAGATTTTAAACGAACGAGCCGAGATACTATGGTTGTACACAAGATGTTAAGCGAACGAGCCGAGATGCTATGGTTATACACGAGATGTTAAACGAACGAGCCGAGATGATATGGTTGTACACGAGATGTTAAACGAACGAGCCGAGATGATATCGTTATACATGAGATGTTAAACGGATGAGTCAAGATGCTACGGTTATACATGAGATGTTAAACAAACGAGCCGAGATGCTATGGTTTTACACGAGAAGTTAAACGAATGATCCGAGATGCTATGGTTATACATGGTATGTTAAACGAACGAGCCGAGATGCTATGGTTACACACGAGATATTAAACGAACGAGCCGAGATGATATGGTTATACACGAGATGTTAAACGAACGAGCCAAGATGCTATGGTTATACACGAGATGTTAAACGAACGAGCCGAGATGATATGGTTATACGCGAGATGTTAAACGAACGAGCCGAGATGCTATGGCTATACATGATTTTGTGAGAATATATCAATAACAACAACTACAACAACAACAACAAGAACAACAACATACCCAATCCCGCAAGAGCGATTTGTGAGAATATATATATATATATATATATATATATATATATATATATATATATATATATATATATATATATATATATATATATATATATAATGGGTAGATAATCCCGTGGACATGTCGCCGGGAAAAGCAGGCAGGAAAAAATCCCGCCATTCTATCCGCCAATATTTTATGATAATTAAGTAGCTACAATTATCCCGTCGACATGTCGACGGGAAATTGAAACCAAACACAGTAATTAACATTAATCATACGTTAATTACTCTTTGATTCGTGATTTATATTATCCCGTCGACATGTCGACGGGAGCGTATTAGCGGAATAATTTCGTGCCCAAGTTTTGGCAATTATTGAGGTTGAATAGTTTGACCATTATATTGCCGTCGACATGTCGACGGGATCGTATGAAACCAAAAAATTCAACGAAGCCTGGCTCGGTCAAGCGTGTTTTTTGTCGTTTTGTGCGTTATGCCGTCGACATTGTGTCAACGGGATCGTCTTCGTCGCCTGTTCTCCTATTTCTTGTAGTGTGAGCGGGTTTTGCAAATGAGAACACAAAGCTTTTCTTCATCTCATCTAGCCTTGTAAAGTATGCAGTTAGTCATTTTTTTGATCAACACCTTCCATTTATCTTCATGCGCACAAATGAATGAAAAAGAACTTGTGCGCTTGTGCGCTAATCCTTTGGAGTTTTGTGGTTTTTGATGGTTCATGCGCAAAACAAAAAAAAAAAAAAAAAAAAAAAAAAAAAAAAAAAAAAAAAAAAACGAAACAAAATGCTTAGTTGTGCGCTTGAGATTTGGAGTTTGTGGTTTCCAGTTTTTCTAGCAATTTATTTTTATTTTTATAAAATCATGCGCACAAAATATAAATTGTGAGTTGTGGGATGTGCGCTTGCTATTTGGATTTTGTGGTTTTGAGATTTGGATCTTTGTGTTGTGCGCTGTTGTTTTGTGCGTCTGATATTTGTATTTTTGTGTTGTTTTTTGTGCGCGGTTGTAACAGATGTCAAAATCATATTCGTCTATCAACACATGTCTTTTATTGTATGGTGGCGCAAATTTATAGACCATTTTCGTAAATAAGAAACGCGCAGATCATTTTCGTAAGATAGTATCAAAAAGAGTTTATTTAAGTAATTGACTCGATAGTTATTGTGTGTGTGTTTTTTTAGAGTCTGAAATGAGGTTGGGTGAGAGATTGATGATGTTTTATGTGTCTTTTTGTTTTTTTTGTTTTTCTAGGTTTGGATTGTAGTTTGGTTATTGGTTTGTATGGTATGTTTAAGTGGTTTTGTGGGTTTGGTAATTTTTTAGGTTTAGGCTATGTTTGGCAAAAGTAGCTGTGAGCAGTGGCAGTGAGCTGTGAGCAGTAGCCAAAAAAGCTCACAGCTTCATAAAGAAGCATTAGAAAAATGAGCTTTCCTAAAAAATAGCAAAGCCCACAGCTCTCATGCCAAACGAACACTATAAATCAAAAAGCTCATTTTCACCGCTTATTGCCCAAATAAGCTCCAAAAAGCCTTGTGCCAAACATACCCTTAGATGTTGGTTTGGTGTGTGTAAATTTAGGCTTGGATGTATGTGTATGTGTTGAATCTTAAAGATTGAGGGTTGGATTTTGGTTGGGGATATGCATGCTTTATAAAGGAGTATAGAAGTATACAAGTATAGATAGAGAAGCCAAAGAGATGAGGCTGGAGACATTTGGCTAAAAAAGACAAAAAGAAAGGAAAAAGAGGTTTATTTTCTATTATTTTAATATCACAAGCATACTTTGGGAATAGACACAGAAAACAAGCATACGTTTGTCTCATAATTTGAAAAATAGCATAGAAAGGGAATTTACTCGACAAGATGCACATGACACAAAGTAATCATCTTCTTTACCTTCCATAGTTCCATTCCTCTGCATACACCCAAATTTTATTTTTATTTCTTTTTTTTTAACAAAAAAAACGGTTACCAGTTTATGACTTTACATTCGCATATTTAATATCTTTTTGTAACATCAAATCATTTTAAGTTTCTGAACACCCCATTTCCAGTTTTATGCAAAAAATCAAATCAAAACAGCTTTTGGCGTCTATAATCATGGGCCCCTAAGAAAATGGAGGCCCTGTGCGGTCAAGCACCTTGCACTCCCTCAAATCCAGCCCTGAGACCATAGTATAAATGAGAGTAAGAGTACACATCTACCGCCTATTTTTTGGGCTGCCCAGCCACCAGGGACTTGTGATAAAGCGTATCGTATCCATAATAGAATGTTGAAAGAATAGTGCCTTCTAATTCCCGTTCATAGAGCGTACTGACAGTCTTTGATACAAATTTGTATTGTACAACCTTTTCATGTATTTCCATAACCAAACACACATCGTCTATTCTTTGTCCCAAAACAGTACTCCAAAGTCCAAACATTCAAACAACCCCACTTAGCAGGCATCATTACTTTTTTTTCTTCACATGATCTTTACACAAGTTTTGATGTCCACTATCTAATCTCTTTTTCATATATATATATATATATATATATATATATATATATATATATATATATATATATATATATATATATATATATATTGTTGTCCCAAATGTTTCTGGATCGATTTATGAATTGCAAAGTAATATGAATAAGTAAATCTAAAATTTCATTAACCATTGTAAAGTTACATGTAATTACATATATATAAGGTTCCAACCATTGTGTTGAACCATTGTGTCTTTTCATAGAATGGTTGTGACCATTCGATCTATCCTAACCATTGTGTCCATTCGATTGGTCATTGTCCAACCGAAATAACTATAAGTTAGTTATTAACTTTCTACTTAACATAAATGGTCCTTCTAACTTTTAACTAACTAAATAATAATACTAAGCATAAGTATGAAGATTATTTCGGGTCACATTCTCCTCCTTAATCTTCATCGTTGCTTTTTGTTAAATCTTGAACTCCGAGCATCTGTCGCATTGTCATGAACTTCAATCTTGGTAGAGCCTTTGTTAGTATATCTGCTCTTTGTAGTTCTCCTCTGACATGTTCTATGTTGATGTGTCCGTTCTCTACGCATTCTCGAATGAAATGATATCGAATGTCGATGTGTTTACTTCTTCCATGAAATACTGGGTTCTTTACTAATGCTATTGCTGAAACGTTATCGATCTTTAACGTTATCTTCTGTTCTTCATTTCCAGTTAATTCACTGAGTAATCTTTTCAACCATAGTGCTTGACATGCTGCTGCTGTAGCCGCCATAAATTCTGATTCACATGATGATAGTGCCACTGTCAGTTGTTTCTGAGTGCTCCATGTAATGGGTGACTCTCCAAAATAAAATACTACGCCTGTAGTTTCTTTTCCTTGATCAGTGTTGATTCCATAGCTACTATCACTATATCCTGTAATCTTGCAGCCGCCTTCTTTCTTGTAAATTATTCCGTGCTCTCTTGTTCCTTTGATGTATCGGATTACTTGCTTTACTGCTTTCAGGTGATGGTCTTTTGGTTCTTGCATCCATCTGCTGAGTAGTCCGACTGAATAACTAAGATCTGGTCTTGTATGTAGTAAGTACCTGAGACTTCCAATTAAGCTTCTGTAATAAGTTGCGTCAACTGATTCTCCATCTTCCGCCTTGACCAACTTAGTACCGGGATCCATTGGTATCTTCGTATCATTACTATCTTCCATGTTTGTTTCCTTCAAGATCTTGTTAATATAACCTGTTTGCTTGATTGTGATTTCTCCTCCTGTCTGTGTAACTTCTATCCCAAGGTAATAAGCTAACAATCCTAAGTCGCTCATTTCAAACTTTTCTTCCATCTGGGATTTAAATAATCTTACTTCTTTCTTTGGAGTGCCTGTAATTATTAAATCATCTACATAAACTCCAACGATAATTGTTGAGTTCTTGGTTCTCCTTGTATATACTGCTTGTTCGAGGTTACACTTCTTGAAATCTAATGACTTTAAGGTTTGATCAAGCTTCACATTCCAAGCTCTCGGTGCTTGTCTTAATCCATATAAAGCTTTAATAAGCTTGTACACTTTTCCTGATTCTCCTGATTGTACGAATCCTTCTGGTTGTGTAACGTAGACTTCTTCTTTTAAATCTCCATGTAAAAATGCTGATTTTACGTCTAAGTGATGAACTTGCCAACCATGATATGCTGCTAAGGCTAATATCAAACGAACTGTTTCTATCCTAGCAACTGGGGCAAATACTTCATCGAAGTCTATTCCTTGTTCTTGTACGTATCCTTTTGCTACTAACCGTGCTTTGTATTTGATAATATTTCCATGTGCATCTCTTTTGGTTTTAAATACCCATTTGAGTCCAATTGCCTTTTGATTTTCTGGCAATGTAGTAAGAATCCATGTGTTGTTCTTGTTTATTGAATCCAATTCAATCTTCATGGCCTCAATCCATTTATGATCTTTTGATGCTTCCTTGTAGTTACGAGGTTCTTCTTCTATGAAGAGTAAACTAGGTGCTTCAACGACACTAGCTTTTTCGTAGATTGCTTTCAAATCTTTTAATCCTCTAACTGGTGTATGATCAATTCTTCCAGAGCTTCCTAACGAGCTTCTAAGTGAACTAATAGTAGTTTCTATTTCACTTTGTGAGTTAGGTTCGTAACTAAATGTTGGTGGTGTGAATGGTGAGTTTGGTTGAGAGGGGGAGTTTGGTTCTGATGATGAATCTGGTTCTGATGTTGGATCTGGTAAAGGATCCGGTATTGGAATATCATCATTACCTATGTCGACGGGTATTTGGTTTGCATTGTCAACTTCCTCTACTACAAAACTAGTCCAAAAAGTGTCTTGTGTACTTGTATCCTCTCCATTCTTATCCCAATTCCACGGTTTAGTTTCCATAAATTTAACGTCTCTACTAACATATTTCTTCTTGGCTATTGGATCATATAACCTACATGCTTTTGATCCTTCCTCTACTCCTAAATAGATCATTGGTATGCTTCTATCATCCAGCTTCTTTAAGTGAGGTGTTGTTATCTTAGCATAAGCTGTGCATCCAAATATCCTTAGGTTTTCTAGGTTTGGTTTCCTACTGTAGAGTGCCTCATATGGAGTTTTATCTACTAGGGCTCTTGTAGGTACCCTATTTAGTATGTAAATAGCGTGTTTCACTGCTTCCGCCCAAAAAGTTAAAGGTAACTTCATGGCTTTCATCATACTTCTAGTAGTTGATAACACTGTCCTATTTCTTCTCTCCACTACTCCATTCTGTTGTGGTGAGTATGGTGCTGTCAATTGTCTAGCTATCCCATTATCCTTACAGTATTGTGTGAATTCATTTGATGTAAATTCACCACCTCTATCTGTTCTAAACATCCTTATTTTCAATCTCAATTCCATTTCTACCTTATGCTTAAATTCCTTGAATGTACTAAAGGCTTGGTCTTTTGAAGTAAGAAAGTAAGCCCACATAAAACGTGTACAATCGTCTACTAACAAGAATATAAGTTTCTTGCTTGAGTGTGTTGCTGGACTAATAGGACCGCAAAGGTCTCCATATATTAAATCCAATGGGTTCTCTGATCTGAATTTAGCTTGGTTTGGAAATGGTGTTCTACTATGTTTTCCCAATAAACATGCATCGCAAATCTGTCCTACATGATTTATTCTAGGTAATCCATCTACTATACCCTTTCTAGTCATCTTGTTGATATCGTCAAAGTTTAGATGGCCTAATCTAGCATGCCATAACCATGCTTGGTTATCTATATTTGCTAATAGACATATAGGTGAGTCTATTCGTAGTTTAATACTGTAAAGTCTGTTCTTAGATCTTTCTACTTTCATCAACAACCTTCTGCTCTTGTCATACAAAGTCAATTTATTCCCATCCATTATAACTCTACAACCTATTTCTGTAAGTTGTCCTAGACTTAGTATGTTGCTCTTAAGGTTCGGTATATAATATACGTCCGTTACTACCTTTTGTTCTTGGTTTATACAACCTAATAATATAGAGCCTTTTCCCTTTATTTCTACATATGACCCATCTCCAAAACGTACTCGTCCTGTTACCTTTTCATCTATATCCTTAAAATGAGTTTTGGTTCCTGTCATATGGTTACTCGCACCGTTATCTAAATACCATACGCTTTCATCCTTTGAATCATATTTTCCTGGTTGAATTTGGCCTTCATTCAACAGTACTTCTTCATATTTGGTTTCATGTACGGTCATTAATAGTGATGGTTCTTCATCTTCTAAGATAAGGTTTGAATGTTCCTGAGCTGTTGTGTTTGATCTACATGTGTTCATGAAATGTCCAAGCTTATTGCACTTGTAACATCTAACGGTACTCAAATCCTTCCTATTCGTATTCTTATTTGGGTTTCCCTTATAGTTTGAGTTTCCTTCATGTGAGTTATTTCTATATCTGTTTTTCCGCCAGTTTTTCTTTGAATAATTTTGTTTACCTCCGCGTTTAATAAATTTCTTTCCTCTATCTGAGTGTTCACCCTGTGTGAATAGTAAATTATCCTGGCTTTCAACTTGATTTCCCTTACGGAGTTTTATTCTTTCCTCAAATGCCTTGAGTTTTCCAGTGATCTCATCTAGGGTAATATCATCTAGATCACTAGTCTGTTCTATGGATGCTACTATCTGAATGAATCTATCTGGTGTGGAGTCTAATAGTTTTCTAACTACGAGTGATTCATCCAATGTTTTGCCTAGTTCTTTTGCCTTAGTAACATAACCGTTTAACTTATCTGAAAATGCATCCACGGTTTCATCATCCTTCATCTGAAGGGCATTAAATCCTATCATTAAGGATTGCAACTTTGCTTGTTGCACTTTCTCTTCTCCTACGTGTCTCCTTTTTAGTGAATCCCATAATTCTTTTGCCTTTTTACAACTTGCTACTTGTAAAATTACATCTTCTGATAACGCTTGATATAGAAGGGCAATAGTTGACTTATCCTTCTTTTCATCTATTTCTACGCCTGCCTTAGGTTCTATTGTATCCCATAAACCATGTGCTTCTAATATAACTTTGATTTGTATAGCCCATACCGTATAATTTGTGTTTTTTAACTTAGGGCATTGGTATTGTGCAATAGGTGTTACGGGTTTTAGTGTAGTTGTTGCGTTTGCGTCATCGCCCATATTGAAAGTGTTAATGATCTTCACTTTCTAAATCAATGAGAATTCCTAACCTTTTGTGGTATACTTAATACTACGGGAACAATAATAGTTTTCGGAAATCCTAGTAATAATACGAGTATCTATAATATGAAATGTAACGAAATTCAAAGGTTTGAATTTTGTTTTGACCTCGTTGTGATAATTCACGGATTTGAATTTCCTTGTGTGTTCCCTTGTTTTTTTTTTTTTTTTTTTTGCTTCGTTGTCTTTGGTTCAATTCGACTTTGATCTCCAACCAAAAATTAATTCGGGCTGAATTTGTTTCTTTTCTTTCTTCTTCTGCTTCGGACCAGGAAATAACAACCAAGTTTGTGTCTTTTCCTTTGTGTCGAATTGGTGATGTCGAACCAAAGGTTTCCAGAAGTTCGAATAGATCAACGAAAAACAAATACCACTCTACACGTTCTATATTACCACGCCTTGGTAATTCTTGAAACAAATCAATATCTTTGCTTGTTCCTTTTTCTTCTTTGCAGCGAAAACAAAAAAAATTTCTGGGTTTTTTTTTTGTTGCTACGTACGTTGTTGTTGTTGTTGTGTTAAATTCGACACAACAAAAAATCTCCACACACTTATCTCCAATATCTTCAATTCCTACGTATACGTTTTCTTTCACAACAACGATTTTTGCTTTGTGTTAATCTCCAACTAGTTGTCTCTTGTTCTACACAAAGTCTCCTCTTTTCTTCCTCGACACCAATACGCTTGATGTTGGCGTTTGCAATTCCTTACGTAAACTAGATCGTGCACTATCTTTTCTACGCGTTTCTTATTCAATTTTCTTATGTTTTCTTTGGAAGAATAGAAAGAAAACAGATTTGTCTCTCGCTCAAGAAGAAAAAACGAATTGTCCTTCTCCTTTTCCTGCGTTTTTTCTTGGCTTCGGTTTCTGAATATATGGATGATGTTTGCAGAATTTCTGTTTTTGTTTCGGTGTATTGAACCCTTGCTCTTGATGCCAATTGTTGTCCCAAATGTTTCTGGATCGATTTATGAATTGCAAAGTAATATGAATAAGTAAATCTAAAATTTCATTAACCATTGTAAAGTTACATGTAATTACATATATATAAGGTTCCAACCATTGTGTTGAACCATTGTGTCTTTTCATAGAATGGTTGTGACCATTCGATCTATCCTAACCATTGTGTCCATTCGATTGGTCATTGTCCAACCGAAATAACTATAAGTTAGTTATTAACTTTCTACTTAACATAAATGGTCCTTCTAACTTTTAACTAACTAAATAATAATACTAAGCATAAGTATGAAGATTATTTCGGGTCACATATATATATATATATATATATATATATATATATATATATATATATATATATATATATATATATATATATATATATATATGTATATATATATATATATATATATATATATATATATATCCTTGCAGGTGCATCCATTGTCGTATACTCATATGGTTTGACTTGATTTTGGCTGTTAAATGATTATACATCTCAGTAACAGACAAAAGATAGGGTCGTTTACATGTATATCCTTGGAAATTTTAAAAATTACACATATATCCGTTTGATGCATTAAAAGCATTGTACTTTATGCATAAAAAACTAGTAAAAAGAATATATATGTAATTTTTGAAATTTTCAAGGATATACATGTAATTCTGCCATATTAAGGACTTAGAGTAGACAAGTGCATAAATGGGCATTGCAATGATCCCTACCCGCTATTTAATCGTCATATTAACCTTCATTTGTACCTCTGTATGCTACGTAGAAGGAGTAGGCTTTTCAATTGCATACACAGTTGCTGCTGATGCTTATCCCTCCCCCTCATAACTACCAATTCATTCCATCATTTACTAGTATGTCCCAAGTGTTTATGTGGACTGTGGAGGTACCCTTTGAGCTAATACAGTAGAACTAATTTGTGAATGAGCCATGCAATTTTATAATTAACTGAAAATTATTTGTATTTAAAAGGTTTATTAGTTTGACATTGATTTGATTGTGTTGACGTATATGGTACATGTAATATTTAGGCAGGATATATTATGTAAATATTTATGTCGGCTATTCATTCAATCAAGTATAAATAAAGCTAAAACGTGCATGCAATCCACCGAAAAGCAAAAAAATTAAACTAGGGTTTTGATATCAAGGGCTTTCCAATGGAAACGACTGCATCAATCAAGCGTACATATAGAAATAATGAACTCCCTTCATCGGTACATGAAGTCCTCTCCAGCGAGGACCTTCTGATCGAAATCTTCCTTAGGTTACCACTAATCTCACTACATCTCTCCAGATCGGTATCTAAGTTGTGGCTCTCTCTCATAACATCTCAAAATTTCATAATGCGGTGGAGCCAAATCCCTAACCACCATCCAACGTCTGGTCTCCTTCTCAGTGATAGTATATCTTCAGATGAATACGATTTTTTGCCTTTGGATATCAGGATTCCAGACAACAGTTATCGATTACATGCCCCCTTTGAAGGTAGCACTTTAACAATATTGGATTCCTGCAAAGGTTTACTTTTATGTAGTACCAACAGGCCGAGAGATGTTTATGTGTACAATCCATCCATTAATAATATGTTTAAGAAGCTTCCAAAAGGTGATCTGTTTTTGCATCTTGAGGATTCTTATGGTGGTCCGAAAATAGCTTTTGATCCGACCAAATCACCTTACTACAAAGTGGTGAATGCTCAATCTACGTATTCTCATGTTGAAGTTATTGAAATACATACTTACTCTTCAAAAACAGGCAATTGGAGTGTTTTTGATGATGATCTATTTAGGACTGAAGATTTTGAATATTTTCGCAATGGAAGATATTGGAATGATGCAATTCATTGGGTAAATTGGTTAGAGGGGCAGATAGTACATCACAAATTAGATGTAGAGTATCAAGGAAAAACAAACAAACATACCGATGTTATAACACTGGATGATACGGTGGATTGTGATGATTTCCAGTTGTTTGAATCTCGTGGTTGTTTGCTTTTTGTTACTATGTTTGCTACTCCTTCCCTAAAGCTGAATGTTTACGAGAAGACTAATGACGATTCTAGGTGGTCGGTGAAGTACTTTGTTACTCTTGATGAAGGTTGGAGAAGTACGCCTACTAATAATATTTGGGATTCTTTTGGTGTTTTGAGTATTATTTTAGGAGAAAGAGAAGAGGATTCGTTTCTTGTAATGTTTTTAGATGGAAAGGTTGTACGATACAACATCGTGTCACGGAATGCATCAACTCTCACTAATTATCGATCATCTGGCCCTCCTTTTAGCTTTGAGTTCATTGAATCTTTTGCTCGTGTGTGATCCGCCTTCCTTTACAGGTATGATCTGTGAATATATGTTGTGTCCTTTTTTTTTTGTGGGAGGTGGTTATGTTTTCCATGTGGCATTATCAATATATTTAAGGACTCTGGTATCAACTCTACTTGCTTAGTCACATGAAATATAATTTTTATGACTGCATAAGGTCTGACCTAGTAACTTAATTAACTTTTAAATCAGCATGATATATTAGTCATAACTAAATGTCAGTAGTAACAAATTAGGAGTATGCACAATAGTTCAAAAATTACCAAGGTGGAATCACAATCCCTACTTAAATTCATTATGTTCCTGTTAGTGAGTGGCAAACTTGATACGCCACAAGAGACCATTGCTAAGTTGTTAGATCTATCGCTTAAACCTAAAACAGCAAACTAATTTAACAACCTCTGAATCGATTAAAACCAATGTCGATAGGTATAGTGTCATACTAACTATTACAAGGGGAATACAAATACGGAACCAATGTTGGTCGTGACGACTGTTGTTCTCTATGTTTATACAATGTCAATATCGTAACATGAAAGTTGGGATCCTCCATTCCTGCAAAGGTCAAAAGAAAAATTAATTATGAATGTCGACGCACTTTAATTATAATAATCGGCTTGTTTTGTATGGTACTAAGCTTACTGATTAATATGTGTTTCAGGTCATGAGCATGAAGGTGCATGCAATACACGAAAGAGGCATATCATCTATGGAATTTCGGGAATTATCTTTGGTAATTGACGCTGTTTATGATGAAAAGCTGTAACTAATAAATAGTCATATTTTGTTTTGGTTTCACTCACATTTGACATATAAATACTCAGTTTGGTTCTCTTTTTACTAATCTATATATTCTTCAACCTCCTTGCTGGTTGAAATTGTTTTATATTGTTCTCTACTTGTATACATACCCTGGCCCCTTGTAGGTGTAAAACCACAATAGGTTAATGGGTTCTGATGGAATTGGAATTCAAATGTAGTTCCATAAGGTCTTTGGTTAGCAAAACGATAAGATTTCAATATCATAATTACATCATTTTTGAAAATCTGTGCATCCAGCCAAGGAATGGCAGGTAATGACTGGAACTGCCATCTGTAGAAGTGTAAAATTCGGAGATGAATAACCTACAATTTGAAACATGCCTCTTTCACACTATGTATCAACGGGTGGCTTGCTATCACTCGTTTCTTGCACTGATGGTTGTTTAGTTTGGGGAATTGGGGCATGGTCAGATTTACAAGCTTTTGATACTCGGTGGTGAAAGTCCCATAAGTGAATTTATAATCGCTGTTCATTTATACTCGCACGCCTTATACTATAAGTTACTTCGGAATTTTTCAAAATACTGTACAATACAAAGTATCAAAGCACAATACTCACAGTAGTTCACACTTTTTTAATCAGCCTTTTAAAATACTTTGAATGAAATAAATGTTACTTCAAGAAATCACCTCAACATCAGCTGCTGACAAACTTGTGTGTCTGCCACCACAATAATCATTCTATATCTTGTTTGTGTATAAGCTCAATTTCATGTGCTTTATGATTTCATGTTTCAAATAACAGAAATTAAAAAAAAAAAAAAAAAAAAAAAAAAAAAAAAAAAAAAAAAGATAAAAGATATTTTTAAGTTGTACATATCTCTATTCGAAAATTATGATACCAGAAAAAGCATTCACATGTATAATTATATATCCTATTAGAAAAGTTCTATACGAAACTACATTTAGCTAAAGTACAAACCAAACGATCTCATCCATCCATCCTCATTCCATCCAACGGTGTAGATTAAATATGAATTAAAAATAAAAATAACCTGAGGGGCATTTTTGTCAGTTCACACTAACTAATAACTCACGCTTTATTTTCACACACTCACACTTTATTTTCACACACACACACACACACACCATTTTCATTTCTCTCTCTCTCTCTAATACACCGTTTCCCCCAATCGTAACCCTAACCCTAACCACCATCAATCCACCGTCAATCCACCACGAAACCACCGCAAAATCATTCTATTTTGAAGGCCGTTCGTTAAAATGGATCTACGTGGTGAAATAGCGCAATCTAAAGAGCGTTTGTTGTCGGAACCCATTGATAATGTCGAATCTGGTATATAGCTTATTTTGTGGTTTTATTAGCCTTTTTGTTACTGAATGAGAGTTTGGATTAGTTTATGTTAGCGAGTAGATTAGATTTTAGGATTAGCTTATTTTTTTGATGTAATGACTGTTTAGGATTAGCTTATTTTTTTGATGTAATGACTGTTTGGATTAGTTTATGTTAGCGAGTAGATTAGATTTTAGGATTAGCTTATTTTTTTAATATTTTTGTGGTTTTATTTTTTTTTTGTTACTGAATGGATGGTTGGATTATTTTTGTTTTGTGATAAGCATAATTAGATAAGCAAATGGGATTTTGCTTATCACTGAATAATCCTATGGGATTATCACTGAATCCCATGGGATTCACATAAGAAATAGTGGTTTGTGATATAAGTAGATTAGCAAATGGGATTTTGCTTCACTGAATAATCCTATGGGATTATCACTGAATCCCATGGGATTCAAATAGAATTAAAATTATGGCAAATATCAGTTTAAGAATAATCCTATGGGATTATCACTGAATCCCATGGGATTAACATATAATGAGTGTTTGTATTAGCTTTTAGGAATTAGATTTATAGTTTTCTGTTTTGTTTGTTAGTTTTAGGTGTTTGTGATTAATTAGTTTTTTCTGTTGTTATTTGCTTATAATTAATATTATTCTTTTCATCTTATAATTTATGTAGGTAAAGTATTGAACCCAACACCGTTGTCTAGGTTCAATCCATTCGATAATTTGGGAAAGAAAACATCGCCGGTGAAGCAGCCTCGCTTCAATCCGTTTGATATTAAAAAAAACAAATCGCCGTCAAAGACAAAACTAGCGGGTGATGTTAGTGAGGCTGCTAAACCAGTAGAGTTTGAGGTTAATGTTCAGGGGAAGGCGATTGTTGATCAGGGAAAGGAGAGTAGTGTTGTTATTGCTTCAGTTGTTGCTGATTTGGAGAAGGAGAGTCAGAAGGAGAAGGAGAAGGAGAAGGAGAAGGAGAAGGAGAAGTGGAAGGAGAAGGAGGAGAATGTTATTGAGAAGGTGGTGGAGAGTGAGGAGAACGTTATTGAGAAGGTGGTGGAGAGTGAGAATGAGGAGAGTGGGAAGTTGGTTACATATAAATCAAAAAAGGGTAAAAAGGGTTCTGTTGTTGATGATAAGAAGCTTAAGAAGAATTTGAAGGTATGATAAGAAGCTTAAGAAGAGTGTTAAGGTGACAGAGCCAGTTAAGACGACACCGAAGAAGAAGTCTGATAAAGTAATATCAGAAGCTCCTGTTTTGAGATCCAATAAGTTGGTTCAGTATGATACTCCAACTCCTCCAAAGAAACGGAAATTAGCATTACCAATAGTTGATGATAGTTCAAAGAAACAAAAGCTTAAGGTTCCGAAAGGTATAGATATGTCCCAAATCCATGAAATTTGTTTTGATTTTCATTGTTTGTTTTGATCAATTTGTAAATCTAAGCTTCTGTTGGAATTAGTTGTTATTGAGAGTTTATTTGATCACCAGATCTAGTTTTGTTGATTATTTCATGCATTCCTAGTTGTAACTGATATATTAGGGAGTGTTTGGCTTAACTATAATCTGAGTTGAGTAACTGCTGGTTTGATGTTTTAGTACTACATATAGTTTACATTAGAGTATTGGTAGGCTTTTATAATGTAAAATCAGTTGGTTTAGTTAATTGTTGCTCATTAGTACTCATCTATTTTGTTCTTTGTCTACTGGCTGCTTTTTGTTCTATCTATACTTTAGTGCAAACCTGCTAGTATTTTTAGTTTAAAACAGACCTGAACTAGGAAATTATTAGAATAGCAATTGGTAATATTACATAGGGCTTTTTGGTTTTGAGTAATCTCAGTAGTGTAGAGATTGAATTGCACCCATAATTGTAGTCCTCAGCTTATTAGATTCAGCTTATTGCATCTGCTAGTTGGTGGTTTGAGCTTGATTTCTGTGTTGGTATTTTGTGCTGCTATTGTTTGTGTGAGCTTGTGATTGTGATATTTTAGCTTTTCAGTGTTTAGTTACAGTTATTTTAGAGTTAAATATAGTCTGCTTGTTCTAGCTTTTTCATTTACCATATCTGCTTATTGATTAGCCTTTGTTAGATTGCTTATTGATTAGCCTTTGTGTTTCTGAGTTTCCTTTCATCATAGTTGTGCATAACTGAGTCCATTGTAGTGTTATATAATTGTGTGTTCAGTCCTGATCCCAATGGGATTAATAATGAATCCCATGGGATTCAGTATCAATCCCATGGGATTAATAATGAATCCCATCGGATTCACTGCCAATCCCATGGGATTATGAATACAGAATGGCATTATGAATCCCATAGGATTCACAGTGAATCCCTTAGGATTCAATGTGAATCCCATGGGATTGTATGTGAATCCCATGGGATTTGATAATGAATATTTTTTTTATCAAGTTGTTTATATTATGTTTGTATCTTTATGTAGATGCTATTGACGGTGCAGGAACAAAGTCTTACTAAACGGAAAAAGCACAATGCTGAAAAAGGTATAAATCTGTCTTTTTTTTTTGTTTGATTGAATTCAGTATTCCTATTTATGGCCATTTAAGCATTATATCTTAAGTTTATCTGTTTTTGAGTAAAATGTTATGCTGTTTGAACCATTTAACTAATTTAGTATTAGCTTAAAATTTCAAGTATAGGTTGTATGAATCCCATGGGATTGACAGTGAATCCCATGGGATTGACATGTATCTCTGTTTTAAAATTTCAAGGTTAGGTTGTTTATATTGTGTGTTTTTTTTAATGTAGATGAGGTGAAGAGAATCAAGGGTAAGGGTCCGTCGAAGGTAAAGGACGATTCTTCCGAAGTTATTCCTCCTGAGACTATGAAGAATCTTTTGAAGAACATGCTGAAAAATGCTTCTGTTAAAGAATATGTTAAAGAGGAATTTGAGGAGAAGCCGAATAAGAAAGGGAAGAAGAAAGAAAAGGTGTTGTCAGAAGATGAAAAACAACATCTAGATTATTTGAAAAAAATTCCCATTCTTCATGCTAGGTCAGCTCCTACTGCTCTTCATACTGCCATCCATGGCATAAAGCATGTTGATGTTGAGAAGTTTTTGGAGGAGATAGGGTTTAGCTCATTTTGCAAGTTTGATATCAGCAAAATTCCGTCAAGGTTAGGTAGGTATGTTGTTGAAAATTTTGATCCTCAGACTTGCGAGTTGAAGTTGGGAGGTGAGAAGCGTATTCAGGCCAGTGTTAACAAAGTTCATGAGCTGCTAGGTATTCCGATTGGCGGCGAGACTTTGTTATCTTTAGAAAAGAGGCCGGTTGGAGATGATTTTGAAAGAGTTTGGGTTGGTCAGTTTGAGTCAAAGAATGCTAAGCAAATTAGAGTTAACGATATTGCTAGCAAGTTGATTGAGTCTAAGGAAGTTGACTTCCTTTTTAAAGTCAACTTTCTTACGTTGTTTACGAATACGATGGGAATGGTTGCGGGATTGCAGGGGGAGATAAACTTTGATGTTGTTAGGCATCTTAGGGAAGATACTGATATTCGTGGAATTGATTGGTGTGAGTACATATTCCATTGTCTTCAAGTCAGTAGAAAACCAACAACTCTTCTCAATAAATACATGGGGCCATATACCTTTCTTGCTGTAAGTTTTAAACTGTTTTTATGTTTGTGACATATTATGTTTATCATTTTACTGTGAATCCCATGGGATTCATACAAAATCCCATGGGATTCACTGTGAATCCCATGGGATTGACTGTGAATCCCATTGGATTAACTGTGACATAGTTGTATCTTTCTTACACTTTTTCGTTCCTTGTTTTTTTGTTTACAGCTGTTGTATTTAGATTCCACTAAGTACAGCAAGCTTTCTTACGTCTGCTCACGTCCGGCGGTCAAATATTGGTCCTCTTTCTTAATGTCAAAAAGGGAGGAGATGGAATTAAAAGAAGAGGTTTTGGGAATGTTAGATGTTTATGATGAATCTGAGGAGCCGGAGACTGAAGGTTTTGTTGCTGGTGGTTCTAGTGAGAGTTCTTACAAGGAGGTTTGTTCATTAATCACTTTTGATAGTATACTGTTTCATATCTTTTGATCTGAGTTGTTAGTGTTTTGGACTTATTTTGCATCTGTGGATCTGTTTCTTTTCTGAGTTGCTTTACATCTGAGATCTGTGTTTAGTCTTAGTTTATTGTTGAGTGAATCATATTCAGTTGAGTTTGAAGGTTGGATTAATATTGGATTGGATGTGAGTGGATTTAGTGGTAACAGTCACTAGTAGGGGTGTTTGGATTATAGTAGGTTGCTGATATCATTGGTCTCTCAGAGATTGAAAGAGGTTTAGATTGCAAACTTAGGTTTAGTTTGGACTAGAACTTGCATAAAATTCATTAGGCATAACATAAAAGTCAAAAACAACTCTGTTTAATAAATTTTTGAGTATCAGTTAAGTAATTTTGATTGAATTTTCATAGTAGTAGTTTATTTAGTTGTGGTATTGGCTTAATTCATTCATAAAATAGTATAATATACCATTTTCAGTAATATTTTAGAAATCAAATCTCCTTTTGGTCAAAGTTTTGTGTGTCATCAAAAAGTCAAAAGAAATTGGTTGTCTGTTTTGGTCAGTTATTCAAAGAGGTGCACAATCCTCAATTTTTATTCAAAATCAATTTAGAAAGTTGTTTTGTGATCTTGGATAGGTTGTTAATAAGTTTCAAAAAGAAAAATCAGATTTGAAAAGTGTTAGCTTATTGAAAAATTGTTTTCAAGTTGACTGTGTGAACTCAAACTCCCCTGCACATCAGTTACTGAGGGAGTTTATAGAGTGCTTTTAGAATAGTGATTTAGCATTATAATCAGTTCTGTTGGTATATTTAAGAACTCAGTTGGTTGGTGGAACTATTGCTCCCATAAGCTTTCATATCTGAGCTTTTTGGCTCAGCTTATTGGACTCATCAAGTAGGGTGACTGAAACCAAAGTCTGCTCATTATAAGTAGGGCTGCAACCATTCCTTTGTGGTTAATTTCTGAGTGTAATTGAATTTCTGAGTAAATTTTGAGCTCTAAGTTACTGATTCAGTTGATAGCTGGCTATTCATAAACAATCCCATGGGATTCACAGTTAATCCCATGGGATTCAATGTACTTATCTCATTATGAATATTCCTGTTTGTTTTTTCTCCAGGAATTTTTAAAAAAAATTGAAGAAAAGTTATCTGTTATAAGCAATGAAAGAGTTGTTGTTGAAGGATATTTTGTTATGGGCGGTTTAGAGTTCCCTGCCGATCCAAAGCTCGTTGAACTTCATCAAAGGTATGTTCAGATCCTCGAGTATCCTGTCTCATTGAATGGTGAAGATGTTCATCCAGCTGATGATAATGGAGGTGCTGAGGGAGATGTTGATACTGTAACTGATAAACTCCAATCTGGTACCGATCCTTAATTCCGATGGGCTGTTGTGGTTCTCTTTTGTACTTAAAACTCATGGGATTTATGTAATAACTTTTTTAAATTTGTTAAATTTATAATTGTTGTAGTTCCCTTTTATTGGATCTCTTTCTGACGTTTGGTTAATTTATTTGATTTGTTTTCCTTTTATTGGATCTCTTTTATTAAATCCTGTGGGATTTATCTATGAATCCCATGGGATTCATCTGTTAATTCCATATGATTCATTTGTCAATCCCAGAAGTTTTGTTGCCTAATGTTCAAAGTGTAAACCTCATAAGTTTTGTTTTAGTTATTTCAACAGTGGTTGATCCATCTCAAATACAAGAAGAATGTGATGATGGTAATGGGGATGATAAAGATGCCGAGAAGCCAGATGATGCAGTCCCCGTGAATCAAGATGCTGAACCTTTCTCTTTAACTCAATGGATCGAAAACAATTTAGACCTGATTGAAGAGTGGTTTAATTGTGCAGCTGCTGAGTTTTACTATGTAATATTCTTGTATAATATTAGTGTTTTAATTTAATTTATTTATTTTTAATTAATTTTTTTTGTTTTATTCAGCTAAAGTCGGTCGCTGAAGGTACTGTGGAGCCAATGGGTGGCGATGTGAATCCAGGTGACATTACTCCTCAAAATATGGCTACTCGTGCCTCCGATGTAAGTTTGAGTCCTGAAAAGCGTTTGGTGAAACCGTCTTCCTATATGTTGTCTCCATATATGAACAAGAAGACAAAGGTTCAACTTAAACTAACTAGGCCGGAGTTCGTTCTTGGCAATAGTGTTTTCGCGATGCAGGGCGAAAAAATGTAAGTTTGTGCTTTTTATATAAGTTTCATTGTTTTCTGATTCAATGCGAGGGATTGGCAGTGAATCTGATGGGATTCACATGAATCCCATGGGATTCATTTGTAAATCCCATGGGATTGTATGTGAATCCCATGGGATTTACAATTATATGATATGATTCTTAAATGATTTTTTTTCTTATATAGTGAACCAGTTTTTGAAACACGTTCTGGGGAGCCATATTCAATTCGTTTGAATATGGAGACATTAGCACCCGGTTTGGAGGTTGATGCTAATGTAATTGATTGTTTAGCTGCAATTTTGAATCATGAAAATCATTCTAGAGGCGCTGGTTGTCCATCGCGACACTTTTTCCCAATTGGGTGTATTGTAAGTAATTATTTTTTTATTTTGCTTAGTAAACTGTTTTCAATTCATATCGTAACATGATATTGTAAAATCGCATATACAGCCGATAACTATGTTTGATGGAACATTGGAGTCTGAAGAGGAGAAATTTGAAGAATTTGAAAAAGAACTTTCGGCTCATTTTAAAGATGATGTTGGTGGCATATCTCTCAATGGCATTGAATTGGTAAAATTATATTTTTTTGTTTTAATTTTTTATTTTTGTTTTTACTTTGTCATTTTTATTATGTTTTTTTGTTTTGTTTAAACAGGCATTTTTTCCTATTCGCAAATCGGGTCATTTCTTTGTTGTTGTCTTCAACCTTACTAAAAGGGTTATAACAATGACGATACTGGATAATAGCAATTGTCGTGCAACGTATGAGGAAAAGTATGAAGATTCATGTGAACTTCTTGTAAGTACTTTTCTGATTTATTCTGAATCCCATGGGATTAATTCTGAATCACATGGGATTAATTCTGAATCCCATGGGATTGAAACATAATTATAGTTATTTATGCTCTCTTTTCTTAATAATTTTTGTAGAAAACATTATTTGCCCGTCATCTGGAGTTGTATGGATTCAATAGACATGCTAGCATTCGTAAAGTCAAGCCAAGAATCTCAAGCCTCAAGTGGAAGACCAAGAACAACTTCACGGATTGTGGTGTTTTCGCTATGTTACATATGGATAATTATGCTGGTGAAGCTCCTGGAAAATGGGATTGTGGTTTGGTTGCTGAGTCTAAAGAGCAGTCTGACCAATTGAGGTTATTGAGATTCAAGTTTGCCACCAAGATATTGTTACACGAGATTAATGTTCATGCGGGTAAGATGTATAAATTAGCATTGGAGTTTGATAAGCTTCCTTCTCGTGAAAAGCTGTCTATAATTTTGACAGCAATTAGGAATAGGGATGCACGTGACCTCAAATTCTAGAAGTTTGTCTTTTGTTAATGGTAGAACTATAACTGATTACACAGATGGTTTACACAGATGGATTGACTGATTAATCCCATTGGATTCACATGAATCCCATGGGATTCATTTGTATGACATTTGTATGATATTCTTTTGTATGGTTGGGATTTGTTTATGCTATTATCAGATTTTAATGATATTTTTTTATAGATTTTCTTTCTATTATCTGATTTTTATGATATTTTTATTGTTGGTGGTTGAAATTTTAAATGAAGTTATAAAATAATCCCATGGGATTCATTTGCTAATCCCATGGGATTAGCAATGAATCCCATGGGATTAGCAAATGAATCCCATGGGATTCTTATAAATATTCAAATAATGAAGAAAATTAAAAAAGAACCAGATTTTTCTTTTTAAATCATCTGAATAATCAAGTAAAAAGTTTGTTTTCGACTTTCGCCTTGAATTTGGGTTATGTTGTTTTTGTTATAAGTAATTGGTTTAAACAAATTTAAATGGGATTAGGGAAATAATCACATGGGATTCATTTTCTAATCCTATGGGATTCTTAAGAATATTTTATTAAAGAATAAAAATAAACAACAAATTCAGAAATTTCAATGACTTCTGTTATAAACGAATTTCAAAGAATCTCATGGGATTAGGGAAATAATCCCATGGGATTCATTTGATAATCCCATGGGATTCATTTGATAATCCCATAGGATTCTTATAAATATTCAATTAAAAAATTAGAATAACACAAATTCAGAAATTTCTTTTCAAATAATATAAATATTCAATTAAAGAAGAAAATAACTAACAAATTCAGAAATTTCCTTTGCAAATCATCTAAATATTCAAGTAAATAATAAAAAAGAACTAACATAAAATCAGAATATAATAAGTTTCTTCAAGAAACTTTTGGTTTCGGCTTTCGCCTATTTGGGTTATCCGGACAAGTTGTTTTTGTGTGCAAGTTGGTCTTTATTCCACAAAAGCCGCACTTCCTCTCTTGTTTCTTTTTAACTCCAAGTGCTTTTTCTCTCTCACTCTTTCGCCTTTTATTGCGTTCCTTTTCTATAATATTCCCTTTGTTTCCTACCCTTGTTGGATTGTTGACTATTGTTTCTTCAGGATTAGAAATTGCATAATATTCAACAATCACATCTGCCGTTTTACTTGAAGGAGGATTTGGAACCTCAGCCTCCACTTCTGTTTTCAAAGTCTTCAATTTTTCTACAAACTCACCCATCTTCTCTACATTATTGCTTAACCTGAATAAGCAATCGTCAACCACAGAAGTTGCTTCGTTTGTAAGTCTTTCAATTTCCACATTTTTTCCCCATATCTGTTTCTTTTCCTTCTCAAGTCAGGTGGTATTATATCCCTTGTCCAACGCCTCAAAATATACTGTTTTGGAATGACGTTAATATCACGGTTCTTGAAGACAAAGAATATGTGTCGGCATAGAAAACCATATCGAGCAAAATGTCTACAACTGCATACCACCGACCCATCATCTATTGTTCGCAGTACCTGTTTTAAACAAAAAATAAAAAAAGAATTAATTTGAATTACTTTTTCCTTAAAATTCATACTGAATATCATGGATTCATAACTAATCCCATGGGATTCACATACAATCCCATGGGATTCACTGTAAATCCCATGGGATTCATTTCTCAATCCCATGGGATTTACATGTGTATATCATGGTTTTTATGCTTATAAAGTCAGTGTAACAAATTCATTCTCAAAACTAATCCCATGAGATTGAATCCCATGGGATTCACTGTGAAAAAAAAGAAAAGAATTACTTTGATTTACTTTTTTTTAAATTCATACTGAAAACCATAATTTATAAGTAATCCCATGGGATTCACTGTGAATCCCATGGGATTCATTTGATAATCCCATGGGATTGACAGTGAGTCCCATGGGATTCATGCTGAATAAAAAGCAACATACCTTATAGTCTATAAACTTTTTTCCTCTCCACACTATTGTCTTCCTCTGCTTGTTCTTTTGCAGCTTCCTTTTTAGTTTTTGTATAAACCCATGGATTGTTGTCTCTTATCATTACAATCTCACAACCTTCTTCTATCTTTAAATCTTGAATCATACAATTCCAGCATGCTTCGTATATTTCAGTTTGAACCAGCAGAAATATCGTTCTAGTATACACTTTTGCTGCATGACGTTCAATCTCTAATTGTGTTAGGCATTTTGGAGCTGCGTCAAATGTTTTAAAGTCCAAATGTTCTTGCCTATATCGTTGTCTTTCCATTGCTGATTCATAGGACATCATAAAACTAACTAGCGTTGCTCCTGGGCTTGTGAAACTTTTGAAGAACGAGTTTTCACTCTCGGATCTTGATGTGGTTCTCATCAAACCAAACAATGGCGAGTCGATGAAAAAAGCTGGAATCCACATTTCTCGAAGGTTAAACATCTTGGTCATCCATTTGTGATTTTGCAAACCAAAATCCTCAATCAACTTAGCCCATTTCTCTTCAAATTCCAACGGTTCCATGTACATATTCCAAACAATCTTCCTAAAACGTCTCTTGAAATCTGTTTCTACATATATCTCTTTACAAATCTGTTTTTGATAAAGATAGTTTTAGAATCATGTTATCAGCATAAATAAGATGATTTACACATGTAAATCCCATGGGATTCATGTGAATCCCATGGGATTAATCAGTCAATCCCATGGGATTCATCATACAATCCCATGGGATTCATGTGAATCCCATGGGATTAATCAGTCAATCCCATGGGATTCATGTGAATCCCATGGGATTAATCAGTCAATCCCATGGGATTCATCAGGCAATCCCATGGGATTCATCAGGCAATCCCATGGGATTTATCAGGCAATCCCATAGGATTTATCAGGAAATCCCATGGGATTCATAGTATCATATGTGAACATTTTACCTTTGCTGGAATCTTTTGGTCAATATGCCACATGCAAAGTCTGTGCTTTGCTTTAGTGAAAACAGCTTCAATGGATCTCTTCATTGCTCCATCTTGATCTGTTACCACCATTGTTGGTTCATTTTTGAAAGCCGTCATAAATGCTTTTAGAAGCCACGTGTATGACTCAGTGTCTTCATGTAATAGCATTCCTGATCCAAGTGTGACACACTTTCTGTGATTATCGACACCGGTGAATGGTACAAACACCATATTGTACCTGAAAATAACATAATTGTTAATTACACACACAATCTAAAAGGGTGAATCTCATGGGATATAATCTGTGAATCCCATAGGATTTCATGAGAATCCCATGGGATTTCATAAAGAATCCCATGGGATTCTCATTAAATCCCATGGGATTTCATAAAGAATCTCTTGTAAAACTTACCTGTTACATCTGAATGTTGCATCAAATGAGACTATGTCTCCAAACTCCTTATAATTGCATTTCGCAACTTCATCAGCCCAAAACAAAGCAACTAACTCACTCTCTTCTACCTTATACTGAAACGTAAAGTTTGGCACATATAACTTTCTGTTTTCCATTTTATTTATAAGCATTTGTGCGTCACTTTCCCCAATGAACATATTAACATCCCGCATTTCATTCTTAAAATCATCAACTGTCCCATGAACATACTCATATCCTCCCTTCATACTCGTTAACAAGTTATGAGCCCGTGTTGGACCAATCTTGTTCTTTGCAGCTTTAACAACGAACATTTTTTCTGCTTGTGTCATTCTTCTTTGCTTTTTTGTAAAATGCTTGTACTCTTTTGGTAGGAGCATATGGTTGTGTTTTGCAATAAACTTAACAATCTGGTATTTTTGAGAAACAACATCCAATTCTAACCTTATACGAGCTCTACAACCTGTTAGATAAAAAAATATTTTAAAAACATGTTATTCAAAAACAAATCCCATGGGATTCAGAAAGAATCCCATGGGATTGACAAAGAATCCCATGGGATTCAGAAAGAATCCCATAGGATTGACAAAGAATCCCATGGGATTCAGAAAGAATCCCATAGGATTGACAAAGAATCCCATGGGATTAACAAAGAATCCCATGGGATTGACAAAGAATCCCATGGGATTTACAGAAACTTATAAATATATTAGAGAGCTTTACTACCTGTCACATGCATCATTGTATTTCTTTTTTGCTTGTCACTGTCTTTAGCATCTAAAGTGTCGATATTAATATGTCTTGGAGCTCCTTCTTTATTACACATGATGTATTTGAGTTGCACCGCTCCAGATTTTGTTAATTTTTGTCCTGCTTTTTTAATTTGAAAACCTCCGGCTTCAGCGTAGTTATCATACATTTCTATAGCTTCATCAAGAGTGTTATAGAATTTTCCTTCTTATGGTATAGGAATTCCTTCTACAAGAGGCTCCCAATATTCCGATCCGCCCGGTGTCTCAGTGTATTCATATAAAGTTGGTCTTGGTGATTTCATAGAATCTGTATATAAACAGTAGAATCTCAACGGATTAAGAATTCTGCAAACAATGAATCCCATGGGATTTATAAAGAATCCCATGGGATTTATAAAGAATCATAAAGAATGTCATGGGATTCATAAAGAATCCCATGGGATTCATAAACAATCCCATGGGATTCTTTTATATTCTTTATAAATTACTAGATTCATTTATAAAATCAAATGATGAATCAAATGGGATTCATCTATGAACCCCATAGGATTCAGTATGAATCTCATGGGATTTATACTTCTCTTAAATTATTAAACAAAAAAATTAGATTCTGAAAGGATTTACCATGAACTTTTGTAACAGTGGCATCTTCATCAGGTAAATCACCTTCTGTAATCAAATCATCTTCTGACGGGTTTATTAAAGAATCTGGCGGGTTTGTAGAAGATTCCGATCTGATTATTGATGATTTCGACGGCGGCGGTGGTGTTTTTGATGAATTCGTTATTCCGATGATTTTCGATTGGTTTGTTGATGATTTCGATCGGATTATTGATGTTTCCGGCTGGGTTGATGATGATTCTGATGTAGGTAGTGGTGTTTTGTATGGAGGTGGTGGTGTTTTGTATGAATTAGTTGGATTCATGATTCCGATTGGATGATTTTTCCGGCGATTGGATGAATTTTCCGGCGAGAATATGGTGTTTTTGTCAGATCTGGATGTTTCCGATTCTTCACACACTCAAAAATATGGTGTTGGCTTTTTCCGATCTGGTTTTTCCGATTGGTTTTTCCGGCGAGAATATGGTGTTGGCTGGGTTGAGATCTGATTTTTTTGTTTTGGAGAGAGAATATGCATCTAAGTTTTTTTTTTTTTTTTTTTTTTTTAATACGATTTCTAAATTACTATCTTGCCCTTGTTTGTATTTTCTTGGTTTAATCTAAGCCATTAGATGGAGGGGGAATGGATGGTTGGGATTTGTTTATTTGTACTTTAGCTACTAGTGGTTTTTGATAGATCTCACCTCTATATCCTATAGAATAGTGTGATCCAAAAAAACATACTTGGCTCAATAATATATCCTCTCCTTGGTTGAAAACAACAAAAATACGACTGAACTCAAAATGCAAAGCAACCCCGGAATAAAAAACACTGCTCTCCAGCTATCCGGACTCGAAAGATCAGAATCAATAGCTTTAGCAGCTTCTAGAATCTGGCCTGTTAATCCAACCCCGATAATACCAGCTAATGTCCCAGTAGTATTAGATACTCCCATCACTATACCAGCATACCGAGGAGCAATATCCATATGATTCACAGCAAACCCTGCTCTTCCTAATGCCAAAAAGCCGAGAGCTAAAGATGAACATAACACCACACCATCTGGTGTTCTAAAATGAGGAATTGCAATCAGTGCAAAAGAAGCAACTGCAAATCCCACCGTATTTAAGACCTTTCGTGCTTTTTTCACCGACATAATCTTCTTAGTTATCACATGGTCAGAAATCACCCCGCCAATATTTGAAAATACAAACATGTTTAAATAAGGCATCATTTTAGAGGAGCCCATATCTTGAAGACTCGAATTGAGACCTAATTCGAAGTATGTGGGTAGCCAGTTCATAAGGACATATAACGCATAATGAAATGTGAAATTATTAGCAACAATAGCCCATACGGGTAAGTTGAGAAACCACGGGATTTGACTTTTGTCGTTTTTAGTCCTTTGACTTTGACTACCATTGACTGGGAGCAATGATTCACCAAAACCAGATGCAGCAGCTTTTGGATTTTGTGACCGAGGCGGATCACTATCAAATTTGAACCAAAGTAGAGACCACAAACCTCCTAAAGCCGCTTCAGCTAAAAATACAGATTGTGGGCCCCCTTAACTTTACAAGGCTAGGAAGCAAAAGCATACCCATGGCTGCCCCTAAATACATACCAGACGTTGTTAGAGAAACAGATCTTGAACGTGACGGGTAAGGTGCAATGGGTCACAACGGTATAAAGTATAAACACAAATGCGGAAGCTAAACCTTCGTTTGACAACACCTACCCAAACCCGTATGAACCTATGAGGAAGTAAACAAATAAGGCACACTAACCACAACTCTAAACAGCCCCTAACAATATAAAATCAGCCCAAGACCAGCAGGTAATAATGTAATCAAACTCACAACAAGGACACCAAACTTTTAGCGTGGAAAACCCCAAAACGGGTAAAAACCACGGGATAACTAGTGCCGCTTAAATCCACTATCAACAAGGAGAGGTACACAAGTTCTTCTCTAGATAACACTAGAGGTATACAACAAACATCATAATCTTGGAATCAATATCAAGATATATGGCAACAATCAAAGAACAAGAAAGGAAGAATATCACCAAATCTGATGCAAACTGCCCGGGCAAGAAACAGTACTTCCAGGCCTCAAAATCAGAATCCCAATGGTCAAAGTCTTCCTTTATATGTAAGGAAGCTCCAGTTCAAAAATCGTGACGATCTGACGGTTCAAACTCCAGTGATCGTACAAACACAGCTGCTGGGTTTTGGGTGATATTAACTCCGAAATTTCTTCTTTCTTTTCTGTTTTGTTTTTCTCACACAGCTTCTCTCTCTTGCCTTCTAATCTCTGAAAAGTGCAGTAATATAGGAGACCAATATTGACCCAAGATGGGCCTAAAAGTGTTGGGCTTTCCTCATGGGCCAAAGAAAATACCCAACAAATCTCCCCCTTTTCTGCCTATGAGGAAAATACCCAAGATGGGCCTAAAAGTGTTGGGATTTCCTCATGAATTCCATGCTCTCTACAATAAGCATCAAAGGGGCCAATGTATTCACCTCCATTGTCGCTTCGAATACATTTAAGTTTCTTCCTTGTCTGCCTCTCAACTAAAGCATGAAACTGCTTAAACACATCCAATACTTGATCTTTAGTCTTCAAGGTATACACCCAAACCTTTCTTGAGTGATCATCGATGAAAGTGACAAAATACGAACACCCACCAAGTGTTTTAGTCTTCATGGGACCACAAACATCGGAATGTACCAAATCAAGTATGTTCTCCATTCTGAAAGGAGATCGACTCTTAAAAGCAAGTCTAGTTTGCTTTCCTGCCAAACAGTGAGAACACTTCTTCAAGTTGATATCATGCACACCAGTTAACACATTCTTCTTAGAAAGAATAGACATCCCCTTTTCACTCATGTGACCAAGTCTCTTGTGCCATAACTCGGTCATATCATCATTGTCTACAGCATTGACAGTGCTCTTGGAGATCTTCGGATGTGTCATATATAACTTGGATTCCCTTTTCCCTCTTGCAACAATCAAGGATCCGAGAGTCACTTTCCACAAGCCATTACCAGAACTGTTGTGGTAACCATCATCATCAAGAAGACCTGTTGAGATAATATTGAGTCTCATATCTGGGACATGTTTCACATTATGTAAAACCAATTCCATCCCTATGTCAAACTTCAAACAAATATCTCCAATACCAGCAATCCTAGATAGCCCAGTATTACCCATCCTAACAACACCAAAATCACCTGGTGTGTAAGATGGAAAATATTCTTTTCGTGTTGCAACATGACACGTAGCACCACTGTCAAGAATCCAACTCGAATCATCATGAGCAAGGTTAACCATATCATAATCAGAGCAAACAAAGAACTCATATGTGGTGGTATTTACTTCAGTATTGTCATCACCATCATCATCTTTCTTGTGTTTGTTCTTCTGGTTGTTGTAGTTTTTCTTCTTGTTCTCCTTTTTCAACTGTCGGTAAAACTTCATCGTGTGCCCCCTTTTATGACAATGATAGCATTCAACATCAACAAATTTTCCTTTGCTGGAACTACTGCGATGATTACCTCTGTTACTTGGACCTCTACTTTGACTTCTCCCCCGCCTTTCATTGACCAAGACGTCTGACTGTGAAGAAGAACCTTGTGACTTTCTTCTCATTTCTTCATTCAGAATACTGCCTTTAGCCAATTCCATGGTGATAACACCATCTGGTGCAGAGTTGGACAAAGATGTCCTAAAAGTCTCCCAAGTATCCGGTAAAGTACCAAGAAGCCACAAGCCTTGAATCTCATCTTCAAACTTGATACCCATACCTGCAAGCTGATTTATAATACCCTGAAAAGCATTTAAGTGATCAGTAATAGGAGACCCATCAGTATACTTTAATCCCATCATTTGCTTGATTAAGAACAACTTGTTATTTCCAGTTTTTCGAGCATATAACTGTTCAAGTTTGTTCCAAAGAGTACGAGCATGTGTCTCCTCACAAATATGGTTCAAAACATTATCATCAACCCACTGCCTAATATACCCGCAAACCTGTCTATGCAAAATAGTCCATTCTGCATCTGTTTTGTTCTCAGGTTTCTCAGCACTAAAAACAGGCAAGTAGTAGTCTTTAACATAAAGGAGATCTTCCATCTTTCCTTTCCAAACATGATAATTAGAACCATTCAAACTTACCATCCTACTTGTATTAGCTTCCATCATTCAAACAGGTTAAGTCCCCAAACCAAGAACCAAGCTCTGATACCAATTTGACGGGTAAGGTGCAATGGGTCACAACGGTATAAACACAAATGCGGAAGCTAAACCTTCGTTTGACAACACCTACCCAAACCCGTATGAACCTATGAGGAAGTAAACAAATAAGGCACACTAACCACAACTCTAAACAGCCCCTAACAATATAAAATCAGCCCAAGACCAGCAGGTAATAATGTAATCAAACACACAACAAGGACACCAAACTTTTAGCGTGGAAAACCCCAAAACGGGTAAAAACCACGGGACAACTAGTGCCGCTTAAATCCACTATCAACAAGGAGAGGTACACAAGTTCTTCTCTAGATAACACTAGAGGTATACAACAAACATCATAATCTTGGAATCAACATCAAGATATATGGCAACAATCAAAGAATAAGAAAGGAAGAATATCGCCAAATCTGATGCAAACTGCCCGGGCAAGAAACAGTACTTCCAGGCCTCAAAATCAGAATCCCAACGGTCAAAGTCTTCTTTTATATGTAAGGAAGCTCCAGTTCGAAAATCGTGACGATCCTACGGTTCAAACTCCGGTGATCGTACAAACACAGCTGCTGGGTTTTGGGTGATATTAACTCCGAAATTTCTTCTTTCTTTTCTGTTTTGTTTTTCTCACACAGTTTCTCTCTCTTGCCTTCTAATCTCTGAAAAGTGCAGTAATATAGGAGACCAATATTGACCCAAGATGGGCCTAAAAGTGTTGGGCTTTCCTCATGGGCCAAAGAAAATACCCAACAGAACGTTCATGTGGTGGGACCCACTGAGCTAAAACAGTATGAATGGACGGAAATATAAACCCTTGTGCTACTCCCACAAGCAATCGAGCTATAACTAAAGTAATCACTCTGTTTGGATCGAGTGGTACTAAAGCACATGTTAAAGACCACAGTATAAATGAGAGTAAGAGTACACGTCTACCGCCTATCTTTTGAGCTGCCCAGCCACCAGGGACTTGTGATAAAGCGTATCCATAATAGAATGTTGAAAGAATAGTGCCTTTGCTTGATTGACTTACTCCTTCAGCATCAGCAGCAACTGTGTATGCAATTGAAAAGCCTACACGTTCTACGTAGCATACAGAGGTACAGATAAAGGTTAATATGACGATTAAATAGCGTGTAGGGATCGTTGCAATGCCCATCCTTATGCACTTGTCTACTCTAAGTGGTTAATATAGTTTTTCTTTGTTACTGAGATGTATACTCATTTTACAGCCAAATCAAGTCAAGCCATATGACAATGGATGCACCTGCAAGGATATATATATAGGAAAAACAGATTAGAAACTAGACATCAAAACTTGTGAAAATATAATGTGAAGAAAAAAAAAAGTAACGATTTATGATGCACACTGAAATAGACTTTTTTGGGAAATTTGAAGCTTATGAAGCAGGGCTTGTTCAGTTATTGTTAATAATTTATGTTTCACATCAAGATATGCAGATGAACCAAGTAAAAACCTAAAAATCTACACAAAAAGTTGGAATTAGTGTTGAAGCAAGTTCATTACACCAATGAAACAGTTTAAGGGAAGAGATAATCCATATCTACTACCACATACAACAATTGTAAGTTTTCCTTAAGATAGTCATGACACTTTTTCCCTTTTTCAGAATCATAATTATGTCCAAAATTAAGAATCTGAGTGTAGACATCGCTAATTAACAAAAACATAACCAAAGCGAGGTTTTGCATATAAAGTAGTTCAAACACTTGTGAAATGTGAACAATATACGGCAATAAATGTACCCATATGATGATGGAAGCTAAAAAAGGAACTAGGGTGTTTTGCTTGGTATTTTCAGAAAAGATATAATCATCATTCTCAACAGCACAAGTATTCGGTTACAGCGCATTCTTATGTTTGTTCTTTTCAACTACAATGAGCTACCAATGCAACTCGTACCAATTAGTACTTACAATACAGATAATTTTTGCTGTTTTTTAACATCCTAAATGGTTAAACATTTATCCCCCTTTATTATAAGCCAAAGGCCTGATTCAAGTTTCATGCTGAAAACCGCAACTTATAAGAATGTACATCATACTATGTTAATTTGTATAAAAGGTTATGAGCTACATGATGACATTAGATGTGTTTGGGATTGCTTATAAAAACTTCTTATTTGTTTAGCGTGAATTAATAAGAAGTGTGGGTTCTCGGGCTTGCTTATCCAAACTACTTAAACTGATTATTCGTGAATGATATAAGCTTTTGGATTTTTGAAGAACCAGTTTGAAGTTAATTAGTCAAACTGCTTGTTTCAAAAAGCAATTTGCAGTTTTAGTAGATAATCCCAAACACGCCTCTACATTCTAAAACTTTTTTCCAGTTGGTGCCAACTACGGGTGTTTGTGGAGCTCTAGGCTTGTGACCCTGTTTTTCGATGTCATCTACTCCACGCCAGCACGGCAACAAACACTGAAGAAAGATTATTTTCAACAGGTTTTGACTTATGTCGTTTTAGTACTTGACTTTGACTAGGAGCAATCATTCACCAAACACTAAAGCAGCAGTTGCCGGATGCTGTGAGCGAGGTGGACCACTAGTAAATTTGAACCGAAAAAGAGACCACAAATACAGATCGTTTACCTTTATAAAGATTAGAAAGCTGTATGTCCCAAGTGTTCATGTAGAGGTACCCTTTGAGCTAAAACAGTAGAACTTTGTGAACGAGCCATGCAATTTTATAATTAATTGATAATTATTTGTATTTAAAAGGAGTTTGACATTGATCTGATTGTGTTGACGTATATGATACATGTAACAATTAGGAAGGATACATTATGTAAATATTTATGTAGGATTCAATCAAGTATAAAAAGAGTAAAAACGTGCATGGAATCCACCAAAAAGAAAAAAAACTAGGGTTTTGATATCAAGGGCTTTCCAATGGAAACGACTGTATCAATCAAGGGTACAGGAGATAATGAACTCCCTTCAATCAAGGGTACAGGAGATAATGAACTCCCTTCATCGGTACATGAAGTCCTCTCCAGCGAGGACCTTCTGATCAAAATCTTCCTTAGGTTACCACTAACCTCACTACATCTCTCCAGATCGGTATCTAAGTTGTGGCTATCTCTCATAACATTTCCAAATTTCATAATGCGGTGGAGCCAAATCCCTAACCACCATCCAATGTCTGGGCTCCTTCTCCGTGGTAGTAGATCTTCAGATGAATACGATTTTTTGCCTTTGGATATCAGGATTCCGGCCGACAGTTATCGATTACATGCCCCCTTGGAAGGTAGCACTTTTAAAATATTGGATTCGTGCAATGGTTTGCTTTTATGTTGTACCAACTCTAGAAGTGTTTATGTGTACAATCCATCCATTAATAATATGTCTAAGATGCTTCCAAAAAGTGGTTATCTTTTTTATTTGTTTCTTAACCATTCTTATGGTGGTTTGAAAATGGCTTTTGATCTGACCAAATCACCTTACTACAAAGTGGTGAATGCTCAATCTATGTATTCTCATGTTGAATGTATTCAAATAGAAACTTACTCTTCAAAAACAGGCAATTGGAGTGTTTTTGATGATGATCTATTTAGGCCTCAAGAATTTCAATACTTTAACGAGGGAATATATTGGAATGATGCAATTCATTGGGTAAATTGGTTAAACGGGCAGATTTTACATCACAAATTAGATGTAGAGCATCAAGGAAAAAAAAACATACTTACCCATTTAACCTTGGATGATACGATGAATTGTGATTATTGCCGGTTGTTCCAATCTCGTGGTTGTTTGCTTTTGGTTACTATGATTGGTACTCCTGTCCCAAAGTTGAATGTTTACAAGATGACTAATGATGATTCTAGATGGTCAGTGAAGTACTTTGTTACTCTTGATGAAGGTTGGAGAAGTATGCCTACTAATAATATTCGGGATTCTCTTGGTGTTTTGAGTATTAATTTAGGAGAGAGAGAAGAGGATTCGTTTCTTGTAATGTTTTTAGATGGAAAGGTTGTACGATACAACTTCGTGTCACGGAATGTATCAACTCTCACTAATTATCGATCATCTGGCCCTCCTTTTAGCTTTGAGTTCATTGCATCTTTTGCTCGTGTGTGATCCGCCTTCCTTTACAGGTATGATCTGTGAATGTATGTTGTTGTTGTTTTTAGTGGGATTATGTTGTCCATGTGGCATTATCAATATATTTAAGGACTCTGTTTGTATCAACTCTAGTTGCTTACTTACATGTATGAAATATAATTTTAATGACTGCATAAGGTCCGATCTAGTAACTTTAACATTTAAATCAACTTGATATATTAGTCATAACTAAATGTCAGTAGTGACACATTAGGAGCATGCACTCTAACTCAAAATCAACCAATGTCGGGTCGCAATCCCTACATAAATTCATTATGTTCCTGTTAATCTTTAAGCACACAATTTTTTTATTTGTATCTAAGGAGAAGTCAGTCAATTTTTTCATTTTTTTCATTTTCCATATAAATAATTAATGGATCCTCCAACCCTTTCAAGGTCAAAAGAAAAACTACGAGTGTCAAAACACTTTAATTATGATCGGCTTGTTTTGTATGGTAGTAAGCTTACTGATTAATATGCGTTTCAGGTCATTAGCATGAAGGTGCATGCAGAACACGAAAGAGGCATATCATCTATGGAATTTTGGGAATTATCTTTGGTAATTGACGATGTTTATGATGAAAAAGTTGCAACTAATAAAGAATCATATTTTGTTTTGGTTTCACTCACATTTGACTTATAAATAGCAACTGACACTCTGTTTGGTTCTCTTTTTACCAAACTATATATTCTTCAACCTCCTTGTTTGTTGAAATTGTTATATCTTGTTCTCTACTTAATTGTATACATACCCTGGCCCCTTGTAGTTGTATAACCACAATAGGTGTTAGGTTAATGGATTCTCATGGAATTGGAATTCAAATGCAGTTCCATAAGGTCTTTGGTTAGCAAAATGATAAGATTTCAATATCAAATGAATCTATTACAATTACATCATTTTTGAAAATCTGTGCATCCAGCCAAGGAATGACCGGTGATGTGTTGACTGGAACTGCGATTCTGTAGAAGTGTAAAGTCAGAGATGAGATGAGTAATTACCTGCACATTTGAAACAAGCCTCTTCACACTATCACTCATTTCTTGTGCTGATGGTTGTTTAGCTCGGGGAATTAGGGCGTGGTCAGAGTTACAGGCTTTTGATACTCAGTGGTGAAAGTTGTTAGATTATGGACATTATTTTAGTAGTCGTATGTTAGGATCAAACTCGAGATCACGGGATTGCACACAATACGTATGAAGAGAAAAAGAAATAATTATTTATAAATGTTATACGTAATTATTAATAAACACAAAACTAGTAATGGAAATTAGTATTTAATGAAAAATGACTAATGACCTATTGACGAAGATTAGGAAAGTAATACTAATGAATATTTGAAAACAAGGGAAGGTTCCGGAATCCCTTTGGGATTACATAACCGATTGGCCAAGGGGGTTCTCCACCTCCTTTGTGCCTTGAGCTCCAAGTTTCAATTAGTATATATACAAACCCAAGATGTATTGTTTTCTCATAACTTATACACACACATCTTGGTGTTTTTCTCTCCTTCTTTTTGTCTTAAATCGATCCATCCAAAACAATCCCTTAGGGATTTGATTTTCATAAGATCAAATAAGTTTTGTGTTTAATTTACTTGCATAAACTTTTTCTAGAATTAGTACGTGTGTACAAGAACGTGATTCAAACACATTATTGTTTGATTCTTGGATTGAATTACAAAAGAGGTAAGGGGTAATTCTTATAATCCACATAAACCCTAATTAGGGTTCTTGATTTGAATATTGCAATTGATTCTTGTTCGGGCTAGAATCACAAAGGTATGTTTACTATTTATATTTGATTAATTAATTACATGTTATATGATCTTGTTATAATTGCTTCCGCTATGCTCAGTTTGGTTTATTTTATATGAATGTCATGATATCATAATTCCAACAGTCCCATAAGAGTAGAGGGAGTGATAACTTGTGTTATTTCATAACACCGCGTCACGTCAGCGCCACATCATCTCAGCACCAAACAACATAACACCAAAAAACTTCAGGAAATCATAACACCAAATAGAACCACTTTTTACAATTTTGCAAATTCCACCCTCAACACTTTCATTTATTAAAATTCAAACATTTTATTAATAAAACTAAAACATTAAAATAGAAAATAAAAACATTACAATAAAAAAAATACATAATAGAAATTACGAAATGAAACATACGAAAATACATAATAAACTAGTCGGTATCATTTGGATTCGTTGGCGGATGTTACAAGTTATATTTTTCTCTGATTCTTTGTTTTTCCAATTTGATGAAATACGCCTCATCCGGATCGACGTCACTCATTTTCATACTGAGAAATCTAAATTCATCCATACGCGTAGCCGTCTCGTCTTTCATCCTAGACGCTTCGTACGCCATTTGGGCAGCTTCCCGTCGACGAAGCTCGTTAGTGATAGATTCCAAGTTGTTTGACGCACTTCCACCAGTGCTAGTCGATGTATAGGACTTTTGTTTTTTGGACGTCCTTTGTTTCCCGGGAGGACGTAGACGTACATCATCGCCAAATAGCTCTTGGTTGGTTTGACTGGGGACGTCTCCGGTTAAGTCAATCGATGCCGGCGCGTCCCATTTTGGACACTTCTTCAAAATTAACCACGCGTCCTCTTGAGTAAACGGCACACCTTTATGCTCGTCACAATACATTTGTCTAGCGTTCCTCCTATCATCCACTTCATTTTCACCACTCTTTCTCGTGCGTACAGCACGTTTGTAACACGCTAGAAACTTTTGGCAATTTCCATTCAACGTATGCCACTTGCTTAATATCATATCTTTGTTACGAACTTGAAAATTTTGCCGGTTGAACTCGTGCATAACCTTATACCAAAAAGTGATGCCCTTTTGAGAAACTCCAACATTCCTATCCTCGGAAACGGCCACCCAACACACGGCAAGTAAAACTTCCTCTTCCGGTGTCTAACGTAACGTAGTCTCGCTCACGTCGGGATTTTTTTCAAAATCAACCACCTCGTCGACTAGTTGTTTTTTGCCTTTTTTTGCCGCACGTTTACCTCCACGTTTGGATTTTCGTGGAGACGTAGCTTCGGGTTCCACTTCGACACTAGCCGCTTGTGAGGATTGAGTTTGTGGTGTTGGGGTGTGGATTGCTCCGCGTTATTTTGTTGTTGCCACAAATACAACAATTGTTGTTGATCTTTGAATGACAAGTTACCAAATGGGTTAGGATTTGAAGAAGACCTGATGTTCGGGTTAGCGTTGGCATTTACAATACCCATCAAATTCAAAAAACTTGAATCGTCTCGTCCCGACATGGTTTTGATTTTGTATCAATATGAGTGTTATAGTTATTTATTTATTTTATTTTTTTTTGCTTGTGAAAAGAAAGTGTATATACTTCTTGTTGTTCTAGTTCATTTATAAGGTTCTAATTTTATTTTCTTGTGCCTACTAGCCGTTATATTCAAACGGTTAGATTATTTTTTATTTTTTATTTTTTTCAAAACTAGCCGTTTACCATTAAAGAGTGGGAGGGATGTGTTTTGTTAATTTCAAAAAGATATATGCACGTTACAACGCACGTTGTAACGTTAACGTGCATCAAAACGCAGGACCAACGCTGATAGCTAGGAATTCATCTTAACGTGGTAACGGCGTTGAAATATTGACACACAGACCATAACGCCTCACCGGCGTTATCACTCCCCATACTCTAAGTGAATTTATAATCGCTGTTCATTTACACTCACACGCCTTATACTATAAGTTACTTGGGAATTTTCAAACTACTGTACAACACAAAGTATCAAAGCACAATACTTATTAAAGTAGTTCACACTTTTTTAATCAGCTTTCTAAAATACTTCGAATGAAATAAATGTTACTTTAACTCAACATCAGCTGCTGACAAACTTATGTGTCTATATATGCCACCACAATATATACATTATTATATATCTTGTTTGTGTATAAGCTCAATTTCATGTACTTTATGATTTCATGTTTCAAATACAAGAAGTAAAAAAGAAAAGGATATTTATAAGTTGTACATATCTCTATTCGAAAATTGTGATGCCAGAAAAAGCATTCACATGTATAATTATATATCCTATAAGATGTTTTTAGAATAATGTGATATAAAAAAAACATACTTGGCTCAATCAAATATCCTCTCCCCGGTTGAAAACAACAAAAATACGACCGAACTCAAAATGCAAAGCAACCCCGGAATAAAAAACACTGCTCTCCAGCTATCCGGACTTGAAAGATCAGAATCAATAGCTTTAGCAGCTTCTAGAAGCTGGCCCGTTAATCCAACCCCGATAATACCAGCTAATGTCCCAGCGGTATTAGATACTCCCATCACTATACCAGCATACCGAGGAGCAATATCCATATGATTCACAGCAAACCCTGCTCTTCCTAATGCCAAAAAGCCGAGAGCTAAAGATGAACATAACACCACACCATCTGGTGTTCTAAAATGAGGAATTGCAATCAGTGCAAAAGAAGCAACTGCAAATCCCACCGTATTTAAAACCTTTCGTGCTTTTGTCACCGACATAATCTTCTTAGTTATCACATGGTCAGCAATCACCCCGCCAATATTTGAAAATACAAACATGTTTAAATAAGGCATCATTTTAGAAGAGCCCATATCTTGAAGACTCGAATTGAGACCTAATTCGAAGTATGTGGGTAGCCAGTTCATAAGGACGTATAACGCATAATGAAATGTGAAATTATTAGCAACAATAGCCCATACGGGTAAGCTGAGAAATATTTTGCACCACGGGATTTGACTTTTGTCGTTTTTTGTCCTTTGACTTTGACTACCGTTGACTGGGAGCAATGATTCACCAAAACCAGATGCAGCAGCTTTTGGATTTTGTGACCGAGGTGGATCACTAGCAAATTTGAACCAAAGTAGAGACCACAAACCACCTAAAGCCGCTTCAGCTAAAAATACAGATTGTGGGCCCCTTAACTTTACAAGGCTAGGAAGCAAAAGCATACCCATGGCTGCCCCTAAATACATACCAGACGTTGTTAGAGAAACAGATCTTGAACGTTCATGTGGTGGGACCCACTGAGCTAAAACAGTATGAATGGACGGAAATATAAACCCTTGTGCTACTCCCACAAGCAATCGAGCTATAACTAAAGTAATCACTCTGTTTGGATCGAGTGGTACTAAAGCACATGTTAAAGACCACAGTATAAATGAGAGTAAGAGTACACGTCTACCGCCTATCTTTTGAGCTGCCCAGCCACCAGGGACTTGTGATAAAGCGTATCCATAATAGAATGTTGAAAGAATAGTGCCTTTGCTTGATTGACTTACTCCTTCAGCATCAGCAGCAACTGTGTATGCAATTGAAAAGCCTACACGTTCTACGTAGCATACAGAGGTACAGATGAAGGTTAATATGATGATTAAATAGCGTGTAGGGATCGTTGCAATGCCCATCCTTATGCACTTGTCTACTCTAAGTGGTTAATATATTTTTTGTCTGTTACTGAGATGTATACTCATTTTACAGCCAAATCAAGTCAAGCCATATGACAATGGATGCACCTGCAAGGATATATATATAGGAAAAACAGATTAGAAACTAGACATCAAAACTTGTGAAAACATAATGTGAAGAAAAAAAAAAGTAACGATTTATGATGCACACTGAAATAGACTTTTTTGGGAAATTTGAAGCTTATGAAGCAGGGCTTGTTCAGTTATTGTTAATGATTTATGGTTCACATCGAGATATGCAGATGAACCAAGTAAAAACCTAAAAATCTACACAAAAAGTTGGAATTAGTGTTGAAGCAAGTTCATTACACCAATGAAACAGTTTAAGGGAAGAGATAATCCATATCTACTACCACATACAACAATTGTAAGTTTTCCTTAAGATAGTCATGACACCTTTTCCCTTTTTCAGCATCATAATTATGTCCAAAAACATAACCAAAGCCAGGTTTTGCATATAAAGTAGTTCAAACACTTGTGAAATGTGAACAATTGTGAGGAATAGCGCAATATATGTATTCATATGATGATGGAAGCAAAAAAAGGAACTAGGACAAGTATTCAATTACAGCTATTCTTATGTTTGTTAAACATTTATCCCCCTTTATTATAAGCCAAAGGCCTGATTCAAGTTTCATGCTGAAAACCACTACTTATAAGAATGTACATCGTACAATGTTAATTTGTATAAAAGGTTATGAGCTACATGATGACATTAGGATGTGTTTGGATTGCTTATAAAAACTTCTTATTTGTTTAGTGTGAATTAATAAGAAGTGTGGGTTCTCGGGCTTGCTTATCCAAACTACTTAAACTGATTATTCGTGAATGATATAAGCTATTTGGATTTCTGAAAAACCAGTTTGAAGTTACTTAGTCAAACAGCTTGTTTCAAAAGGCAATATGCAGTTTTAGTAGATAATCCCAAACACGCCCCTACATTCTAAACCTTTTATCCAGTTACGCCAACTACGGGTGTTTGTGAGAGCTTTGGTTTGTGAAGCCGTTTTTCAGTGTCATCTACTCCACGCCAGCACAACAACAAACCACATTTCACCCATACTCATAACACTGAAAACTGGAACCACCCAAAACACACATTTACACCAAAAATACACACTAAAACAGCGTCATTGGGGTGACGCTGCCTCAACGACGCCAAGAATGACACTGATGCTGTATGGACTATGACATGACATATGGTGTCATGAGACATGAGGACACTATGGTACCGTTGAAAGCTTAGTCAAACACCTTATATACTTACATACAAAACAACTCACCGGTTTATTCAAAACACAATGCACTAGATAATGTTTGGATTCGTGTACCAACTTAATGCATAAGCTATTCGGCTCTTTCAATACAAGTAACAAGTACTACAAATTTCCAAAACCAATCGGTAATAATTTTCCAACCAAACTTTAACAATCTCTCACTTAACAAAAACTAAGAAGTGGCAATTTCTGACCCGACACGAAAATTAACAGGTTCGGGTTGAGCTAAATAGATTGTGGGTTAGGTTGGGGTCGACATATCTAACCCGTTTATTAAACAGGTCAGGTTCGGGCTGGGAATAAAATAAACAGGTTCGGGCTAGGAATAAAATAAACGTGTCGACCCGGCAACCTGTTTAAGCTTTTTTTCTTAATTAAAAATTATTTATATTTAATTATACGGGTTAAATGGGTTAAACGGGTTGACCCACTAACACGTTTAACCCATTTATATATAAAACGGATTAAATGGGTCAACTCGAAACCCATTTAACATATTCAACCCATGTAACCTATTTAACATGTCAACCTAAGTATATATACGGGTTAAACAGGTCAGGTTTGGGTTACGTGTAAACAGGTTAGGGTTGACATAGCTGACCCGATGATTTAAATGGGTCAGGTTCAGGTTGGGGTTTTCTGACCCGCCAACCCGACAACCCGAACCCGACCCAAATTGCCACCCCTAAGCTAGGCAAAAACAATGTTCCCATTAAGTATAAGAATAAGCCGAATTTAACATAATGGGTGTGTTTATTAAAAAGTAGCCGAGTAGGAGTGAGCAGTAGCTTTTTGCTCACCGCTTCTTAAACAAGCATAAGAGAATTAGCCTTCCTAAAAAATAGCCACAGCCCACCGCTCTTTTGCCAAACGACCACTAAAAATCAAAATGCTCATTGCTCACCGCTCCCCGCCCCAAAAAGCTCCGCACCGCTCCACGCCAAACATACAACACAAATTTGTTCTCACAAAGGGTTCGGAAACGGCGATGGGGATACCCCGTTTAGGCCGCTCACATCTAAGTCAAAGACTCGCCCTCCCCGGATAACGTGAACATGAAAAAACCTCGTACGTTTACCCGTTTACAAGTTACTTGTTCAAGATTCAACTCTAATCATGAATAAACAGTTACACAAACACATTATCTAGAGAAAGTAATACTAAAATGTTACATAACATAAAATAAAACAACAATGTAGCATCATATGATTAAAAAATAATAATAAAGAAACTAAGATCAAGATGTAGTAATATGTAGCATCATATAATTTACCTGGAACTGGTTGTTAAGATTGTTGTTTTGTTGTTTAATATAGTACAGATCGAAGATGGTTACTTTTGTTGGAGTGGAAAATGAAATTCAGTTTTTGATACAAGTTGAAATTGGGGAAAAATAATGAAAATGGAAGTAGTCAAAGAGTTAGAAAGTCAACTATTGGATCCGGAGTCTAGCCTCCGCAGCCACTACTGGATGGATCTGCTCTTTTTTAAATCTATAATTTATAATTCTATAATCTATTAAAATAAATAAATAAAAATTAAAGTGAAATGCAAAAATCGTCCTTGTGGTTTGGCGAAATAGCATGTTTCATCCGTGTGGTTCGGAAAGTGCAAGTGGCATCCTCGTGGGGAAACCTTGGGTCAGATTTCGTCCTTCCTTAAACTGAAATTACTAGAATACCCTCATCATCTAATGAAAGGACAATAGGGTATTTGAGTAATTTCAGTTTAGAGAATAACGAAATCGGATTCAAAGATGTCGCTTGCAATTTCTGAATTATACGAACAAAATATGCAATTAGCTCAAACCACAAGGACGATATTTGCAATTTACTCAAAAAAAATTACTAATATATGATACTTCTGAGAAGAAAAATCATAAATGCAATGTTTTAAAACCAAAAGTTGGGTTTAAAAAAAACCCAGTTGAACCCGAAGCTCGATCGGGTCAATTAAAAAATCAGTTTTGTAGAATATTGTAAACCTAGATAGGCTCCCACATTGCCTAAATCTTTCTAAGAATGGCATCGATATCAATTCTATTCTCTGCCCGATATGTAACATCAACACGGGATCCGCTGAGCATATCTTTTTTTCTTGCGAAATGGATGCTCAAATTTGGCGCAAGATTCGCATTTGGTGTAACATCAACATCACAGATCATGCTATGCCTTCGTATTCTGATTGGCGTCCATGGATAGACAACGTCACAGGTTCTCATGTCAAGAAGAAACGCCTCTTTGTCATCACTGTTTGTATGTTCTGGACCATTTGGAAATATCGTAACGACGTCACTTTTAACTCTCACAACATGAGAAAAAGTGATATTTATGATCATATTCGTTTATTTTTTTAATTGGTTAAAATTTAGAGGTAGTCTAGTTTTTAACCAGAACGATTGGCTCAGTAATCCTTTGTAATTTCTTAGTTTCTTGCTAGCTTTTAATAATATTCCGCCGTTCAAAAAAAACTTGAGCAATCAGCATTTTTAATATCAATATTAAGACGTGTGAACATTTGCTTCGTTTTGAAGATACAAGAATAGAAACCGAGATATTTTCATAAAGTGACCAGGTTTGAATAAAGTCCAATGTGGAGTTTTTTTCAATTTTTATTTTTTTTAAACTAGTTTTTTATAAGTTAGCTCATCTTTTATATAATAAAACAAAACTCTTATTGAAATTTTTCATTTCGAAAAAATCAATTCATACCTTATTTAGTAATAATTGTATTTAAAAAAAAGATTATTTAACATTTTATATTTATCCATAACACAAGTAGAAGATAAATACAAAAAATATAGATAAGATACAATTAATAATAGGATTAAAATTTTTAAATAATTATCTATAAAAATAAAAAACTATAATTAAACATCATAAATCAAACAAAACAAAGATTAAATTATTTGTTTTTTAATAAATAAAAATATATAATTCAAAAAATTAAAAAAAAAAAAAACTCGCGCGTGCGCGGGTATTATAACTAATTTTTAACTAAAAAAATGCGTACCGTATTTTCTGAGAGACGTTTGGAGAATGGATCGGAAGCCTTTTCTATATTACAAAGCTTAATTTTAGAGTAGATTGCAGAAATGGTCCTTGTGGTTTGCTCAGATTACATGTTTAATCCTCAGTCTTTCAAAATAGCAGGCGGCCTCCTTGTGGGGAGTTTTGGGTTCCGTTTTGGTCTTTGGCCATGGACTAAACGTGTAATTCTGAGCAAACCACATGGACTATTTCGTTAATGGCCAGGGACCAAAACGGAACCAAAAACTCCCCACAGGGAGGCCGCCTGCAATTTTGAAAGTCCAAGTACTAAGCATGCAATTTGAGCAAACCACAAAGACCATTTCTGCAATTTACTCTTAATTTTATTTGCTTAGGCCTTGCTTGCTAGAAGCCTGCACTCTATTGGTATGATGGGCTTTTGGGCCTTTCTTGAATGTTATTGGTATTTGGTAATACCCAAAACTCACCATACATCATATTTAACTCGACCAACCCGGCTCATTTGACAGCCCTAATTCCCTAACTACGGGATCGAATCTTTGCCTGAAACTTTCACCAAGTATCAAAGGAATAGTTGCGGAACTACTGCATTGATTAATTAGGCGAACTAACTCTATTGAGAAATGCCCATAGGCATATCTACTAGTTCAGTCGAGAACAAGTTGTCGAACTAGACTAATAACTAATCATTTGTCGAAGCGTCTCTGGAAAGGTAGGATGCCGAGAATTATGTCTTTGCATACGAAAAGAAGGCATGCGTAGGATTTTGGGACAAGACTCGTTAAGACTTTTGTTTAATATGGCTATTGTTTAATATGCCTATTGTTCTTTTCAAATTTGACATAAGAGAGTAATTCGTCAAATTGAAATCGGATCAAACATGTGCATTATTTCTTAAAAAAAGAAACATCTTATCAATATCGTTATGTTACAAACCTTTTGATCCCATTAGGATTTATTTCCTATAATGGATGTCCAAAGTTGTTAGGAGGGTGGCAGTCATGCTTCCGAAATTATTGATACCTTTCAAATCCACCAATAATATCATTCCACCTCATTCATATTTTTTTCATACCTCCTAACCCCTTTTTAGTGGCAACCATGTTTTTTTCATACCTCCCAACTAATTTTATTTTTTTTATTTTTTTCATACCTCACAGAAATACTCCAACGGTTACTTTTCAATCTCGAAATCTCCAAACCGCGGAAGCAAATATTACCGTTGGGACTATGCCGTTGGCCATACCACCGAGGTGGCGGCGGTGTTCACCGACGGTATGGCCATGCCGTTTGGTGATGTCGCTGCCACTGCCACCGTTCTTAAAGAACTTTAGATGCTTTCATTATTGTTCGTTTTCATTTTTCATGTATTAAAAAAGGTTGGCTGAATATATTCCGAAAATAAATTTAGATCAAGAACATATTTTACAGAATAGAAAAGTAAATTTACAGCAATGAAAAACAAAAACAATAGTCAAAGAAAGGTTCCTTTTGTTCTTCTCGCATGTCTCCAGTACATACCACATGTGAACATTTCCCTTACATTATTTTGTCTTCATACCATAACATGATAAAGAAATCACCGCAAAACAAATAATTATTGAAGATTTTAATGTCTTATACTCTTTATCTTCTGCTACGTATCTCATTGCCCGAGGAAATGTTCGATTATAGAAAGTTTGAAATCACGGGCATTAGAATGTAGCGTGGATAATTAACTAACATGTGATTTTTTTATAAGGCTAAGTATTGATACGCAAGGATATTACACTATTTCTCAATTGATACTTGCCCGAGTAGGCGGGTTGAGGTCACGTTGGCGTCAACTCGTGCCTTGAGATGTTTGGTCAAGTCCTATAATGAGCGACCCGTTAACCTTTAGTTGATGGCAACCTACATGTTGCATGCTATTTTATACTACTATTTTTAAATATTTCTTTCCAAAAAGGTGTAAATCGATAGGAACACCATGATCCCATGCATCTTTTGAGTTACAAATGATTAAATTTTAACGGGGGAACTTTTGTGCCTACAAAAAATCATACAAGCGCGAGAATCATTTTTCATTACACTACTACACAAACAGGCTAATGCAACGGAAATTTACAACGGAAAATTTCCGTTGCAAATTTGAAACCATTTTGCAATGGATTACCTACCGATTAGCCACGACACATAAAACGGTTGCAAATCCGTTGCAAAAAGTAAACTAATTTCTTTTACATTTATTTATATATATTCCGTTGTAATTTTGTGGCATTGATTTTCAACTTTGCAACCGATTTGCAACGAAACAAATAAAAATAAATAAAAAGGAAATCATTATTGATTTCAATTGCAAATCCGTTGCAAAAATTTTAAATTTTGCTACGGGTTTTGTCAAAAGTAAGCTTAAATTGAACTATTTTATATTTTTGTTAGAAATCCGTTGCAAATATTAAGAAAATTTACAACGGAATTGCAACGGAAAATAAAAAATGAATATAAAATAATTACCTTAAAATTTGTGGTTAATGTGTTGCAAATTTTAGTAACGCGAAACAAACTTGTAATGAAATGCCAACAAAAACTATAATTGTTACCCGTTGTAAATAATTTGAGAGTTGCAATGAATTTGTGTGTTGATTAGTTGTGATGCGTCTTTTTGCTCCTAACTGATAACATTGGGCACAAAAGGATCGTATTCGGTCATAAGCTGGTAAAAAGAGTTTATATTAATTAGTAAGAGTTGATATACATTTCAATGATTTTGTATATCTACATAATGTGTTAACATGAGTTATATTTGGGGTTTATGTATAGAAAAAGGTCGTGAAATTAAATTGAGTCATAATAGACCTTGTCATTAGGGTTGTAAACGAACTGAACGTTCAGTGAACATTTCATGAACCGTTCGGTAAAATGTTCGTTTATTAAATGAACGAACATGAACACTATTTTACGTTCGTTTAGTTAAATGAATGAACATGAACAAAAGTCTTGTTCGTTCATTTATTTTCGTGAACGTCCAATTAGGCGTTCGTTAAAGTTCGTTTATTTTTATTTATCTATTTATGTTCATATATCATATCTTTTAATTTTAAAATTTTAAAAATTGGTTTGTTTATACAAAGCAACATGTATAAAACAATATATTGTGAAGAATTCAATAAAGTTTATGTTTGTTTGTCTATTTTCATTTATGTTCGATCGTTTATATTTGTTTAGCGTTCGTTTAGTGTCTTAATGAACGAACATAATCGAACATGAACAATTCATTTTCTTAATAAACGAACATGAACAAGAAAATTCGTCCGTTTAAGCGTCCGTGTCCGTTTATTTGTCCGGTTAAAATAAAATGAACGAACATGAACAGGATTTCGTTCGTGTTCGTCCGGTTCGTTTACAGCCCAACTTGTCATGTGTCTTTGTTGGATTGGTTTATGGAGTTTGGAGTGCAAGAATCTCACAAGCAAATGTAGATCGAGTATGAAACAAGCCATATGAAGATCGAGTAACCGATATCCCAAAAGGTATAGTAGGATAAGGACCTTAGGTCTGTCATAGCAAACTCAAGAGAAAGTATAGAAATAACACGAGTAACTAATGCAGGTGAAGAGGCAATGAGAATGAGATCATCGACATATAGAAGTAAATATATAGTGTCATGACCACGATGAAATGTGAATAAGAAGTGTTAAACTTATTGCTACGGATACCAGATGGTTTGAAATAATTATGTACAAACAACAAAACGGCTTTCATATTTGTCATAACACACTCATCATACCATAAAAATCCCCTCTTCTCTCCCTCTTATCTCGTGCGATCGACCCAAAACCCACAATGGCGTTCGAACTGATTTTGGTTCATCTCTATGGTTGATCATTTCAAATTCGAGCCTTTGTCATCTTCCTTGGCCGAATCCTAGTTGATCCAAGGATATACCCGATTTCATGCTCATCTAACTTGCATAGGTTCGGAGCCCTAGTTATACATGTGCATTACCGTTAGATTCCTGACAATATCCGAGTGGTGATATTCAAGAAACCCTAATACGAGATTGTGAAGCGTTAAGATCAAATAGAAGGTGTTCCGTGCGGATCAAGAAAAGGTTATGGAGCTTACGCGTAGCAGAAATAATAAGTAAGTAATCCTAAACACCATTTTATGTGTTAGATTATGTTATATCCCTGATTAGAAGATCTGACTATTAAGGTTTAGACTGCACGACTTTATGTGTTTATTTTCCGATGTGCATGCTTTATAACCGTGCGAGTGACCACCATAACCCAACATGGGCAAACAGAGGTAGTGGAATGGGAGAAGGCCCGTTGGCAGCCAAAAGAGTATATCTTTATATTGATTGAAGAAAACCTTTTTATGACCGTATAACCATGGGATGAGAGGAAGGTCGGGTAGACACACATACACGACATACATAAGGCCTAGAATGCTTTGGGTGTTTAGCCGAAGAAGGCCTAAAAGACGAACCAGGAGATGGAGTATATATGGGAAGCCCGTTGGATGATTGTTGGGCCAAAGATGTTCAGTAGTCTAACAAGAACATTAATTGCATTTGGTCCATAATAGTATCACTTTTTTAAGGATCAACAACAATTGGTGGGGGGGGGGGGGGGGATCAGTGTATAGGCTATGAATGAACCGAACATCCAATAATAGTTCATGAATCATGTGGTAACTAATCAAACAAACATGAAAAAGAAAACACGGCCGTTTAAGTGTTCGTGACCGCTCATTTTCCTGGCTAAAATTAAACAAACGAACATAAGATGACTCAATTTGTGTTCGTATGGTTTGTTTTTAAACTATCAACAGACACACTCGGGTTCAAATGCATATTTTGCTCTCTACGAAAATATCGATAAATAAATATGTCTTTTACCGTCGCTCCCACAACATGTGACCTAAAAATATCATCGTTAAATACATATACAACTTTTCTCTATGAGAAGCGATTAACACACTTATTAATTTGATTGAGACACTCAATATACAAACAGTCAAAGCATTTTATATTTACAGTACAACTGGTTAATGCACGTTTTGGAGTGTCCTAATTAAATATGAAAGTGTGGCTATATTTTTAATTTATTTAATATGATTTATAAGTACTTACATTTTTTGCTCTATCACAATAATAGACGACTTATGGATGAATGTACAAATTGTTGATCCGCTTATTAATTGAAACTCATGTGTCTATAACTAGGGTGTTCATCGGTTCGGTTATCGGGTTATTCGGTTTGTTCGGTTAATTTTTTTTCTTGGTCAAACCGGAAACCGAAACGAACTGAATTTAAATTTGATTCAACCGAACTGAAAACCGAACCGAATAACCGAAAACCGAACCCCTATAACTGAAAACCGAACCAAATAACTCGAATTACATAATTTTAATTATTTTTTCATTTAATTATATATATTTTTAGAACAAATTTTTTTTTCAAGCTAAATAATGTTATATTTATACTAAAAAAGAGTTTTAGTGATTATTTTTATATATAAATACATAAAAATATATATATATATATATATATATATATATATATATATATATATATATATATTTTCGGTTTTCGGTTTTCATTGCCAAACCCATATCCAAACCGATAACCGAATATTTATTTCGGTTCGGTTTTGATCAATTCGATTCGGTTATAAATTCGTTTCGATTTTTTTCGGTTAAGTTTGGTTTCGGTTTTCGGTTATTGTGGATATTACCCGATCCATGAACACCCCTATCTATGACTACTAAGAATCTTTATAATTGAATTAATGATCTTTTTGTTTGGTTAATTATTTGTTTAATAAGTTTTTTTAACTACAAAGTTTGTCTATAATTGAAGACTTATCTTTTTTTAATGTTGGCTTCACTCCCTCCCTCCAAAATTTTCCCCGAAATTTGATTTCCCTCTTCCCATGTCCCCAAAGTTTTTGAGCGGGACTTTTCCCTCTTATCTTTTTCAATTAATTGAAACCCTACACCATTCATCTTCTTTTCCTTAGAGCACTTGCAATGGGTCAAATTGCAAAAGCTTTTTCCTATTCTAAAAAGCTTTTTTGAAGTGATTTTTGCCATTACATCAATAGCTTTTTCAAAAGCTTTACATAAAGACTTGGCATACACCAAGTCTTTCACAAAAGCTTTACCTAAGAGCATCTACAATGCAAAAAGTCTTTAAAGACTTTTTGCATTTAATGCATTTAATGCTTTTTATGTTTAATGCAAAAGACTTTGAGGAAAGACTTTGAGTTTGCCAAGTCTTGCTACAAAGCTTTTCAAAAAGCTTTCACTACAATGCCAAAAAACCCTTTCAAAAGACTTTTGGTAATAGTAAAAAGCTATTGATGGTTTGTGCATTGTGGATGCTCTAATAAATGTAATATGCATTAAATGCTTCAAGTCATTGAAGACTTGGAGCATTGTGGATGCTCTTAGCACACCACTCCAACTTCTTCTTCTGTCAACAAAAACACACCAGTGTATGTCACCTCCAACGTCCTACCACACACAAACATACATCCACTATGCTCTCACCACCTGCCACCGATTCACTTCCACAGTGTGTATGCTCTAAATCGGATTTCGTGTCTATATCTTTACGGACAAGGTACTTTAATTTGTCTATTCTTGATCCCGTCAATAGCTAAAGTTATTTTCAAGAATATTTGCTGATTCTTTTATTAGGGTTATTTTATTAAAGGTTGGATGAGGAATTTATGTTGGAACTTGGAAGACTTCCTTTTTATTGATGTCGTAGGCTACATTATTATTTGTATACCATGTTTTAATGCATTTGTGATTCTTTGTCTGTTATAGGAGCTGCAGGAACACCCAACAACAATGTATTTGGTAACAAGTAAGCTTCAAGTTTATTAATCTAATCATTTTAACTCAAGAAGGTGGAAACTTTGACCAATGGCCCGTTATTAAATATAGAATCTTAGAACCCATGACATTGTTTTGTTTGTTCTCTTCACTTTTTGATTAATACTGAACCTAAATAGACATGCTGCCTTTGATACTTTTGCTTTTTGCATAATAGTTTCAATCTTAGTTGCAACTTGCAATGTATGACCAGAAGTTATATCTTTGTTTAGTTTCAATGTTTGGGTTTATGCATATGTTATATGAATAATAGATTTAAATTTCGATGCCTGCACACACCTGTTTAAAGGACAAGTAAGGTTTATGATAATATAGAATGTCATTAAGGTGATGTCAATTGGCTCAATTCTAGTAACTTTACTATTGTTCACTTGTAGTGTTTGCTCAACACTTTCGTTTTCTTAGTTAAAGTTCGCATAAAGTGTTTGATCTTTATAAATTGCAGGTGCATATGAATGTTAAAGAGGCCTGGGATTCAAGTGTTTATCTACTCTTATGACATTAATGAGTAAGCAATTGAAATCAAATTATGTTGGTAATTTTTCTGCAATGTCATGTTTAGCGCTTAAATGGTTTAGACTTTAGACCTTGAAAAGTATAATCTGTATGTTCATAGCGGTTTACAGCTTGCTTGTCTAGTCGTGTTAACTTTATTCTTTGTGTTTAGGGCCCTTAGGTTGGCAAAATATTTAAGTTGCACTCTTATTCAAAATTGATTTCCACTTATTGTTAGTTCTCTGTACTTTAAATGTTTTGTCTTTAAGACATTCCAAACAAGTGTACATTAGTACATCACAATAACAACCATGCCACTACTCGTATTTCATTGCAATCAGATATTATAGATTCTTATCTAGGACCTTTTTTTGTGTATCATCATTGTGGCAACCCTTTATTTCAGCATCTATCATAATGTGTGTGCATAAATTGATGTCATGCGCAAGACCCCAAGTTAACTACACATTTTTTGACATATAGTTACGTGTTTATTTTTGCAGCTACAGTTGTGTTCTTTTGAAGAAAATTAAGATATTAACCGGTGTATTTGGTAGAGAAAAGTTTATGCAAGAAGACACGAAGGCTGTTGAGGTGCTTGCTATGTATCAACCTTCCCTAAACATCTTGTGTAAATATTTTGTTCCAGTTAGTAAACTTTGTGGTTACGCTTTGTATCTGGTACAATTGTGATTTTTGTGATTGTATCAATATAAAAAAAAGTAAGTAGTTATTTGCTATTAAATTTTGCAGCAGATTCTTGGTTCCAAAATTACTTTCTTCAAAGTCGTCGCAAGCTTATTATGTTGCAATTAATATTGTTGCAAATTCCTTGCAAATTTCTAACGTTGCATAGATGAATTGTTTGTCGCAAATCAGTTGCAAATGAATACCGTTGCACATGCATTCTGTTAAAAATCTGTTGCATTTCTTTTGCAACTTTGTACCGTTGCAATTTGCTTGCAAATATATGCCAGTCACAAATCCGTTGCAATTATTCCAACAGATTTTTAACGTTGGAAAACTGTCACAGATTTTTTCTAGCCGTTACAATTCCGTTGCAAAATGAATTTCCATGGAGCATTTATACAACGGTAGGAATCTGTTGCAAATCCGTTGCAATTGACCATTTGCAACAGATTCGTACCGTTGCATTAGCTCAGTTGTGTTGTAGTGTTACTGTTATTATATCAAAAACTTATATTCGTATATTTTATACAAAAAAGAGGCATTACGTGCAACTTTGATCCTGTGGTCCGTCATCCATACACATGATCAACATGTCATATACTATATATTAGTTAGTATGTCGTTTATAAAAAGAGAGACGTTAATTTTGGTTCGACTAGTTATTATCGATTTATGTTACGATACATGTGTAACACCCTAGGCTCATAAGATAACATTCGCCTTATAATGAAACAACGCGTTTTGTGGCCTACTGCGAGTGAGGTTCTTAGGAACTGGCAGTTAAGCGTGCTCATGTGAGAGTAGTACTGGCTTGGGTGACCTGCCGGGAAGTATTTAAATGAGGCCACAAAAACAAAGCCGTGAGCCTGCGGGCAAAGCGGACAATATTGTGGTCTGAGTAAGGCGGGGTGTTACAACATGCGTGTTAAACTTTCATAAAAAGAGGAGTAAATTGCGAATCGTCCCTGTGGTTTCCTCAAATTGCAGATTTCGTCCCCGAGTTATCGAAAATGCAGGCGGCCTCTTTGTGGGAAGTTTTTGGTTCCATTTTGGTCTCTGGACTTTTGAAGAAATTCATAATTACGGTTGTGTGTAGTTATGTAATTTTATTTTCAAAATAATTATCACGATTATTCAATGGTATTTGACGTTATTATTTTCGAAATAACTAAATGATTCAGTGGAATTTAACATCGACTTAAAACACAAGTTAAACAAACCATATTTAATATGACTAGATAAATACCCGCACAAAGCGATGATGTATAACGCAAGAAACTTATCAACCTTTTTAATGTGTTTCAACGAGTATGTGGTTAGCCGCACTTTGTCGCGGGTTATTTTTCTTGGGTTCTATAATCAGAAGCTTACAAATAAACATACAAAGATTTCGAAAATACGTATAAGGAAAAAGTTGCAACATTTTTTAAAAAATTTAAATTTTTTGAAAAATGGAATATTTTTGTAAAAATTGGATTTCTGAATTTTATTAAGAAATTTACATTTTGCATTTAAAATTTCTGTGAAAACAGCTAAATGGGCTAATTTGTTCAGGATTGGAATGGATTTAGTGAATCCAGTATATAATTTTGTTTTAGAAAAGCATTAAACTCGGGATCTCGGCATGTTGGTCATCATCTTTAACCATTTGGCTAGAAATCGATTAGTGCTATATTTTGCCTTTTATTTTATTCAATAAAATTCCTTCTAAATTCTTTTAGATTTAAAAAAAAAAAAAAAAAAAAAAAAAAAAAAAAGAATTGTAAACAAGTTGGTTTGAACTCAAGATCTTCGACTTTATTGGTATCAACCTTAACCATATGTCTTAATCCTTTTTTGTTAAGCTTTCTCTTTTGTTGTATTTATTAACAGCTTTTTTAAAAAACTTTCAATTACAGTATATTTTTTTTAACTTAATTACAGTATATGACAACGTCCACTTCACCCAATGTATATTGATAAGTTGCGAGTTTGTTTGATATTGTAGAAAATGCTTACCTTGCATGGCGTTTGCTATACATAATTCTTATAAACAATATCATTAAAATGAAAAGTATAACTTATTTTAAAATAAAGTAAAAGCTAGTTTTTATGAGCTGTTAGGTAGTTTTTTTTTTTTTTTTTTTTTTTTTTTTTTTTTCTCTCTCTCTCTCTCTTTAAACTTCAACATTTTTTAAGAAAATCGTATGTATGTCAAAAGTATTGTAATATTTGGCTTATTTTGTTTAAAATTTAGAGATATTCTTATCAGTATATCTTTTATAAAGAAATCGCTACATATGTGTTACATGTTTGATAAATAAAATTTGTTATATTAAAAAAATTGTAAATAGCTCAAAGTACATTGTTATTTTCGTAACTCGTCACATAGTCTGGGGGTGTCGTGGATTTTTTTTTTTCTTTTTTTTTTTTTTTTTTTTTTTTTTTTTTTTTAATAGAGTGGTAGCTTTTGTAAATTGTTAGATAGTTTAAGGGTGTGTTTTGAATTTTATTTTATTTTTACAAAAAAACATATATTAAACTTCAATATTTTTTTATAAAATCGTAAGTATGTTAAAAATATTGCAATATTAGGCTCATTTTGTTCATAATTTAGAGAACTTTTCATAGGTATTATTTTTATAAAGAAATCAATATTTGATAAATAAATTTTGTTATATAAAAAACCGTAAATAGCTAAAAGTATAGGGTTGTTTTCTTAACTTGTCACATAGTCCATGGGAAGTTGCGACTTCTTTTTTTATCGAACACCGTTTGTTTCGTAAATGTATAATATAGTAATAATATATGTCAAATTTTGAAAAGGTTCAAGATTTTAGACATGTCTTTTTGAAACCGAAAAAATGAAATATATGTAACTAATGCAATTAATTTCCATCTGCTTGTACTCCCGGTTCCAACATATGAAACTAAGAAAATCAGGTCGTCGAAAAATTAGATCGGAGAAGAAGGTGACCTGGTAACTTATTAATTGTCTTCAATTGCAACCAAAAAAAGTTTGGTACATTAAATTGAGGAAAAAAAAAAATGGAGTACCTTAAATTGAAATTGTGTATAAGTTGACTACACAGTATTGTGTATTGAAACCGGGAAAATGAATTTATGTAACTTGTTTGCTCATAATTCCCGAAAACAACATTCAGTTAATACAATATTTATGATTGAATTTAATTACATAATTATCATAATACAGGTAAAATGATATTTTTGATTGAAAGCAATATTAGTTTAGTCAATGAAGTCTAGTTTTTTGTAACGCACTTGACTTATTATTTCATCACTACCCATTCAATATATTTACTGAATTAAATGTAGTGCCTTTATGTGCAAATTATAATTTTCTTCATTAAACAATATTTTTAAAGTATTACTAAACTTAGTCGTAATTTTCTGATTTCTTTACAAAAAGAAATATTTGAACATCATTACCAAATATGTCTCAAGTCAATCTTCATATCAAGTATGTGTGATTATTTTGATACTTTTCATATTTGGTACAACAATATATGCACCACATAATGGCATTAATTTCAATCCTTTTAATTATGGAATTAACTCTCATAACATTTGGTCAAGGTGTTAGTTAGATAACAAAATATAATTTATAAATCTGTGAAATTTTTACCTTAATATGCAAACGTGGTGGTCCAGATCATATTGTTCCCAACTTTTAACAAAAAGCAACAACAACTCCTCTCTATAAATATAAAATTAGCTATTATTTGTTTCTTTGTGTTTGTGTGTGGGAATAAGTGATGGGCAGTGAAATAAATAGAGGATGTTGGTATGCACTAGTTATTATGTGTGCACTTTTGTCTGCAACAAATAATGCATATGGTCGTAATAATCATAAGTGCGATTTGTTCCAAGGGAGTTGGGTATATGATGAGTCGTATCCTATGTATGATTCAACAAAATGTCCTCACATTCGAAAAGAATACGACTGCATCAAGTATGGTCGCCCCAATCTCGACTATCTCAAGTTCAGATGGCAACCCTCTCATTGCTCCTTACCCAGGTAAGCTTTATGTAATGATTAAATTATAATCTTGCATGTGTGTATGAGTTTATGAGTATCGGGTTTGAATAACATGCATATAACTTTTAAAATCACATCTAGCTGTTTAAGCTGCATGTTCTTATGATATGATATATATACTGATAAGAGATTGATAAAGTCATGGTGGTGTATGGGAGCTTGTAACCTAGTCACTTAATGGACTTGCCTCTTAGAATGATTATGTATAATTGGTTGTAATAACATTCTTTTGGGATATACAACTTCAATTCTGAATAGCCATTCACAAGCATCTTAGCCTGCATTTTTCTAATAGTTCATGCAGCGTTCATATTAGGACTTAATCTTACATTCTCACAATCTCTTAGACTTAATCTCACGACCTCGTAGTTGACTGTCATGTCAATTATTCGAGCACAAACATCTCGTTGTATAGTGAAAATAGCCGGCCAATTTGCTATAATACTACTAGTACTATATAAGTATCGGGTGGTTCACGGTATATATTTTGTTTTCTAATGTTGATCTAGACATGTAAAAGATTTGTTTTAGAGATATCCGTGAACACATAAGAGAAACAAACAAATAAATATATGAGTGCACATGAGTATGTGTATGTTAGATCTTGTTTGAATAGTTACAATCCAAAGATATCATATTCTTTACATGTCTTATGCGCCTATTTTGGAATGTCACAAAAGTCATGTGCAATGGTTATATGCCAATAAATTTGTCACATTTATAGGAAAATTATTATGTTTTTGGTTAAAAGGAATTAATGTTCATGAAGTAGTAGAATGGTTTATTTTCTAGAGATTCATTGTTTTGTTTGGTGTCTTTTTTTTCCGTGGGTTTATTAATTGTAATTAGTATCTCGTCAGCTTTTTCTAACGAGATCATATTCGTCGTTCATAAAAACAATAAGATTCTTTGTACGAGAGAAGTATATATATTCTTAAAGGGTTCCACTTTGCAGCATATTACACCACACATGCAGTGACGGAATCTTAGTGGATCTAAAGGCCGGAGGTCCCGGAATACTCATGGATTTTTTTGCTATAGTGTTAATTTTGATAAAACAACGAATTTATTTTAAATGCACTTTTTTTCATAAAAAAATATGTTTGCAGTGTTGTTTAGTTTATCATAAATGCACGGTCAATTTATTCTAATTTCGTCCCTAAACACATGATATATTTTTAGTCAAACGCAACTATGGTAACATAAATATTCATATTACACTGTACATAATTAATCAAAAGCAACATTAAGCTCATTTTAGTGAAAATTAATTCAATTGATTCGTCTTAATGTTTTAAAAAGGTGAATTGTGATTGCTTAAAACTACCTTCAAATATATAGATAGAAATTTGATAAGGGTCAATCAAAAGTATAAATGACACTTTAACTCAATTTATATCATGTACAAGTAACACATTTTTTATAGCAACGTTTAATCAGGTCATAATTTTGAGTTTAACGACAGTTACAACTTATGCCAACTAATATCTCACACTATCTTACACAAGCTAATTAAGTATGTCTCATACTTGAACTTGCGATCTTTTGGTGGATGGTGGATGGACACTCGCTGCTGGACGCAAGACTTTTTGGTTGGGTCATAGTTCTTAGACTCTTAGTCTCATTCACTTACAACTAATTGATGTATATACTTATCTGCCACAGATTCGATGCTGAAGAGTTCTTAAGAAAAATGAGCGGAAAGAAAGTTATGTACATTGGAGACTCTATAAGTGTGGATCAATGGCAATCGATGGTTTGCCTTATTCATGCTGCCTTGCCGTCGGAATCAAACATCACTGAAAAATCCGTCAACTCAACCACGACTGTCACATATGAGGTATCGCACATATGTTACAAACATTATCTGCTGTTATATCTAAAATAATTTGTTTTTTTTTTTTTTTTTTGTAATTTATTGAAGATGTCTATATTATAATTTGTAGGATTATGGAGTTTCCATTTCAATTTTCTTGTCTCATTACTTGGTTGACATAGCGGATTTGTTTAATATCCGTGTCTTGAAGCTAGATTCCATCACCGATGGAGATATTTGGAAGGAGTATGATGTTTTGATATTTAATACTTGGCTTTGGTGGTATCGTGAAGGAGAAAAACAACCGTACGTATGATTTTCATTTATGTGACCACAAGTCTATAATAGCTATTGTAATAGTATACTGACTTAATGGTTTGATGCAGATGGGATTATATTCTATTAGGCAATGAGCTTCTAAAGGACATGGATAGGATGGCTGCTTTTCGTGAGGCTCTAAAGACTTGGGGAGATTGGGTCGATTCAGAAGTAGACATAGATAAAACCAGAGTGTTTTTTCAAGGAGTTTCTCCATCACATTACAAGTAAAACCTTCTTTACTTCTCAACTCAAATTTGACTCTTTGGGTCCTTGTTTTGCAATTTTTTTTTTTTTTTTTTTTTTTTTTGTTTTTTTTGTTTTGTAGTATTATAAAAGGTTTAGGGAGTACGCCTGTATCAAAATAAAAAAGTTGAAGAGGCTATATAAATCGAGCAAACCACTGGGAATTAGAATTTGAATCACTAAATTACTAAAAGTACAAGGTCTATAACAACATTATTAATCCATATTAACGTGACCAACTTTTCCATCTAAATGCTAACTATATTGATCCATATTTTTTTAGCGGGTCAGAATGGAACAAGCCAGGGGTGACAAATTGCGCAAAAGAAACAGTTCCAATCAGCGGATCAACGTACCTTGGAGGCGTTCCAACGGCAGAGATGGTGATTGAGCAAGTTTTGAGCGATATTATTAAACCGGTTACATTGCTCAACATAACAAGATTGTCTCAATTAAGAAAAGATGCACATCCAAGCAGTTTTAATGCCCTCAAAGGAATGGATTGCACACACTGGTGTGTTGCTGGCCTTCCAGACACATGGAACCAAATTCTATACACTTACCTTGTTTAAATAGACATTTTGGATCAACATTTTTTTTACAGATGAGTGATAATTTATATTGATAGAATCCAACCGTGATGTGAATCACTGAAGTACTGAACTACTTTTACAAACTACAAGCAAATTAACACTTGGGTTGAGCCCTTACATTATTAGCCAAAACTAGCCCATTAGAAAGCATTACAATATAAAATAAGTCTAACGCTAGCCCATTAATTTAGATATGATCCATTAGTGCAAATTACAGGGCCGTTTGTGGAGGCAACTTGAAAACTTTAGAAGACTGTCAGCTTGCGTTTCTATATCCCAGTTGTAAGAGCAGTCGGTATGCTGAGTTATAGGGTTGGTTGGTGCCCTATAACACTAGCCCCACACACCACCCCAAGCTATAGGGTTTTGCGCAAAACTAACAGCCGAGTCATCCGTCATTCATTTATTTATTTATTACCATTATTATTTTTTGTATTTGTGTTTTATTGGGTTAAGTGTGAGCCGGAAGGTGTCCTATAACTTGAGTTATAAAAAGAGTGTTTTTGTGCTGAGTTATAGAAAAAGTATTGAGATGACAACGTATTTTGCTAAACGCGAGTCCTATAGCTAGCTCTTTCACAACTGATGCTCTAACAATCTTATTATGTTTTTAAGTTGAAAAGATAATAAATGAAGTGTTTACAAGTGGTTTTCGTGCTACGTCGAAGAAAAATGGAGTGTTTACAACTGATGCTCTAACATTCTTATTTAAATCACTCCATATCTCATTTTATTTTCAACTGAAACCTACTCATTTGACGTACGTATTAGTAACCAAAAAATATATGCATGCACTTTCAATAACCAACCCCAGACATACTAAAAATATTGTTACAACAATATCATGACGTGCCTACATCTATTAGTTGACATATATTAACACCAAATAATCCCATTTTATTATTTATACATCACAAATACACATATACACACATCTATATATACATCATCAGTTTTCTAACTGCTACACATTTTTCCATTCAACACAACAAAAACAACCATTTATTTTGATCATGAATCACTCGATTCAATATGACCAAACTAGCAGCGACGCTAGCGGTAGTACTACTGATAGCGACGACACATCACCTCCACGCCACCATTTAACCCAACCTATAATACCCAAAACACCATTTCTGTCGTCGTTCTCATATCGATCATTATCCGTGATCACAGGCCATACTGAGTCAGTTTCATGCATAGCATTATGTGGAGAATTCATCATAACTGCATCCCATGCAAAAGAGATCATGGTATGGCAGCAGCCCGATTTACGTTTATTTACAAAGTTTGGTCAAGGACGTGGCTCGGTTAAGGCTTTAGTAACGTTCGGGACGAAGATATTTACAGCACATCAAGATTCCAAGATTAGGGTTTGGAGGGTTTCGAGAAATTTAGAAGATATATTCAAGCTTGTGGACACACTTCCAACAAGAAAAGATTATCTTGGTAAGTTTATGATACATAGTAATTACATCCAAACACGACGAAATCATAAAAGGCTATGGATTGAGCATGCTGACACTATCTCGTGTTTAACGGTTGATAACAACTTGATATATTCTGGTTCTTGGGATAGAACTTTAAAGATTTGGAGATTATCTGATTTTAGATGCTTGGAATCTATAAACGCACATGATGACGCGATTAACGCGTTAACTTCTAGTAAAGGTACTATTTTTTCGGTGTCTGCTGATGGTACTATTAAGGCATGGGGGAAAATGAACAAATTAGGACAAGAAAGTGAGCATTTTTTCAAGGGAATTCTTGAGGGTCATAAGGACATATCGATAAACGCTGTGATGGTTTCTGATGACGGTGCGATAGTTTATGGTGGTGGCTCAGATGGGTATGTGATGGTTTGGCTAGTTGATGGTTGGAAAATGGTTTATGAAGTTGAAGCACATAAGATGTCTATTTTGTGCATGTGTATGAAAGGTGATATTTTGTGTACAGGGTCAACTGATAGGAGTATAGGTGTATGGAAAAGAGAAGGTAAAGGGTTGACTAAAATGTGTGTGATGAAGGGTCATGATGGACCAATAAAATGTTTACAAGTGGCACCAAATAGTATTGGTGGTGGTTTTTTGGTGTATAGTGGGAGTATTGATAGGAGTATAAGAGTTTGGTGGGTACCAAATAGCTCAAAAGGTGATGATTCTGAGACTAAAATCACAAAGACCACCACTCAAAGAATTCTGTTCTAGTTGATGCTGTACTTAATTGTGTGATATGATAGGTCTTGTAAAAGTTAAATGTTATTGTAAACACTTGGTTTTGTGAAATACTGAAATGTATGATGAACTAAACACATTGTCAGTACTCAGTTTTTCAATTGTTGAAATTTATATGTGAATTGGTTTGCTTTGATTAAATGACAGTTCACTTTATCAGTTTAACACTTGCAGGTCCCAAAGATGAAAGATGTATATGGATGTTTGATTAACTGATCGAATAATTTGAGCTGTAATTATTGCAGTACGTACGTGTGATCATGTTAATTCGGTTCCTCACTTCCAAATGCGCATATCTTCGAATATAGTATATATTGCAAGTAACTAACTGCTAGGAAGCGATTTACTTTGGGCGTCACGCACATTCTCAATGTTGAGCATCGTATTCATTTCTTAGATGCTGGCCTCTAGTCTGTTACAGTTCTCTAATATAAGAAAAAGATCATGAGTGTTGTAAAACAAATTTTGCCACCCAAAAGTTAGATTGCTATGTTTCTAAAAAGAAGTTATGGGATCACTTCATCCTGAAGTATGTGTTCAACAAAATATGTGTTACTTAAAATGTGAGAGGATTTTATAACATGTGTTGGAACATAACTTAAGCATCAGATATATTGATACAATTACTTGTTTCCCCAAAAGGAAAACCATAATATCTTTGTATAGAAAAATCATAAAATGCAATATGCATTCTTTCACATCATAGTTACACTCAGATCTTTGCTAAAAAAGAAGGAAAAAAGTTTGATGATTACTATAAATGTATTGTTTTCCTATGGCAATCAATTGCTGTAAATCCTTAATTACTTCCTTCAATCTCTTTCTCAAGTCTAAGTTAAATTCTTGCTAGGTGCAAAGAACCTTGAGTGGTCACGCCAACCTCAATTTCTGCTAGGTGCAAAGAACCTTGAAGTGGCCATGCCAACCTCCTGAAAAGTGAGAGTTTTACCTAGTTTGAGTCTGTGTGGGGTGAGTTCGGTGAGTTCAAACTCCGTGACCAAAAAGTTGGAAACCATGATACCAAAATAATAATAATAATAATAATAATAATAATAATAATAATAATAATAATAATAATAATAATAATAAAATGTTTAACTATCTAGATAGGCCTGAACTAAACAATAATTGGACCAAAAAATTTAATTCTTAGATAAGTTTTGATAACGCTCAATCCAAAATTTTAATAAATACAGTCAATGTTGTTAGTATTTTATTATAGCTTGAAGCAACAGATTATGTATGTTTTGAAACATCCCCAAAAGTATTGGGTAGCCACCCACCATATATATACTTGACACTTGAGGGTTCAAGATAAGTTAAACAATTGGTAGAACGAATGAAATGGCATGTTGAAAGCCATTAGAATTATGGGCGTTGTTGAACTAAACCTCATAAATGAAGTATTTGCATTCACAATCTTAGCCAAAGTTTGGTGAATGAATATGACCTTATGGATTGACTTGATATTTTGTATAACACAATAAACTACTGTCATAATCAACAAGAAGGATAATCATTCATATAAGTTTGGGAAAGTTTAAAGGTATAACTGTAAAACCCGAAAATCCGTCTTCTTAAATTTCCCATGTAATTCGATTTTTCATAAGTTTTGGGAACTAAACCTAAATTCGAACTTAATAACTTTGGAAATCTACATTATATTTGAACCTACCAACTTATATTAGCAATAGCTAAAACAAAAATAATACTACGTGACATTTTAATATGGGTACAAAATAAATCTTATCATTTCCTACTTATAAGTATGACTATTAAAATGAAAATATGATATTTAAAAGTTCATGGGTCACCTGTATACTCGGTCCACTACTTTCCTTCCTATCCCCGTTTTTGTCGACAAGTTCGTTAAACATACGCTCCTATATCATATTCAGATACATTCTTGTAGAACCACACAGAAATGTCACTAAACAAAACTTCAAATCTCAAATATATTTGCATGAAATAAAGTGAGTAAGTGTGTGAGAGCATGACTGTTGGGTTCATGGTTTTCATTATTCAAGCTTAACAATTGAATCGATATCGGGTTACGGTTTGTTTGTTCGTACGAGATCGGTTTCTACTGTCGTTCGGGTTGTTAACGTGTAGTGGTTTGGTGCGACTTGGATGGTGGTTCGTGTGCCTTTGATCCGTTTCGATATCGTCCCAAGGTATTCGATCTCTTGTTTCATGCATGAACTTTCGACTTACGTAAATATATGTATAAGCTGTATTAAAAAGAGTAAATGAAACCTATATGTAGCTAGAAATCATGAAACACTTATGTCAACCTTGTTTCTGTTTTAGATCCTTCGTATTTGTTTGAGATATACGTTTCTATTTTCGCTTTGAGACACTCTTTTTAACCTCTAAGACACATATATAAAACTTGGAGATTAACATACGAAATAAAGATAAAGTGTGCATGGCTAAAAATGTGAATACTGTGACTGTGAAATCTGTTTCGGAATTATAATATATATGTGGGTGAATGCATGTGTTTTCGAATGTGCAAGCGTGCGTATGATGGGTGTGCATGGCTAGTTTAAGCAGATTGCAAATTCAGAATATGAAATAGTGTGTGGGTCATGGTGTGAAATTAAACAAGAATGAAACATATATATGTGTGAGACTTTGTAAGCTGTTTTGGGGCTGTCAATATGTTGTGTTTGTGGATGCGAATTAAAGAGTCTAAAATGAGTATATAAACGTGTGCGTGTGTATTCTGTTGGGTTTCGTTTTGCATGTCTTGCATGCGTGTGTGTTCTAACGAGTAACGTGTGTCGTGTGTGCTTTAACGAACAATGGTTGTCGTGGGTGAGTCGTGTGTATTAAAATGGAATGCATGCATGTTAACTTGTGGTATTACATTGACACGGTTTAAATTAATGTTGAGAATACGTTATATATATTATAAAACGATAGGCTCTAAAATTATCATTTTAATATAAAATTATAGTATAAATCTTAAAATAATTTTATTTAACATTTTTAATATTTAATTTTTGATAATTTATATTTCGACCCTAAACTATGATAATTGTCATAATTTAACCCTAATCTATAATATTAATTATTTTGAGCACTTTAACTTAATTAAATGTTAATTGTAACAATATACGGCTAATCTTGCTAATTCGGGAAACTTAATAAATCTGAAAACTTACTAATTCGGAAACCCTGCTAAAAATTGGAAGTTACTATAATTGGCAAGTTACTAAAAATGGAAAGTTTTTAAAAATAAAAAGAAACCTAAAACGAGTAATCTGATTTAAAATGAGCTTATAAATAATAAAACGATCATTAATTCGTGTAGATCTGCTGAAGAAGGGGTAGCTTCCTATCCTTGTTTCTGATATGGTTTCATTTGCGGTATAAGGTACAGATATTCTATCCTTTCTCAGTAAGGATTCGAATCTCATGACTTTTCGATCCTTGACTCTAATTCGTTACTATGATATGATCCGTTTGATATGCTTCGTTGATATGATCCTTTTGATATGAGCATTTGCTATGATCCCTATTGTTCATATATTGTGAATTTGTGATGATCTGTTTGATATTATCCTTTGATAGGATTCTGTTTACTATCCATTCTGTTATGATGATCTGATTATTATCTCTTTGATATGAGGTTCTGTTCTGTTATGCTCTAAGAGCTTTGTTATGATTATGGATAGCTTTGCTTTGTTTGTTCTGATATATTATGTTCTGATGCCCGAGTTTTTAGTCTACTCATGGAGGTACCATGGGCGTGTCATTGAGGCACCAATGGCATGACACTATCTGGGGCGGTGTGATTAGTCCCCGGCGTCCCCGTCTGATTATGATATAATATGAGATCTCTTGGCCACTTTGTATATGATTTGTTTGTGGGGGCGTATGGATGCATCCTAGGATTTGTTTTGATATGATATGATATGATACGATTTGGTTTGGTGACTGGCTGTACGTGTTTTGTACCCCTTTCACATCTGGTACATTGGAGCTAGCTACTCTATGTACACCCTATGAATTGACGGATATGTGATTATGTGATTAGACCTATTCGAGTGTCTCTGGTAGGTCGGCTCGTGGCTTTCCTTTATTTCTTATGTCCATTCGAGTGTCTCTGGTGGACAAGCCTTTGTTGATACGTGCTCTTTGATTCTGGTTACTATATGATTCATATTATCACTTGACTCTTCATACTCATTATTCATTTGACTTATGATATTTCTTCAGTTATCGTTGATCTCTTATGCATTTGACAGATGATATTCATTTTAGCAGGAGCTTATGATGTCCTATTTCTTATATACGTTTCGTTTATCCGTTTACTTTGTTATATATCTGTTCAGTGGGCTTTTTAAGCTCAGCCGAATTTCTTTTCCTGCGGCAGGTTTTAGGTTGGAAGCTGGGATTAAGTGAAGAGTGCATAGGAGCTTTTAGTGGACCACCCTGATGATTAGACACCCATTCGCTTTGGATTAGACTTGGATTTGGATTCAGTTAGATTTAGATGGAATTGTATTTTAGTTTTGGATTTCATCTTGTTTAGAGTTAGTATTTTATTATTATCTTAGAATATCTTGTAACTTTTATGTTTATAAGTCTTCCGCTTGCATTTGTATGTTCTTATGGACTCCATAATGTGACATTTTGACCCATGTCGGGTTGGGGTGTTACAATTATGGTATCAGAGCTCAGGCTGCGACTTATAGTACATAAGTTATGGCCTGTGAATATTTGGACCCTTAGGATTGCACTTTAGGAGCTTATGGAATAACCTTGGAAGGATTTGCTTTAGGTTTCTTCCCTTAGGAACTCTAGTTATGACCGGTGAGGATTGGGTAGATTATATGATAAGAAGTTAGTTATCATTCTTCCGCATCACTCTGATTTCTACGTCTGCTTTTAGTTGAGCCTTTATAAGATCATTCGTTCTGGAGATTAGAATATTTATCTTGATACGCAACATAAGTTTAGAATGCTTTGAGACTTTCTCCTAATCTGTTTTCCTTTGGAAATGTTCGAATCGTTATTATTCTGGATATGGATTTGTCGACTGAGCGTTGTGATGCTAACAATGGTCATGTTACATTTTTCATCTTTGTCGATTTGTGAAACTCAAATTCTGCACCATGGTTCCTAACCTGATAATCAATTATGATTATCTTTGTTTTAAAAACTCGTACGTTAATCCCTCGCGGTTGTGAAGATACTTCGTTTGATGAAACTCGCTTCGAGAATTATTCAATTGTTTGAGATGTTCGCGATGTCTTCCTTAATGAACTACCAAGATTACCATCTGAATATGAAGTTGTTTTGATCTGGTTATGAGAATTTGTTTAGTCACGACTCGAGGTAGAATGTGATTGCAATAAAGGCATGTGTATATGATGCAAGTATTATGACGCCTGGCCAACATGATAATAGTTACATCATATAACTTGAACTTATTGGGATCATAGGATATTTTGAGAAGTGCCGAAGAACAGTAAGTTAGTTGATTGGGAACTCTATCCGTATAAGAGTGATGTTTTGCCTAATTCTAGAACTCTGTTTTGAATGACATCGGTGGAAGGGAAAGAATGGAAGAGCCAGCTTCTCAGAAGAAGTTTTATCCATGCAAGAGTATATCTTTGAGGTGCTTCAGTTTTTATTCAGGGAGAAGAACGATGATGATATGAAGTTATGGATTGATTTCTGGAAGCTAAATCGTATCATGTTTTATGTGAAGGAGCAAGATGTCCCTAGAATTGTCTTCCGTATTCGTTATAATCTCTATGAGCATTGTGATGCCAATTGTATTGGCTAATAAATCGACTATTCCTATGAAATTGATAAATCATGTCTTTCATGAATACTTGGAAAATTTGTCATAGTATGACATATTGGTGTGTTCAGAGACGAAAGAGAAACACAAGGATCATCATCGTATTTTGTGTTGATATTTCTACGTCAGGAGAAACTCCATGTGATATTTTCAAAGAGTAACTTTTGTGGGAGGAAGAACGAGAGGAGAATTTAGAAGAGCTAAAAAGAGATTTGTACTACTACAGAAGGAGACTTAGCTATGTCCTTATGCAACAAGAAAAGGTTATTGGTTATGCATCATACATCTAGAACCGTAGGAGGTGAACTATCCGACGCATGACTTGAGAGTGATTTAGGGCCGACACGAAGAAGCTCAGGAGAAAGGAAGGAAGAAGATTAGCTATGTTAGAAGACTGAAGGAAGTAGTTTTGATTGAAGCACACAGTTCTATCGACTCTAATCATTTTAGTTGTATTAATATGTATAGAGGCTTGAAGCAGGAGCTGGACGGAATACTATAAAGATGGTGGTGACTGCATTGGAGATTTCCACGCACAAGAGGATGAACAACACGAATTGAGTTGCAGTGGATCATATGACTAGGGCGGCTCACTTGGAAGATCAATAGAGATTTCTTTCGGCAAAAGATCATTCAAGTTACATGGGACACCTGCAGTAACCGTGACAGAGAATCGAGTTCGCTTCACACTTTCTGAAGAAATGTAGAAGACTATGAAGAATTAACTCGGGATGATAGTACAACTTCTCATCTTCAGACGGATGGACAGACATAATAACTATTTGAGCTTGGAAGATGTGTTGAGCAGGAAATTTAACAAGTGTTTAGCTGGTTGGTGTTTGCTCACTAAGGAAGATAGCATGCAAGTGTTAAGAGGTTCTTTTAGGATTTTGTATGAGTGAAGATGTAGAATGCTTTTGGTTGGAATAAGGTTGGAGAGCTTACTAAAGGTTCAGAATTGATTTTAACAACTAATGGATCAGTTGTTATTATGAAAGAGGAATTTGAAATTTAGACTGTGAGTTGTGTTTCGTATGATTATTTTGCACAGAAGAGTTAGACGTCTTGGCATTTTAGGAAGCTTTAGTTCGCGACACGTTAGATCTTGGATTCATTCTTACCCGTACGATTGTTCTACATATTCTGTTATGCCTTCTGATACGTTTTGAAATTTTGATTTGTGATTGTGATTGTCAGTATTAATTTATTATCCACCTCTTTATGAGACTCTTGATACGTTTGATGATTCAATTTGTGATCCTCCGAATTTGGCAAGTTCCCTTATTCGTTCAGAATTTAGTAAGAATTGATGAAGTTATAACGGTTAGAACTGTCTCCATTTTTGCCTCGTAGGAATATGTGTTTCACGTATCTCTTTGTGGGATATCCTCTATTATCTGTCATCTGTCATCTGCTACACCTTTGTTTTGCACTCGTTGAATCAGCTTGGTTGTGATTTATATTCTATTGGAGAGCCTGGGGCTATCCTTATTGTCGAGATCGAGTCATGAGAAAATATGTCGTTTGTGAAGATTATTTTGGAAGAACCTCTCCGAGCGTGAGGCTAATTATTGTCTTTCCTTTCGTGATTGGTACGTCTCCGTCTAACTTTAGCGACTCCAAATTTCGCGGACGAAATTTTTCTTTTTAGAGGGAAAGAATTGTAAAACCCGAAAATCCGTCTTCTTAAATTTCCCATGTAATTCGATTTTTCATAAGTTTCGGGAACTAAACCTAAATTCGAACTTAATAACTTTGGAAATCTACATTATATTTGAACCTACCAACTTATATTAGCAATAGCTAAAACAAAAATAATACTACGTGACATTTTAATATGGGTACAAAATAAATCTTATCATTTCCTACTTATAAGTATGACTATTAAAATGAAAATATGATATTTAAAAGTTCATGGGTCACCTGTATACTCGGTCCACTACTTTCCTTCCTATCCCCGTTTTTGTCGACAAGTTCGTTAAACATACGCTCCTATATCATATTCAGATACATTCTTGTAGAACCACACAGAAATGTCACTAAACAAAACTTCAAATCTCAAATATATTTGCATGAAATAAAGTGAGTAAGTGTGTGAGAGCATGACTGTTGGGTTCATGGTTTTCATTATTCAAGCTTAACAATTGAATCGATATCGGGTTACGGTTTGTTTGTTCGTACGAGATCGGTTTCTACTGTCGTTCGGGTTGTTAACGTGTAGTGGTTTGGTGCGACTTGGATGGTGGTTCGTGTGCCTTTGATCCGTTTCGATATCGTCCCAAGGTATTCGATCTCTTGTTTCATGCATGAACTTTCGACTTACGTAAATATATGTATAAGCTGTATTAAAAAGAGTAAATGAAACCTATATGTAGCTAGAAATCATGAAACACTTATGTCGACCTTGTTTCTGTTTTAGATCCTTCGTATTTGTTTGAGATATACGTTTCTATTTTCGCTTTGAGACACTCTTTTTAACCTCTAAGACACATATATAAAACTTGGAGATTAACATACGAAATAAAGATAAAGTGTGCATGGCTAAAAATGTGAATACTGTGACTGTGAAATCTGTTTCGGAATTATAATATATATGTGGGTGAATGCATGTGTTTTCGAATGTGCAAGCGAGCGTATGATGGGTGTGCATGGCTAGTTTAAGCAGATTGCAAATTCAGAATATGAAATAGTGTGTGGGTCATGGTGTGAAATTAAACAAGAATGAAACATATATATGTGTGAGACTTTGTAAGCTGTTTTGGGGCTGTCAATATGTTGTGTTTGTGGATGCGAATTAAAGAGTCTAAAATGAGTATATAAACGTGTGCGTGTGTATTCTGTTGGGTTTCGTTTTGCATGTCTTGCATGCGTGTGTGTTCTAACGAGTAACGTGTGTCGTGTGTGCTTTAACGAACAATGGTTGTCGTGGGTGAGTCGTGTGTATTAAAATGGAATGCATGCATGTTAACTTGTGGTATTACATTGACACGGTTTAAATTAATGTTGAGAATACGTTATATATATTATAAAACGATAGGCTCTAAAATTATCATTTTAATATAAAATTATAGTATAAATCTTAAAATAATTTTATTTAACATTTTTAATATTTGTTTTTTGATAATTTATATTTCGACCCTAAACTATGATAATTGTCATAATTTAACCCTAATCTATAATATTAATTATTTTGAGCACTTTAACTTAATTAAATGTTAATTGTAACAATATACGGCTAATCTTGCTAATTCGGGAAACTTAATAAATCTTAAAACTTACTAATTCGGAAACCCTGCTAAAAATAGGAAGTTACTATAATTGGCAAGTTACTAAAAATGGAAAGTTTTTAAAAATAGAAAGAAACCTAAAACGAGTAATCTGATTTAAAATGAGCTTATAAATAATAAAACGATCATTAATTCGTGTAGATCTGCTGAAGAAGGGGTAGCTTCCTATCCTTGTTTCTGATATGGTTTCATTTGCGGTATAAGGTACAGATATTCTATCATTTCTCAGTAAAGATTCGGATCTCATGACTTTTCGATCCTTGACTCTAATTCGTTACTATGATATGATCCGTTTGATATGCTTCGTTGATATGATCCTTTTGATATGAGCATTTGCTATGATCCCTATTGTTCATATATTGTGAATTTGTGATGATCTGTTTGATATTATCCTTTGATAGGATTCTGTTTACTATCCATTCTGTTATGATGATCTGATTATTATCTCTTTGATATGAGGTTCTGTTCTGTTATGCTCTAAGAGCTTTGTTATGATTATGGATAGCTTTGCTTTGTTTGTTCAGATATGTTCTGTTCTGATGCCCGAGTTTTTAGTCTACTCATGGAGGTACCATGGGCGTGTCATTAAGGCACTAATGGCATGACACTATCTGGGGCGGTGTGATTAGTCCCCGGCGTCCCCGTCTGATTATGATATAATATGAGATCTCTTGACCACTTTGTATATGATTTGTTTGTGGGGGCGTATGGATGCATCCTAGGATTTGTTTTGATATGATATGATATGATACGATTTGGTTTGGTGACTGGCTGTACGTGCCTTGTACCTCTTTCACGTCTGGTACATTGGAGCTAGCTACTCTATGTACTCCCTATGAATTGACGGATATGTGATTATGTGATTAGACCTATTCGAGTGTCTCTGGTAGGTCGGCTCGTGGCTTTCCTTTATTTCTTATGTCCATTCGAGTGTCTCTGGTGGACAAGCCTTTGTTGATACGTGCTCTTTGATTCTGGTTACTATATGATTCATATTATCACTTGACTCTTCATACTCATTATTCATTTGACTTATGATATTTCTTCAGTTATCGTTGATCTCTTATGCATTTGACAGATGATATTCATTTTAGCAGGAGCTTATGATGTCCTATTTCTTATATACGTTTCGTTTATCCGTTTACTTTGTTATATATCTGTTCATTGGGCTTTTTAAGCTCAGCCGAATTTCTTTTCCTGCGGCAGGTTTTAGGTTGGAAGCTGGGATTGAGTGAAGAGTGCATAGGAGCTTTTAGTGGACCACCCTGATGATTAGACACTCATTCGCTTTGGATTAGACTTGGATTTGGATTCAGTTAGATTTAGATGGAATTGTATTTTAGTTTTGGATTTAATCTTGTTTAGAGTTAGTATTTTATTATTATCTTATAATATCTTGTAAATTTTATGTTTATAAGTCTTCCGCTTGCATTTGTATGTTCTGATGGACTCCATAATATGACATTTTGACCCATGTCGGGTTGGGGTGTTACAATAACCAAATATAATATGGGTTAATCATTCATATATTTGACTGTGTTAGTGTGTTATACTTAAATGTACATCTTTTATGATAGCTGCTAGGAGTTGTATTTTATAAACTCAAGCTCTTAAATTTCAACATCACTCATAATCAATGTTTTGAAACTCGGGTTTGGGATCGACCCGGCCGAGTCACCGGGTCACCGGGTCAACCCGGGTCAAAGCCTTGTGTGTTATATATTATCTAAGTACTCCTCTTAAGTTCTTTTCTGAGGTCATTTCTGCATAGCTTTGATTACGATCAAGATGAAAAGAAGTCTCGTCAATGATTCTGACAGTAGGATTGGATTCTATGTCTTTTAGAGCTTCCAATAGGCAAAGATCAGCCTTTGACTTCCCACTGCATGGTTGACCACAAATTATAACCAACGCCATTCGAAGTATGTGGCTTTGATAGCAGATATAAACGTTCCTTTCTTAGTTGCTTATATGTGGTCAATGGTCACATAAAAAACCTGTCATCAGAAGAACATCTGCTATGATAATATATAACACACAAGGATTTGAAAAAAAAAAAAAAAAAAAAAAAAAAGGGAGAAAATCCAAACCCGGCCGGGTTTCAAAACCCGGGTTGACCCGGGTCACTCAAAACCCGGCGGGTCTAACCGGTTGACCCGGTTTTAGAAACCCGGGTTGTTTTGACCCGTTTTTTGACCGGGTTCCGGTCCAACCGGTTGGCCCGACCGGGTCGACCCGGGTTTGAAAACATTGCTCATAATACGAATCATAAAGAGACAAAAAAATTATCTGAGCTAGTTCATGCATACGAGCAATAAATAATGTTAGCATTAACTAAAACAGAATGAACGAATTATTGAAAGACAAGTCTATAAGGTTCGTGAAGTAGTCAAATACTAATAATTTACTTCGTATTTTTCCAATAATGTACGCAATTAAAAATAATGTTATTGATGTATTAATATTATTTTAAAGTGTTTAATAAAAATAAATGTTAAGATAAAGTTATGAAACCTAAAACTGATAGTAATATATAATGGTGTATCTTTATTTTCAGAACCCTGTTAAGTGCGGGAACTGCGAGAACTCCAATTTTGCATTAGAAAACATGCATGTTCATATAAAACATGTATGTTTTCTTACATACACCTTAATACACATACATTCATAACATACATGTTCATATAAAAACATGTTATGTGCAATAGATCAATGCAAAATGGTTTTATTTTTAGAACCCTGTTAAGTGCGAGAACTGCGAGAACTCCAATTATGCATTAGAAAACATGCATGTTCATATAAAACATGTATATTTTCTTACATATACCTTAATACGCAGGCATGTGTATTAAGGTGTATGTAAGAAAACATACATGTTTTATATGAACATGCATGTTTTCTAATGTAAAATTGGAGTTCTCGCAGTTCCCGCACTTAGCAGGGTTCGGAAAATAAAGCCCCCTATATAATGATAATACTTATTAGCAAATGACACTAAATTGGACTTTGAACAAACCAAATGATACATTGATGTGTAACTTCTCTTTGGACAAGGTATACTATTTTTGCCTTATAAAATATTTGGTGAGTGTTGATGCATAATATACGTAGACACTAAATTGGACTTTGAACAAACCAAATGATAATACTTATTAGCAAATGACACTAAATTGGACTTTGAACAAACCAAATGATACATTGATGTGTAACTTCTCTTTGGACAAGGTATACTATTTTTGCCTTATAAAATATTTGGTGAGTGTTGATGCATAATATACGTAGACACGTAGTTCTTAGCGAAAATAATAAAAAGGGAACTTGCAACTTGCAAGTTGGATTTTTTTTATATATGTGAACTAGCCTGTCAAGTACGAACATTAGTCTAGTCTCACTTTTAGGCCCACTTTCCTCCGGATCAAAAATTGCAACAAGGCCCAAATGGTCATAACTTAAGGCTTTAAGCGTTGTCCATAATTTTGTTTTAAGGGACACAAAAGTACAAAACCATAAAATATATGGATTCAAATTTAGCTATCAACAAGTATTTGTTTTAGTTTTATTACACATTTATTTTTAAACAAAACAAAAATCAAATGGAATTATAGTTTCTAAGGTATCTCAGTTTACCCTCTCAACACTTAAATCGAACATTGTCCCCAATATTCAAAATAAAAAATGTAAAAGTAAAGATAAATGAAGATGAAAGAAACTAATACTCCTCTGATTCGTTCGGTATGGACGATAGTGGTAACATGGTTAAATCTTCTTCCAAGAAAATGAATATGAAAAGCTTCCCTCTAGAAATATAAATCATCTTCTTGTCCAATATAACATGTAATCAACTAAGAAAACAAACACAAAAACCAAAAGCATCAAACCGAACAAAGAAAAATCACAACTAGATGTAATTCCAGACTTAGAATAAAAATAAAACAATTAAAAGATAGAATACTTGTGGAATAGATTACAAATAGCATACAGGAAAATTGGACATTTAATAAATTCAAACTTTCAAAAATATAAGAGTTCCAGAAAAACAAAATTCTGGAAAATTGTGCAGCTACACTACCTGACGCTGTTAGGTTGTAAAGCCTGACGCCGTCAAGACTAACCTGACAGAAATTTTAAGTTTGTTTCTGGAAAAAATTCTGGAAAAATCTGTTTTATTAAGTCCGTTTTCCCGCAGAAATTCATAAAACAAATACACAAGTATTGACACCCAAATAAGATAGAAGATATGATAATCACGAATTGTGAATTTTTCATGTTCGAATTTCGTTCTTTTAATAAAATATAAATTTCCCTACACTTATCTTTTTGTAAAATACCTTTATATGTGATTAAGACGAGGTTAAAAACAAAATAAAGCATTTTCACAAATTATTCGAAACATAAAAATTAAACAATTATGATTAAGCATATATGACACAAACAAACAAATAAAATAAAAACATCAAACAATTAAAAACATTGGGTTGCCTTCCAAGAAGCGCTTGTTTTTGTTCGAGTCACGAGCCTGACTCTACCCTTATTTAACGAAAATAAGGGAGGTTTTCTCTACAATTAGGATTAAGTGCGGGTGGAAGTAGCGATACACACCCTCAGTGTGGAAATATGTCACGTAAGGTGAAGGGGGTGTGTGTATGGCTTCCTTCATCCTAAAACTACCCGGATAATATTGGTTGATGGGTGGGTCGGTTCCTCTTTTGTCTCCTAGATGTATATCCAAGGATGGAAAATTGTATAAAGATTGAGGTTCCAGTTCATCAATACTAGGAAATTCCCTAGAACTAAGAGTAAGGTCGTGACTACAAGTATTCAAACCTATATCCTCTAGTTGTGTTTGGTTCAAATGTTCTACCTCCATCGGGATTCCTAAAGTCTCTTCTACTTCTTCCGGGTAAGTCACGGACGGTGTGTATGCCTCAAATGATGGTAGGACTTTTGGGGTACTTAGTGGGCTTGTGTTATCTACCTTATCCTTCATCATATCAAGTTCACCTATGTGCTTATTATGTGTTTTGTTGAAGTCAATCACCAACATGCACCTAGGTATCTCATATCCTTGGTAAGCATGCTCATCATATGTCTTGGTGAAATCTAATCCAAGCATGCACCTAGGTAGTTCAACATTAACCATCTCACAATCTCGGTTGGATTCATAAGAAACTATCCTAGGTGAAGGCTCATATTGCGCATAGGTGCCCCTGAATGAGGTATTTTGAAATTCTTGGTGTTTTAGCCACTCAATCCTACTTTGCAATCTTAGAAGTGAAATATCCATTTGAAGCAAATTACAAACAAAGGCACAAAGAAAAGATAGACTACAAGAAAGCTACAAAAATAAAAAGAAAAATCTCACTTGATAGGAATCTTGTGAGTAGACCTAAACGAAATAGAAATCAAACCTAAGCAATAACTATTCCCTGGCAACGGCGCCAAAAACTTTGACGCGGGATTACAAACTCGCAAAAGTTTTACTTCTCAAGGGATCTTGAGAAGCTTGCAATCCTCCAGGTAGTGTACCTGACCGGTGTAGTATAGTGAGTGGCAAGTACCGGGGGATTGATCGTTCTCTAGGGGAATAGTGTCGTTAGGATTTGAATTGTATGACAATCTAGGTCTAAGGGTAAGGGATGATTCTTTTTGTATTTTTATGTTTAATGAAAGCAAATAAATCTCGGTTCTACAAGGGAAGTGAAACGTATCTACCTATGATGTATTACTCCTTGCTAGCTATCCAATTCTACCTATTGAATGTTAACCTAGTTTTAATTGAAGCGTCGCATTCCTTAATACCAGTCGTGGGGGTGTGCACAGCCTTCCCCAACTCTATGAATATCTATCTCCTCTTATGACGACACGTTTAGTATCCTATCATAGAATCATCAACATCTACTCATGCATTAAATACAACGAATAAAACTGTAGTGCACATCCGATTGCCTTTTCTATGACGTTCAAGCTAGTTACATATAGAGGCCAGCCAGTTTTCTTAGACCTAAGGTGAATCAATCAATTAAACAAGAGACAATAGGAAGCAAGAATTATAAACTAAACCAATTAGATTCATTGAGTTGTCACGAAAACAATGAGATCTAATTAATTATAAACAAGTTTCATACAATCATAAGCAAACACAAGGTGAATTAGCCAAGCATAATTAATGAAGAACAAGCAACAATAATGATAATTGAAGACATGAATTAAGATAGAATCAACAAACCAATACAAGATTTTTATGGAGTGATTGAAACCCTCTAAGTTGCTGGAAAAACACCTACCGTAACCCTAAAATCGGACTTAGGGTTTGGGGCTTACAAAAAGTGAAGTTATAAAGTTGTATTTATAGGTATATTTTCTGTCGGCAAAGTCCGACGCCGTCAGCCCGTATAACCTGACGCCTTCAGGTTATAAAATTAACACTAGATGGCCTACAGGTGATTACACCTGACGCCTTCAGGTTATAAATTTTCTAGGCCATCTCTCTTTAATTTAACACTAGATGGCCTACTCTCTAATACACCTGACGCCTTCAGGTGCAAATCTTCAAATTCTTTCTGGGGCGTCACGTGTTAATTTCCATCAGCTCCAATCTTCAAGTGACGGCGTCAGCATCCAAAGCCTGACGCCGTCAAGCGTAAATCCTGACTTTTTATTGACTTTTTTTTTCTTCATTCTTGAGCATAAAAACGTTCAAAATGCTCCAAAATGCTCCATATTCCAAAAATCATGTCTCAAGTACCTAAAATGAGAAAAGAAGCAATTTAAGGTAATATTTGACCATAAAAACACGATTTAGGGCTTAAATGACCCCCTAAAAGCGTATCAAATAAATCCTTATCACTTATGTAATAAATGTTATAATTATTATTGTCATTAGACATTATATTCCATTGTTCGTCCGTTACGGCTCAAATACATTAAATTCATTATGAGTCTAATGTACCGTTTCGTATTCCAATATTCCAATATGCCCAATTCCAATTACGTTCCATGTCCAACATATATTTGCAAGTCCGGTGTTGCAATTTCTCCAAGAAACCCGACTACCAATTATTCATCAAATCAATCTCATACACGGTAAAGGTCAAAGGTATAAACGATTTAGTTAACAGCTTAATAAGGTAATCTGAACGAATTATTGGATACTTATCGAATTAGTCAACTTGGTAAGTCCAACAATTCCTTCGGCTCGCTTATTAACCCAAAGCCAACCTACACATTATAAATATATGGTAAGTCATAAGGATGGGTTACTCGTTAATAAATTCCTCCAGTGCATTTACCGGGTCCATATTGGATTCGTCAACCCAATAAGTTCAATAACTGTGTTGGTCGGGTATATTAATGTTAACCAACCTGTAACTCAAACAATAATTCCATAAATATTCCACTAATTCAAAATATTGTATCCCTCGATACACATGCCTCGAAACTTTTAATAACTCTCACGTATTTTCATTTTTATTCCCACTTTAATAGTTCCTCTTTTTAAATCTATAATTCCTAATTTAAATGTTAACTAACAAAATTTAATTTTTCACTTAATATTTTTCCATTTAATATTATTAGTATTTCTTTTTCTTTCTCTTTTTAGTCATGTCAAAATTATATATGCGTCACGAGTTATTAACCATTTCGAGTCAAAATTATATATGCGTCAACATCACAACCACTAGTCCAAATAATAATCCAAATTGGCTATAGGCAAGTCGAGGCCACGTCGAGACTACAAAGTCTCGGTTAGCACTCGACGTAGCACAAATCATCACACAATCCAAGTCCAAAATCAACAACAACGTCATTCGCCCTTAATAATACCAATCGGCCAAAACTAACCTACGGCTCGATTTCACCAATCAATCCAAATCCAAACCTCTCGACACAATAAAAACAAAAACGTAACTTACCAATCCGAGACTTTTAAGGTCTCGACTTCGAACCATGATATCGCAACAAGCCAAAGGAACTCAAATGTTAACCACGACTCCCATGCCGACCAAAAACCAAATCAAACTATACCCTTATGGGTCTCTGCCCGAGACTCGCAACACAACAACCACAAAAAGAATCAAACAAGCTTCATAAGCTACCTCACAAGCTCGTACGTGAGCTTATACTGATGGTACCAAACCCAAAAACACAAACACGACTCAAAATAGATGATACCAAGACTTTTCTACTCGTTTTTATTAATAAAAACTCATTTCCACTCGTTTTATATATACACCGATCCACACAAGGTGATGAATCGGTGTTTTTAACCACTTTTTAACTAGTTCTACCTTTACCTCTCACTTACCAATAAAAAGCTAATGAAATGACGGCGCTGGCGTGTGGTACTGTGGTGGTGGTGTTCTTCTCAAACAGGCTCACAAAGGTGCAATAAGGGTGGGAGTGGTGGCGGTGTGTTACTGTGGTGGTGGTCATATTTGAACTAGAAGAATTTACTTCTGATTCTTAGGTGCTTTCATTTAGCATCTGGTCTTAGAGTCAATCTTTCTAAATTGGCTCTATATGGTGTGGGTGTAGATAGAAATGAAGTTGATTAGATGGCAAGTACTCTAAAGTGCACTCCAGGTTCTCTTCCATTTAATTACCTCGGCCTTCCAGTCGTTAGGGCCAAAATATCTATAGGCTGATTTTTGGAGTGTTACCGTATATAATTTGTTGTTGAGTGCCTATCTAGTAGTTACTAACCATGTTGGACAGTTTCATTCGTTAACGAAAAACTGTTATGCGCTTCTTCTTTTTTTTCTTTTTTTTTCAAGTATCTGGAACTTATACTGATCCTTAAAATGTGAACTTTTGGTCCAAGTTTTATGCATATGTATACGGTTCGAGTATCGTGTGGTACATACAACACGACACAATTTTGTTTCTCGAAGAAAAAACATTAGATCAACAATATTCAAGATATAATCTTCGGTGTAAACTTAAAAGTATAAGTAAATAACTTAAAAACTGTAAAATTTTAGCCTTTTTGATTCATGACTCAAATTTCTTCACTACACAGAACTAAAATCTATGTGAAGTGTCAAGTAAATTTACGAGCGCTCGCATTCCATAAGACAAGCTATAAATGTATGTTTACAAACATGTTTACTATTGCTAAAAGTATGTGGATCGAATTAGATGTGTAAGCAACATAGGAGATATTATATCACAAAAAAGGATTCACAAAATATATCACAAAAAAGGATTCACAAAACAATCTTTCTTTTGGTTTTTGGCATGGTCAGTCAAGCGCAAACCATAAACTTAACTTCAAGATGAACAATTTCAAAACAAGGAACTTCAAAGAACAAATAATAATCTTTTGACACTGATCACAATTTATGATACCAATATACACCTTTGTGCTCACTGTCTTGATCTGGCTCGATGTACATGCATTCTTTAGCCTCTCTCCACATTGCTTTAAAGATTGGAGTCCTATCGATCTTATAATAATCACCTAAAACTGGTTTGATTGCGTCCCTAGTTTCCTTTGCATGATAATGTGGAATATAAGAGATCAAATGATGCAAGACGTGAGTGTGTGTAACGTCATGAAATACCCTGTTTAAGAATCCAAAATCTCTATCGATCGTTGATAAAGCTCCTTTGATCCATTTCCATTCGGTTGAATCATAATGAGGCAACGAGAGATGAGTGTGGTGCAAATAAGTGATCAAAACAAAGAAGGTGTGCACTCCTATCACGGGAATACCATACATACACAATACCCAAGTGAATCCTTTTGCCGCGACAAGAAGCTTAAGCGCATAAACAACAGCAATAATACCAAGATCTGAAAGCATAACTTGAATTCGTTTACGCTCAGTGAAAATAGGACTCAAAGGATCAAAGTGGTTGGCAAACCTTTCATATTTTTTGCCAGAGACATTAGTTAAAAGATATAAAGGAAACCCTAGTGTTAAACGGAAAACCAAAGTGAACACTCGACCAGGTGGATTGTTAAGAACTTTCGAATAAATCATGACTTTGGACTTGCGTTTAGGAATGTAAACTTCATCATTATCGAGTGAGTTTGTGTTGGCATGATGACTTCGATGACTATATTTCCAAGAGAAATAAGGGGTAAAAAGACACTACAAACTAAACCACCTTTTGTGACACCATTTTTATTGGTGACGACAAAGTCGTCACAAAATTTTAAAGGGCCCACCACTTTAAACTTTTTCACCAACAATGGCTTAGTCAAACACAAACAGAGGGGCCCACGCAAATTAGGGACAATTATGTCGTCACCAATTTTATTATATATCTGCACAATATCCGTTGAATAAATAAACCAAATAAATAATGATTTTTTTACTTAGTGACGAGAATGTCGTCACCAAAATTTTATTATAACTAAATAAATTTCTTTGTTGAATAAATAAACCAAATAAATAATGATTTTTTTACTTAGTGACGAGAATGTCGTCACCAAAATTTTATTATAACTAAATAAATTTCTTTGTTGTAATAAAAAGTTATTAAAATTATAAATAATGATTTTCCAATACAAGTTATTTTGGTAAAATAAATTGTGACGACATTGTCGTCACAAATATTTTATTATAACTATATTACTTTCTTTTTTATAATAAGACTTTAAATTGTTTCAACAATTATTCTTTTTTTTTTTTTTTTTAAGTTTTCTTGGAAAATTACTTAGTGACGACAAAGTCGTCACCAAGATTTTAATAACAAGGTTTTAAAACGTATACATATTATTTTGGTAAAACTTTAATAACCCGTCATCCACTTTGGGTCGACAATGTCGTCACCAAATATTATACTAATTTAATTTCATATATGGTGTCGACAAAGTCGTCACCATTAGTTTATTATGACTAAATTGTTTTCTATTTTATCATAAAAAGGTTTTTGAAAGTATAAACAATGATTTTTAAAATTTATATATTAGTGTTAAAATTAATTATAAATTTTATATAAATTAAATTATTTAAAATTATTTTTGTAGTTAAAATATGTATAAGTTGAAAAGGTTAAAATGTATTAACGATGAGAAACACCATCCTATTTTGGTATTTCAAACAAATTTTAAATGATCTTAAAATGATTTAAATTGCTTTTTGTATTATTCGATGAAACGGAAGACAAATGCAAACATATATCACTTTCCAATAGACAATATAGCCCCTTAGATTAATGATCTTAAAAAAAACCGAACTCATTTTAATTTTATTCGTCAAAACGAACAGTGTTAAACCATGTAAAGTTATGCTACTTGTTATATCCGAAGTTTTGTTAAACTGTCAAACTTGCATATATAATTCGTCTAAATCGACCATAATTCAAAACTTCAATAGGATTTGAAAGCAAGCCTTTTATTTAAAACACGCAGGAGTTCTCAGACATTCTTAGCGACGACTTTGTCAATACTAAACAAAATTATATTATTAATTTTATTTAATTTATAAATGATTAAAAAAGGTAAATAAATGTTATAGAAAATATTGGTGACGACTTTGTCGTCACTAAGAAATGATATAATTAATTTCTTTTTTGTTCAATAAATAACTAAAAATGGTAAATAAATATATTTGGTGACGATAAAATCGTCACTAAATAATTATCAATTTTATTTATTTCTGTTTTATATAAAATAATTTAGTAAAATAATTTAGATTATGTAAAATATTGGTGACGACATTGTCGTCACAAAGTTGCTATGGCCCACATGAGTTTAGTCTTTGCGTTGAATACTTGCGGGCCCCTTTTGTCGTCACTAATTACATTGCACTATGTCGTCACGAAGTCGTTTTGTGACAATGGTTTGGTGACGTGAAATTGGTGACTACATATCGTCACAAACACACTTGGTGACGACATGTAATATAAATTGGTGACGATTTAGGCGTCACGAAAGGTGGTTTTATTTGTAGTGAGAGCAGAATGAAGGATGAATCCAACAATGTCATCAACCAATTGGTATTCACTAAATGCATGGTGACCACATTCATGACCAATGACCCATAACCCGGTAAGGATGCTAGCTTGACAAAACCAGTAAACGGGCCATGCTAAGTAAGCTAGAGGAGTAGGGAGAAGAGGAATATAGGTGTTTGCTAAGAAGTAAAAAACGTAAGTAACAATGAGATCATGAACAACATAATAAGATGAACGAATGACAGACCGCTCAAAGCAATGAGCAGGGATTGCTTTCTTTAGATCACTCAATGAGAACGGTGGATCAATCGGGACACGTTTGAGAATGCCATCTTTTTCTTGATCAGGCGAATCCGACATACGGCCACCTGCTCCCATACTTGAAATTTGATTAATACTACAGTAATTTGTAAACGTTTAGTAGTGTAAGAACATGTATAAAAGCTCAAGGAATGTAAGTGTGTGTTATCTTTATGATACCGTATATTTGATATTTATACTGTAGTTAGGAGTGGTCAAAGGTGACGGCTAACGTTTAATTATATTCCTCCATATGCACTTAGAAAGTCCATGTTTCAGGGTACGAAATTTCTATGCTATTTCAATTGGTTCTCAAATTATTCAAATGTATCATACTTCAGAAATATTCATGCACTCCACGTACATGACCCTTTTTTTCATCACATATTAAATCAAGCCGTATCTTTACTTTAGCATTAAACACTTGCCATTGAAACTCAAGCTATTTTTTTTATACGTGGACGAGATTATAAAAATAACCCTACTAAATAAATAGGCCCTTAATCAAAAACGCACCTACTTAAAAACAGTAAAATAAAAGGGGTAGGATAACCACACCCTCTTTAGGGAGGGTGTGTTGACTTTGACCAGCTGCCGCCGCCTGTACTGTCTACATTAAAACTTGTATATTTTGACTAAAGTAGGTGGACCCTCCCTGATAGGGAGGGTTAGTATAACATAACCCAAATAAAATATTGAATACTTGAATAGTATATCAAGACAACCTAGTTTTATTGAATTTTAAATTAGGCTGCTATTTACAAATGTGAAAATGACTAATTATATGTAATAGTTTGGACTTTATGTAGTCTTTATATACATTAGAGGTGTCAATTTGTGACAAACTTTAAAAAATAGGCTAATTTTGGTAAATTTGTAAAAGATTTGAGCACATTTATTCCTTTTTTTTTTGAATAAGCATATATTGCCTTTTTAAAAGTTAAATTGAAACAAACGAGAACATATTTTCTCTAAATTAGAGAATATTATAATTGTTTTTAAATAAAAACTTATAAATATAATATATTTAATTTTTTAAATATAAATGAGGTGTTATGTTTGAGGAGTTTATTTTATCGTTTTGGGTCTCTTATAAAGCAATTAGTATAACATGCGCCCGTTTGACAAATGTCTATTTAGCCCGTAGCATGTTTGAACCGTGGCGCGTGCCTGCCCGTTTAGCTACCTCTGATATACATATTGTATATATTGTCCGCAACTGCTTAGTTTGTCTTTATTTCTGCAAATCACGTGGAAGATGTTGTGGGGCATCCTAAAGGAAGAGGTTAGTATTCTTGATGTCTCATGCCCACTCTTGAGTCAAATTTGGTTGGCCAAAATCATGTGACATGTATATGCAAGAATAATGGGATTGAACATGATATATGGGAAGTGATACTTACATCATATTTTTTGATGCACACACCACAATTATGCATATATCATGTTGTAACTTGTGCATTAATGATGTGATATTGTGGTGAAAGAAACAAAAAATGTGGTGTAAGTATCACTTCCCTTGATATAACCATACGTAACTCCAATAATCAAAATGATACTCTATTTGTTCATTTGAACTATATTTAGATTTGGGGCAATGATATTGGTGTAGGTAAACAATTTAAAAATATTGCCAGTGACATACAAAAAAGTGTCGCTAAAATTAAAAAAAAAAAAAAAAAATACAAGTGTCAACAAAAAAGTTAGAAATAAATGCTACTTGATATTTATAGGTGTTTTTTTCCTACACTTACGCTGTGTTCTTGAGTTATGGTTCCCTTCCCTTTCCCCTTCCTTTCCCTTTCCGGCCAAAAATGGGCGGAAGATTTTATTAAGAAATCTTCCTCCCTCCTTCTTCTTATCTTCACTTTCCCCTCTTAAAAAAAACTCAAGAACACAAAACACATTCAATTTCCTTTCCTTTCCTCTTAAATTTTAACTCGAGAACTGAGCGTTAAAGAGTGTCGAAAAAAGTATAGTAGATATATTTCTTAATTTTGTTTTACCTTTAGACATATTTGTTATAAAAAAAATGTTATTAAATCTAAAATGTTTAACTTTGTAGACACACATTTTAAGAATGTTGTTAGAAATTTAGATTTAGGGACATTTTTTTGTGTTACTTGCGCCTATGTCACTAAAAGTCAATTTTTCTATAACAATCAATAATGAATCCTTCTAATATGTAGTTTTTGTATATACAAATCGTAGAATCTAAATTAGTATTATTCATTCAAGAATATAAAATTTCCATCTTGTTTAGGTTTAGAAATTTACGATTGTTTTGTTTATGTTATTGGAATGTGTGCAACTCTAGCAACTCCAGATGTGTTGCCCAACATAGAGCCTTGAGATTTTCGGTAGAGATCCAAGTTGAAATCCTTTTAAAAAAATAACTTTGATGTCGGCCTAATTTATGTGCGTAACTTAGTTGGTTATGCAAGAGTGTATTTGCAAAGCATTATATGGTCATGTGTCCTGAAGCGGGCGGATACCCTCCTCACCTCGGTGTGCCGCTAACAAGAACATCACCTTTAACTTTACAAATTGTTCTCGGGGTGAAACTGAAAACATGTAGATCGATTATCATTAATTATCAGTTATCAATATTGTTGCATGAATATTGTATGGTTACCAACTTAATTACATATGATTATATCATATCTAACATATAACATGTGACTTTTTGGCCTACCAAACGTGACTCAAGAGTGAGTTGTGATTGTGAGTATCAACTACTAGTATCAAGAATGTTAACCTCTTGCTTGCCGCCCCCACAACAACTCCAGTCTTTGCAAGCGGTTTGCAGAAGAAGACAGAAACCTGGTGGTTGAAAAACACAATTAAAAAATGAGACTAAATAGTGCCCATACTACATAATTGTTAGTTACAAACTTATATATAATATCCTAATTCAGTAAGCCACTTCCACATGGACCACATGTTTAAAAAGGTCGAACAAACTTATTAAAAAAAAAAAAAAAAAAAAAAAAAAAAAAAAACACGAGTGTAAAATTAATCATACAGGTTTAATGCTAAAAGATGATGAGTTAGGTAATATGTGCTCAAATAAAGGATGTCGTATATTTGGAAATTATCCTTTAATTGATACGTATAATGACTTATTAAAATAAGCTAAAGCAGTAACATAGAAGTTTCGTACCCAATATATTGTATTTGCAGAAATATAAGTTTTAAGTTAGCTAGCCGTCAGATTTGACTACTCCTTACTATAAATATCAAACATGTTATCACTAAGACAACAAACAAACACACATTCTTTTCAAGGTCTCTCTTCGTTAAGTTTTTTGTTCTCGTATTACTAAAACATTTATAAGTGATAAAATCACCTAGTTTCAAAGATGGGAGCTGGTGGACGGATGTCAGATTCACCTGTTGAAGCAAAAGAAGGCATTCTCAAACGTGTCCCGATTGATCCACCGTTCTCATTGAGTGATCTAAAGAAAGCAATCCCTGCCCATTGCTTTGAGCGTTCTCTCATTCATTCATCTTATTACGTTGTTCATGATCTCATTGTTACGTACGTTTTTTACTTCTTAGCAAACACTTACATTCCTCTTCTCCCTACTCCTCTAGCTTACTTAGCATGGCCCGTTTACTGGTTTTGTCAAGCTAGCATCCTTACCGGGTTATGGGTCATTGGTCATGAATGTGGTCACCATGCATTTAGTGAATACCAATTGGTTGATGACATTGTTGGATTCATCCTTCATTCTGCTCTTTTTACCCCTTATTTCTCTTGGAAATATAGTCATCGAAGTCACCATGCCAACACAAACTCACTCGATAATGATGAAGTTTACATTCCTAAACGCAAGTCCAAAGTCATGATTTATTCGAAAGTTCTTAACAATCCACCTGGTCGCGTGTTCACTTTGGTTTTTCGTTTAACACTAGGGTTTCCTTTATATCTTTTAACTAATGTCTCTGGCAAGAAATACGAGAGGTTTGCCAACCACTTTGATCCTTTAAGTCCTATTTTCACTGAGCGTGAACGAATTCAAGTTATGCTTTCGGATCTTGGTATTATTGCTGTTGTTTATGCGCTTAAGCTTCTTGTCGCGGCAAAAGGATTCACTTGGGTAATGTGTATGTATGGTATTCCCGTGATAGGAGTGCACGCCTTCTTTGTTTTGATCACTTATTTGCACCACACTCATCTCTCGTTGCCTCATTATGATTCAACCGAATGGAAATGGATCAAAGGAGCTTTATCAACGATCGATAGAGATTTTGGATTCCTAAACAGGGTATTTCATGACGTTACACACACTCACGTCTTGCATCATTTGATCTCTTATATTCCACATTATCATGCAAAGGAAGCGAGAGACGCAATCAAACCAGTTTTGGGTGATTATTATAAGATCGATAGGACTCCAATCTTTAAAGCAATGTGGAGAGAGGCTAAAGAATGCATGTACATCGAGCCAGATCAAGACAGCGAGCACAAAGGTGTATATTGGTACCATAAATTGTGATCAGTGTCTAAAGGGATTATTACATTTATGTTTGAGTTGGTTACCTTTGATGTTCTTTTATCTGGAATCATGTATCTTGAAGTAATGTTTACGATTTGTATTTGATTGAACCATACAAATTACAAAATGCTTATAAAAGCCACTCCGATTTTTTCAAGTAATTAGTTTAGTAATCTACTTTTGGGTAAAGGATAATAATACTCAGCCAAAATTTCACTAAAAGAAAAACAACTTAATCTCATTACATGTTTTTGGAATTTGAGAAATCAAACACAACCACAGAAAACAACCAGCAAAAACCATAAAGCTAACCTCTCAACTTGAAATATATGCTAAATTACGATCTTACTTTTGTAATCTTACATTTATCCCTCATGTTAGCTACTTAGCTAACCGGTTTTCTGAATTTTAGTCATGACCTTGGAACGCATTCAATATCAAATAACTTATTCGTTAATATCAATTCTTTCTCTATTGTTTTGTTGTTGCAAAATATATAGAATAAGTTGTAGCAGCACTCAAGGACGGTTGACTATACTCCATATTTTAGACATATTTGACAATTTGTTTTAAGAACAAGCTAGAGTAATTTACATTAACCATTAAAAAAAGATTAAGCTGCATGTGAAATATAAGTTAAAACATTAAAAATAACTACAGTAAAATTGTAAGCATGATAAAGAACACACGACAATCAATCTTTACACCCAACCAACCACCTCTTGGTGTATCTTTTATTATAAAAAGCTATGGTAGATAAGTCCCTAACCAGATGCTTACCAAACGATTACAAAAGACAAGATTGATCTCTTTCAGAAGGACACCAATCAAACTCACTACAAATCACTCAACACTCAATATATGATCAAAACAGTTTGATCAATACAATACAAAAGACTTAGATGAAACCGAGAGAGAATAATATGACTGCACAAAGATGAATAACAAGATTAGAAACCCTAGCTTAGAATATGAGCTTATATAGGGTATATTTGCACTCCAGCCCTTGTACTTCTATAACTCTTCGAATGCAGCATATACTTGAACTCTTTGTATCCAGGAATAGAAACTTAACATATTTAACCCTTGGACTTATAATGACCAAAAATTAAACATATTTCTTTAACACCTTCCCTTAAGCTTTTGAGTCATTAACCTGAGCACCTTTGACCTCATTAGCTCCAGAATTCTGCTTCTTGAACATATCAAGCAACCCTAACTTTTTGCAAAACAAAGAGTGTTGCACACTACCAAGACACTTGGTAAATATATCAGCAGTCTGCTCACTTGTGTGAACCTTAACAGTTTTAATAACACTTGCTGCAACTTTTTCTCTAACCAATTGCACATCTAGTTCAAAATGTTTAGATTTTTCATGAAACATAGGATTAGCAACCAACTGAATAGCTGCACTATTATCACAAAACAACTGTACTGGCAACAAACCAGTAACTCCCAAACTATCCAACAAATTATTAAGCCAAATAGTTTCACATGTAGCAGAAGCCATACTTCTGTACTCAGCTTCTGCAGAACTCTTAGATAATGTGGCTTGTTTTTTACTTTTCCATGAAATCAAGTTTTTACCCAAAAACACACAAAAACCAGTAACTGATTTTCTAGTTTTAGGACATTTAGCCCAGTCTGCATTAGAGTAAACTCTAAGTTTAAGATCAGATTTTCTATTAATTTGCAATCCAGACCCAGGGGAACGTTTAAGATACCTAAGAATTCTTAAAGCAGCCTTCATATGAGACTGCAAAGGACTGTGCATGTGTTGACTAAGGCAGTGAACATCATAACTAATATCAGGCCTAGTATTAGTTAAGTATATCAATTTACCAACCAACTGTTGATAACCAGTAAAATCTTTCATATACTTATCAGTAGAAGCTAGTTTCAACATGATTTAGCACAATATTCTCAGGTAATGGGATATCAACTGGCTTAGCTGCAAGCAGGCCATATTCATGTAAAAGCTCAAGACAATATTTCCTTTGAGACATACAAATACCATTTTCATTTTGTAAAACTTCTATACCCAAAAAGTACTTCAATTTACCTAAGTCTTTTATTAAAAACTTAGAATTAAAAAATTCCTTAAATTTTTTAATCCCAGACTCATCATTACTTGTTATCACAATATCATCAACATAGACCAACAATATCATAAACACAGAACCAGAACTCTTGGTAAACAAAGAATAATCAAACTTACTCTGCACAAATCCATGCTCAGCTAAAACAGTGATCAATTTTGCATTCCACTGTCTAGGAGCTTGTTTAAGCCCATACAGAGATTTATTAAGTTTGCAAAATTTGTTTTTACCAACACTTTCATAACCTTTAGGCATAATCATATACACCTCCTCATCCAAATCTCCATACAAGAAAGCATTATTAACATGAAGCTGATATAAAGACCAATTTTTATTAACAGCAATACTAATAACACATCTAATAGTAACCATCTTAACAACAGGACTAAAGGTCTCATCATAGTCAATACCTTCCCTTTGTCCAAACCCTTTAGCAACCAACCTAGCTTTGTATCTATCAACTTCACCAGTAGATTTGTATTTAATTTTCCAAACCATTTATAACCTATAACCTTTTTACCAGCAGGTAAATCACACTCAGTCCAGGTATTATTTCTATTTAAGGCCTCAATTTCACTATTCATGGCATCATTCCAATTAGGATTAGCAACAGCTTCCTCATAGCAAGTTGGTTCAACAGACTTATTCAAGTTAGTAGTAAAACACATGTTATCATCACTAAGCATAGCATAGCACACATATTTTTCAATACCATATCTAACATTAGAACTCAACACATAATCATTTAACCTAACAGGAGGCTTAGACTGACTTTCAGACCTTCTTAATATAGGTATCTGACCTTCATCTGTACCATTTTGAACATGAGAAGTAGTTGGAACAGAAACATTTTCGTTAAAGTTGCCCTCAGACCAGTTTTGGTCATCAAAGTTGGTTGCAATGTGTCTACCTTGCTGATTCATACCTTGTGCAATATCTGTTGTAGTATCTGCTGAATCAGAAGGTAACACATTACCATCCACAACTGATGAATCTCTCCCTTCATCATTGGGACTTTGAGGATCACTAAAAAATTTCAAGTGATCAACTTCATTTGTAAACTCTACATCAGTTGAATCACATGTTTTCATTTTAATAGAAAATATATTTTCATAAAACCTAACATCTCTTGAATAAAACACATTTTTGGTATCAAGGCTTAAGAGTTTATAGGCTTTATTCACAGTTGAAAAACCAATGAGAACACATGTTTCAGATCTAAAAGACATTTTTTCATTATTATTTAAAATAGTAGAAAAACATAAACAACCAAAACACCTCAAATGGGAAAGATTGGGTTTCTTTTTATGGACCAACTCAAAAGGAGACTTACCACTTAACACAGATGAAGGCAGCCTGTTTATAAGATACACAGCAGTTAGAACACATTCAGACCAAAAACTCAGAGGTATTCCCCCCTAAAACATAAGACTTCTTGCTACATTTAGCAAATGTCTATGTTTCCTTTCAGCAATACTGCTGAGATGTATGGACACAAGAGGTCTGATGTATCATTCCAAGGTCAGAAAACAAGTTGTGCATTCTTTTATTAACAAATTCTGTACCATTATTAGATCTAACAGTTTTAACTTTGACTTCAAACTGAGTATGTAGCATTTTAACAAAAGAAACAAATACATCATACACCTCATCCTTAGTTTTGACTAAGTATACCCAAACAGCTCTAGAGTAGTCATCAACAATGGTCAAAAAATATTTAAATCCTTCTCTGCTAGGAACTTTGTAAGGACCCCACAAGTCTAGGTGAACAAGTTCACCAACAGTCTTAGACTTGTGATCAGACAAGGGAAATGGTTCCCTAGTCTGTTTAGCCCTGTGACAAACTTCACAGATAGACACAGAAGTGTTTTTAGAAATTTTTATGTCATTATGAAGAATAGACAAGACTTGGTCAGCAGGGTGACCAAATCTGTTATGCCAAAGCAACTTAGACACATTAAAACACACAACCATATTAGACTTACCAATCACACAGTCATTATTCATGTCAAACAAATACAATCCACCAGACTTACTACCAGTCCCCAAGATCTTCTCCCTTTTCAAGCCCTGAATATAGCAGTTATTCTTATCAAAACCAACAAACATCTTACTATCTCTAATAAGCTTGTTAACAGACAAAAGACTAACATAATAACCAGGAACAACAAGAACATCATACAAGATCACATTATTAGTTAACTTCAAATTTCCAACATGACTAATAGTGGCAAGGGTACCATTAGGGTGCCCAACAGTAATTTTTAAACTAGTAACATCAATCACATTAGTCATGTCAACAGTGGAAACAGTTAGATGCTGATTAGCACCAGAATCAATAATCCAACCCATATTTATAGTTTTGACATGCATACTATTATTGGCAAATAAATATCTAGAAATTTTTTTATTGAACCAAACATTGCCATTAAAGAAGGAAGCCTTACCAGCCATATTAGCATGAACACTTCCAGAAGAGGTTTCATTGATTAAAGATAGAAGTTTCTTCATCTGATCAGTAGTAAAACCAGAAGAAGTACTAGGAGAAGATTGTTTATCAGACTGTTTAACATCAATATTTGCATTAAAGTTTGGTTTAACAGTGTTTTGATTAGGAAACCTTTTGAAACCAGATGGAAATCCAACTATCTCATAACATCTTTCAATAGTATGACCAATTTTTCCACAATGTTTACAGTTTAGATCAGGATTTGGCCCTCTATTAACCCCATTATTAGCAGTCCCTCTGGTGTTATTATTATTAAAACTTCTCCTATTTTTGTTAACATATTTAGCATTAAAAGAAGTAGCATTCATGTTTGCCTCAATACCACCAGAAGACTCAAGAACCCCTCTATGGGATTCCTCTCTGGACACAGTAGCATAAGAATCTTTTACCTTAGGGAGAGGATCCCTGGTTAAAAGAGCAGTTCTCACAGGCTGGTAGCAATCATCCAGACCCAGGAGAAATTGCATCAACTTCATAAGTTGCTGATGCAATCCTAACTCTTTACTAGCATCACAACTACACTTAACATCACAAACACATTTAGGCAATTTAGTTAAAGCATCAAACTCTCTCCAAAGAGAATTGAGCCTATGATAATAATCAGCCACCGAACTACCACCTTGTTTAACAGAATTGATTCTTTGTAACAAATTATAAACCACAGATCCATCAACTTTATCATAAGTTTCCTGTAACTCTTTCCACATAGATGCATCATTTTCAGAATAAACTAACCCCATGTAAACATCTTGAGACACAGAATTCATAATCCAAGATAAGACAATAGCATTACATCTATCCCATTGAGCAGATAAAACATCACTAGTAACAAAAGTTTCTTTCAAACAAGTACCATCAACAAAACTATATTTATTCCTAGCCTGTAAAGCAAGTTTCATAGCACCAGACCATATCCTATAGTTTTCAGTCCCAAGAAGTTTAAATGGAATTAAAGCAGTGTTACTATTATCATTAGTTTGAATGTGAAGAGGATTACCAACAACTAAACTACTAATCAGAACAGGTGGATCATTACTCCCACCTGCACCCCCAGTCATAATAGCAACTAAACAAACAAAGAAGATAAACTGACAAGAACAGCAGGTACACAGAAACCAAAGATCTCCTAACAAAGATCAGTAAGCACATAATACAAGCAACTAACAAGAACAACAAAATACTAACAACCAAATAACAGAAAATAACAGAATCAGACAAGAAACTCAACACACACCCAAGTACAACTACAAACCAGCCAAGAAGACTAGAGTTGGCCAGAGCAGGTTTCCGTACCACTCACGGTGGCAGGTCAAGGTGTTAACCAACTCGTTTGTACCTTCTTTAACTGAATAAGTGTTGACTTAAAGAAGAAATAACCAACTTACAGTGGGAAACCAGAATAGCAGCGGAAGACAACCACAACTAACACTAGATTCACTTAGTCTAGTGCTAATTGAACCAAGAATGAACCCAATCAATCACCACAGATCAGATCCCCAAAATCAAAAATTAGAGTTTCACGAAACCCTAACTCAAAACCCCACAATTAACCATAGATCTGAACCTGAACAGACAAATACTACCACGGCCGTTGAGATAACGGCAACAATCAACCAAAGATCACCACTAATCAAGAAACCCCCAAATCGAACCTCAAAACCCTAAACAACAAGAACCACCAAAATCAATAACTTGTCTCTGATACCATGTAAGCATGATAAAGAACACACGACAATCAATCTTTACACCCAACCAACCACCCCTTTGTGTATCTTTTATTATAAACAACTATGGTTGATAAGTCCCTAAACATGTGCTTACAAAACGATTACAAAAGACAAGATTGATCTCCTTCAGAAGGACACCAATCAAACTCACTACAAATTACTCAACACTCAATATATGATCAAAACAGTTTGATCAATACAATACAAAAGACTTAGATGAAACTGAGAGAGAATAATATGTCTGCACAAAGATGAATAACAAGATTAGAAACCCTAGCTCAAAATATGAGCTTATATAGGGTATATTTGCACTCCAGCCCTTGTACTTCTATAACTTTTCAAATGCAGCATAAACTTGAACTCTTTGTATCCAGGAATAGAAGCTTAACATATTTAACCCTTGGACTTATAATGACCAAAAGTTAAACATATTTCTTTAACAAAAATTTTGTAAAAGTTTTAGTAAACTCTTTGATCTTTCCAAACAAAATATTGCAATTAACTTTTGACATTTCAGCTTAAATACTACAACAAAATAATAATAAATTCCCGCTGCGTTGTGGTGGGAATTTTCAGAAAATTTTTGCGACAATCATTTACGAATAATGTTTGGGCGGGGTTTCTCGTTGTAAAATCGTGGTATGTTTTTTTCCGACACGTGTTGTATTTGTTGTGAATAAATGTTTTGTCAAGCTATATTTGTAGTTGTCAGTGTGTTGCAGCGGCGCTAATTTTGGCCCTTATAGTTTTAAAAAATTTTAGGATAATTTTTAAAGTTATTTGATAGGTTAAGGGTACATTTTAAAAGTTCTTTTATTCAAAAACTCTCTATATATTAAACTTTAACATTTTTTATAAGATCGTACGCACATCAAAAGCATATCAATATTGGGCTTGTTTTGTTCATTATCGAGAGGTCTTTTTTGCCAGTATTTTTTTTATTAAAAAACCGCTAGTTATCTGTTAGATATTTGTCAAATAAAGTTTGTTATATAAAAAAATCATAAATAATAAGAAGTTCAGGGTGTGTTTTGTATTTTTTTTACTAATATTCGGATTTGTTAACATGATACCGACCGGATATGAGTACAAATTTATGCGTGGTGGGGATATGAGTACAAATTCTTACGCCATGCATTTATTTACACATTTCTTTAATACAATTCGTACCAATGTTTTTAAATGGTGGGCCTATTTGTGGCCATTTTGATGGTCCAACATAAGCCCAGTCATTGAGCCCATCAAATTATACTAAAATATTAGGTTTGTTCACACTCTATAGTTTTTTTTGAACGGAAAATTATATAGAAAAAACAAAACCTCTAGCAAGGAGCTAGAAAATTACAAAGGATACTTTAACCAATCATCCCAACTATAAATCTTGGCACCTCTATACTTGATCCAAGAAAAAGAAAATAAACGAATACAATCAAAAATATCACTTTTCCTTATGGATTGTGAATTGAAGACGATATTGTTTCGGTACCGCCAAATAGTCCATAGCAACGTAGCAGAGATGACATACACACGATCTCTTTTATCATTCAAAACAGACCAATTGATCAACCACTGAGACAGATCCGAAAACGAAACAAGCTGAGGCACAACCCCATCACAACAAACTCGAACACGATGCCACACCTGAACAGCCGAATCACAAGAAAAAAAGATATGGTCGTTTGATTCCACATTACCTGCGCAGATCGGACAAGCAATGTCTTGAATCTCCATGCCACGAAGAGAAAGGTTCAAGCGATGAGGGAGACGATCCAAAATCAAACGCCACATAAACACATTTACTTTCCGAGGAAGCACTTTGTGCCATCTAGTACTTGGCTCCATGGATGGAAGATAATAATCATCAATGTGTCTCCTAGTAGAACCCACTGAAAAATTACCATCTTCAGAAATCTCCCATATGCACGAATTTGATGAAGAACCCACCTGCACATTACCAATCTCCAACAACAAGTTTGTAAATGAAGCTAAGTTCTGACCGCCAAGAATCTGTCTACTCGAATCCTATGTCCACTCACCGTTACCTATACGATCACGAATGTGGCAATCTTTATTATTCGCCAAACGAAACAATCTGTTGTATCGAGACTCCAACGAACTATCCCCTAGCCAAACATTTTTTCAAAACCGGATCATCGATCCACATCCAACCTTGAATCGTAAAGTATCATGAGGAATAACATTACTCAAATGAAGATGGTTGATAGTACTTACAATCGTATCCCATATACCTTTAATTTTACAACCACTTTGATTAAAACCTGCATCTTCCCCATGCACCGATTTGATCAATCTAACCCATAAAGCATTTGGAATTGTAACCAACCTCCAACGCCATTTTTGTAAGAGAGCAAGGTTAAAAGCTTTCAAACTACCGATACCCAACCCTCCTTTATCATGAGACACCAAAACATTAACCCATTTTAACCACACAATTTTTTTAGAATGCTGATTACCACCCTAGAAAAACAATGCCCGCATGCTTTCTAATTTATTAAGAATGGATACAGGAGCCTTGAATATAGACATATAAAATATCCCGAGACTACCTAAAATAGATTTAAGAAGGGTTAAGCGGCCTCCACTTGACAATAAACTAACCTGCCAGGAGGAAAGTTTGGCTTGAAACCGGTCAAGTAACTTGTTCCAATTAACCGTATGATTCATGTTTGCACCTATAGGAAGTCCAAGGTAAACGAACGAAAATACACCTGCTTCACAACCTGTTACATTTGCCATGCTATTCACCTCTTCCGATGAGACCCCAACTCCATAAACATTTGATTTATGAATATTTATCTTGAGGCCTGATGCTAAGAAGAAAAGTTGAAGAACACGGATGATATTCTCCATATCAAGCATACTCCAATCTGAGGTAATAACAACATCATCTGCGTAAAAAAGATGAGAAACCCGAACCTCGGACTAACCAATCTGAGACCCACGAATGAAACCTGTTTGAACCGCCTCTTGCAAAGCTAAATGCAAACCTTCCATAACAATAATAAATAGGAACGGAGACAGCGGGTCTACTTGTCTCAACCCACGTTTAACCGAGAAATCAGAAGTCGGGCTTCCATTTACTAAAACCGAAGGTCTAGCCGATTTCAAACAAGATTTAATCCACATACGCCATTTCACTCCAAACCCAAGGTTTAATAAAACGTGATCAAGATATAACCAACTTACCGAATCGTAGGCTTTCTCGAAGTCCACTGATGAGTGTCTAAATACTCATCATTTTATACCAATCTGAACTGCCAAAACATACAAAAACACTCAAATATGCATCATAATACTTAAAATATCTTAGAAGTGTGTTTTATATGTTTCAAATGCAAAATATGCAAAAACAGATAAAAAACGTGCAAAGTTTGCATAATTGGCAGTTTCAGTCCCTCAAATTTCAAAAGTTGTCAAATCTAGTCCCTGGTAAATCAAAACATGAAAAATATCATCAAAGGTCCTTAGGGATTCATAAGTTGTCAAGTATAATCCTTTAAAGTTAAAAATTTCAAAATGACAACTTTAGTCCCTCAAGTTTCAAAAATGTCAAAATTAGTCCTTAAGGTTTTAAAAATGGAAAATTAATAAAATAAACCTTGAACTATTCTTAAATGACAAAATTGGTCCTTATGATAACAATTTGAGAAATTACATCTTCAGTCCCTTAAAAATCCAAATTTACATAAATGGTCCCTGGAGTTTGAGAAATTGGCAGAAAAGGTCCCTGGGTTTTAAAAATAAAAATATTACATATTTGGTCCTTGGAATATTCATAAAAGGCATAAATGGTCCTTATAAGTAGTTTGGGAAAATTGCAAAATCAGTCCTTTAACTTTGCTCAAATTACAAATTTGGTCCTTGTAACAATAAAACCAACCGGACCCTTTTTATTAAACCTAAACCTAATCCTAATCCAAATCCAAACACAAAACAAAACAAGCCCACCCCCTAGGCCCAAAATAACCCCAGCCCATGCACCCTTTATTATTTGGAACGGGCGTTGACCCGTTTGACCACCCCAAACCGCCAACACTGTAGCACCATCTCCCTCACCACTGTAAACCAGAAACCAGGTGGTTTTCCACCACCTCACCACCTTCCACCTCATCCCCTACTCCCCCTAACCACCCTTACACCTCACAACCAAACCACATCACCATTTAATGCAATTCCCACCCCTTTTCACTCCAAACCATGCCCTGTTCTCTGTTTTTCAACCCACAGCCCCAACTTGTCCTAAAAACATCCCTTTTGTCCCCTGACACCTCCACATCCTTCCAATAATCCTTAATTGCTTACCTTTGGCCCCCAAGTTAACGTGGGGACTTTTGGCGCCATTTTTCATTTAAGCGGATAGGATTGATTCAGAGAAATGGAGGGTCCAGATTGAAGTGGGATATGTTCAGAGTCACACAAGGAACCCTAATATGGGCTTAGAAAAGGAAGAGAAGTGGAGAAGGCCAAGATATAGTTTATTTTAGCTTAATTAATCTCGTTTAAATTGTAACTTGTTATTTCAGTTAATTCTCAAGCTTTTAAGCTTTGTGTTAGTCAATTAAGGTGTAATCTCAACTTTTGTGATAATCAAATTCAAGTTTTAAGTCAGTTCTCAGTTAATGCAATTTTCAAGTTTATTTCAAATTTCTCAATAAGCTATATTGTTGTTATTGTTAGATTATATGGATTCATAAGCTCATATAAGCTCCTCAGAAAGCTCATAAAAGCTTTTAGAAACCTTTAAAGCAGTTATAATATAGAAGCTCATAAATCATAAAAAATTAAGAAAAATAAAGAAAAAATCAAAAATCATGGTTATGGTGATCATCAAGTAGGATCAGGGTGTATTTTGGAAGGCCTTGGGTTAGTGAATCTGTGGAGATTCCATAGGATTGTTCTTGGTTCATGGTTTGAGCAGGAAAGCATCTTGTAAGTCTTTAAAATCTCATAATCTGTCTTTTTACTGTAGTTGTGCTTAATACTTTGCTTTTTCAGTTGTTTTGTGCTTATTCAGTCTTAAGTAGTGATAAGACAACATAAAATTAGTAGCTTGTTTGATGAATTCATTGTTTGCTTAAAAAACTTAGTAAAACAGTCAACAAAGTATAATTAGTATTCTTGTGTATTTGTGGTAATTTTCTGTTTCTAAGTACTTGTTTAGATCTCATATAACATAATAAGTCATTGTGGATCAGTTGCATAAGCTCTTTAAGCATTTTACTACTTAAATCATAAAACAGTCAACCTTAGGTAGAGTTTTGATCAGTGTGATCCTGGGAGTTCTAGTACACCATTGTTGTTGTTCTGTGTTTACATAAGTAACTTGGGATCATATTAGTCTAAGTAAACCATAAAAACCTAGGTTTATTAAAGAAAAAGTCAAAATCCTAGTCTAATCATCTCCACAGTTCACTGTGTGAGATTTGGGACCTCAAACCCACCTCATTAGCTTAAATTTTATAGCTCTAGCTTAATATAGATATCTTATAGCTTATTATAACTTAATCAATCAGTATCAGTCATTAGAAATCCAAATAAGTCAAAGTTTGTGTTTTCATCACAAAGTCAAAAGTTTGCATCTCAGAATTTTCCAAATATTCAAAGAATTTTCATGATTTATGAGATAAGAGTTAGGACTTGAAACTTGTTGGGTGTAATATTCATCAGCTAGTCTTTAGTTTCCCACCATTGTTTGAATTTTGTGAATTTTATTGTGGACCCCACAAGCCTTGGAACACACCTGCAGGGAAGAAGATCTCCCCTGCACCAGCATACCACCATCACACCACCAACTTTGGTGGTGGCTGCAGCCCACCTCAGTGGGATCTAGTAGTTCATTTTTGGTTTCCCCAACCCCCTCCTACCAGGGAACAAGGTCTGACCCTTGGTTTGACCTAGGAGCAAGTGGACCCCACCTGGATTTGTCCCCAAAGTCTGTCCCAATTCTGTGTCCAAACACCCTACACTGACCACTCAGTGTGTGATCCCTTTTACCAATACCCACCCAAAGTTCCCTAATAAGCCATAAGCCCTGCTTATTGGCTTATTTGAAAGCTTGACAGGTGTACTTGAAAGTCCAGGGTTCATTTTGAACCTCCCCTCACTTTTGTGGACCCCACAGAGGTCCAAAATACCACCCTCAGGCCTGTTTGGCTGTCAGGATTGCATAAGTGCTTATTTCATTCCCAATAGCTTATCAGTGATCATTGCTAGTTGTTTTCTACTTAATTAAGTTTGTTTAGCTTATTTGTACCTAGTTTTACCATTGTGGACCCCACATTCAGCCATTTGTGCTTATTTGCCTACTTGGTCAAACTTAGTCAACTGTCTAGGGTAATAAGCACTTACAGTGCTTATTCTTGCTTTCTAAATTAGTTGTTTTTGTAAAAGTTTCATTAATTAAGTATTTAAATATTTTTATAAAAGAAAAACCAGAAAAAGCCAATTTTAATTATAGTGATAGCTTCTATTTAATAGAAATTATCTATTTAATTTTCATTTCAGCTTATTAATAAGTACTTTTCAAATTTTATAATTTTATTAATTACCTAGTACCTTTAAGTAGTTAAAATAATTTTCTTAGAATTTTCCTAAACAGTTTACTATTTATTAGAATTAAAAGTAATTTAAATAATTAATTAGGTAATATTAATAATTAAATAGTTTTCTTTAATTTTAATTAACAACAGTAGAATTTTATATTTTCCCTAAGTTTTATAAAGTAGTTAAGACTTTTAGAAAATAGTTTCATAATTTTTACTATCCATTTTCCAATTTTCTTATTTAATTTAATTAAATTAGGTTTAAGATAATTAATAGGTAATTAATTAGTGGAATAACCTTAAATATAATTTTTAGCAACTTTTTATATTTTTTTAGGATTCCTGTGATGGTTAATTAGTTTTATAAATTTTTACATAATTTTATAAGTCATTTCAGTATTAATAGTAATTTAAAATAGTTTAATTAGTTTAATTAAGTTAAATAGTTTTTAATTAATAAAAAACTCATAAAAAGACAAAAATATTTATTTTTATTTTTTATAATTTCTTCAAGTTCTAATTAAGATTTAGAAATTATTTTTGCAAGTTTTTAGGTTAATTTGTAATATTTGTTATTTTTAGTTAATTTAAATTAGATTTTTAAATAGTTTTATTAATTAAATAATATTTAAATATTATAATAATCACTTTTATAATTTCATTTTCATTTTCAAATTTCTTTTTAAGTTTTCAAAAGTTTCAAAAGCACCCCCTGTAGTTTGTAATTTGTTTAAACCCACTTGTCTCTGTCTGTTATCTGATTTTCTTATTTGTGCTTTTGTGTGTATCTCTGTTATTATTTATATCTTTTCATATTATCTAAATACCAAGCAATCAGTAGTATAATCATCCCTCAAATCATTTTGGTTACTGTCCTCAGTACCACTCATTCTCCTAATCGTTCCAAAATACAATTTCAATCTCGTTGGGATTTAACGACCCGGGGATTTCCCTATATTTCCACGGTCAATAATAACTTGCACTTTCTCCTAGGTTGGCCTATCAGCTGCACACGGTTGACTGGTTGGTTTGGGAGGAGTCATCCACTTTAAAAATCAAAAGTTTCTTCTTTTTTTTTTTTTTTTTTTTTTTTTTTTTTTTTTTTTTTTTTTTTTTTGTACGAAGCAATCACTTCACTAAGAACGAGAGGGCCATCAAGAATTTGACGACCAGAGATAAAGGCAGATTGAACGTGGCTAACGATTTTGTCAACAACTTTGGATAATTTTTTTGCTAAGATTTTGGCAATGATTTTTTAGTGAATGCCAATCAACGAAATAGGACGAAAGTCATTAATATGAATAGGATTTGATACCTTTGGAATAAGCGTGATGAAAGCGGAATTTGTTCCCACAAGCATGTTACACGACTCAAAAAAATGAGTAACGAACTCTAGAATATCATCTTTAAGAAGCTCCCAATATCTCTTCATAAATAAAAATGAAAAACCGTCGGGACCAGGAGCTTTCTCACTTCCACAATCCCACACCGTAGCCCGAATTTCTTCCATAGTAACCGAATCTTCTAACATCAAACGGTCCTTAACTGAAAAAGTAGCATTAACATGTAATGGAGTGAAAGAAACATGTGTTTCTTGGGCTTTAAACTTTTCCTTGTAGAAATTCAAAAACGTGTCAGCTTTATTTGATGAGGATCCGTGATCCAATCCCCTTCATGCATAATACCTTGTATCATTTGTGAACGCCTTTTCTGATTAACAAGGCCATGAAAAAATTTGGTATTTTCATCACCTTCTACGTCCCATTTGATGCGAGACTTTTAAGCCAAGTCCATAGCCTTCATCTTTTCCATAGAATCAAATTCTTGCATCAAATTAATACGCTCCTCACGCTCTTCATTAGAAGCCTGGCCATAATCAATTAGATCATCTACATGCTTCAATCTCCTAACCATCTCCTGTTTACATTGACCTTGACTTTGATTATAATGAAAGTTCCATTGTTTAATTTTCTGCTTAAACTCCTTCAATTTAATATGCAACCCCTTTTCTGACACTCCATTATGAGAAATGTTCTCCAATTCTGTTTTGATAAAATTGTCAAAACCATCTCGAAGTAACCATGAATGAAATAACTTAAAAGGAGAAGGCTCGAAATTCGTCTTTAAACAATGCAACAGAATTGGGTTATGATCCGACCATAGTTTGTCTAGAACCGTAACCCAAATATCTGCCATAACATCTACCACATCTTATGAGATCAAGAAACGGTCTAATTTGCTTCCTTCGTTCCTACTTTATTCGTCCACGTGAATAAACGACCACCTAAAGGTTAGTCAAGTAAACCTGCATCCAAAATAAACGAGTTAAATAAAAGAGTGTCTCCTCTCGAGAAAATAGTACCAGATCTTTCACTCTCGTCTCTATCTGCGTTCATGTCTCCAAAAAATATGAATTTTCCTTGATGAGTTCGCCTAAACTCCAATAATTTAGCCCATAAATTTCTTTTATCTTCATTATCTTTGGGGCCATAAATATTAACCATATAACAAAGACCAACCAAGTTCGTCCATTTGCCCTTGACAATTATATATGACTCATCGCACCAAATACGTTTCTTAATAAAAGCATTTGGGTCCCACATAGATATCAAACCCCCTGATCTACCTCGAGCCATACTACAAGCGAAATCGAAAGAATAGTTGCCCCACATTGTTTTGAGTCGAAAAAACTACACATTATGATTACCACATATCTCTTTTATCCATTTACGTTTCCTCCTCTTCTTAGACCCACAAATATTAATGGACAGAACATTCATTTATCAACCATATTCACTCATATTCCATCAATCAACCTCTGTAACGATTTTCTGCATCCTTTCACATCAAAGCCCAACGTGGCGCCTAATTCTATCATTCGCGACATCTCATGAATCAAAGACACTCCTCTAATATCTTTCATCCTATAATGCGCAAACGAGGTTGAGGACTTACTTGTCCTTGATGAACCTGACGGTTGGTTACCTTTCTGTGATTTAAAATTCTCGAACCCGGGGGGATGACTCAAGTCAGACGCGCCACCTACTTGATTGGAATCATTGTTACAATAATCGCTTCCTGGCTTTTCTATACATTGATCATCCACACCCTTACACTTTCCTACATCTTGTGCCTTACTGTTTTCATCACGCCCTTGCTCAACGTCTATATTCTGAACTGTGTCCTCTAGAGCACACTCAGACTCTACTTTATTAGAATCACTGTCGTTGGTTTCCATAAAGGCTTCATCATCCACTTTATTAGAATCACTCCCGTTGGTTTCCATAAAGGCTTCATCATCAGAATGGGTAGATTTATCACAATCACTCCCGTTGGTTTCCATAAAGCCTTCATCATCAGAATGGGTAGATGACAGGTCATCTACAATGTTAATGCTCCAACTTCCCAACTCATGCACATGCACATCAAAAATCTCATCATTTACTTCAATGTTCACCATTTCAGAGAGGAAATGGTGTCTTTTGGTGAGGATACATATTCTACCCTGGCTCATTGCCGTTGATTGATCCACTTCAAAAAGCATGAACTTCCCGAAAAGACTCGCCACTTTTTTTAAAGCATTCGATCCCCATGCACAAAGAGGAAGTCCGTTAATCTCTACCCAAATTATTCTCTCATCCACCTTAAAGCTTGGTGATACATTCTTAATCGATGAACAAAACTGCTTCATATAAACATTATCTTTAAATGATGAACAAGACTTCGTCGACGGGAAAAGGATCCAAACCCATAAACCTCCAACATGATGTATCTTTAAATCAACATATCCTTCATTCCCACATAAACCATACATGTTGCTCAATGTGCCCACGTCCTTCAACTTTGCCAAAACCACCTTATCTGTTTCATCTATCTTAATTAAGTCTTGTTCTTCCAATTTCAATGACTGAACAGGGACATCCGGAGTAGAATCTCCCTTCGTTTTTTCACTACCATGTACCACAGATACATAAGATTGTTTCATAGGAGGGAAATCTGTGACATTTGCATTTCTATTATGAAAATGACCATCATCCGATCTAATAGAAGTATGCTGATTCAATCGAACCTGCTGATTCATCTTCGGTTCACACTCTATAGTACTCCGTATTATATAGGAATTTCTTTAATACAATTCGTACCAATGTTTTTAAATGGTGGGCCTGTTTGTGGCCATTTTGATGGGCCAACATAAGCCCAGTCATTGGGCCAGTCAAATTATACTAAAATATTAGATCGGTCTTAAAAAAAAAAAAAAAAAAAAAAAAAAAAAAAAAAAAAAAGCTATCAAATTTATTTCAGACTTCGGACCATATGAGAATGAATTTCAAGTTCATAATCACTAAGGGCCCGTTTGGTTTATGGGTTTATAAAGGGTTTGGGTTTAAAAATTTAAAATCAAGTGTTTGGTTCCATTTTTAGTATTTAGGTTTAGTCTTATGCCCCAAATATTTGGGGATGTTCTAAAGTAGGGAGGGCCATAAGGTTTTATTACACATTGTGGACCCATATGTTTCCTCACTCATATCGTTTTTTTTTTATCTCATCATTAATAATATAAATAATTTTTAATTTATATTTTAATATATAATATATTTTTAAATATTACATTTTCTCTCTTACTTCAAATCCAAATCCAAATCCTAACCTAATTTCAAATCCAAATCCAAATCCTAGTTATAAACCCATCTACAAACCAAACGGACCCTAACTTTCTATTAGAATGACAAACTAAACCCAATTTTCGATAGGGACTCAAATCCACAATTAAATAGTTGAGCAATATTTTATGTTTTGAAAGACAACTGACCATCTCACAATATATATATGCAATAAATCTATTTCATATGTCTATAACAATATTTGAATCCACAATTATTTGGTTGGAGAATATTCTCACACAACACGAGGTGTCATTATGTGGTTGATAAGATTATTATGGACAACATTGGTTCAACTGTTTGTTCAACCATGATCTTCAGGATAGAAAGCTATGAAATGCATTGTGTTTATACCGTAAATAATCATATAAAATTTTGTTTCCTAGACTTATCAATATTTCTACATATATCATTTGTTTATTTATGATTTTAAATGTGGAGATATGAGCAATGGTCCATGGGTATGTTGCATAAGGTCTAGAACCAAAATTTCTGTTTTAGTTATCTCATTCCTATAATTTAGGTTTTCATTAAACAAAAAAGTAGTTACTAAGATTGTCATATCAGATTTAGGTAAGATATGATCCGATTCAACGCATCGAAAAAAATACAATTAACACGAACATAATTAATCCTTTAAGTTGATCTGTTTAAACTTCACCATCACTATAACACGACTTTTACCACAAACCAACACCACAACTCGTCACATCCCACCACCATCATTAACCACACTTTCCATTGTAAGATTAGAAAGATTAGACAACAACAACAAAAAGTGCACCATTTAAACCAAATTAAGCTACCATCAAATGACCTAGCGCTAATTTACCTAAACTCCTCACCAGAGGTTTAGGTCAGTAAGTACACATTTTCAGATGAAAAAAAAAAAAAAAAAGAAAAGAAAAGAAAAAAGAATCGTGACGATTATAAGGATCACTAAATTAAGCTGCGTACATGTTACTTATTCGGTTAGACCAAATGCAAAAAAGAATTAATTACCGGACCAAAATGTAAAACATATAATCTTTCTAATTCAAAATTATAATTTCCGTTTTTATTATTAGATGTCATAAAATAATAGTCCACTTCTTATCTCAACCAATGAAAATAAAGTTTAAAGGATAATAATGATATGTCATTGGTTGAATAATCAATTAGACTAAATTTTTTAAACTGTGTTTTATTTATTTATTTTTCTTTTCGAGAAGACAATTGGTGGAGGGAGTAAATAGCGAACCAAACCAGGAACCCAAACTTGAAAACACAAAACAGTGAGTCGGTTGAGACTTTTGACACGATTTCCCCCTCATCCCCTCAACTTCTCCCTATAAATACTTCTTCTATACACTTTTTTGTTCATAAATCAAACCCCAATCTTTATCACCAATAAAAATAATAATAATGGGTAAATGGAATTGTCATAGAAGAACATGGAGACCCAAAAATTATTACCGTGATCAAAGAATCCCATCTCCACCTACTTATTACGACACTGAATTCAAATTTCGAGGTAAATTTTTTCAATTTTTATTATACCCTTTTGATCTTTTTTGTATTAATTGTATTGGGGTTATTTGATTTATGTTTTCTTGATAATATTGTTGTAGATTTAATAATGTTGTTTGGTTTGGTTTTTTTAGTTTTGGTGATTTCAAGTGTTGATAAAAGATTTGAGATTAAATTTTGATGTGTGGATTAGTAATTAAGAATTGGGTTGTTAAGGTTTTGTATAAAAATGAGTAATTTGAGAAAAAGGTAGTATTTTTATGCGAGTGTGAGGATTTATTTGGTGGATTGAATGTGTGATGTAAGTAGTTGATTTAGGATTTTGCTTTTTTGAGGTTTGGGATAGAGATGCGACTAGGGTTAGTGCAAGGATGGCGTTGATTTGATGATTAGTGTATTAAAGAACAAATTATATAAACTGTGCTATAACGTAACTCTTAGAGGTTAACCTGGCATTTTGAAACGAACTCCAGCCAAACTAGTAACTAGCATTTTGATAGGTCCCTGCTTGCTAAGTAAATCGGCTACATTCTCATGGAAATAAAGAGGGATGCCGGATGTAGAGCCTGCTATCGAAGAAGACAACTCCCATCTAGGTCAATGGATTTTGAAAACATAGAAGAAAGCAGCATCCCGCTCAATGCAAGTAGGGAAAAATAATTGAACAAAATAACTTACTTGAGCTGTAGAATACTCCGTATACTATACATACACGCAGTGGCGGAGCCAGGAAATTAGGATATCGGGGGCAAAAAAAATTTGCATTCACAAAAATCATTGAACACAAAGTTAAATTTTATTAAATCGGCTTAATATTGCAAAAAAAAAAAAAAAAAAAAAAAAAAAAAAAAAAAAAAAAAAAAAAAAAAAAAAAAGACTTAAATTGCAAAAACAACAAAAAAGCACAATTTACATTGCGCAAAAAAACAGCGTCAAATGTCGAGAAAAACAGCTTTCGATAATGCGAAAACAGCGGCAAAATAGCAACCGTATAGCAGCCAAACAACACCCATATAACAACAATACAGAAGCCTAATTCCTAAACAGCTGCCATATATCAGCAAAAACAATAGCCATATATCAGCAAAAACCAGCTTTTAGTGGAAAAAAACACCCGGAAACTGCTTATGTAGTGTAGAATAATAACCATTAACTCGAGTAAAACTTGGAGCAAGGTCTACGATACCATTCAAGTCAACAACTCTCTTATCTTTTGTCACGTTGGCATGGTACAAGTTGACATGATCCGATGTTGATGAATAAGTTAAATGTTAATATATTTGCAGTTAAGTTTTATATGTTTAAGCTACAAAAAAGTTAGAAATATGGAACATACCAAAGGCTACTGTCTTTGTTTCTAACCAAAGTAACAATGACAAAACTAAAAATTGAATATTCATAATCTCAAAATTAGGTGTTTCTGTTCTAATAGAGTAATCTAATAGAGTAATAAAGCTATACATATTAACAATGACACATCTTTATATATCTTAAGCAAGAACATGATTTAGAAAATCAAAAAGGGAAAGAAAAATGAGCTAGGGCTATCACTTGCAATAAACAAAATTAAGTCCCCAAAGATGCTAATGTTGATCAATGATTCTATGAGTGGGAATCTTGCAAGAGAATAGGAAGAAGTAGAGCCATAATTAAATTGTTCATGTCAATATATTGAAACCTGAAGGGACGAAAATGTAAATTGTTTGTGGCAAACAAGGCAATTGAGAACTGATAAGCCAAATGATTTTTGCATAACTAAAAGGCCTTTGCAATGCAATTATGTTGGGCTTGGATTTTGTTGAGGGCAATATAGATTTTGGGCTGAGGGCAACTTAAAAAAAAGACCAATAATTAAAACATTATACACTAAATATCTAGTTTTGTTGGGCTCACCATAGAGGGCACTGCCCCCCTATAGTTTGTATATCCCTCCGCCCCTGCATACACGATCAACCACCCCTAACCAAATTTTGACTTAATTGTCAAGAAAGTTAGTTAACTTTTCTCTTATTCTGCAAGTAATTATTTTGCGAAATAAGAGGTCAAACATATCAATGTTGTCGAATGCGTTGTAGATACTGTTGGAACATTAAGTTGATGTACAGGAAGGAAACTGCAAGTAGATTAAACTATTTGAGAGAAGATTATCAGTAAGCATTGACAAAGTTTATAATGTGTGCCGCATACTGACGAATAACATTCTGGAGTATACATGAAGTATTGTTTTAATATGTATTGCTCGAAAACATGGTTTCTGACTTATCTGTGCGTATTTAAATTATCCAAAATCGTATGTGCTTGTATCATTTGAGTTGGAACTGGAGTTACATGGCACATGTTGCTTTTATGTTTTAACATATTCGTGGTCAGTGTCTTAGCTCATCCATGAATGCATCGTATGATATTTAGATCTTATTGCATGCTCATCATATCAACATTTCTTGGAGAAATGGAGGTACGTGTCACGGACAGTGCTACACTATATGCTGGGTGGCCGTGGTTCTAGATGGCATTAAATTTGTCAAATATTTTCAAACCCACACCTCTAAGCTTCTCATCTTGATACAGTTATGCAACTTTTTTTCTGGCAAAATAGGCTCATTAATTGGAGGTGGCAGTTTTGACTTATCTATAGCTTAGTAGATTTATTTAGGCTGTACATCATATGGGTCAAACAGGAAATGTTTGACCCATTTATAGCTGAGTAGGTTGATTTGGGTTCCACATATGGTCCCTGACGCCGGGCCTGTGGCGGTTATCTTTATTTTGGGGAGTGTTTTGTAATTACAGATACACATTACCACCACCCATTAGCCACCTCTGTTTTATAGAGCACGTATTTGTATCTAATACTCTGTCTGTCTTGTCATCTGTTTTATGTATATTTTTGGATTTTAACTGACTTTAAGGTTAATTTATGCATCAGGAGCATGGAAAAACGCTGACCTACCATGGGAAGAGCGATTCTGCATTTCAGTAGGAATTCCGTGGGAAAAAGTAGTCAATGCCAAGAAATACATCGGCAGTTACGACAATGTGGTGAAGTGGAACGATTCAGCTGGTGAAGCAACATTTTGTGAGGCTAAAAAACGATTTTGGGCAAAAATTAATGACATTCCTACTGATGTTCCTCAGCCTGATCCCGACATGTATAATGAAGATATTGATTGGAATCCAAAAATCGATCTTGATTTGATAAAGGATTTGGATTTAGCTTATTTCAATCCCGATGAGGCGGGAAAGTTAGAAATATATAATGCGACCAATAAAAATGACGGGTTTCCCCCTGGATGTATTATAGGACTGGATGATAACAAAAACCCTAACTATGGTTGGAAATGCTCCAATAAATCTGAAAATAAAAATAATTCTGACCCTTGGGAACGAGGGTTTACTCAAGACGAAAAGGATGTAAAAGACGCATGGGGCATTGGTGGTGAGGCCAGCACCTCATGGCAAAAGGATGTTACATGGGGAGATGGTGCGAGAAATAACTCATGGCATTGGAACCAATTTAATAACGGAAACCCCAGTAGACAAAGGGGAGATTACAGTGGTAATTCTTTTGGAAGGGGTCAATGGCGTGGTCAACGTGATGCTGGTTATGGTCAAGGTGGTCAAAGACATAATGGAAATGGTTGGGGGTCAAAGGTTAGCTGTAGAAAACGAGAAGGTGAACAGTATACAGGAAATTACAAGAGTGCTAGAGTTCAATATGATGGTTATAGGGAAGGTTATCAGTATCGAAGGTAACTGTTAATAGAGTATAAGTAGTTTATGATGCGTATATGAACCAAAAGATCTCTTTGCCATATTATTATACGTACCCTGTGCTTGATTTTTGTTAGCTTGGCTTTGGCAAGATCTTCTTCTGGTACAACTTTTGTGCATCTCAACTGCCTGGAAATGTACCATTTCCAATTTTTTTTAACTTACTTTTGTATACTATGCACTTCGTTATGTCAAAGACTAGCATCTTTTCTTGACACTAAACTAATGTCCGCAAATGTAAAACTTCTTTTTTTTTTATCATGCTAGGATAAGCTTAATTTCTCTACTCGTAATTCTGCAGACGATTGAGTGCTGTTATTGTGACTTGTAATACAACTCAGCTGCGGTATAATGTTCAATTGAAATACATATAGGTTGTGCTCGTTAAGACACTGGTGTCCGTTTCTTTTGACTTTAGAAATTGTTAATACACGGTAACTCACGTAATTGCGTGATTGATGTTTCTTTTTGCTGGCATTTGCTAAGATGAATATATCGGAAAATTATAAGATTATCATATTAAATATCACATTTATTCAAATTAATTTACTGCTGAAATGTATTACTCGTAGATGTATTTGTTTTAAAAGGAACATTTGAGCATTACTAATCTCTAAAATCAATCAGCATAGACGAACAAAATGTGAAATATGTTGTGAAACAACGGCCTAATGAACAATAATCAAAAGAATATAAAAGAGTATGAGAGGGAAAGATAGAACTTGTTATTGGTGTATCTCATATCACATTAGGTGCCTCTATTTATAGGGACCTCAACATGAATAATATTAAGTACAATATTGGAAGTTACAAAGTAAACATAAAGGTGGAGGTTACTAGTTAGGGGGTATGAATGTGATAATGAATATGTACAATCATTATAATAAATATTCATAACATTTCCCCTTGATTGTACATCATTCTAAATACGCTTTGGATATTGTCTCATTAAAAACCTTGCTAGGAAAAAACCTAGTGGGAGAAAAACCATAGCTAAGGGAAAAAGAGTGCAATGCGTATTATTCCCCCTCATAATCACTTTACTTGAGCTTACTGAAACGCCGCATTTCGATGCCATATAACAATTTCTTAAATGTTGAGGTAGAGAGTGTCTTGGTAAATAAATCTGCTAGATTGTCGCTTGAACAAATCTTTTAAACAATAATATCGCCATTCTTATAAGTCATGAGTAAAAGAAGAACTTCGATGAAATGTGCTTGGTTCTGTCACCTTTAATAAACCCTTCCTTAAGTTAAGCAATGCATGCTGCGTTGTCCTCATGTAAAATTGTTGGTCCCTCATTTCCCACATAAGTACCACAACATTCACCAATATGTAGTATGGAGTATAACATTTCTTAACCAAACACATTCTCGGCTTGCTTCATGAATGGCCAAACTTTTTGCATGATTAGTTGAAGTGGCTGCGATTGTTTGCTTTACGGAACGCCATAAAATTGTAGTATTGCCATGTATGAATACATAACCAGCTTGAGACCGACTAATATGAGGGTCAGACCTGTATCCTGCATCTACATATCCAACTAAATTCGAATTTGATGGGTTAGTGAAATATAAACCCATGTCATTTGTACCATAAAGATACCGAAATATTTGTTTTACTCCATTTGAGGATTATGCCTCGTTAAAACCTTACTAGATAAAACCCAATGGGACAAAATTCTAGTGAAGTAAAAAGAGTACATAGCTCCTTTATACGCTTGGGGATGTTGCCTCATTAAAACCTTGCCGGAAAAACCCTGTGGGGACAAAACCATGGTCAAGGAAAAAAGAGTGCAACGCGTATCTTCTCTCCCCCTGATGATCACATCACTTAATCTTATTGAGTCAGTAAAATGCACATTGAAGTGTCTTGATAGAATCACGTGAATAAATATTCTCTACATGTTATTTTCATATCCATTTTAAGGATTAACGTACGTCATACATCTCATTCAAGTACATCATTGTACTTCACAAGTTATTCATTGCAAACACAATTAATTCAATTGATATATCATATCATGTATGACCATTAGCGAGAATCATAAATGTTTAATAAACATTTTAGTATGACACTTTAAATCGATATTGTGATCATCATCTTTATAAATTAAGGGGGTCTTTTACACATCATGTGATCTCATAAACATGAGTCTCGTTTATCCGTTTAAGGATAGCTAGCATTTTTCATGATGCACAAAGTTTATCCTCAAGATGTACAATTCGTAAATTAAGACACACTTTGTCTTTTGTTTCAAATTCAATTTCTATGTATTCAATCACCTTTACAATAAAAAAACATATTGTATGAAACTTAAACCATATCCAAGATCTCTTAATAAAGTTTCATACGCAAACATGGCACAGTACTATACGTTAAGGTGATTATTATACATATGCCGAAAACATGATTAGTTCAATACAATCAAATACTATTCTCGAGAACTTTTCTTATATGCTATAAAAAAAATCACTAGCATGCTCCATGCATTTTATATGGTATAATGAAATCTCAAAATCACATGAGCTATATTCATTAACTTTTAGACGCATATCAATTACCCTTATATTGCTAGACTTAAATACATTATTAGATCCACCACATGAGAACATGTCTCCTTATGATCATTTTCATGTCTTGATGAATATATTGTGTGCCATTAGTCATGCCTTAAATATAAAAGTTACAATACTTTAATTTCGCTTCCTCATAAAGACTAACGCATATCCAATCATTTACGCATTCATATTTACGGACTTCAAGTCCCAGTACCCATGTCTCGTCACAAAAGACTTCATTCTTTCATTACTTCTTTGCGTCTTTACATCCTTTGGCCACTCATTTATTCATTTGCACTTTCCGCAGGTATGCTTCCATGATCCTCACCATGATTATAGCGCTGATGAAGCGAAAAATGAACCACTTTTAGGGGGTCATTTAAGCCCGGAATTGAATTTATTTGATCAAATATTGCCCTAAATCGTTCCTTTTGTGATTTTAGGTACTTTGGGAGTGAATTCTGGAAAAGGAAGCAATTCGGATGTTTTTGGAGCATAAAAGTAAAGAAAACGGCAAAGACTTAATTTTCCATGCTGAGAATAGTACCTGACGGCGTCAAGAGGAAGATCCTGACGGCGTCAAGAGTAAAAACCATGACGACCCAGTGAAATCCTGACGGCGTCACAACAAGGGCGTCAAGACCATTTTTGGGCACGGCCTGCAAAAGGTGAATACATGACGGCGTCAGACCCAGATCTAGGTAGTCCGAGAAACTATTTGGCGGCGAGATGACGGCGTCAGACATTTGTTCTTGACGCCGTCACCCATCAAAATCTATATATAGTTTTCTATTTTTCATTTATAAAAAGAGGAACTTGTGTGGAGAAAACTATGGCCGAACTTTGTAAACCCTAAGTCATATTTTACAGTGTTTTCAAGGGTTTTCACCTCTTGAATCCTTTCATGTTCAATTGAGATAAGTCTTCTCTTAATTCAATCAATATGTCTATGTGTTGGTTGAATATATCTTATGCTTGTCTTGATTTCAACATGCTAGGCTAGATCTATCTTGTGTTTGCTTAGATGTAATGAAACCTAGATGTTAATTATGTGTTGATTACTTGTTTATGGTTGTATTGGATGAATGATTTCAATGTTAGGCTTAAGAAAACTGGCAGATCTCCACTGTGTAACATGCTTGAACGTCTTAGGAAAGATGAACCGATGTGTACTAGGTTTTATTGGTTGTATTTAATGCATGAGCAAATTCTAATGATCCCATGTTAGGAGCTTCTTAGCCGGCTCGACATAGGAGTGAAGTAGGCGTTCATAGGATTGGGGAAGTAAGTACGCCACCCCATGAATGGTATTAAGGAATACAATCCGTCATCCACGCAACTATAACAAGTAATTAACATGTAAAAGATATCTAGGGAGTAGTGAAATCTAAGTAAACACAATTCTCCCACATATTGCTCACAACTCTAGTATAATTAGTTTGTTTTCATTTCTAGTATTTTATTTTGATTACATCTTTAGTATTGGGTTAGTTGACTAGCAACTAATTCTGCCCAACTCCTTCAAACCCGAGATTTTTAATTGCTTTCATAAAAATATAAAAATACAAAAAGAATCATCCTTCATCTCTAGACCTAGTCTTTAGGTTTTCTAATCCTAACGACACTATTCCTAGCTGAACGATCAATCCCCCGGTACTTGTCATTATACTATACTACATCGATCAGGTACACTGCCTGGTGGGGGTTGTAAGCTTCTCGAGATCCCTCGAGAGGTAAAGCCTGTTGCAATCCCTACGCATCAAGTTTTTGGCGCCGCAGCCCGGGGAATAGTTATTGTCTAGGTTAGAATCTCTTTTTATTAGGTCTACTTGCTAGATTCTTTTCTAGTAAGATTTTATTTTTATTTTTAGGTTCTCTTTAGTCTATCTTATTTCTTCGTGTTTTTGTTCGTAACTCTTCACCATCCGACATCATGGACGATGGTAACATCTTTGAACCCGTCATCCCACCACAACAAAACCCACTACTAGATAACCAACCTCTTAGGCCCCGAACCCTAGGAGAGTACTCCCGACCTAGCCACCAAGGCTATCGAAACACTATTGAGCTCACCGGAGCCAATGTGATCCCCTTGCGATCCGACACCATCCGGTTGGTGCAAAGCGGATGTGCATTCCATGGACTTCGTTCCGAAGATCCAAATCAACATCTCAAGGACTTCCTTAAAATCGTAGATTCTATAGACCTTGATGTTACAACTAGAGAGTCAACCCGATTACGCCTATTCCAATTCTCTCTGCGTGATCAAGCTAGCCAATGGCTTGAACGTTTACCCGCGGGATCCATCACCTCATGGGATGATCTCACTACTCGTTTCCTTGCTCAATTTTTCCCACCGGGGAGAACTACTAAGCTTAGAAATGACATCTTGATGTTCCAACAACGTCAAAATGAAACTCTTTATGAAGCATGGACTCGTTTCAAGTACTTACTCCAAAAAGTCCCTCATCATGGCATAGATCTTTGGCTCCGAGTCCAAATCTTCTATGACCATATCAATCTCTCTACAAGGCGAGCCATTGACCAATCGGCCGGTGGTAAGCTACGTGATCTAAATGCGGAACAATCATGGGAACTCATAGAAGATCTTGCTCTCTATGACAACGAAAGTTGGAATGATCCCCGTGATTTGAACAAAACGGTCAAGGCAATATCTTTGCCTTCGAACAATTCTAGCACTCCCGACCGTAGGATCATGGAACTTGAGGACCAAGTCAAGTTTCTCATGAAATCTTACGAAGCTCCTAAGCCTTCAAGCCAAGTGAACAAAATCACTTCTTCATGCGAATTATGTAGTGGTCCCCATGACACTCGTGATTGCGTAGAACTCCCCGGAACAGCTTTTGCGGACTACACATCCTCGCGTACCGACGAAGCGGGAGATAAGTGGTACACTTTCAAACCTGAGCCAAACCCTTACGGTGATTCCTACAACCCCTCTTGGAAAAATCACCCAAACCTTAGGTGGAAACAAAACCAAGCCAATTCTTCCAATCCGCCTAATCGTTACCAACCAAACGGTCCACCCTCCAACCGTACTTTCAACAACAATCCTTCTAACAACTATGGTAGTACCAACAATATTGAAGGATTGATGTCCAAGTTTATGGCATCTCAAGAAGCTCGCATATCCAAGTTTGAAGCCGATTTCAAAAAAAAGCAAAGCGAGATGACCACTAAAATTGACACATTGTTGAAAGTCCTCAATGACCGAGAAATGGGAGCACTCCCAAGCGACACGGTCAAGAATCCGAAACTAAACGTTAATTCCATATCACCAGTTTTGTCACCCACTTCTTGTCCGCAATACTACTCGGTTAAATCAACGAGCACGTGTTTCAAGCAAAACCAAATTCTTCAAAAGGACCAATCAAATAAAACACCCGATATAAAACCGGTCAAAAGTATGGTTGAAACACCTCCCGGTCAAAAGTCCCGTCATTGATGTCTTAGCCCGTGCTCCCTACTATAGTGCCCTCCTAGAAAAGTATGAGAAGTTTAAACTAGGTAAAAATGGGACCGCCTTCGTTCAAAACAAGTTGCCTAAAAAGCTTGATGATCCGGGTATATTTGTTTTGCCTTGTAAGATAGGAAGATCCGAAGCTTTCGACACACTAGCTGATTTAGCGTCAAGCCTCAACTTGATTCCCCTATCCCTTTTCACCACTCTCAAGCTAGGAAAGTTAGAGGAGACGGAGGTATTGATAAGTCTAGCGGATGGAAGTATTGCCCACCCGGTTGGAATGATTAAGGATGTAGTTGTTCACGTAGGGAAGTTAACTATCTTAGCGGATTTTCACGTCCTAGACATGGTTAGTGACACTACATGCCCATTGCTGGTAGGAAGAGGATTTTTAGCAACCGCTAGCGCCATGATAGATTGAAAGGAGTCTAAGATAGCGGTAGGTGATGTAACAATTCACAATTTCAGGTTAATTACTTTTCCCGGAAAATTTCACTATTCACTTTTACTATTCATTTCTTTTCCGAAACTTTCCCGAAAGTTGATTTTTATTTGATATTCTCAAATGATAAATCATTTCCATGGCAAATTAAAAGTTTAACTTTCATAAGCTCATTTTCGTGAAAGTTATTAAGGAATTACACGTTTTAGGGTAAAACGTCAATCAGAAATTCTACGCACAACGAAATTCAACCCCGTCAGGTGACCCCACATCGGAAAAATGTTTGACACGCTCATGATTTATTTGAGAATTAATCGTGACTGAGAAAAACATGACCAAAAACTTCCCAGCAGGTCACCCATGCCGTACTACTCTCGCATGAGCACGCTTAACCGTATGGGCGATTAACCGTTAGACCACGAAACGAGTTTCTAAGACGTTTTGAGTTTTCAAACTTATTAGAAAAAGTCAACATATTTTTCCCTCCTCCATTGACCAAAAATCATCCCTTGATGTTATAAGTCATTCCTTGATTTTTAGGCTTACGGTTTGATGTCTAAAAGACATTTAATACCAACCGACACTAGACTGAGCCCAGTCTAGACATTATAAGTCATTTTAAATCATTTTTATCACATTAGAAAAGTAACATTTTACTTTTCTCAATTTTACGCAATATTCGTACGTTTTACGTATTACGCGTTTTAGACCCGTGTTTCCAGCTTTTAGCAGGGTTTTACCACCCAAATGGAACCTACCACTCATTTTATATTTTATTATGGAATATTTTGACATGTTTAACCATTCTTCCAAGTTCCATAATTTTACGATACCCGGTTTTACGTTTTGTGACGTAACAACTTACGGTTTGCATTTTACGGAGTCAAAACACACTAGATATCTTGGATAAGATCACCACAAGTCCAACCTTGCTCCCCAAGGTTACCAAACCGCCACTAGGAGGGGGAGTCACACCCATGTGGCTTCATCTCATGAAACTACCCTTAGATCATAAGTTAATTACAACTTGGTCACCAAGTTTAGGAAACTTCCTAGTTAACTTCCTAACCTCCTTAAATGGACTATAAATACTCCCTCCTCCCCTTCCTTTGTACGCCACCATCACAACACACCAACACCATCTCCTTTGCTTGATCTTCTTCCAATTCTATGCAAGATTCAAGTGCAAGTTCAAGGTTGAAACCCTAGTTTCTTTTAGATAATCAAAACACTTCCAAACTACATAAACTTTGGTGATTTCTCTTGAGTTTAAATCTACTCAATTCACCTCAACCTTCATCATCCATCTTTCAAGAATACCAAGGGTAGAAAGATTGCATGAAGTGAAAAAGGGTTGAAGCAAGTCTATCAATGTCCTATCCTTACATGTTAACTTCCTTTCATCTTTGAAAGCCAAAAGTTGTAAGCCAAACCCTAACATGATTCTTGTTAAATAATCATATTCATGTTATTTACATGTTATTCTTGCTATATTATGTCTTGTAGTTATGTCCATGATGTATAAAAATGACCAAAACAAGTTATTGTTATTGATTGTTGAAACAAGTTACTAAAACAAGTAAACTAGTGACTTTCTTGGAAAACCATGACCAAAATGGTAAAATTATGATATTGGATCATTACAAATTGTAGTAGAGGACTTAACAAGGAAACCATAGCAATTTGAACCACCCAAAACGAGTATACGAGTCAAAAGTTATGGCGATTTGAAATTACCAAAGATTTCCGGCAAAACTGCCAAATAGCTTCCTGATCAAATTTGGGTTTTGAAAGTCATACTTCTGGTCCGATTCATCAAAAAGTTAAAACACGAAAGTTGTCCGAAACGACGTTTTCGTTCAGGAACAAAGAAGCTCGAGACCTAAAAATGCTTTCCGAGTGATAAATTTCTTCAAATTCTAAACAGCCCATTTTTAGACAAAGTCATTACATATAGGTTATGGTTTATGAAGACCAAAGGGGTCTTATGACCTATAATCAAGACCACAACCATGGCTAGAGCCAAGGTTGTGTCTCATGACCTTGGAACAAGGACCAAAGGTCATGGCTAGGCCATGACGAAATGACCATAACAACTTACATAGGCGTAAACATGAAACAATGAATTAGGCGATAACATAAACAAGCAATTTGGATCTACTTCACTTAAAAGGAAACCATGAGATTTTACCAAGAGAAAATGGTCATTCAAGACTTATGAAACTACCCCTAATAACAATCTTCATGTACTAATAAACTTTCCTAAGTTTATTCAAATATCGGACATGTAACTTTTCGAATCAAAACTTATATCTATATATTTCATCAACTACTACAATAGTAGGGAGCCTCATGTGAGGAGTTCATTATGTAAGCCGTCGAGTTGAGTTGTGGATTTACGAGTTAAAGTGTCCTGGCTCCTCGAACGCTTACTAACATGACTTCTGAATTATGTCGGCCCGAACGGTAGTAAACGATATACAAAACATACATGTTTCATGAATCATTACTTTCAAAGACTTACAATATACATCATACCACATCATGGACTAAATGCAAGATATATATATATATAGGCACTACTTCATATTCTTTACTTCGATCCTAAGTCGCGACATTCTATTATAGGTTGCTCGTAGAAACCTTCACGATTCGACCGTTACATTCATTACTTGCTATCTTACTTAAGGTGAGTTCGTAGCCCCACTTTCTATTGTTTAACTATTTTACAAACTCATGGGGGGAATACATGCTATTATTTTTCTACTCGAACACGATGCTTTCTAATGTATGCTTCACGACGATGTTTTATTATCACTAAGTAACGATTGCCATGTTCGAAGTCCCTATATCATGAACCATTAGTCACTACCTTTAGTGAGCGCGAATATTGTGAATAGATCTATTGGGATTGACGAATCCCATTTGTGTTGAACAACGATGAGTTCACACAAATGCACTATATTTGAGATTTAGCGGTATAACGGCAAAAGTACCTTGATAGGGCTTCTATAATGCCAATTTTGTTGGTTCGATGTTAACGCTTTGGTTGTATGAGCTTAGTGAAATAAATAACGATTTTGTTTTCTAAACATTGGTGTGAGTCTATAGCTCACACTACGATTATTGTGTTCAAACGATTTAACTACAAACACTACGATTATTGTGTTCAAACGATTTAACTACAAACACTACGATTATTGTGTTCAAACGATTTAACTAAACTCTACGAATTCCACTCAACCTTTGTGTTGACCTCTCAAGCATGTATTTCAGGTTCATGACGATCAAGGATGGCACGGAAGGACACGGATACTCAAGAGGGCTATAAATTTTATTATCATTCAAAACTCAATTAATGTAATTTGTAAACATGGAACCATCTGGGACCTCATTTCGTAATCTCTGATATCTATATAATTTGAATGATAAATCTTTTAAAACGACTCAATTGGAGTTCGTTTTCTATTATTGTGACTATTGTGCCGTCCAGTAACACCCAGTTCGAATTCCGCTGCGTCCATGAATTGGGGGTGTTACAGATTGGTACCAGAGCCATGGTTATAGAGAAACGGGTCTAATTGAGACCTAAACTATAACTACAACTACAAGCAAAACCATTTTATAGCCTTCCGCTCTCCGTGTCTTCCATCCTCCAGACGATTATGGACTTTGTAAGCATGTTATGCTACACAAACATATAAGTATATTTATATATACATTCGAGTTATTTTCAATCATTTTATCTAAACATATCTACACATGCCTATTCTATGGCATTTCGACACAACCATATTCTCCCAACCATGTTCCTACTCCAACATTTTATATCCAAGATATTGTAACGAATTACGATGGTCTTTTCTATTTCCCGAACATTGTATGACACAATGGTCTAATCTACTTCCGAGACATTGTGATTTGTGCAATGGTCTCTCGAATTATTCCACCACCTCATCAATATCATTTCATATGATATCAAAAACCCATCACAATCTATCGATTTCCAAACAAGAAATATGAATTTCTAAAGGACAAACTAATCCATTATCGAAAAAAGCTGAACTTTCTCTACATCCATCAAAGTTTTCTTCTGAAACCTTCATTGTTAAAAGTTTGTAATTCTAGCCCAGTATAGACTGTTTTAGAATTACTTCAACTTCCTTTCCACACATATCTACCCGTACTATCTTCTATGCAATGGAATGTGAAAACATACGTTACAAGTCTCTTATGGCGGGACTTGCAACTGAAGGGTTTGACATTGCCTTTGTTTAGTGGACAGTTTCCCGAAAGCAATGGACATATCACAAGTATACCTAATTTAGGTATTTGAAAATTTTATCGAACCTCGGCTAAATATAGACTAGTCACCTATATTTAACCTAGGGACAGTGGAATATAGTCTGACTAACTATATTCGACTTAAAATTTTCAAATACTGAGAATAGTTGTACTAGGGTTATGTTTAGATTGATTTCCTACTTGAACTCGATAAACCACCAGAATACATTAAAACGATCTAGAGACACGATAGTGCCTTACCACTCAGCGAAATCTTAACACCTTATTTGTACTACCTAATTTCATTCTTGAAAGTTTTCATTTATGAGATAATCCGAACTACTATCTTGGGATAGTTATCAATTATTCTCTTCATCCTGTAGAAGTACTATCCTGTTTAGGTTCTAAGGATACCATTCCGTCATAAACCTTTAAAATCTCTTAAGATTTTCAAAGCAAACTTGACATCTCTACCAGTATTAATGTTAAGCATACATTACACACTTCTGTTCATCAAGATATCACAACATTATCTTCATAACCGTTGGAACCACAAGCTCATAAACAGATCTTGATGTATTTTTAATGCTCAAATCATCCTTAGCTACACCACAAGCACCCTTATCAGCTTTACAAGTTTGAATTTTCATCTTGTACTTTTGGAACACCAGTATCATCTCGTAATACCCTACCTTGTAACTCACCGACTAAGTATGAATGTTGTGTAGGATGATTTGTAATTATTTGAATGGATTGGGATGCCTTTTCATTTAAATAAAGACATTGTAAATCACTAAACCATAAGTTTATATTTCCTTATCTACATTGTTTGGGATGCCTCTCTATGTAAATAAAGAATTATAAACAAGTGGGCTTATTTGTATCCGAAATAACATAAGTAACCCATGATTCGACGAACTAGATCCAATTACGATTCCTATTCAAATTTGACTACTATACCAATTTCTATTCGACTACCATATCAATTGCTATTGATACTTGACTACTATATCAATTTCTATTTGATATTCAACCACTATATCAATTCATGTCCAACTACTATATCAATTCCTATTAATATTCGACTGCTATATCAATTTCCTTTGATATTCGACTATTATCATACCTTTCCTACATAAAAGTAAGCCTCATCCTACACCATACACTGAAACGACAAATCAAATTACATCACCAGTAATCCCAGACTTTAGTCCTCATAAGTAACCACACCATTTCATCGACACCACTCCAATATATGACACACAAAGAACTTCGGGACGAAGTTCCCCGTATGGGGTGGAGACTGTAACAATTCACAATTTCAGGTTAATTACTTTTCCCGGAAAATTTCACTATTCACTTTTACTATTCATTTCTTTTCCGAAACTTTCCCGAAAGTTGATTTTTATTTGATATTCTCAAATGATAAATCATTTCCATGGCAAATTAAAAGTTTAACTTTCATAAGCTCATTTTCGTGAAAGTTATTATTGAATTACACGTTTTAGGGTAAAACGTCAATCAGAAATTCTACGCACAACGAAATTCAACCCCGTCAGGTGACCCCACATCGGAAAAATGTTTGACACGCTCATGATTTATTTGAGAATTAATCGTGACTGAGAAAAACATGACCAAAAACTTCCCAGCAGGTCACCCATGCCGTACTACTCTCGCATGAGCACGCTTAACCGTATGGGCGATTAACCGTTAGACCACGAAACGAGTTTCTAAGACGTTTTGAGTTTTCAAACTTATTAGAAAAAGTCAACATATTTTTCCCTCCTCCATTGACCAAAAATCATCCCTTGATGTTATAAGTCATTCCTTGATTTTTAGGCTTACGGTTTGATGTCTAAAAGACATTTAATACCAACCGACACTAGACTGAGCCCAGTCTAGACATTATAAGTTATTTTAAATCATTTTTATCACATTAGAAAAGTAACATTTTACTTTTCTCAATTTTACGCAATATTCGTACGTTTTACGTATTACGCGTTTTAGACCCGTGTTTCCAGCTTTTAGCAGGGTTTTACCACCCAAATGGAACCTACCACTCATTTTATATTTTATTATGGAATATTTTGACATGTTTAACCATTCTTCCAAGTTCCATAATTTTACGATACCCGGTTTTACGTTTTGTGACGTAACAACTTACGGTTTGCATTTTACGGAGTCAAAACACACTAGATATCTTGGATAAGATCACCACAAGTCCAACCTTGCTCCCCAAGGTTACCAAACCGCCACTAGGAGGGGGAGTCACACCCATGTGGCTTCATCTCATGAAACTACCCTTAGATCATAAGTTAATTACAACTTGGTCACCAAGTTTAGGAAACTTCCTAGTTAACTTCCTAACCTCCTTAAATGGACTATAAATACTCCCTCCTCCCCTTCCTTTGTACGCCACCATCACAACACACCAACACCATCTCCTTTGCTTGATCTTCTTCCAATTCTATGCAAGATTCAAGTGCAAGTTCAAGGTTGAAACCCTAGTTTCTTTTAGATAATCAAAACACTTCCAAACTACATAAACTTTGGTGATTTCTCTTGAGTTTAAATCTACTCAATTCACCTCAACCTTCATCATCCATCTTTAAAGAATACCAAGGGTAGAAAGATTGCATGAAGTGAAAAAGGGTTGAAGCAAGTCTATCAATGTCCTATCCTTACATGTTAACTTCCTTTCATCTTTGAAAGCCAAAAGTTGTAAGCCAAACCCTAACATGATTCTTGTTAAATAATCATATTCATGTTATTTACATGTTATTCTTGCTATATTATGTCTTGTAGTTATGTCCATGATGTATAAAAATGACCAAAACAAGTTATTGTTATTGATTGTTGAAACAAGTTACTAAAACAAGTAAACTAGTGACTTTCTTGGAAAACCACGACCAAAATGGTAAAATTATGATATTGGATCATTAAAAATTGTAGTAGAGGACTTAACAAGGAAACCATAGCAATTTGAACCACCCAAAACGAGTATACGAGTCAAAAGTTATGGCGATTTGAAATTACCAAAGATTTCCGGCAAAACTGCCAAATAGCTTCCTGATCAAATTTGGGTTTTGAAAGTCATACTTCTGGTCCGATTCATCAAAAAGTTAAAACACGAAAGTTGTCCGAAACGACGTTTTCGTTCAGGAACAAAGAAGCTCGAGACCTAAAAATGCTTTCCGAGTGATAAATTTCTTCAAATTCTAAACAGCCCATTTTTAGACAAAGTCATTACATATAGGTTATGGTTTATGAAGACCAAAGGGGTCTTATGACCTATAATCAAGACCACAACCATGGCTAGAGCCAAGGTTGTGTCTCATGACCTTGGAACAAGGACCAAAGGTCATGGCTAGGCCATGACGAAATGACCATAACAACTTACATAGGCGTAAACATGAAACAATGAATTAGGCGATAACATAAACAAGCAATTTGGATCTACTTCACTTAAAAGGAAACCATGAGATTTTACCAAGAGAAAATGGTCATTCAAGACTTATGAAACTACCCCTAATAACAATCTTCATGTACTAATAAACTTTCCTAAGTTTATTCAAATATCGGACATGTAACTTTTCGAATCAAAACTTATATCTATATATTTCATCAACTACTACAATAGTAGGGAGCCTCATGTGAGGAGTTCATTATGTAAGCCGTCGAGTTGAGTTGTGGATTTACGAGTTAAAGTGTCCTGGCTCCTCGAACGCTTACTAACATGACTTCTGAATTATGTCGGCCCGAACGGTAGTAAACGATATACAAAACATACATGTTTCATGAATCATTACTTTCAAAGACTTACAATATACATCATACCACATCATGGACTAAATGCAAGATATATATATAGGCACTACTTCATATTCTTTACTTCGATCCTAAGTCGCGACATTCTATTATAGGTTGCTCGTAGAAACCTTCACGATTCGACCGTTACATTCATTACTTGCTATCTTACTTAAGGTGAGTTCGTAGCCCCACTTTCTATTGTTTAACTATTTTACAAACCCATGGGGGGAATACATGCTATTATTTTTCTACTCGAACACGATGCTTTCTAATGTATGCTTCACGACGATGTTTTATTATCACTAAGTAACGATTGCCATGTTCGAAGTCCCTATATCATGAACCATTAGTCACTACCTTTAGTGAGCGCGAATATTGTGAATAGATCTATTGGGATTGACGAATCCCATTTGTGTTGAACAACGATGAGTTCACACAAATGCACTATATTTGAGATTTAGCGGTATAACGGCAAAAGTACCTTGATAGGGCTTCTATAATGCCAATTTTGTTGGTTCGATGTTAACGCTTTGGTTGTATGAGCTTAGTGAAATAAATAACGATTTTGTTTTCTAAACATTGGTGTGAGTCTATAGCTCACACTACGATTATTGTGTTCAAACGATTTAACTACAAACACTACGATTATTGTGTTCAAACGATTTAACTACAAACACTACGATTATTGTGTTCAAACGATTTAACTAAACTCTACGAATTCCACTCAACCTTTGTGTTGACCTCTCAAGCATGTATTTCAGGTTCATGACGATCAAGGATGGCACGGAAGGACACGGATACTCAAGAGGGCTATACATTTTATTATCATTCAAAACTCAATTAATGTAATTTGTAAACATGGAACCATCTGGGACCTCATTTCGTAATCTCTGATATCTATATAATTTGAATGATAAATCTTTTAAAACGACTCAATTGGAGTTCGTTTTCTATTATTGTGACTATTGTGCCGTCCAGTAACACCCAGTTCGAATTCCGCTGCGTCCATGAATTGGGGGTGTTACAGGTGAGGGCGACACTTAGTCGGTATACGAAGTTAAGAAACATAGCTATGATTGTGAGGATGAACCGACACCACATTGGGTAGAGATGAATAGGAGACCATCTAGATATGGACCTTGGATAGAAAGGAACTTTATAAGACCTCAACGCCCATTCTATCTAGAAAAAGATTTCATCGAAAAGACACATTCGGTGGAACAACTCATAGCTAGAGATGAAGAGCTAGATCCTTTCGAGGACCCCTTAATCTTTAGGAAAATGATTGAGTTCTTAAGCGTAATGCCTATTAATATAGAGATGAATAAGTGGAAAAGAGAGGGAGATAAGTGTAAATGGAGGTGGGACAAGCCACCTAAGGAAGGTGACGGATCATGGCATATGAAGATGACTTTATATGATCCGGATGGAGAAAAGTTTGAAAGGTCATACCGTACTAAGAAAACCGATAGGAAGTTAAAACCTAAGTTTGATCCCAAAGATGTCCTCAATGAGGAACTCACCCGTATCACATAGTAACCCATGACCTTGAGTCTAGCTACAAGACTCGTAAATAAAGAAAAATGCTTCTTGGGAGGCAACCCATGTTTTGTGTGATTTTTATTTTGTTTATTTGTTATTTGCTTCCGTATGCATGCTTTATTTTTATTGTTGGTAGATCATGTTTCAAAAATAAAATAGTGGAATACTTTACTTTGTTGTTTGGCTTAGTCTTAACTTCATGCAAAGGTATTTTTGCAAAAGATAAGTGTAAGGGGAAACCCCAAATATGTTTTTAAAAAACAAAAACCGATCATGATTCTCCACAATATTAAGTGAACATGTATATTCGTATTTGTTAGAGTCAAATGCTTGTATCGAGTCATAATGAAGTTTTGCAGGATTTTCCAGGAAGTAGGACGAAGTTTTTCCAGAAATTTTCCGGAAACTTAACATAAGAATTTCTGCAGGTCACTTCTGACGGCGTCACGAGTTTACTCTTGACGGCGTCACATGTAAAAATCTGAAAATTTTACCAGTTTTGTTTTTCTAACGGAGTCTTAAAGTTTTTGTTGAATTATTAGTTTTATAATCTCCAGGAAATCTGCAAACATCATTCCACAAGCATTATATCTTATTTTGTTTTCTATGATTTATTAGCATATGTAGATTGCCGCCGATTTTATGCGAGGTTGCCTTGTCAGTTTTCTCAGGTTTTACAGGTTATGTATGACAAGAATATGATTTATTTTTCTGGAAGGGAAGCTTTGATTGTTCATTTTCTTGGAGGAAGATCTAACCTGGCCACCTTATTATCCATACCGAGCGAATCAGGGGAGTATTTGATTTCATTCTTTTTACTTATTTCACTTTTACATTCTTTACTTGAACATTGGGGACAATGTTCATCCTAAGTGTAAGGGGAGGATAAAATGATAATACCTTACAGATACACTTTCGCTTGAGTTTGTTTGTTTAATAGTAGATGTGTAATAAAACTAAGAGAAATACTTGTTAGTGCAATTTTAGCGCCAAATTTAAATTTTTTTACAACATTTAGGAGTGAAACTTTAGCCATAGCAAGCGTCTCATGGATAGGAGATTGTATGGCTAGCACAAACCGTACTATTCAGAAAAATTTTCAACCCAAATATGTGAGGTTCGCCTTTAGATTTGATAGGAAAAGCATTTACTATTAGTGCTTATGAGTGTACCGGTAGTATTTAGATTCTAGAACTTGCGTTAGTGATGCATCCCGAAACCGCTAGTGAGACTACATTCGTGTAGTAGGATTTACTACATGATAAGAGGCATTAGGATCACCCTTGTGTTAAACCCGTATCATAATTACTTGACCATTTAAGTCATATTACTTGGCTAGTTAAGTCAATTAATTTTTCCCACACCATTAGCGTTGTACTCATTTTTAGTACACGAAACCCCTAGTACACCCCTCCGAGCCTATCTTTTCGTTTCTAACTTTAAGCATCTCACTTAAAGGAAGAATTTGTTACACTCCACTTAAATGTACAACCAAATCGCCTTAGCCTTTCGTGTATGCACTCATCTTTAGTGCATTATTGTTATTTGTTAAATCCTAAGTTAATTATCTAATTGATTACATGGTTGCTAAGTCGAGTCATATCCTTGTACATATTGTTTTGGGACGATTGGGACTCATGGGTAAAGTACTAATTTTATGGAGTAATGGGGAAGAACATAATATTATTACCCCCATATGTGCGTTAATTTTAAAAGTACTCCAAGTGTTTTGATTATCTTAATTCGAGTCATTAGATTAGTTTATTTGTAAAGTATGTAAAAATTCAAGTGTAAGGGGAATTTACATTCCCTATGATGTATTATTTTGGATGGTAGGGTAAGAGTGTATGCAAAAAAAAAAAAAAAAAAAAAAAAAAAAAAAAAAAAAAAAAAAAATCAAGAAAAAGAAAAAAAAAAATAGAAAAAGAAAAGAGAAAAAACATACGGACTACCATCCCGTTTCATTCTATGTTTATTTTATGTTTTTGTTATTTTTGATTTATTAGCTTAAGTCGAGTCGAGTCTTGGCTTAGCAACGCCATATTGTACATGTAATTAACCAAGATTGTTAACTCGCCACCAGTAAAGACTGCCTATATCCAACAAAACCGTGTATTCCATATCCCTACACCTAACGTTACAACCCTTTAAAAAGACCTCTTTGATAGTTTATCCTAGGTGCTTACGCCATGTGGTGGAGGTTTGATCCTTTACCAAGCCTATGGTAATCTATTTTGCTATGACAGGTAGTGAGAGATGTTTTCCATTTCCATATTGTGATATTACTTTATTACACCCGAGAGATGTGAGTATCTAAACACTATTTGTGAGGTGCTAGTGTATGACCTCCGTGCTTGTCTTTGGTCTTTAGTGGAACGATTATTTGTTGTAATTACTTTTATATTAGTGTTAAATGACCCCTAACTTGTATTTTGATTAGAATAAAAGCGCATTTGCTTAAGGACAAGCAAATCTCAAGTGTAAGGGTATATGATGAGGCGAAAAATGAACCACTTTTAGGGGGTCATTTAAGTCCGGAATTGAATTTATTTGATCAAATATTGCCCTAAATCGTTCCTTTTGTGATTTTAGGTACCTTGGGAGTGAATTCTGGAAAAGGAAGCAATTCGGACGTTTTTGGAGCATAAAAGTGAAGAAAACGGCAAAGACTTAATTTTTCATGCTGAGAACAGTACCTGACGGCGTCAAGAGGAAGATCCTGACGGCGTCAAGAGTAAAAACCATGACGACCTAGTGAAATCCTGACGGCGTCACAACAAGGACGTCAAGACCATTTTTGGTGACGGCCTGCATAAGGTGAATACATGACGGCGTCAGACCCAGATCTAGGCAGTCCGAGAAACTATTTGGCGGCGAGATGACGGCGTCAGACATTTGTTCTTGACGCCGTCACCTATCAAAATCTATATATAGTTTTCTATTTTTCATTCATAAAAAGAGGAACTTGTGTGGAGAAAACTAGGGCCGAACTTTGTAAACCCTAGGTCATATTTTACAGTGTTTTCAAGGGTTTTCACCCCTTGAATCCTTTCATGTTCAATTGAGATAAGTCTTCTCTTAATTCAATTAATATGTCTATGTGTTGGTTTATTATATCTTATGCTTGTCTTGATTTCAACATGCTAGGCTAGATCTATCTTGTGTTTGCTTAGATGTAATGAAACCTAGATGTTAATTATGTTTTGATTACTTGTTTATGGTTGTATTGGATGAATGATTTCAATGTCAGGCTTAAGAAAACTGGTAGATCTCCATTGTGTAACATGCTTGAACGTCTTAGGAAACATGAACCGATGTGTACTAGGTTTTATTGGTTGTATTTAATGCATGAGCAAATTCTAATGATCCCATGTTAGGAGCTTCTTAGCCGGCTCGACATAGGAGTGAAGTAGGCGTTCATAGGATTGGGGAAGTAAGTACGCCACCCCATGAATGGTATTAAGGAATACAATCAGTCATCCATGCAACTATAACAAGTAATTAACATATACAAGATATCTAGGGAGTAGTGAAATCTAAGTAAACACAATTCTCTCACATATTGCTCACAACTCTAGTATAATTAGTTTGTTTTCATTTCTAGTATTTTATTTTGATTGCATCTTTAGTATTTGGTTAGTTGACTAGCAACTAATTCCGCCCAACTCCTTCAAACCCGAGATTTTTAATTGCTTTCATAAAAATATAAAAATACAGAAAGAATCATCCTTCATCTCTAGACCTAGTCTTTTGGTTTTCTAATCCTAGCGACACTATTCCTAGCTGAACGATCAATCCCCCGGTACTTGTCATTATACTATACTACATCGATCAGGTACACTGCCTGATGGGGGTTGTAAGCTTCTCGAGATCCCTCGAGAGGTAAAGGCTGGTGCAATCCCTACGCATCAAGCGCTATCTTATATATAATCATTTCCATGCTCATTATCATATACAATAGTACTATCGACGTCGATTTATTACTTTTCGATTCCACACTTTACTAGACATTATATATCATTTATTGAGATCTCATAGTTTTTCATGTACCCGGGGTTTTTCAATAATATTAATGTCTAGTGTCAGTTGACTATTATGGGGTCTTTATTACCTCGATTCGATTCGGCCATCTTAGTTTTCTTGCTCCATTTTATCTATTCATTCGAGGACCTTTTATTTGGAATCGATTAGTCTATCACGTTGCAGGCGTACCATAGGCTTACTGCCAATCATTGGTTTTACTGCTGGGACACACATTGTAATTGGAGCAATAGCAGCGTAATATGATCTAGTCACTTTCTTTAGGTCACTAAACATGTCTAGCATTTACTAGATCTGGAATGTTATTTGTCCCTTGAACTTTAAGTTCATATTCATTAGTGTGAGGATCAAAATTTAAATCATAATTCATTCCATATCCCTCGCTGCTCATTCTCTCCCCCTAAATGAATTATCCATTTCAATATCCCATTGTTGTGCATTGTGGAGGATTTACTATAAGAAATGTCGCACAATTACAAAATATCACATGAAAAATATGGTTTGTGACCAAAAACCATTCTAATGGGGAGGATTCATTATAATTTGTTGGCAAGATGCGAATTCATATGTCATAACATGCCCCATAAACTAAAAATTTTGTTCTCACAATATTATTGGCTTTGCAATCAACTGAAGCCGTTTTATAAACGTTTCAACAAAAGCAATTCGTGTATGAACATGGGCTACTTTTAAGTTCAACACTTATTCCAATAATCGCCTAACATATGGAAGTATTTACCACCGTTTCCAAAGATACAATATGGAAAATCATGCTCGCATTTTATAAGTCGAGCCATTAATCACGCTAACCTTAAGTTGCGTCCTTGATAATCATTTTGACGATGCATCGATTTTACAACTCAAAATGATCCACATGACGCATGTATAGGCCTACATACATCCTCTTTATATTCATTCCGAAACTTTATATGACAAAGTCCTTACTTAATTTGGTGGTGATGGATGAACCATTAACTTCCATTGAGAACAATCAAATTTATCATTGAAGAAACTTATGATTTCTCTATACATTTCGCATTATCATTGACCCAGGATGGTCCAACCGGTCATGCCAATTACTACAATAATCTTGGCTCATAAAATTATACTTTATAACCACATGCGCTTCAATTGCACCTTTTTATATAAAAATCGAATAATATGAAGAGCTCACATTTCTCCGATTAGCTCTTTTATGTCTTGCACACAATTTAATAGTATATACACATTAGCCAATAGCATTATCAAATAATAAAGCATAATTTATACTATTGAAGTTGCACCTTTCGTAAAACACATATATGCCATTAATTAATTAATCAAGTGTCTCGCATGCATATAATTAAAATCACCGTATAAATAAGTCACACATATATTAAAAACTTAATAACGCTATTTGAGTCAACTAAAATGTCTTACTTGTCTTGTAACATTCCGAGTAAATAACGTTTATTGTGTTATTCCTTTTGTCACTGTTTACGCACAATAATTAAAAAGAAACACTATTCTTCTGGTCGTGCCACCAAGTTAAGATTAAATACACTAAATCAACATGCAATTAAATATAGCAAGACATACTTAAAATCATAATCAAACTTCTTAAACCATGCATCATGAACATACAAAACATGCTTGAACACAGCATACAAAAAATGGTTAAACATATAAACATGCCATGAACCATCGAAGTATACATAAGTAGCCGTATGTTTATCTATTACTTCATCAAAATCAATCACAATGGTTAATAACATTATTGCGCTATTTAACATCATGGTTTATCGGTTTAAGCTTACAAGAAAAATATAGAGTTTATCTTTTCATGCTAATATCAGTAGTGGCATAACAGTGATCACATAATAATAAGTCACACATATTTGTCAAACTCAATAGCACAATTTAACAAACACACCATAACTTAATTCGTATCAAATTATGTATTACGTAGAATAATGATACGTATGAGCAATTAAATAAGCAAATCATAGTTCAAATATGAAATTGTAGTAGCATACAGATCCAACTATGGAGTAGAAAATATATATTCTAATCCTATTAATAACCAAACTTGTAAATAAAGTAAACAAGTCAAACTAAATATAAATCACATGCATATGCATCAAGATCTATCAATAACGTCACTTTAGTAATCATCCTCAACTTTCTATCGGTTTCTTTCATGTTATATGGAAAATCAAGGCATTAGAGCAATGCTCAGAGAGTTACTCATGCTAAGACTCATAATATAATATGTACAATGTAAGCTACGTAACAATCTAATAATATCTGTTGGAAAATTTAGTGCACTGGTGGGATTGGTTCACACCTGGTAATGGGTTTGGAGGTACAGAGTGTACACCCATCAGGTCCCTGAACTCCCTGACTCTAATAGTGGTTGTGTGGGATTCTGCTGCTAGTGTTGGTTTCCACTGATAGTGGACTCTGCTGCTATCATCAGGATCCTGCTGATGGCAATTCTGCTGCTAGTCAGTATGACTCTGCTGCTAAGCAGTGATTCTGCTGCTAGTGATAAGTGGATCCTGCTGATGATATGTAACTGATTTGACCTATTCAAATGGCAGTTACATCTATATTTATGACCTCGTTTAATGGGTCAATTAACCACTATTTTAGGCTATAATGGGGATAATTATGTGGAAATTAATGGGCCGATTAATTCTCATAATTCCATTTGACTAGCCATGAGTATATTCCTATATATAGGAAATCATATTATGCATGAAAGGTACACAGAAAACACACAATACTTAAACACGAAGGGTTATTGATTTGTGCCTAAATCATTAACAACATTTGGTCTTATCCCAAGTAGATATTCGTGATACCCAGGCATTAGAGTCGAATAGTTTACTTTGAAAAGTGATAACACGATTCCAAGTGATATCCGGTAACCTTAATTGGTACGTAGCTAGGTCTTTGATTATCTCTACCCTGATCTGGGCGAATACAACAACCAACAATCAAAGTAAACTATTTTGTGATAATCAATGGCTGCTGCTATGAGGCATATGGCTGCTAACTTTTCCAAATTGGATAAGTTTGAAGGTGTTGATTTCAGAAGATGGCAAAAGAAGATGCACTTCTTGCTTTCAAGCATGAATGTGGTGTATGTTCTTAGTACTGCCATTCCTGAGGATCATGGGGATGATGCTACTGTGGAACAGATAAGGAAGATGAGCAAATGGGAGAATGATGACTATGTATGCAGAGGTTTAATTCTCAATGGTATGTCTGATTCTCTCTTTGACATTTATCAGAACGTTGAATCTTCCAAAGAACTTTGGGATTCCTTGGATGCCAAATATATGGCTGAGGATGCTTCAAGTAAGAAGTTTCTTGTAAGTAATTTCACAAATTACAAAATGACTGATTCAAGACCAGTCATGGAACAATACAATGAACTTCTTGGAATACTTGGAAGGTTTACACAACATAAAATGAACATGGATGAGGCTATTTCAGTCTCTTGTATCATTGACAAACTCCCTCCTTCTTGGAAAGATTTCAAGCATGCCTTGAAACATAAGAAGGAAGAACTGACACTTGTTCAGTTGGGTAGTCATCTGCGTATTGAGGATTCCCTCAGGGCGCAGGATAATAACAAGCCAAAGAGTAGCAATGCTACTGGTGCATCTGTTGTCAATATGGTGGAACATAACAATTCCATCAGGTACAATGACAACAAAGGCAAACGTAAACATCATGATAACACAAGGGCTGATCCTAACAAGAAGGCAACATCTACTTGTTGGAAATGTGGCAAATCTGGTCACATTAAAAGGGATTGCAAAGGTGTTAAGGTTGGTGGTAAAACCAATGGTTCAGGCACTAGTGGTTCAGGGAGTGGTGGTTCAGCCAACTCACTGAAAGGTCAGAATATGTTTAATGAATCTCTTCAGGTTTATTATGTTACATATGTATCTGAATCTCACTTTGTGCAGGATGATGATGTTGCGTGGTGGGTTGACTCTGGAGCAACTGTTCATGTGTGCAAAGATAGATGCTGGTTCAAGACTTATGAGTCACTGAATGATGGATCTATTCTTCACATGGGAAATGAGTCAACAGCCTTGGTGCATGGTCGTGGTTGTGTAGATCTTAGTTTTAGTTCTGGAAAGATTGTAACTTTGTTTAATGTTATTCATGTTCCTGATATAAGGAAGAACTTGGTTTCAAGTAGTGTTTTGAATAATCATGGATATAAACAAGTTATCGAATCTGATAAATTTATTTTGTCCAAACATGGTGTGTTTATTGGTTTTGGCTATTTGTGTAATCAAATGTTCAGGCTTAATGTTGTCACTGACAATGCTAATTCAGCCTTTTTGTCAACCTCTAAACTGAATGACTCTACCCTGTGGCATGCTAGACTTGGCCATGTACATTATAAAAGGATGCAAGATATGTCTAAGGATGGGTTAATCCCAGCATTTGACATGGACACTGAAAAGTGTAAGACTTGCATGTTGACCAAAATTACTAAGAAACCTTTTCAGGGTGTAAAACGTGAGACTGAGCTCTTGGAGCTAATACACAGTGACCTGTGTGATTTGCATGCCACTCCCTCTTTGGGGAACAAGAAGTACTTTGTGACATTTATTGATGATGCTTCTAGGTTTTGTTATGTCTATCTGTTACATACCAAGGATGAAGCATTAGATAAATTCAAAGTGTTTAAAACTGAAGTTGAGTTGCAACTTGGGTCCCTGATCAAAAGATTCAGGACTGATAGGGGAGGTGAGTACATGGATACTCTGTATTTTCAGTCTGTTGGTATAATCCATGAAACGACTGCTCCCTATACTCCTCAACAAAATGGTATCTCTGAAAGGAAGAACAGGGTACTGAAGGAGATGGTTAATTCCATGTTGTCCTATTCAGGACTGAGTCAAGGGTTCTGGGGTGAAGCTATGTTAACAGCTTGCTATTTATTAAATAGGGTTCCAAATAAAAGAAACAAGGTTACCCCTTATGAACTCTGGACTAAAAAGAAACCCAACCTGAATTATCTCAGGGTCTGGGGTTGTAGGGCAGTTGTAAGACTCCCTGATCCGAAGTTGAAAACTTTGGGTGAAAGAGGCATTGATTGCATCTTTGTTGGATATGCTGAGCATTCCAAGGCATACAGGTTCTATGTTATTGAACCTAATGAATATGTTTCAATTAATTCAATAATTGAATCAAGGGATGCACTATTTGATGAGAATAGATTCTCATCAGTCCCTAGACCAAGTCACAGGATTCCAAATGGAACTGATGACAATGGTGTATCAGAGGTCACTGATGAATTATCATCTCAGGCCCCTGATGAGGTTGTGGTTCAACAACCTGAACCTGAGCTCAGGAAGAGCAAAAGGGTCAGGACTCCAAAGTCTTTTGGACCTGAGTTTCAATTATACTTAATTGAAGGTACAAGGAGTGAGGTCTCTGACCAATACTCCTATTGCTTCATTGTTGAGGATGATCCCAAAACATTTGAAGAAGCAATGAAGTCCCAGGATGTTGCTTTCTGGAAAGAAGCAATAAATGATGAGATTGACTCCATCATGGGCAACAACACTTGGGTGTTGGTTGATCTACCACCAGGTTGCAAACCTCTTGGTTGCAAATGGATTTTCAAAAGGAAAATGAAGGTAGATGGAACTATTGAAAAGTTCAAGGCTAGACTAGTCATTCAGGGCTTTAAACAAAAGTCAGGGATAGACTACTTTGATACTTATGCCCCTGTGGCACGTATCAGTACCATCAGGCTGCTGATTGCTTTGGCATCAATTCACAATCTGATTATTCATCAGATGGATGTGAAGACAACTTTCTTGAATGGTGAATTGGATGAGGAGGTTTATATGAACCAACCTCAGGGCTTCATCATGCCTGGCAATGAAAACAAGGTGTGTAAACTGATTAAGTCTTTATATGGACTGAAACAGGCACCTAAGCAATGACATCAAAAGTTTGATGAAGTGGTTTTGTCTAATGGTTATGTTCTTAACCAGGCTGACAAATTTGTATATAGCAAATTTGATGATTCTGGTAAAGGAGTCATCATTTGCCTATATGTTGATGACATGTTGATCTTTGGCACTGACCAAAATCAAGTTGACCTGACAAAGGAATTTTTGTCATCAAGGTTCTCCATGAAGGACATGGGGGAGGCAGATGTTATCCTTGGTATAAGGATTAAACATGAAAGCAATGGTATATCAATTTCTCAGTCTCATTACATTGAGAAGGTACTGAAGAAATTTAATTGCTTTGATTGTACTCTAGTGAGTACCCCATGGATACCACTGAGAAGCTTATGCTGAACAATGGCAAAGCTGTATCTCAACTTGAGTATTCCAGGGTGATTGGCTGCCTGATGTATGCCATGACTTGTACAAGGCCTGACATTGCTTTTGCTGTGGGTAAACTGAGCAGGTATACTAGTAATCCTAGTGCTCAGCACTGGCAAGCAATTCAGAGGGTACTGAAGTATTTGAAGAGAACTATGGATTATAGTCTCTCATATACTGGTTATCCTTCAGTGTTGGAAGGTTACACTGATGCAAGTTGGATCAGTAACACTGAAGACAATTCGTCTACCAGTGGCTGGGTATTCCTACTTGGTGGAGGTGCAATTTCTTGGGCATCCAAGAAGCAAACTTGTATCACCAGTTCAACAATGGAATCTGAATTTGTGGCTCTAGCAGCTGCTGGTAAAGAAGTTGAATGGTTGAGAAACTTGCTTCTTGAGATTCCATTGTGGCCTAAACCTATAGCACATATTTCTATCCGTTGTGATAGTGCAGCTACATTGGCTAAGGCTTATAGCCAGATGTACAATGGTAAGTCTAGACACTTAGGTGTCAGGCATAGCATGATTCGTGAGCTTATCATGAATGGGGTGGTATCTATAGAGTTTGTAAGATCTCAACAGAACTTAGCTGATCACTTGACGAAGGGTCTGGCTAGAGACTTGGTTATAAAGTCTGCTAAAGGGATGGGTTTAAAGTCCAACTTAGTCACTGAATGCTAGGACACCCAACTCCCTCCTGAGGAAACTTGGGAGCTGAGTTCAATGTGGAAAGCTGAACATTCAGTGTATTGAAACACATGTTTTACAAACATCTCAAGGTTTGTGCTTGGAACCTGCTGAAAGGAGGATGAAGTCTATACTTCTTAATGGTTAATTTTCTTTGAAAAAGTGCTTGGCAGGAGCATGAATAAAGAGGAACCACCTATGTGAATGTTGAAGTTTTGCCGCTTCAGGAAGCTATGGACTTTTAGCTTTTACAACATTTATGAATTGGATATGGACACATGGCTTGTATAGTGTCAGGAGTGTTTAAGTGTTGGAAAACTTGTGTGTATTTTATCTTCAGGTATTCAAATGGGTTGAAGGGTTCAATTCTTAGAACACCCTGATTCTCGAATATTTGAACGTGTAATTTACTAAGATGGAAATTCAATCCTCAGGACATTTTCGTTTATGCACTTGTTTTGTATTATGGTTATTTTTCATGCAAAGGTAGTGAACTAAATTTGGGGAGGATTGTTGGAAAATTTAGTTCACTGGTGGGATTGGTTCACACCTGGTAATGGGCTTGGAGGTACGGAGTGTACACCCATCAGGTCCCTGAACTCCCTGACTCTAATAGTGGTTGTGTGGGATTCTGCTGCTAGTGTTGGTGTCCACTGATAGTGGACTCTGCTGCTATCATCAGGATCATGCTGATGGCAATTCTGCTGCTAGTCAGTATGACTCTGCTGCTGAGCAGTGATTCTGCTGCTAGTGATAAGTGGATCCTGCTGATGATATGTAACTGATTTGACCTATTCAAATGGCAGTTACATCTATATTTATGACCTCGTTTAACGGGTCAATTAACCACTATTTTAGGCTATAATGGGGATAATTATGTGGAAATTAATGGGCCGATTAATTCTCATAATTCCGTTTGACTAGCCATGAGTATATTCCTATATATAGGAAATCATATTATGCATGAAAGGTACACAGAAAACACACAATACTTAAACACGAAGGTTTATTGATTTGTGCCTAAATCATTAACAACATTTGGTCTTATCCCAAGTAGATATTCGTGATACCCAGGTATTAGGGTCGAATAGTTTACTTTGGAAAGTGATAACACGATTCCAAGTGATATCCGGTAACCTTAATTGGTACGTAGCTAGGTCTTTGATTATCTCCACCCTGATCTGGGCGAATACAACAACCAACAATATCTAATGCACCGTAATATTAAAATATCCATAAGCTCACACCTATATGTGTTTAAAAGATTCGTATCTACTCTTGTCGAAATTCGAAATGTTATTTGAGTCATACAATGCAAATTTAAGCATATAGACAATCTTAGGGGTCTCATTACTTTGTAAAACTATAAATATCCATCAACACTGATAATTATATACATGTTTTGACGATTAACAACTAGGCAAGAAATACGGTTATACGAATAATAATTCAATAATGTAATTACATCTAAGAGCGTAAAAACTTATATGTTCTAAGATAGCAAATAGGGGCATGTTATATCCACAAATTAGAATATCAAAATAATGTCCACAAACAAGATATATATTTTTTAAAGCAAAACTAAGATTAATAAGGGATATAAACACCAAGCATGTAGACACAATATTGTAGATTTAAAGCCCCAAAACAATGAGATTGCAAACATTAAAAACGATATATATTGGGAGGTGACTTTTTTTAGGAATACAATGTGGCGAAAGGAGTTTTGTACATTTAGTTCTTTCAGCTTTTCTTTTGGTGCTTCTTTTTCGTGTACGGTGAATGGATTTCTAGTGAATAAGATACAAGATTCATAATCAAACTACTTGTGTTTTTAGTTACTGGAGTAACCATAATGTTCCATAAAAACTAAAGGTGCCATAGGTTTCGGGATTAAAAAGTTTATTACTATAAATTTAAGAAGGAAAAGTTTTAACATATCAATTTGATCAACTCAATATTAGACAATTAAATACTACGTAACTTATAATATATTTAAATACAAAAAGGTTCTCAGGACTACTACTTAATTCTTTTTCAAATAAATTTGCTTTAATCTTATAAAAGTTTAGAGATAATCAAAAATAAACTTTTGTCATATCATAAGACTTAAGATCATAATAATCAATAACAAAACATGTCCAAGCACATAAACTTTTGTCATACATCATAAGGTTACAAATCAGAAACATATTCGAATTACTAACGATCAAATATATTGCATGTAAGTATTCTAATCTATATTGACAAAGATTATGTGTAGGGTAATGATCTAAAAGCAAACAATATAAACTTACATATGATAATAAATCAGTAGGACAAAATCATTCTAAATAGTAGAGTATGTTTTACGTACCTTTGTAATTGTTTTGTGACTGCTAATTTCAAATTAATATTAATTTGTTCTCCTCTTTGTCAATCGACAAATCAAGTAACTTTTGAATTGGAGACATTAGAAATCGAAAAACACTTGTAGATCGTGCTGATAACGTGTTGTGAAACAACGGCCTAATAGCACAATAAGAACAATAATCAAAAGAACATAAAAGAGTATGAGAGGGAAAGATAGAACTTGTTATTGGTGTATCTCATATCACATTAGGTGCCTCTATTTATAGGGACCTCAACATGAATAATATTAAGTACAATATTAGAAGTTACAAAGTAAACATAAAGGTCGAGGTTACTAGTTAGGGGGTATGAATGTGATAATAAATATGTACAATCATTATAATAAATATTCATAACAAAATATATGATTAGAGTTGTTTTGCAAGGGTAAAAGACTAGGGGTGTAGCACAGAATCCTGTAGAAAATCTCTAGAAACGTTAAATCCATTTAGGGGATGATCAACACTCAACAGCATCAATTAAGGTTTTATTTTTACAAAAAGTTGGAAGTAGTTATCAAGGGTTTAGGTTATAAAATAGCAATGAATTTTCTTCAATGTCTCGTTTTAGTACGCAAACTTTAGAAAATATGAGTAAATGAAGCGAACTTTCGCAAGGTGTTCTAATGTGTACAAACTGTAAAACACGAGGTCCTTATAACCTACTCCTAAATATATTTGAAGGTACTTAGGCATGTACAATGTAAGTTTTATAAAAAGTTATTAAAACATGTGTAAAAAGTAAATAAATAAAAAGAAAAAAATAATAATAATAGTAACTTAATCTTTCATGTTCATGTGAAATGAAAAGCTCTAAAGTCTTAAACTTTTTAATAATTTAATACATATATAATTGTTGAGTATTTTATAATGTTTTAAAACTCAGATTTTTAATTGAACCGATTGAGTTGCTGGTTCACCGGTTCAACCGACGGGTCAAACCGATTCTATACATATGTATACTTTCATAACATCTTTCACACGGTAGGTATTTGTTCAATTTTGATCTTACATTGAATTGAACCGATAAACATAAGATGAATCTATTGTGTTTTACTGTTTTAGTCTTTAATTTTCATACTTACAATACTAAAAAAATGTAAAAGTACCTAATTTATAGTTCTAGTTTATAACAGAATTATAGTTATAGTTTATAAAATGAGATAACTCTATGGTGTTTTTAGAATCCTATCTTTATTATTGAATTTTTTAAATCAAGCAAATATAATAATGGGAAGGGATCAAGTAAGAAAAATAATTAAAATAAGAAGGGTAAGAAGTAATTCTAGCCACACATTTCAAATTAGGGGAGAAATTTTGAAGGAAGATGCATCCACTTTTGTAGGTGCATCTGAAATGTGTGGTTGTGGTTACTTCTTATCATTCATATTTTAATTATTCTTCCTATTTGAGCCTAACTCATATAATACTAACGTTAGTTTATAACTCTAATTTATTTTTTCATAAAAAATTAACTACATCAGTCACAATCATTTCTAACTTTTCAATTTATTTATAAACTTTCCAAATTATAATATGTTTGTCCATACAAATATATAACTTAGTCTAACACATGTTTTTAGTTTAGCGAAAATGAAATAGAAAAGGTTTGTGTTAGTTTTAGAGAAAAGAAAAAGTTTTTGTTGTTTAAAATAAAGAACAAAAGTAATGACTCGGACGAGAAAATCAAACCGGGTCAACCTGAGTAAATGAAAACCACCGGTTTAGTCCAGTTCTCAAATAAGAAGAAACCCGGCCACATCCGGCCTGGTCTCTTTACCGATTTTCCGGTTCAACCGGACGGATCAACCCCCGTTATATATATATATTTTTAAAAGCTCCACTATCGTGATTGCTCTTATTTTACAAAAAATATTCTGAAAACAGAATGGTCAACGAAAAATAGGCATTTAAGATCAAATTAATTAGGCCTGAACAAATAAATTCGGTGGTGGTTCATTTATACTATACTAGTAGGGTACCTGCGTATTGCAGCGGCGAATACTTTGAAATAAAAAATTTCGATGAATAATGTATTTTAGTTTATTATGTTATTTTTTACAATAAATTTACGGATATCAAGAATTTCGTATAGCCCGTGCCCGTTCGGGCTCGAACCCGTTGGCCCGTGCCTGTTCGGGCTCGAGCCCGTTTGGTCTACACTCGTTCGGGCTCAAGCCCATTTGGCCCATTGCCCGTTCGGGCTTGAATATTTGTATAATGTGCTTTATTATTTGTAGTACTGAAATTTAATGCAGGAATTGTGTTTAATATGATTGATAATTTGTATTTCTTATGTAAATGGTGTTTAATAACTGTATTAATTGTATTTATTAACCAGTTAAATAATTGACTACATTAAATAGCATAGATATGATATTTTGTTGTACATTATGCTTCTTGTCTTGTACATTTGAAAAGTATGTGCATTAAAGTGTTGTACACTATGTTTCTTTTCTTGTAAGTAGTAATCATTATAGTCATTAATAACATTGACCATTTTAATAGCATTAATGTTGTAAATCTAAAAATTACATAATTCTTATTTTGTTGTACACTATGCTTATTTTGTTGAAAATCTGAAAATTAGTTGCAGCTATTGTACATTGTGCTTAAATGGTTGTAATTTTTTGTGAAGGGGTGTTTTTAATAGCATTAATGTTGTTTGATAGAATTTTGGTCTTAAAATGACACCACGCTTTATTTTGTTGTATAATATGTTTACTTTATTGTAATTCTGAAAATTAGGTGCATTAAAGTGTTGTAAACTATACTTAATTTCTTGTAAGTCTTAAAATTTTGAAAAAAGAGTTATTTATACTTTATATGTAGTATAGATATTGATAACCTTATAGAATACTTCGTAATTCATCTTGATTTACCTTATTAAAATTCACTTATCTTAATTAAATATGTTATAATAATTTATGATTAGAATAATGAGTTCATGTTAGAAATGTTCTTAAACGTGGAATTAGGCTACGGCACGTTGTTACGAAAAAAAATTAAGTCTGATATTTATTCTAAATTATCTTAAGTATTTGACGCGTTACGGTGAAGCCAATCTGAGTCTGATATTTGTTCTAAGTTATCTTCGCTAATTAAGATATTTTCTTACATTTGGTTCTTTGTTTTAGATTTCTATAAATTTCATTTTAGACTTGTTACACATTATATACAAAACCATTTAAATAAACCCTTTAAACCCCATCAATCACTTTTCAAATTCACGTCAAATTTAAAAATCCTTAAAACATAATCATTACTTTTTCGTAGTAAAGCTTTATATTTTGTTTTGATACTATTGATCATTTATACTAGTCATATCATTTGTATCAATAACATCTAACATCTAAATCGTTATCAAAACATCTAAATCATTGTCATCAAACATGGAATCTGGAACTTGATCATTCAAACCTAACACATCATGTGTTTCATTGACATTCAACTCATACAAAGTTACATCAACATTAGCTTCATCTATAATGTTATCCTCACCAATAAATACCTCATCTTCTTCCTCACTTTCAGTATGTTCCTCCTTACTCCTTAGTACCTCCTTCGTAAACATAACTGTCATCATTTGCCCTATCACTTGAAACCACATCATCATAATTTTCCTCTAAACTCACAGAATCATCAATTACTTTATCATTCACTTGATCATAATTTTCCCTAAACCTCACAAAATCATCAACTACGTTATCATTCACTTCATCATGAGTTTCCTCTACCCTCCCAGATTCATCAACTACTTGTTCTCGACTAACATTTTTAGTAAAACTTAAGTTAATACTACTAAAGACCTCATCCATTTCACCAAGTAAGTTTTGTGTCTAATGCTGGGAAAGAAGACTCTTGAGTAGGTAATTGAGTTAACCTAGACTCCTGAGTAGGTAATTCAGTTAACCTAGGATCTTGAGTAGGTATTTCAGTAAGCCTACTAATTTTATCACTAACTTCTGGCTCCTCAAGATGAGACATTTCCAAGAATAACCTCTTAACAACATTATGACTATGACTACTAATACCAACACTATTGCCTTCATTTATTTCATCATAACAACACTCATTGTCTATTTTGACTTGAAATAAGTTTCTACTTTTGACACACCATGTTATATGTAAACTTCAATTACCTTATGCTCACCTATAAACTTACTTAAAAAACAAAAACGGATATCATCGCCACAAAATAAAGCATGCAACCTTAAATCGAGATTCTTACCAGGCATCTTAAAGTTATAAAACATTATCCCTCTATTAGTGTGACGTAGGTCCTAAACCATAACATCTAAAGTGGATCCGAGAAGGTTTTAATATTGACCATATCAATAATACTTTTCTTACCTCCACAATAGGCCCTTCCAGGGTAAAACTTGAAACAACCACCATGATGTATTCTCATGGTAAATACAATAGGAAAAATTTCTGAAAAAAGTCAAACAAGAAAATATTAGAGCATAATCTTTAAAATGTTAATCAAATTACACCAAATCGAAGAAACATAAACCAACACACAAAACTTACTATAATCCTCCTGTGCAAACGCATAGAGATCTTCATCACTAATTTGAAAGTCACTTCCTTGTAACTTCCATTTAACAATGCCCAATCGTGTGAATCGAGCATAAGAAATTATCAAGAAAAAATTGGGGAAATTTTTAGGGTATATGTGTGTGAAATTTTAAAGTTGAGAGGATGATTTTGGTGTTTGATTTTAGGGCAAATTACCTAAAAATGTATGCAACTTGTCACTTTTTTTCATTGTATGTAGCCTTCTTTTTTTTTCCCAATCTGTCAATGAACTTGCAAAATCCGTTCATTGCGTGTAGCGGTGACTTGTTTGACTTGCTGGAGCAGGTTAAGCTAACGGTCGTTAGGTTTATCATTGCACCGTTAGTCCTTTAGACTAACGATCGTTTATCATGGCTACATACAATGACAAAAAATAACAAGTTAGATGAATTTTATTATTTTTAAAATTCAAGTACGTTTTTTACACGTTTTTGCACACATTTTTATACACGTTTTTATACACGTTTTTATTCATGTTTTTATATGGATTTTTATACACACATTTTTATACACGTTTTTATGCACGTTTTTATACACACGTTTTTTATACACACGTTTTTATGCACGGTTTTACACACGTTTTTATACACACATTTTTATACACACGTCTTTATACAGACATTCTTATATACGTTTTTATACACACAGTTTAAAGTTTTCATCAGATTTTTACATTTTCGTCACTTTTTTAACGTTTTCATCAGTTTTTTTTTACGTTTTCGCTCGTCTTTTTACGTTTTTGTCCGATTTTTTACGTTTTCGTCAGTTTTTTCACATTTTCGTCGGTTTTTTACGTTTTCGTCGGTTTTTTACGTTTTCGTCTATTTTTTTACGTTTTCGTCCGGTTTTTCGCGTTTTCGTCCGACTTTTTTACGTTTTCGTCCAGTTTTTCATATTTTCGTCTTGTTTTTCACTTTTTCGTCCGTTTTTTACGTTTTGTCGGTTTTTTTACGTTTTCGCCTTTTTTTTTACGTTTTCGTCGTTTTTTTTACGTTGTCGTCCAGTTTTTCGCGTTTTTGTCTGTCTTTTCATGTTTTCGTCCTATTTTTCACGTTTTCGTCAGATTTTTCCCGTTTTCGTCTGTATTTTTAACTTTTTTGTCAGTTTTTTACTTTTTGTCTGAAAGCGTGAAATAAAGGACGCAAACGTAAAAAAATGACAAAAACGTAAAAAACAGACGAAAATGTAAAAAAAAACGGACGAAAACGTGAAAAAACTGACGAAAACATAAAAAAATGACGAAAATGTTAAAGGGCGAACGAAAGCGTAAAGAGACGAACAAAAACATAAAAAAACGGACGAAATATACTATAGTAGTATGTTGGGATCATAGTTTTCACTATTTTATCAAGTCTCGGTCATTTGTAATAATGTTAGGTTGCTTAACTATTATTTACTTTCATTTACTAAATGTATTAAGTTTACTAGGCTTAAGGTATGTAACCCATGGGCCTCAAAGCCCACGAAATGATGAAAGGAAGGAGAGGGAGTGTTGCCCTAGTTCCTTCCCTATATATAGAAGCCTTAGGTCATTTGTAAACTTGGTTGGTTATTTGATTTCTTAAGGAAATTCTTGCACTTATATTTCTCTTATTCATATAATCACCCAAATCTCCTTTCTCATCTCATTTCTATTGTTATAATACTTGTGTTTACAAAATGGTGACCTAACAAGTGGTATCATTCGCCATATGAAGGTGTAGCTTTTGTGTTTTCATTGATTTCGTTCCTTAAACTTGTTTTTTAATCGATTTTTGTTAAAATTTTTGGTACTTTTTGCTTGGTTTTTTGGTTTTTATCACATATTTGCTTACAAACTTGTGTTACAAATCAAAACAAACAAAAAGTTCCAAACTTTTATCAAAAATTCAATTTAGGGCTTCTTGTACTTATTTTCGCAATTTTAAATTTTTTTGAAAAAGTTCATAAAGTTTTCAACTTTCTTCAAGAAATCTTCATTTTATACCTAAAAGTACAAGAATCTTTAAATAAAAACACGTTTTAGGATAGCTTTCTTTGAAAATACTACTCGCCTAGTTTATCGAGAAAGTACTTTGTCCCTATTTCGAGATCTACTCTAAGTGCTCTACATCGACTTCGTTTTTGTGGACTCAGTATTTTCTTTCTTGTATAAGAAAGAAAAGTACTTCGACTTTTGGTAAATCTTTCGAAATTGTACAATTTCGAAAAGTGGGATCGGGATTGTTGTGTTTTCGAAAATACTTGTTTTTTTCGAAATCACAATTTTTTTTTTCGAAAACTTGTATAAGTTTCGAAAACTCACAAACATCACTTTGTTTTGCGATAACTTACTAAAATTTCGAAATCACTTAATTTCGAAAACATAAAAAGTTTCGCAATCTCTGCTGATCAGAAGTTTCGCAATCATAGTTATACAAAAGTTTCGCAATCCCATTTTGGTAAACTTTCGCAATCACAGTTGAAGACAAACTTTCGCAATCCGAAGTTGAGCAAAGTTTTTCGAGATTTGGCTAAATCTATACCTTCTACAAGATCCATTATTACACAAGTGTTCAAAGATGTCTCAACCACCTAATTACTACTTCCCTCATCCTCAGCAACAGCAACATCAGCAGTATCAGCAACAACAATACCATCAGCAACAACCGTATCAACAACCTTCACAATCACACATTCAACAACAACCGTTTAATCCACTACATCATTACCTAATGATGCAACAACATCAAATCATTCCTCAACAACAATCATATCAGATGTCACAACAGAACACTCAGTTCTCCTCCAAACAACCTCACTGGTTTGATAGAATGTGTGAAGTTATTACAACTCAACAATCCCGACATGAGGCAGGATCACTTGAAACACCTCCAATGCTAACACCTGGGAACTATGTTCAATGGTCAAGTTGATTCTTACGATTTCTTGAACTAAAGAAACCTCATGGGAAATTCTTGAAGCAAGTGATACTTAAAGGACCATTTGAGTGGCCAACAAGATTTGAAGCTGGTGATCCAACTGCTGATCCTCCACGTCCTCCTGGTGATAGATCTCTTCCAGAAACTGCACTTACTGAAGAACAGAAATTACATCGTGAAGCTGATGAGTATGCAATGGCTTATATACTTCAAGGTATACCTAATCCAATTTATCGCAGTGTCGATGCTCAGAAAACAGCCAAAGCTATGTGGGAACACGTTCATCTCCTTATGGAAGGCACTCAATTGAACAAAGATGATATGGAATCCAAACTTTACATGGAATACACAGACATCACAATTGAACCAGGAGAGTCACTTGAATCCTACTATCATCGTTTCACAAATGTGGTCAATGATCTGGAACGTCACAAAATCACAGTACCAAGGATAGCAGTGAACTCCAAATTCGTCGGTAGTCTTGGTCCAGATTGGCATAAATATGTGACATTTGTACGTCAAACCAAAAATCTACATGATGCACCATATGGTTTGTTGTATGATTTTCTGAAACACCATGAACCTGAAGTGGAAAAAGATAGAGCTCTACGAGGAGGATACACACCAACACCAACACCAAATTCTTTGGCTCTCGTAGCTCAATCTCCCTATGCTCCACCACCAATGTCAAATCATGCATATGTTCAAGAGCAGAACTACTTCAGTTATCCACAATCTTCCACCTCGAACCAAATGGTCCCTTATGATTCATCTCCACAGAATGCTTCTACTCAACTTGTTCTATTAAACAACAATGATGCAGTGTATTACTCAAATTCCAATGACGGTGACGATGATGACTTTAATACGTTGAATCAGGGACTTGCTCTTATTGCTCGTGCTTTCAGCAAATTCTCCAACAAAACAAACAACCGTCAACGTTCATCTTCTAACACAAGGAATCAAGCTGTTGTCAATGATGGAAGAGTGGAAATTCAGAATCGTAGCTATGGTCGATCTGGTTCTGGAAGTTCTTCAGGAAATTTTGGGAATGGTCAGAGGTTTAATAACAATGGAGGGTTCAGGAACAACTCAGGGTCTTCTCAGCAAAGGTCTGAACCAGTTGCAACAAGGAACTCCAACTCAGGGAATGCAGTGTGGTGCTACAATTGTAATGAACAAGGTCATATAGCGACAGCATGTCCCAAACCGAGAACTCGGGGTAGTAAGTTTCACAAGCAGGCATTACTCATGGCTCTTCAAGATGAAAAAGATGGACATTTCCCTGAACAAGATAACAACTTCATGACAAATGTGAACAATGATGATGACATGGAAGATCTGGAAGCTAATGCAGCTGTGATGCTTATGGCCAACATGCAGGAACTTCAGTTTAATGATTCAGGTCCAGTGTATGACACTGACGGCTTGTCTCAGGTACATGACCAAAAAGCATGCCTCATACATGAAATAGCCTCACCCTCTGCTTCTGAATCAGATATGGCGCAAGTTGTTCCATCTAAATCATCTTCATCTTCTCAAACAGATGAACAAATAAGCACAGTTGTCATATTTGATGATGACACAGTTGTTTCATTTGATGATCCTATTAAGAATGATAAACATGATCATTTCGAACAACATGAACCATCATTTGATCCAGACCCTGGCCTCATAATGTTATCTAAACAACTGAATGATCAACAATTGCTAATTGCAAAATGCAACGAGAAAAACAAAGCTTTAAAAGAAACAAATGCGGCACTTGCAAGAGATATTGAGTGTTATAAAATACAACTTTCAAGTCAGCAAGAAAAGATTAAACATACAAAAAGTTTTGAAAAAGCTTTTCAAGATTCTTACAACAAAGAACAAGATCTTCAACGCAAAATGCAAGATTTAATTGAGTCAAACGGAAAGTTGATTTCGAAACTCGAAAGTGAAAAGTGTGAATTGAAAATGCAAGTTGAACGTCTTCAAAGAGACCTTTAAAAAACGGATATAGAATTGTCCAATTGTAAAAAGGAGTTTTGTGAACATAAAATATGAAAAAGGAAGTATATAGATGATTTACTCGGTGATATTGTTGATCTTGAAAAACAACTCAAAGAATTTCGTAACATTGTTTACAAACACGGGAACTCTGTCACAACAATTCAGAAATTTACTTTAAAACCGAGACCCGATAAAGGTTTTGCACTTGGTGATTACAATTCAATGTTTCTTCACACGGCTTTCAAAGAAATTCCTAAAATTTACAGTATGGACCATTTGCTTGATAATACGATTGTGCGTGCTGTTGTTTTTGATACTGAGGAAGAAGAAGAACTTGAAGACGAGAGTCGATCAAAAATGAGTTATGTTCAATATTGGACACCATATGACTATTCAAAAGCTCCACCTCTTTCTAAATCTTTTGTTACTCAAAAGGACTTACCTGAGAAATCATGGTTTGTCGAAGAGTCATATGTTTCATCCTCTAATGCGGCCCCTGTCCAAACTGTAGCACAAGTTAATGGTCCCTTACCATCATCCGGTGAACTTACACCTTTACCGAAAAGTTGTCGTGTCTTAAATTATTTCAAAACTTTTATGGAAGACATCGAAATTTTGGAGGAAACAATTGAACGCAATTCTGAAATAAAAATTGAAACTTTTCAATCCGCTTACGAGCGAGAAAAGAGAGATATTTTTCAAAAACAAATGTTGCCAATTGTCAAACACCTCCGTCTCTGTGCTACACGTTGGGATCAGGAACTTCAAAACGAGGTCAAAAATATGATACACGTTTTCAATTCTACTGAAAATGAGATTTTGGTTCAAAAGCAAAGAAATAGAGTTTTAAAAAATGATGCTGATCGACTCTTGGAACAAGTTCTCAATGCTGATATTTTGTCTGTTATTATGAATGATCTCTATAAATCTGGTACTTCTATGCTTATGGATGATTTTTGTGTTGATAATAACTTGTTGAATGGGGAAATTGAGACACTCAAACTGGAAAATGATAAGCTGAGAATTAAAAATGATGATGTGACAAAACAATTTTCAAAAGAAATTTGTCAACTCAAACAAAGGCTTGAATGGTGTCAAGCTCAAAGTCTTGAAATGGAATTGAAGCTTCAAAGTCAAAATGTTTCAAACTCTTGTCAGATTTGCAAAAACAACGAGTCTTTAAAAAGTCTGTGTCTCCGATACGAGAAAGAAATTGCGGATTTAAAAATTGAAAACGCCGAATGGCAACAAAACCGCGATGACATCAAATATTGCAATGGTTTACTTGAGTCTAAAATCCAGGATAAAAATCACATCATCATTGATTTGAAAGAGAAAAATAAGCTAATTCAAAAAGGAAAGATGGTTGACACCACGGTGATAGCACCAGGAATGTATCAATTTAACAAAACTGCTAAAGAAAATGTCATTCAAAACACTAATGTTGATAACTCCACTTCTACAGGACTAGTCTCCACTAATAGCGTTAGCAGACCCAAGCGAAAAAGTAAAAAGCAGAATAGGATCTTGCAACGTAAGAGAGGACAACTAGAAGCTCAAGAAGTAGAAGATCAACTTAGGAATTTGAATAAAACTCATGTTGCATCAGATTTAGATTCTAATATGGCAAATTGTAATCAAAATCTAAATGTAACGAATGATGAACCTTTGAATGTTTTGAATATTAATGCATCTTGTGTGTTTTGTCGTAAAAGCGTATCATCTGGTGATCATACAAAATGTTTAGCTAATTCTCTTCTCAATCGTCATAAGAAACGTAGGACACGCATTCCTTCTAGGCCCACTACTGCCTCTAAGTCTAACTTAGGAAAGCCGTCTTCTACGGTTTCTAATGAAGTTGAAGTTACCCCCATAGGTGGCGAGAACAAATCTAGGAATGAGCCAACTACTAGTGCATTTAACATTAAGAAAGCAAAAACTAGTTGGAACTGGCAACGTTGGTTACAATACAAACCAGACTTTAAATGGATTCCTAAATTGTTGAATACATGTGTTTCTAACCAACAGGAACCCGCACTGTCTTTGGGTTCCACCCTTACTTCTGTTCCATCTGTGTCTTCTTATTGTGATGCAGGTGGTACAGATCGTTCTCTGGATTGTTGATAGCGGATGCACCCGACATATGATAGGCAATCTCAAACTTTTACACAACTTTGTCTCAAAGTTCATTGGTACTGTCAGATTCGGGAATGATCATTACGCTCTAATCATGGGATATGGTGACTATGTCAGTGGGAACATTGAAATCAGTCGTGTTTATTATGTGGAAGGCCTTGGACACAACCTTTTCTCTGTTTGTCAATTTTGTGATGGGGATCTAGAAGTTGCATTTCGTGAGAAAACTTGCTTTGTTCGTGACTTACAAGGAAACGACCTAATGTCTGGCTCACGTGGTTCTAACCTTTATACAATATCAATGTCAGATATGATTGCTACTTCTCCGATATGTCTTCTCTCCAAAGCAGAATCGACTAAATCTTGGTTATGGCACAAACGTCTTTCGCACTTGAATTTCAAAACTATGACTGACCTTGCTCGGTTCAAACTTGTTGATGGATTTCCAAGATTCCGTTTTACCAAAGATCACTTATGTCCTGCCTGTGAACAAGGAAAAAGTACTCGGGCTCATTTTCCTTCAAAACCTGAGCACAGTACGAATCATGTTTTACAATTGCTACACATGGATATGTGTGGACCGATGCGTGTTCAAAGTATCAACGGTAAATGCTACATTCTTGTAATTGTGGATGATTATTCAAGATGGACTTGGGTCTACTTCTTACGAAGTAAAGATCAGGCTCCTTCCATGATCATTACCTTTCTCACAAAAATTCAAGTTCAGTTACGCAACACTGTACGAATGGTCAGAACTGACAATGGAACTGAATTCAAGAATCAGGCACTTCGGTCATATTATGAGAACGTGGGAATTGAACATCAAACATCTATTCCTAGAAGCCCAGAACAGAATGGAGTTTTTGAAAGACGCAACAGGACGTTAGTGGAAGCTGCTAGAACTATGTTGATTAATGCTCAATTACCAGATTACTTGTGGGCGGAAGCTGTTTCAACTGCATGTTATACCCAAAACCGTTGCATGATCACAAAACGCCATCGCAAAACACCTTATCAAATTGTTCACAAAAGGAAACCGAACATCGATTACTTTCATGTATTTGGAGCACTTTGCTATCCGAAAAATGATCGTGATGATTTAGGTAAACTTAAAGCAAAGGCTGACATCGGAGTGTTCATTGGATACTGTGAAAATTCCAAAGGTTTTCGGATATGGAATCGTCGTACAAGAGAAATTCAAGAAACCATTCACGCTAATTTTGATGAACTCACACAAATGGCTTCTGAGCAACACAGCTTAGGACCCGAATTCAACCGTCTTAACTCTCCGGCATCTTCGGCTGAATCGTTGCCACTCAACCGCAAAGAATTAGAAACCTTGTTTGCTCCACTATTTGATGACACAATTGAATACCGTCCTACTGAGGTCTCACCTAATTCCGCTGCTCAACCTGATAACATTCCAGTATCAGACTCACCTCAACAAACAACTACAAGTGTTGCGAGAGACGGTCCTCCAATTGTATCACCATCTACAGTAGAACAAACTGGTTCTATTTCCCACCATCCAGCTGAAGATCCAACACCACAATCAGTTCCACAACCCGCAGAGCATGATCCTGATGCGTTCTTTAACCCGTTTGCACCGGCTCCTACAGTTCCTGATATAGCTGAGTCGTCAACACGCAATTTGGATCCTGCTAACATGCGAGATACCTATCAACTACACCCTTCAACACACAAATGGACTCGAGACCATCCACTAGTTCATATTATTGGCCATCCAGATGCACCTGTAATGACAAGACAACGACTTCACACTGATGGAGAAACTTGTATCTATGCACTCACAGTTTGTCACGAAGAACCTAAGAACATTAAAGAAGCAATGACTTATGACAACTGGATTGAATCTATGCAAGAGGAATTTCAGCAATTCATAAGATTAGAAGTCTGGGAATTAGTTGAAAGACCTGACCGAGTCTTTGTCATCGGGTTAAAATGGATTTGGAAGAATAAGCTTGATGCTGAAGGAACTGTCATACGTAACAAATCACGCCTGGTAGCGAAAGGATACTCCCAACTAGAAGGACTTGATTTTGCTGAATCCTTTGCTCCAGTGGCTAGACATGAAGCTGTTCGGATCTTCTTGGCCTATGCTGCACACAGGAACATGGTTGTTTACCAAATGGATGTGAAAACTGCATTTCTTAATGGAGAACTCCGTGAAGAAGTGTATGTGAGCCAACATGACGGCTTCGTTGATCCTGAGTGTCCTAATCACGTTTACCGACTCAAAATGGCACTCTACGGACTTAAGCAAGCCCCACGGGTGTGGTATGACAAACTGTCCACTTTCTTGCTGGCCAATAAATTTTCTAAAGGATCGGTGGATCCAACACTATTTACAAAAACCTACGGGGAGGACTTACTTGTTGTTCAAATATATGTCGATGACATTATTTTTGCCTCAACAAAAAGAAGTTACTCTAATGATTTTGCAAAATTAATGAAAGATAATTTTGAAATGTCCATGATGGGTGAACTTTCGTTCTTTCTAGGACTACAAGTTCATCAATCACCCCGTGGAATTTTTATAAATCAGTCCAAATATGCTCTTGAAATTTTAAAGAAACATGGAATGATGACCAGTGATACTTACAATACACCAATGGGCTATACCACAAAACTAGATGCTGACTTACATGGGACTCCAGTTGACCCTACCAAATACTGAAGTATGATTGGGTCCCTCGTGTATCTCACAGCTAGTAGACCTGATATAGTATTTGCTGTCTACATGTGCTCTCGTTATCAGTCCAAACCAACTAAAAAACACCTCAGCGAGGTCAAAAGAATCCTTCGATACATAAAGGGAACCATTAACTTGGGAATCTGGTATCCGAAGGATTCTGGTTTTGAACTAATTGCTTTTTCAGATGCTGACCATGCAGGATGTTTAGACACACGCAAAAGTACATCTGGTGGATTACAATTTCTCGGAGACAAACTTGTGTCATGGCAATCAAAGAAGCAGGACTGCACATCACTGTCGTCTACAGAATCTGAATACGTAGCCATGTCTGCTTGTTGTGCTCAAGTCATTTGGATGAGATCACAACTTAAGGATTATGGCTACCTATTCAACAAGATTCCTATCTACTGTGATTCCAAAAGTGCAATTGCTATCTCCTGCAACACAGTACATCATTGCAAATCCAAACACATCGATCTCCGATATCACTTCATCAAAGAGCATGTGGAAAAGGGTACCGTTGAACTTTATTTTGTTGGGACTGAGTACCAATTGGCGGACTTACTTACCAAATCCTTAGCACCATCAAGGTTTGCTAGTCTAGTTCACCAAATTGGTATGCGATGTTTGACTCCAGAGGATCTGGAAAAGTTTTTAAAACACAATTGATCGTCAAACATCAAAACTATCTTTGTAAATATTTTTTTATAATATAAACCAATCAAAACACAAAAAGATTTTCATATTTTTATTTTCTTAAAAAAAAAATGCAAGTATATTACTTCTCTTCAACATCTTGTCATTATTTCTCTAATTTTTTTACAAGTGTTGGGGGGGAGATAAGCTCAAATGCTACACATTTTTTTTTTCTCAAATTGATATACTTGCATATTTTCTAAATGATGCGGTACTTCGGATACTGTGGAAGTCTAAAGTTCATTCCCTCGTCTCATCTCGATTAAGATTTCATTTACAATGGCGGTTAGGAGTATATCTTTATGTTGCACTTGTTTACCATTTAACTTTAGGACTCAATAATGTAAATCAAAAGTTTAGGGACCAAAAGTGTCATAAATCCAAAGTTACAAAAATAACTTAAAACAAACAATCCGTTTTTTCAAAACTTCACAATTTCTAAAACCCTAAACCCTCTTTCAAAATCTACAGACCATATTCAAACGAGCAATCCACTTTAGTGATCTTCAATTTGTAAGTTTCTATATGATCCTTAGGGTATTATAAGGATAGGTTTTTGTTTAATTACAAATCCAATGGTTGAATCTTATGCAATGTCGATTTCTTGTTCTAGGGTTTCTAGAAAATCGGAATCATCTAAAACGTGTTGGATTAGGTTGTTTTTCATAGGGCTTTTGTAATATAACATGTTATAATCATCTCTGTAACAACTAATCATTATCCATTTCATGTTTGCTTGATTCTCGAAACCTAGGGTCTTAGATCGAATTGGGTACTTTTGATTCAGGGCTTGTTTGCTTAATTTTGTTGGTGGGATATGTTTGGTACCATGTATATATCATCATGAATCAAGTTAATTTAGATCTTTCCCACGTATGCATGATATTCGATAACTAGGGTTTTTGTTCATAAAGGATATATCTCGTGTGATGTTTACATGATCCCGTTTGTGTGCTTAACTCATCACCACACACACAAGAAGACTCACAAATGCATTGATAAAGTTTAAAATATTGAAATTCACATGTTTTCGATATTGTATTCTTACCAAGATTTCGAAATCATTGAATGTGTGGTGTTTACATGATTCTAATTGTTGTTTCTCAATCTGTACAACAGGCATCTACCTTTGGATAATAAAAATTGCAAAAGAAACGTACGTATGGATCAATTTCGAAAAATTCTTGTATAAGAATTTTTTTCGAAATCCCATTTTTTCGCAAATCATGTTTTCGCAATCACGTCATTTCGAAAACACTCTTATTGAGTGTTTGCGAAAGTTTCTCAAACGCTTTGTGTTTTTCGAAAATCTTGTTTTTCGAGAATACATACTTTGAAAATCTTTCGCAATCTCTTGCATAAGTGTGTTTGCGATAAAAATGTATCACTGCTCAAACGTTTTCGAGAACCATGCTTCTTTTCGAAATCACATATGAGAAAATTTTTCGCAAACACGCATCCTTGAATCTTTTCGAAAATATTTCACTTAAGTATGTTTTCGATAAAATTATTATCGAGAACACACTTGGAATATTTTTCGAAAACATTTATTATGCATGTTTGCGAAAACCTTATTTCTTATGACTGTTTTTCGAGATCATGTTAGATTAAGTTTTCGAAATCTAGTAAATTTTGCAAAAATATGATGATGGCTTGTTGTAATTTCGAATACATGTAATTATGTTGTGATTGTGTTGTAATCATCATTTGTTGTCACATGATGTGTAAATATGCTACTTGGATCATTTTTGTGCTTAAGTGTGTGCTCTAATTTTCTTAAATTGATTTAGTGAGATAAAATGATCAATGTTCTTCAAGTATGCATCATATATCACTTCACACATAACAAAATGAACCATTCGTCCTTAATTGTCTTAAGTAGATATCTATAACCAAACTCAAAACTGTGCTAACACGTAACAAATCTGGATGTTTGGTTTATGATTATACTTTTCAGATTAACATGGCTGAACACAACGAGAATGTCCCTGAACAAGCTCTTCCATTACTCACCATGGATGACATCACTCCCGAAAACTACAATGTCACGATTGGCAACAACAATCCACGAGTTGATTTCGACAAATTGAGAATTACAGAGAACTCGTGCATGATTGTCAAAGATATTCTACTTGCACATCCATGCAAACATCTGCTCATCTGTTCTACTTCAGTTCCTCTGTTCTACCTTCATCAGTTCTGGCTTACGGCTAAGGCTAACTTGGATGATGAATCTTTTACTGTTACATTGGATCGCCAAGTCTACACTGTAGATCACGACGTTCTTCGTACAGCCCTTCTCCTGCCTCAAACTGACAACGAATTTGCTCCTATACTACCTGAACTGGATCTTCTTGACTTCTTCATTGAGTTAGGATATGATGTTGATGATGACGTACCGCTAGTCAAGCTTTCCCGATTCAATGCCAAGAATATCCCTCAGCCTTGGAGAACATTCTGTCTGTTGGTTGTAAGATCGATATCAGGAAGAAAAAGTGGTCATGAACATCCTAGGCTTGAACATTTGCAAACTTTTTGGGGAATGGTGACTTTGACACCTATGGACTTTGCAGTTCCAATCATGAAAGATATAGTCTACAGCATTCAAACCGAACGTGTAAAGACTATGATCCCGTTCACAACAATGGTCTGAAAGGCTCAAGGCGCACTAAGTCACTAAGGGGGTCAAAGAGCCTCGAGTCGAGGCGCAAATCAAGGCGCGAGATTCATAAATATGAGGCGCACTATACATTTAGGTTTTTTTATAACATATGTGACAACTTATGTAGCTTAAATAACACAAAAATATCAATATTCAATGCATAATGCTACTTAATAGTTATTACATCTAACAAAATTGCATTTAAACCCAAAATATTAAGCAAGCAACATATCAGAATCCATGAACTACCCTAGATTCCTGAATATACATTACAATATATGATTTTATGACTTATAAAATTTAATAAATCACCATGTATCAAACTATCAACTATCAAAAAAAAAAAAAAAAAAAAAAAAAAAAAATCTATAGTTGTTTGGTAACACTTACCATTAAAGAAACAACATTTGTATCTGTTAATAAGCTACTATTCTTAGACATTAGATTACAAAAAATACATAGTTCTTTGTTGATTGTGTGTTTTAGTTATTTTCTAAAACATTAGGGTTATTAGATACTTTATAACTTAAAGGGCCAAATGTATATAACATGTATGGCCAAAATGTATCTTATTATTAAGAAAAAAAGGCCAAAACCCCGTTACATCTTCTAGGTGCACAAATCCCCAAGTCGCAAAAGCGCAAAAATCCCCAAGGCATTGCGATTTTTACGGGATTCATGCATGTCGTGAGCCTCGATCTGAAAAAATCCCAAAGGCTAGAGCCTCGTGGGATTTAGGGAGTAAGCGCGCCTTAGGCGCGATTTTTAAAACAATGGTTCACAATATTCACCAAGCTTCTCATAGAACATTTCTGCAAAGACACTCCAGAATTCATCAAGAGGATGGCTGATCCTAATGAGCCGAAGCACCTCTTCGAGGATGACTTCACCACCTCATTCATCAAGACTACCACTTCCTCTACCAAGATCAAAGGAATGAGGCTTCCCGAATACCTTCTTAATGACATGATCAAGAAAAGTTCGAACTACAAGTACTATGATAATGCTTACAAAGGGGTACATGAAGAAGCTACTATTCAGACACATAGCAAAGGAGGTGTGAAGTCTGGGAGTACTGCAAGCACCACTGGCTCACCTCAGACTAAGTCTAAGACTGCTCCTGATTGAGCCTGAACCACCTAACTTATATTGACCAAGGAATGGTCAACAAAGTCACATAGCCTAGATCAATGCTCCGCGGAAGTATAAGGTTTCCCCGGGTCGTATGTCCCGACGAGGTGTGAATTGTAAACAAACGGTTTCGTGATCGGGTGAAATTGGACTAAAAAGGGGTTTGAGTGTGATTAAACTAAGGAATTTACAACGAAATAGCTTAAACAAGCTATTTGGATAAGACGGGAAACTAGGAAAAACCAGAAACGATTAAAACCTAAAAACGCGTACGTTACGTTTAAATAAAACGTAAGCGTACCAAATAAAAAGTGAAAACGTAAATCTGAAAACACCCAGGGGGTGAAAATGACTTTTTTACAAACTAAAAGGTAAAAGAAAATTTAAAATGAAAATAAAGTTATTAAAATGATTATTTTAATATTTAAATTCTATTTAATTAATTAAAACTATTTTAAACCTAATTTAATAATAAACTAAAAAATGATAAAAGTTACAAAATAAACTAAAAACTTACAAAAATATTTTCTAAACCTCTAATAGAACTTGAAGAGAGTATAAAAATTAAAAATAAATATTTTTGTCTTTTTGTGAATTTTCTATTAATTAAATAACTAATTAATTACTAATTAACTAATTTAAATTAAGAAAAATACTAAATGAACAGTAAAAATTCTAAGAAAATTTCTAAAATTACTTTATAACATATAAAAGCTATAAAAAATATAAAAACTTGATTTTACTTAATAAAAACTAATTATGCTATTTTAATCTAATATTAATTAATAATTAATAAAACTAATATTAATTCTAATAAATACTAAATGATGAAATAAAAATCTGAAAAATTTATTATAAATACTTTAATATATTAGGGTATTAGTAAAAATATAAAAATGACAAGTACTTAATTAAAATTTAAAAATGAAAATTAAAATTAAATAAAATTAAATAGAAACTATCACTTACTTTTAAATTGGTTTTTCTTGGATTTTCTTTTACAAACTTATTAAATACTTAAAAATAAACACTTTTTGTAAAAACAACTTTTTTTGTAAACTGAAAATAAGCTAGAATAAGCCAATAAGTCAAGACAGTTGACTTTGGTTGACCAAAAGGGAAAAATAAGCTAAATCAGCTTTGGTGGGACCCACAAGAGTGAAAACAGATTCCAATAAGCTATGCTAACTTGTAAAAGCTGAAATAAGCTAAAAGGAACCTCAGAATAAGCTGAAAGCTACAAATAAGCCTTTGGCTTATTTTGGTGAACACTGATCTGGGACAGATTTTGTGGCCTGGTTTAGGTGGGACCCAGTGGTTTCCAGGTCAACCCAATGGTCAATCCTAAGAGTGTGGTAGGAGGGGGGTTGTGAGGAACCAAGGTGGTGCAGGTGGGTCCACTGAGTTGCTCAGAAAACCACCACCAAGTGGTGGTGGTGGTGGTGTCTGCTGTGAACAGGGGAGCAGCTTGCCCTGCAAGCTGCTTTGGTGGCTTGTGTAGCTTAGGAAAAAATTCTTAAAAATCCAAGGATATTGAAAACATAAAATTGAGCTGTTAGACAACTAATACAAACAAGTTTTAGGCTCAGAGAGCAAACACAAAAATGATTAAAATTACTTGAAGTTTTGGAAAAACCTGATAATGCACAAATGACTTTTTCTAAAAACCTAGGTACTTTGACTTATGTGGATTTCCAGAGCTTCTAATAAGCTAGAAATGTTATGAAAAGCTAAATTTAAAGCTAAAGTGAGTTACATGGATCAAATATGAGCTAATGAAATGGTTTTGGGGTCCTAACTGTTGACAGATTCAGAGATATGCAAGATTAAAATGAGATTTGACTTTTTGGTCAAATGGCAACTGGTTTTAAAGCTTTATAAGTTATTTCAAACCAAAGGGACATGTTACCATTAGTTTAAACAACAAAAAGCAGCCTGAGCTTGCTGAGACAGCTTGAGCCAAACACCCCTTTATATGTTACTAGCTTTGGATTTAAGTAGGTACAATGCCAATTCACACAATGCAAACACAAACAGATGATCAATAGGCTATACTAAGATTAAATAAGCACAACTCAACCAGAGACAAGTACTAAATAAGAACTAGAATAAGCAATGAACACAAAACAATATCTAAGCTGAGATTTTAAGTAAGATGAGACAAAGAGAATTCTGACCTCAGGACAAAGATATGAAGCTTATTAGAGCTCAGTTACTACTAACTAAAACTTATTCAACCCACAAACTCCATTACTGAATCAGCTAAACCATAATACATCCCATGTTGACTTTTGTTGACCTGAAGGTTTTTGATGACAAAATAGTATTTTGAACCAAATAAAGCTCACAACAAGCTATGTGCAGCTTGACTAAGCTTAGTAACCAAGATTTAATGCTCAAGAAAGTGATTTCGAACACAACTGAATTTGAGTTTAATTAATAAAATTAGATTATGAGTACTGCAATAAGAAACTTAGATTACTTTGATTAAAAGATTACATTTGTTGTTTGAACAAGAGATTACATCACTGAAATTAAAAGTTTACATTGAGTTGAACTAAATTAAACCTAAATTAAACTAAAACTAAAAATAAACTACTCTAACACCTTTCTCTTCTGCATTTTCTTGACTTATATAATCCCTGGAGATATTCTCTTTCTTTCCCACACCTTTTGTTAGCCGTTGGATGGCCTTGGCTCAATCCTATCCTTTGAATCCTTTTTGGCGGGAAAAAGGGGTATGGGCAGTTGTGGTGTTTTAGGTGATCATTTAATGAGGAGGGGGGATGAATGGGTGTAGGTGAGTGAATTAAATGAGGTTTGGTGAGTGTTTTGTGGAAGAGAGGAGGGGGGAAGTGAGACATGGAAGCGTGGTTTAAGGGAGAGGGGATGATGAACAGTGGGTCGGGGTTGTTTGTTTGACCGAAGTCAAAGCCAGGGTATTAGTTTTAGGTTGGGTGGGCTGGGTAGGATGTTGGGCTTAGGTGGGCTTGGGGTTGTGTTTCTGGACCAGACTTTGGGTGGATTAGTTTTTGGGTTTGGTTATTTGGTTTGTTTGCTTATTTAGTAGAAAACCACAAGGACCAAATTTGTAAAGTCCTCAAAGTTAAGGGACTGAAAATGGAAAATTCCCAAAGTAGTCACAAGGGACCATTCATGCATAGCTTCAATAAACCAAGAACCAAAAATGTAATTTTCCAAAATAAAACGCCCGGGGACCAAATTTGTCATTTTTGCAAAGTCCGGGGACTAAACATGAAATTTCCTCAAAGTTTTCATCCAAGGGTTAAAAATGATTTTTGTGAATTCCCAAGGACCAAAATTGATTTTTCATTCAAAATTATCCCACCAGGGACCTTTTCCGCCAATATTTGAAACTCCAGGGACTTAAACGGTAAATTTCCAAAACTTTCCAATTTTTCACCAAAGGACTAAATATGACATTTTATGATTTCAAAATGACCTTTGGTGATAATTTTCTATATTTTGAATATCCAGGGACTAGTTTTGTAATTTTATGAAAGTTGGGGGACTGAAACTGCCAATTTTGCAAACTTTGTGCGTTTTTCATTTGTTTTTACTCGTTTTGCATCTAGAACATATAAAACACAATTTTGGAATATTTTCAGTATTTTGATGCATTACTGAGTGTTTTTGTATGTTTTGCAGTTCAGATTAGACCAAAAATGATGAGTGTTTGAGCACTCATCAATCCCCCACACTAAACTATTGCTAGTCCCTAGCAATACTGTTTTGAAAACTTGATGGATTTGAAAAACTCTTTACCAAAAGCCATCACTTCTGGAGTAGCCAGGTGTAAGAACTGTGGCACACCTGATAACCGTGTGATTTTGAGCAAACCACCAGCTTTCAACGGATTTGAGTAGTCTTTACCAGAAGCCGTTTGCTTCTGGACTAGCCAGCTCTTGATGGAATAGTCAACATCTTGGTGAGCTGATTACCAATTATGGATTTTCCACGGCCTTTACCACAAGCCATAATCTTGCGAGCTAGCCAACTCATTTGTTTTCGGGGAGTTGATGAACCATACAATTTTGGGCAAATTGCCAGCCGTCAACGGATTTGAGATGTCTTTACCAAGAGCCGTTTGCTCCTGGACTAGCCAATCCCTTTTGTCGCTTAGACAAGGCGGACTGATTACCACAAAAATTTTGAAGCACCAGTGAAAAATTTTTGAAAATTTTGAAATTTTTGGCTAAAACGGGGGTATTATATAGTAAAATGTGATAAAATTCGCTAGAATAGCGAATACCCCCCCACACTTAGCATGAATATTGTCCTCAATATTCAAAATCCCGGATATTATGCCGACATTTTGAACGTAAAAGGGCAACATTACAAGCTGAGCGTGGAAAACACCATTTTGTATTTTCACTCTTGTAATCATAGCATGGGGGACTCCCCCACACTTAGGGTGAAAACCCTATAAGCATGCTACGTTTTTGTTTACCGAGTCGCTAGCTTGACTCGACCCCGAATTTATTTGTCCTTGGGGAAGCATGATGTGGAAGAAACAATCTCAATCGGACTTTCATTCAAAATGTTTGGACAAACATATGAAGCTCGTGAAAGTTCCACACCGATGAGATATGTATCCGGCTCAAGATAATGATACATGAAAATGCCGGGATCAAAGATAGTGTCCTCACTCCCGAAGGAGTGAAGAACAGGAGAAGTCACCATGTAGGTGAAGAAAGGTAGAAAGATCTTGATGACAATCAAGATTGATTCATCATCATCGGAAAGAGAATTCATGATTGGTGTATCATGAATCTCATCAGTAAGGCTCGTATGATCTAGACGTATTATGGGCGGGAGGGTTGGGATTTTGATATCAATCAAATTCTCAAGGTTGAGAATATTTCCCTCCGGAAAACAAAGATCAACTTTGTCTGGATCAAAGTAAAAATTATCATACTCAGGTGGAGATATGATATGAGCGAGTTCACCGGAGAACTCCTCAAAGGTGAACGAATCATAATCGGGGAGAGACATTTGAGAATGAGAAGTGGTACTGTCACTAATCTTCTCTCCCATATGATCAAAGGTAAAGGCTTCAAACTCCAGAATAGGATCGTCGGAGACAATGTCACTATCCTTTATGGGGATAGGAGATGAAATAGGTTTCATTTTGAAAGCCTCGATTTTAGAAATGAGGAGATCGACATTCAATAATGTTGCACGAAGTGCTTCATCCTTGATTTCAGTGTCAATCTCGTCATTCTCTTCTTCTAAGCTGACTAGCTCAGAAGGTAATTCTTCCATATAAACGATGTCCTCACAAGATAACGAATTGTCATCAGTAGAATCGGAGAACATCTCATCATGATTAGATGGGAAGAATAGAGGAGGAGGAATATCACACATATGGTCTAAAGTCCCCTGTGACTCTCTCGGGATTGGGACAAGGATCTCAACACTAGACTTTATTAATTCGTCCGATTCCTTATTAGGAACAGTGCTAAGATGCTCATCCCCCATGATCAGAGAGTGAGTGTGAACTTCGGGTGTGATATCAGCAGACTGAGGGAGATACAAAAGACTAGCACACATAGATTCTATATTTTTCATGTGTTCTTCTGCTAGCAATTCTTGCATAGTCTTATCTCCCTGAGCTTCCACAGAAGGAATCTCAACTGATGAACTGGATGAAGCTTTGTAATATTCTTTCATTTGAATAGAATCCTCATCATCATCGTCATTATGAATAAAACGGAACAAAGAGCTAGATTTGGCTGCTTTTTCTTTTGCATAAGCTTCCGTAACAGCTTTTTCAAAATCATCTATGGTTTCAATTTTAGCAACCTGCTCTTCCGTCAATATTTTAGCCATGCATTTCTCATGTGAATTTAGAGTAAATGAAAATTGCGGGGGTGGGGACTTGTCAAAACCAGAAGGTTGACATTGGTAATCATCATGAGGACCCCCACAATTCACACAAGAAACACTGGGCGCATTATGAAGTTTTGTGGTACCCAACTCCTTAAGTTCTTTCAATATCTCAAGAATCTCTATTGTAATGTCAGTAGCAGAAGGAGTTGTGTGAATCATTTGGTGCTGTGGAGGTGGGTCTGAAAACGAATAGTCGTAATTGTTACAAGGAATTGGATTCCTTGTTTGACAATCCGAGCTAAAGTGAGGACCTCCACAGTACTCACAACAGTAAAACTGTTGAGTTAGGCTTGGTGTATTTTGATACGAAGCATCATTGAAATTTGGGTAATATGATTCTTGCTCGTATGAATGTGATGGGTAATCGAAAAAAATTGGAGAGTCGTTGAATGAGTTTTGATTAGGGTCATAAGTAAATGAATTACTCGACCCACAAAACAAACAACTCCCGTTGTGGATATCATTACCACATTGCACACATGTACACCAACGACATGGAAAACCGAAAAGCGGCTCACCACAACCGACACAAGGAACAAAATCTGGAGGTGGGACAAGTGGTGTGCTCTTAGAGCTAGCAATTTCCACCACTTTCGTTATGGTCTCGGGTTTTGGTTCTTGATAATCGTAAAGATTGGGCAAGTCGTTCTTTTCAGTCTCTGTCCTAAGCTCAGCACGTATGCTTGACAAACTTTTGACCGTAAACCGTGAAAGGTTAGGATCAATTTTTGAAGGTTTAGGAGCAATTGTGAGCTTAGGTTCTTGGACAACCGTAGGTTGGACGTATTTAGCACCTCCATCGTCAGAGGAAAGTACAGGGTCCTTTGTCACCTCGGTTTCTTGATTCATTTCCCTCACCGGAGAGGGAATAGGAATCGAAGGTCCATCATAATCACTACGACATCTCGATATTTTTGACAAGGCCATAAGTTTTTCAATTTTGCTCTCAAAGGCCCATTGTTCAAAGAAATCGTCATCGAGAGATGTCATATAGAATTATACATGAGAGGGGTATAAGAAGGTAGAATCAAACGGATAGAGGGTAAGGAAAAATATTTTTGGGCTTTTATGGAAAAATATGAACAAGGATGGATAAATGTACAATGGAACGAATTCCAAAGACACTAATCAGAAAAACCGTTTAGATAAACGCGCACAACCTCCCCGGCAGCGGCGCCAAAAGTTGATTGAGCCTGAACCACCTAACTTATATTGACCAAGGAATGGTCAACAAAGTCACATAGCCTAGATCAATGCTCCGCGGAAGTATAAGGTTTCCCCGGGTCGTATGTCCCGACGAGGTGTGAATTGTAAACAAACGGTTTCGTGATCGGGTGAAATTGGATGAAAAAGGGGTTTGAGTGTGATTAAACTAAGGAATTTACAACGAAATAGCTTAAACAAGCTATTTGGATAAGACGGGAAACTAGGAAAAACCAGAAACGATTAAAACCTAAAAACGCGTACGTTACGTTTAAATAAAACGTAAGCGTACCAAATAAAAAGTGAAAACGTAAATCTGAAAACACCCAGGGGGTGAAAATGACTTTTTTACAAACTAAAAGGTAAAAGAAAATTTAAAATGAAAATAAAGTTATTAAAATGATTATTTTAATATTTAAATTCTATTTAATTAATTAAAACTATTTTAAACCTAATTTAATAATAAACTAAAAAATGATAAAAGTTACAAAATAAACTAAAAACTTACAAAAATATTTTCTAAACCTCTAATAGAACTTGAAGAAAGTATAAAAATTAAAAATAAATATTTTTGTCTTTTTGTGAATTTTCTATTAATTAAATAACTAATTAATTACTAATTAATTAATTTAAATTAAGAAAAATACTAAATGAACAGTAAAAATTCTAAGAAAATTTCTAAAATTACTTTATAACATATAAAAGCTATAAAAAATATAAAAACTTGATTTTACTTAATAAAAACTAATTATGCTATTTTAATCTAATATTAATTAATAATTAATAAAACTAATATTAATTCTAATAAATACTAAATGATGAAATAAAAATCTGAAAAATTTATTATAAATACTTTAATATATTAGGGTATTAGTAAAAATATAAAAATGACAAGTACTTAATTAAAATTTAAAAATGAAAATTAAAATTAAATAAAATTAAATAGAAACTATCACTTACTTTTAAATTGGTTTTTCTTGGATTTTCTTTTACAAACTTATTAAATACTTAAAAATAAACACTTTTTGTAAAAACAACTTTTTTTGTAAACTGAAAATAAGCTAGAATAAGCCAATAAGTCAAGACAGTTGACTTTGGTTGACCAAAAGGGAAAAATAAGCTAAATCAGCTTTGGTGGGACCCACAAGAGTGAAAACAGATTCCAATAAGCTATGCTAACTTGTAAAAGCTGAAATAAGCTAAAAGGAACCTCAGAATAAGCTGAAAGCTACAAATAAGCCTTTGGCTTATTTTGGTGAACACTGATCTGGGACAGATTTTGTGGCCTGGTTTAGGTGGGACCCAGTGGTTTCCAGGTCAACCCAATGGTCAATCCTAAGAGTGTGGTAGGAGGGGGGTTGTGAGGAACCAAGGTGGTGCAGGTGGGTCCACTGAGTTGCTCAGAAAACCACCACCAAGTGGTGGTGGTGGTGGTGTCTGCTGTGAACAGGGGAGCAGCTTGCCCTGCAAGCTGCTTTGGTGGCTTGTGTAGCTTAGGAAAAAATTCTTAAAAATCCAAGGATATTGAAAACATAAAATTGAGCTGTTAGACAACTAATACAAACAAGTTTTAGGCTCAGAGAGCAAACACAAAAATGATTAAAATTACTTGAAGTTTTGGAAAAACCTGATAATGCACAAATGACTTTTTCTAAAAACCTAGGTACTTTGACTTATGTGGATTTCCAGAGCTTCTAATAAGCTAGAAATGTTATGAAAAGCTAAATTTAAAGCTAAAGTGAGTTACATGGATCAAATATGAGCTAATGAAATGGTTTTGGGGTCCTAACTGTTGACAGATTCAGAGATATGCAAGATTAAAATGAGATTTGACTTTTTGGTCAAATGGCAACTGGTTTTAAAGCTTTATAAGTTATTTCAAACCAAAGGGACATGTTACCATTAGTTTAAACAACAAAAAGCAGCCTGAGCTTGCTGAGACAGCTTGAGCCAAACACCCCTTTATATGTTACTAGCTTTGGATTTAAGTAGGTACAATGCCAATTCACACAATGCAAACACAAACAGATGATCAATAGGCTATACTAAGATTAAATAAGCACAACTCAACCAGAGACAAGTACTAAATAAGAACTAGAATAAGCAATGAACACAAAACAATATCTAAGCTGAGATTTTAAGTAAGATGAGACAAAGAGAATTCTGACCTCAGGACAAAGATATGAAGCTTATTAGAGCTCAGTTACTACTAACTAAAACTTATTCAACCCACAAACTCCATTACTGAATCAGCTAAACCATAATACATCCCATGTTGACTTTTGTTGACCTGAAGGTTTTTGATGACAAAATAGTATTTTGAACCAAATAAAGCTCACAACAAGCTATGTGCAGCTTGACTAAGCTTAGTAACCAAGATTTAATGCTCAAGAAAGTGATTTCGAACACAACTGAATTTGAGTTTAATTAATAAAATTAGATTATGAGTACTGCAATAAGAAACTTAGATTACTTTGATTAAAAGATTACATTTGTTGTTTGAACAAGAGATTACATCACTGAAATTAAAAGTTTACATTGAGTTGAACTAAATTAAACCTAAATTAAACTAAAACTAAAAATAAACTACTCTAACACCTTTCTCTTCTGCATTTTCTTGACTTATATAATCCCTGGAGATATTCTCTTTCTTTCCCACACCTTTTGTTAGCCGTTGGATGGCCTTGGCTCAATCCTATCCTTTGAATCCTTTTTGGCGGGAAAAAGGGGTATGGGCAGTTGTGGTGTTTTAGGTGATCATTTAATGAGGAGGGGGGATGAATGGGTGTAGGTGAGTGAATTAAATGAGGTTTGGTGAGTGTTTTGTGGAAGAGAGGAGGGGGGAAGTGAGACATGGAAGCGTGGTTTAAGGGAGAGGGGATGATGAACAGTGGGTCGGGGTTGTTTGTTTGACCGAAGTCAAAGCCAGGGTATTAGTTTTAGGTTGGGTGGGCTGGGTAGGATGTTGGGCTTAGGTGGGCTTGGGGTTGTGTTTCTGGACCAGACTTTGGGTGGATTAGTTTTTGGGTTTGGTTATTTGGTTTGTTTGCTTATTTAGTAGAAAACCACAAGGACCAAATTTGTAAAGTCCTCAAAGTTAAGGGACTGAAAATGGAAAATTCCCAAAGTAGTCACAAGGGACCATTCATGCATAGCTTCAATAAACCAAGAACCAAAAATGTAATTTTCCAAAATAAAACGCCCGGGGACCAAATTTGTCATTTTTGCAAAGTCCGGGGACTAAACATGAAATTTCCTCAAAGTTTTCATCCAAGGGTTAAAAATGATTTTTGTGAATTCCCAAGGACCAAAATTGATTTTTCATTCAAAATTATCCCACCAGGGACCTTTTCCGCCAATATTTGAAACTCCAGGGACTTAAACGGTAAATTTCCAAAACTTTCCAATTTTTCACCAAAGGACTAAATATGACATTTTATGATTTCAAAATGACCTTTGGTGATAATTTTCTATATTTTGAATATCCAGGGACTAGTTTTGTAATTTTATGAAAGTTGGGGGACTGAAACTGCCAATTTTGCAAACTTTGTGCGTTTTTCATTTGTTTTTACTCGTTTTGCATCTAGAACATATAAAACACAATTTTGGAATATTTTCAGTATTTTGATGCATTACTGAGTGTTTTTGTATGTTTTGCAGTTCAGATTAGACCAAAAATGATGAGTGTTTGAGCACTCATCAGCTCCCAAGACAAAACCCAAGACTTCCACCAAACCTAAACAAACATCCAAACCCAAACCAGCAACCAAGCCAAAGCAGAAGGTAACTCCTGCGTACATCCTTCAGGATGAACCTACACCTCCACCTTCAGACAGCGAATCAGAGTTCAACATGGAATCTGAAGAGGAAGAACCAGACTATGAACTGAGAGTAAGAGCTCCTGATGAAGGATTTCCTGCAACAGAGATCGCCATACAACAAAGTCTAGAAACTTATGAAGAAGAGACAAGGAAAAGAAAAGGGATCACTATTAATGAGCCTAATGAAGATGAAGACGAACCAATCGTTGAACCTTTGGTCGATAAACGCAAACTGAAGAGTATAGTTGTCGACACTCGAGCTGAAGAAAAGCGACTTCGGAAAGAACAAAGGAAAGCAACACTCGAAAGCCGACTCATGTCTCAACCTTTAACTCCACCACCTATCGATCAGTCAGAACATGAAGAAGCTACAAGCAGCATGATTCCTCCCGTTGTGTCCACAACGTTAGAATCAGCTCCACAACCTGATGACACCCTTAAAGATACAGACAAAACAGGAGATGTCAATATGACAGAGACTGCTAATCTAGAGGAGAATGTTGGCGGACAAGAGAACATAGCTACGGATCAGGAACATGAATACCCCTCATTACTCCAGAGTTTCTTGCACGAGAAGCAGAGGAAGCAGAGGAACGTCGTAGAAAAGAAAATGAAGAGAAGAATGCGTTCGACACCAACATATTTCTTAAGTCATCTTCTCAGCAAACTTCCTCAGCAAAACCTCCACCTCCTCAAGACTCTCCACCAAAGGATCCGACTCCTCCTGCTTCTTCTTCAAACTCTCACAACGAGTCATCGTCCGAATCATCACCTGAGCATTCATCTCCCACACCTTCAGAAACCGCATCAAAACAGCATTCAATCAATGAACCGAAACAACCAGTTGATCTTCAGGAGCAAGTCAACAAACTAACCAACATGGTTATCGGTCTTGCCAAACAAGTTGAAGACTTTCAGGAGTCAAAGCAGCTGATCGATAAGTTCTTGAACTCTGATTACACAGGATTTATTAAGACGGTCACACAAGATTTTCTCACTGAAAATCTAGTTGAGATAGTCTCTCCTGAAGTAGCAAACCTTCTTGAACCAATCAAGGACAACTTGGATCACAGAATCAGAAGTGTCACTAGAAAAATGCTGTCTACTACACCATTCACGCTTCACACTGCAAAAGCTTCTACTGTTGCTCCTACCGTCCCTGAATTATCCTTCAATGAAATGCTTGCCAAACTCTTCGACAATGTTGCCTCCAAAACCACATAGACTGCAGAAGAAAAAGCACTTTATGATGCTATGGTGGCTTACATATCCAAAGAGTCATTCAAAGAAGCAGCTGGAACCCTAAAAAGGTCAAGAAAAGATGACGACCCTGACCCAAACTCAAAAGGCAAGAAACCTAAGTCTGGAACCGGTCCTTCATCTTCTCTACAACCATGAAAGGACTCCACTCCTCCTGGAAATCAACAACACCCCTCAGCTACTGGTCAAGGTCAAACTGAAGAGGAAGAAACTTTCATGGAACCTACTGATGACTACCAGGGTCAACCTGATGCCGATTATCGTGCTTCACCTATTCCCGATTCTCATGCTGGACCATCGTCACCATCCAAGGCTAAAGACAAAGATGCTACATCTAAGTCCAAGAAATCAAAGAAGAAAAGACGTCATTCATGGCTCGACAATGATGACACTCCTCAGAATGATTGGCTAACAAAAATGGTTCAAGCTCAACCTCCTCTCGAAGAAGAAGAACCCCTTCCTGGTAACACTCTACAGTTCACCCAAGTCATAATGAAGGATCTTCAGATCAACAAACTCACAAAGACGGAGCTCAGAAGAATCAATAGGGATGCACAAGAATTCCTCAAGAAAAGATCTGGAAACAAAGTGGAATACGAATATCATATGCAGAATATAGCTAGTGCAATGTCTGCCGACTTTGACTGGCTAAATCCTGAAGTGAATATCGATCTCAGTTCCAAAAATCATGAAAAACCTTACTTCACTGACCGGACCAAACCATTACCTTTGAAAGGATTTCCAGACAAACCTAAGATACCTTACAGCTTCTTCTTCAACAAAGATCTTCGTAACATCCAGCTCACCCAGGAGACATCCAAGAAGAAATATGCTTCCTCACTCACAATCTCAGTACCTGCCGCAAGATACGAAATTCCTGCCATTGAAGAGACCACTCGTATTTTCAGCAACTCCATCGTAGCTTACGATAGAGATGCTCTACACGGAATTCAACACTGGCCAGAACGTCGTCGTCTCGGTTATACCAGCAGATTAGGAGAGAAATCATTGGAAAATGTGAAGCAAAAATCTAAGATCATCGCTATCTTGGAGATTCAAGAGTCGCAACGGTTTAACTACATATTCATGCGTGAAATTGTTGTTAAACGACAAGATGAAAAGAAGTACAAGTTCTCCGAAGCAGACTTTCCAGACCTTAATCTTAGGGGTGGAAACGAGCCGAGCCGCTCGTGAAAAGCTCGAGATCGGATCGGTAAAAAGCTCGAACGAGCCGAGCCTAAACGAGCTCGAGCCCGAGCTCGAGCCTATATTAAGGCTCATTTAATAATCGAGCCCGAGCCCGAGCTCTATATAAAAAGCTCGAATAGGCTCGCGAGCCTTAAACGAGCTTTACTGTACGAACATGTGGATATGTGCATATAGTTGACAGCCATTTATTCATTCAAATGAAATATGGCGGCTGTTGACCGAACCCCCCCAAAATTTTAGCCGCACCCCCCCCCCCCCCAAATTTTTTAAATTTTTTTATTTTTTTTATTTTTTGTTTATTTTTATAATTTTGTTTATATCAAAAAGCTATAAACCTGAAAGTGCGGAACAGAAAATATAAAGTTTAATATGTCAAACGCTTAAAACTGGCAAAAATACGGAACAAAAACTGACAAAAAGTTGTGCTGTACTGGAAAAAGTGGAGGACAGCAGGGGGACAGCTGGTGGGTCACCCCCCGTCCGGTTAGGGTAACCCATGAAATATAGGTGGTCACGTGACCACTCTGACAAATCATATTTCTTTCTGTCATCCATTTATTTATTCAAATGAAATGTGGATATGTGCAAATAGTTGACAACCATTTTTTCTCATATTATTATTCCTCATTTCCTCATATATTTCTTTTTCTTTAGTTCTTTCTTCTTGAACCTCACAAACACACAAACACTTTGCTTTCTTCCTGCTGTGATAAACTGATAACGAAATACCAAACACAATCTATACGAATCTTTCTGCTTAACTTGCGGCTTCAAGGTCTTGTAAAGATCTCGGGTAAGGTTATTGTTTTTGGTTTTAGTTCGAGTCTTTGTTCGAGTGATCTATGATGATTTTATCTTTAAACATTTGTTCTAAGAACAAATTTTGTGATAAACAAAGAGATAAACTGAGATCGTTGTTCTTGTTCTTGTATGAGTCGAGTCTTGGTTTAGTCTTGTTGTTTGATATGGAGATGGGAATAGGGACGGTTAAGGTTATTGTTTCACTGTTGTTGACTGTGAGGTGGATTTGAGGTTACCTATTGTTTGTTATTGTTTATGTGAAGTGATAGTGAGGTTAATGTATGTTGGATTTGTTTGTTGTTGACTGAGTATCCAAAACAACTTACGAGCCCAAAACAAATAAACGAGCTCTGATAAACGAGCTCGAACAAGGAAGCTCGAGAAGCCAAGTAGCGCATCACAAACGAGCCGAGCTCGAGCCGAGCTCGAGCTTTAAAAATCATATCACGAGCCGAGCTCGAGCTCAAACCTTAAAGCTCGAACCGAGCCGAGCTCGAGCTCGAGCTCTCTAAAATATAAACGAGCCGAGCTCGAGCTCTGGCGGGCTCGGGCTCGGCTCGGCTCGTTTCCACCCCTACTTAATCTCAATGACATCGAAGACATGCATCTCGAAAAGGTTCAAGGAAGAATGCATGGATTCGACAGAGATGTACAGTACAACTTCATGGCATCACTACTTCTTTACATCCGACGATTGATAGTTCAAGAAAGAGTGGAAGATCTTCAGCTTGGAGTGGAAAGTTACCAACAGAAGATCAATTTGACAAAGCCGCAATTCACATTTGATGGAATCTATCAAACGTCACAGTTTACTCTCAACCAAGATCCTTTTGGTTTCACCTACATCAACAGCAAAAAGCTACAAAGTTTCATGAGATTCGATGAGGTACACAAATTCTGTGATGTTACACTCAAATTTGTTCGTGATGGGCTTGTCAAAAGGTTGAATGATGATCGCCGAAAGATAGCTAAGGGGGAACAACCTAGATGGAAATCCAGCACAAGAAGACAAGTTCGTAACTTTGTCTTAAAGATTAAAGAAAGGTTATTTCGACGGGAACAGATAAGATGACTGGAAAGCTATATCGGTGTCAGACCATCGTTTCCTATCAGACTCTTCGAAAGACCAGAACCCAAGTTCACTGACTTTGATGCTCCACTTCCTGACGAAGATTAACTTGGTACATTTGGTTATTTTTTTTTCAATATCAATTGCTTCATTTGATTGAATAAATTTCATTATGGCTTGTGTACGTATTACAGTGCACAACCCGAACTTGTAAAGAAAGGACCCTGAGGTACGCATCAGTGCATCAATCCTAAATATAAGGAGCGAAGGCTTCTTACTTTTGAGTAGAATTAATCAAATGTTTATGAATTTTCATAATTCTGCTCAAAAGGACAAGTATTTCACCTCAATAAGACCTAATCACTTGTTGAGGGGGAGCACTTGTCAAAACTTATATACTTTGCTCAAAATTAAAAGTTCTTGGTGAATCTTCCCGAAAGACTCAAAAGGCATATTTTAATCTAAAAGATTGTCAAAAACATCATTTTATATGCCATTTTTGAGGGGGAGAAAATGAAAAAATGATTAAAATATACGAAGTCAAAGCTTAAAAGTTGTATCATGTGCGAGCTAGACTCAGTATTGACCCAGGAATTGACGAGACAATAAAAGTTAGTAATATCGAAAGGACTTATCCTCGACGGGTAATAACATCAAGTTAGTTACTAGAGCTAGTTGTCACCTAAAAGCTGACAATGTATCTCTTTAACTAACCACGTAAGCGTGTCTCGAAAAGGATATGTCTTAGTAGAAATGTACCGTCTCGAGAAACTTTCTGTGGACTTGACCAGGCCGGGTAATAACTTCAAACTAGTCTAACTAGTGATGTAAGCGTGTCTCGAATCGGTCTTGTTCACGGAAAGTGGATCAATTCAAAAGTGCTTGCTCCTCCCGCATGTGCAAATTTATTAAATACTTATGAGCACATGTGCAGGGGGAGCCCTTCAAAAGTGTACACAAAACTCTCAAAGTGTTAACCAAAATATTTGATTATCACAAACACTTTGAGAGATTTTCAATCAAAGGTTTCTTGGCTACTGTCGAAGTTATAAGGTGATTAAGATAGGAATATCCGTCCTATGATCCGCCAGAGCCGGAGGGATCTACCCAAGGACATCTCCCATAGTTAGAATTAGAAGTCCTTAGGTATGATACGAAAAAAGGAGAAAAGAATGAAAGGGAAAGAAGGAGTTGAATAATTAAAAAGAAAAGTAAAGTAAAGGGTGAAAAGAAATAGCCCTCCATATGATTCAACCTTAGGGCAGACACCGGGTTCAATACGTATGCTACTGGCTGTTGCTAAATACAACACCGGTATTGAAGATTAAGTCGTCATGGACCCAGTGATGCAATGCACTAAACCTTCTTAACCATTCAAGTTCTTTTAAAAGAGCTTGTTTCATTCTCACGGGGAACCAGCATAACCTATCAACCTATCTCTTAGAGACGGTTGATATTGAAGCAGGAGACCCCTCCCTAGTCTCCGCATAGGAAACCTAGGTGTCCACTTATAGAGTCTAGAGCCTTGAGATACATCAAAGATCTCTTAGGAACACTTAGTATTTCTACAACTGGTGTTCTACATCAATGGACACCAGCTGTAAATTATCGAGTCCTTCGCAGATCTTAGCAATCTGCCGAGAACGTTTATGAGAGGATTACGTAAGTATTTCTCAATGATTGAACGGAAATCCTGCCAGGGTCAACATCAAACAGCCCTGACAGCAGGTCACTTCGGTAACCTCACAAGGGTTACGCTTAGTGTTTGCGGTGGTTCCATTACGGTCTACAGTCGTGGAGTGATCCCCAGCGACTCACCCAGTCATTGAGCTACTTAGTAGGTCTCGTAAGCTCCTTCGGGAGTATCTGATATGGGAACGGCCTGGATAAGGATTAGAAGGAGTCTTCACAATATGCTGTTGATGAGCTCTAATTCCTTATCTGTAAGTACCGGTTATTTATTGCTAACTGTTTACTCGCAGGTACCTCACTTCCATGATGGTAGATTCCAACATGCTCATACATACATCTTGAAGTCAAAGAAAGCTCCCCCAAAGATCTTAGCAACACAAAGTTCAAAGAAAGATTCTACACCAATAAGAAGAATCTACTAAGTATAAAGACAAAGATCTCAATGTATGAAAAGGAACTTCTTGTACGTGAAAGTCTAAGTCCAAAGATGTATGAGTATGTTGGAATGGCGGACAACCACCACAGACACAGGAGTAACGAATGGCAGACTACTTCGTGACACAATCACTACATCATCACCAAAAAACAATGAAAAAGAGCAAAGTACATTCATTATCAGTCAACCATTTTGAAGACGTCTAGAGTTTAACATGTCACAAGTCAACGACAAAGATGAAGACGTCAAGCAACCGTGATGACCGACCCTTAGGGGAGATTGTTGGGATCATAGTTTTCACTATTTTATCAAGTCTCGGTCATTTGTAATAATGTTAGGTTGCTTAACTATTATTTATTTTCATTTACTAAATGTATTAAGTTTACTAGGCTTAAGGTATGTAACCCATGGGCCTCAAAGCCCACGAAATGATGAAAGGAAGGAGAGGGAGTGTTGCCCTAGCTCCTTCCCTATATATAGAAGCCTTAGGTTATTTGTAAACTTGGTTGGTTATTTGATTTCTTAAGGAAACTCTTGCACTTATATTTCTCTTATTCATATAATCACCCAAATCTCCTTTCTCATCTCATTTCTATTGTTATAATACTTGTGTTTACAAAATTGTGACCTAACATAGTATAGTACCATGATTACAGGTGAATAAAATGTGTGTAAAAATGTGTATAAAAACGTGAAAAACCGGATGAAAACGTAAAAAAGTCGGACAAAAACGCGAAAAAACGGACAAAAACGCGAAAATTGGACGAAAACGTAAAAAAACTTACCAAAACATAAAAAACCCGACAAAACGTAAAAAAAAGACGAAAACGTAAAAAAACAGAGGAAAACGTGAAAAAACTGACGAAAACATAAAAAATCGGACGAAAACGTAAAAAGTCATTTTACTTGTTACTTTTTGTCATTGTATGTAGTCATGATAAACGATCGTTATTCTAAAGGACTAACGGTGCAATGATAAACCTAACGACCGTTAGCTTTACCTGCTCCAGCAGGTCAAACAAGTCACTGCTACACGCAATGAACGGATTTTGCAAGTTCATTGACAGATTGGGGGAAAAAAAAAGAAGGCTACATACAATTAAAAAAAGTGACAAGTTGCATACATTTTCATGTAATTTGCCATTGATTTTATTAAGTGGATATAAAAGATAAATATAAAATAAATCAAATAGGCGAGAACATTGACAAGACATTAGTTAAATAGTAGTTGATGAAAGGACAAAAAACGCAAAAGACTAACATACCCTCGTGTGCATTGCACGTGAAAGGAGATAACGAACGAAAATTAACGTCGTTATGAAATTGGACTAGTGGCGAGCAACATATCAAACATCGGGGAAGACTACAATAATTTTGTCAAAATTTGAACTATACATGAAAATCTGCAAAAACCTTGAAGACTAAAAGTGTGATTTACTATTCTTTTATACGTGGAACCCAACCCCAACCATCTTTTATGATCTTACAAATAAAACTCGGACTCCATAGGCTACCATGCAAGACCAATGAATCAGGGACGGAACCAGGTGAGTTCCCGCAGGTGCCCGGGACCCCTATTAATTTTTTCGATGTATTGTTAATTTTTGAAAAAACAACAATTTTTCTTAAATACATCTTAAATGCACCCGGTTCACCGAAATGTGTTTCTATATTACGGTTTCAAAAATTTTGTGCACCCGGTCATATTTGGTCATGGTTCCGTCCCTGCCATAAATCCGTTTAAATCACTAACTCTACATGAAGTGACAAAAGTAACACTTAAGTGTCAAAATGTAGAAACTTTGGTGCGAAGCCCGTCAAACGCTACAACCGTATATGTAATCACGTTTCAGAAACAAACATAACCCATATCACGAATTGGTAGTATTAAATCAAAAAGCGTTTTGGCTAAGCTTAATAATAGGAATGTGGACAATCTCTTTGGGGTCCTCAATAGCTGTCATGTTCTTTTTCTCTCTCTCTCATTTTCTCTATAAATTGATTTTTTATTACGTAGTAATTTATTTTACTTGAATTTCTAGTAACAAGATGATGAACGCCTGAGTCCAAAGACAAAGAAAATGATGATGATAAAAATAAAGCTAGATTGCAAAATAACATCATCTCATTGTACAAATAGTGTCTAAAAAAACCACTGTATAAAGAGGATGAATGCTGCATGTGTCCCTACTGTTTTCAATAATGAACACATGGAGTCACATTGCCACAACACAAGTAATACTTCTAAAATGTGATTTCCCATCACCAAGTGTCCCCATCAGGCACATCATGTTGCAGATGTTTTTGATAATAAACCTCTAAAGGTGCGTTTGGTTTGTAAGTGAGATTGAAATTGAATTTGGATTTAGAAAATGTTTGAAAGAAAAATAATTAAATGATAGTATTAATATTGTTTATTTTGTAAAATGTAATTGGGAATAGGTTTTTATTTAATAATTATTATATAATAAAGTGGACCCATTTAATTATATTATTAAACATTTGTTGTGGGAAAAAGACAAAAAAATAATTTTGGTCATATAATAAATAAAAGAAGAGGACAAAAAAATAAAGAAGCCAATGGTTTAAATAATAAAGTGGGCCATTTGGTTAGATAAAAAAAATAAAAGAGTACCACAATTGTCAGAAGCCAATATGATAAAACTCACCATTTTCCTCATGATTCGTGGAAACCCATATGAATGGGTGTCAACCACTGTTTCAACAGCCATTACCCTAAAGCAAACAGTTTTTATTTCTTTGATTCCATTCCTTAAATGCTAAACCCTCATAACAAACGCACCCTAAATTTTCTTTAAGATTTCAAATTTTAGTTTTCTTGACAACTAGTACTTATGACATCTAACATCAGTTTTCGCTAAAAGTTAAAGTAAATGCGTCTAGATGTCGTATACATTATAAACTTCTGTTATTTAACTTCGTTTAAAGCTTAGTTCATGTTAAAACACAACTATAATTTTATAGAAACTAGTTAACTCAACTGTCAAACTGAAAAAACAAACAAGCAATGTCACTGGAAAAACAAACAAGCAATGTCCCTATATATTGGGTCCATACGTATTAAATTAAACAGAAATTTGGGGCCAACTTCCAAAATAAGAAACATCATTTTCACGGGTGGCTTTTAGCATATCAAATCATGATATAGATCTATGTTCAAAAAAAAAAAAAAAAAAAAAAAAAAAAATCATGATATAGATCCACAACTATTTATTAGAGAATAATTTATCTTTGTAAAAGATTAATAGTATTTATATTTGGGTTGTGCAAACGCTACATTATGTGTGTATTAACGTATAATTTGTAATATAATCATGTACTTACAAAACATGAACACATGCAGTCACCTAGCGGACAGGTTTTTCCTTTCAAAGTTAAAACCTAGTACACATATGTGGTGATTAGTAAGTAACAATGTTACGATATAGCACTTACTTTCACGTATTGTCCTTGCGGCGAGACGTGTAACTCTAACGGTGTAAGTGTGTCAATTGTCTACCCATCCATTTTGCAACATGTACACAAGTTAGTGAACATGTCCTTTAAACTTATTAGCAAAAACATTAACAAATTATAAACAGGGCATTGAAAAAACATATAGCACTACAAGTTAGCTTAATATGCTGAAGAATGATGTTAAGTGTCAAGTGTTAAATAAACATCTGAACATGTAATGGACCCATCAAAAGAAAAAGAAGCCATAATTATTCACAAGTGTTTTTCTGCATTCCACCACCATTCCTTTTTGCTATTCCAGCTTTTGTCTCCCAAATCCATGTGTAGACTTTAGTTATTTAACAACAAACATATGTTTCATATTATAACATGAACCATCCATATTTCGGGTCTGAAAATTCAAGTAAATTGTTCTTATCATGATATCTTTGGCTTCTAGCGCCTTGCTAGTAGCTTTTATTTTTACATTATCATGCCGTTCAACCAAAAAAAAAGAAAAAAAAAAAGGTTCTTAGGTCCTTCGTTCGCCATTAAATATCGTCATGAGTAGTACATCACAATGACCTTACATAGGTACATGGACATGCATGGTGACCATAAATTGTGAACATTAATTTGCATCAGGACATTTAGTACGCCTGTCGACATTGATTAGCATTTTAGAGAGTAACTTTCAAGGGGTTCATGTAGCAATCTTACACACACAAGATTAATTTTGAGACTGTAATTTTTTTTTTCTTTTTCCAAGAGTGCACTTGTGTATGTCCTACGCATGTGCATTTGTGTACATGATTCATGCATCAATCATTCATTATCATGTTTTAGTTTTACTTAGCTTGTCGATACATGAACACTCACGACCAAAAAATTTGTCGGTAATTTTCTACAAATAGCATTTTTTTTTACAACTTATAAGAAGGGTTTAAGCTGTACAATAATAAATATCATGTGTATTTTTCAAAACCTCTCATTCTAGTATGTGTATCAAAGATATTACTTGGTACTCGAACTTGTTATTTTGTACTAATAAGCACGTTTTTATAACCGGTGAAACAGCGATTGAAAAACTTATGTGTCATTTTTTACATGTCATATAATTGACTTGTCACCCAGAGTACGAATGTGGGTTATTATACAATATATTAAAAACCCGGGATTTTTCTGTAGCAAACACTGTAGCAGCTACAGTGTTGCTACAGTTGACTAAACAGTGTTTTTGTGTGAGTCCGGTACTGTAGCAGCGCTACTGTAGCTTTTTTTTTTTTTTTTTTTTTTTTTTTTTTTTTTTTTTTTTTAATTTAGTCCGTAATAATTTTTTTCCCCGATCGTTTTATTTCAATTTTAGCTTAGACACAACATTCTAGCAACAACGCGCGGGTATCTTATAAAGTTATAAACATTAGCTAAAAAAAAATACAAAATTCTATTACAACAGTGTAAACCAAAAAACACAAAATGTACAAATACTATATTCCAAAGCAAACACTGTAGCAGCTATAGTGTTTTGCTACAGTGACTAAACAGTGTTTTTGTGTGAGTCCGGTACTGTAGCAGCGCTACTGTAACATTTTTTTTTTTTTTTTTTTTTTTAAATTTAGTCCGTAATAATTTTTTTCCCCGATCGTTTTATTTCAATTTTAGCTTAGACACAACATTCTAGCAACAACGCGCGGGTATCTTATAAAGTTATAAACATTAGGTAAAAAAAAATACAAAATTCTATTACAACAGTGTAAACCAAAAAACACAAAATGTACAAATACTATATTCCAAAACACGCCCGCAGCATCGCGCGGGTTTACCCGCTTGTTGGAGTGTAAAATGTTACATAGTAGTACAAAATAACAAAAGTATGTAGTAATATTTTAGAGATTTTTCTGTAGCAAACACCGTAGCAGCTACAGTGTTTGCTACAGTGACTAAACAGTGTTTCTGTGTGAGTCCGGTACTGTAGCAGCGCTACTGTAGCAATTTTTTTTTTTTTTTTAATTTTTAATTTTTAATTTAGTCCGTAATAATTTTTTTCCCCGATCGTTTTATTTCAATTTTAGCTTAGACACAACATTCTAGCAACAACGCGCGGGTATCTTATAAAGTTATAAACATTAGCTAAAAAAAAATACAAAATTCTATTACAACAGTGTAAACCAAAAAACACAAAATGTACAAATACTATATTCCAAAGCAAACACTGTAGCAGCTATAGTGTTTTGCTACAGTGACTAAACAGTGTTTTTGTGTGAGTCCGGTACTGTAGCAGCGCTACTGTAACATTTTTTTTTTTTTTTTTTTTTTTTAATTTAGTCCGTAATAATTTTTTTCCCTGATCGTTTTATTTCAATTTTAGCTTAGACACAACATTCTAGCAACAACGCGCGGGTATCTTATAAAGTTATAAACATTAGGTAAAAAAAAATACAAAATTCTATTACAACAGTGTAAACCAAAAAACACAAAATGTACAAATACTATATTCCAAAACACGCCCGCAGCATCGCGCGGGTTTACCCGCTTGTTGGAGTGTAAAATGTTACATAGTAGTACAAAATAACAAAAGTACGTAGTAATATTTTAGATACAACAAGTATAACAAGTAGGGTTGGATCAGTTGGGAAAACCCTTGCCTATTAACCTAGAGGTCAAGGGTTCAATCCTCACTCCCTACAAAAGGCCGGAGGTCCTTTTCTACCTTAGGTAGAACCGGAAACAACCTCTCTACCTTAGGTAGGGGTATGGTTGTCTACGTCTTCAATTCTCACTCCGTCTCAACCTCCCCCATACACCGTGAAAGACGGTATTGGGACCCATAACCCGTGGAAGACGGTATTGGGAGTTACTTTACTTTTGCCATAATGTAAAACTGGAAAAATATACGTATGTCATATAGCTTAAACCGCGTAAGAAAAATAAGTCATGCCTCTAAAAAAATGTTTTAGTTAGTTTTAGAGAGTTGGGTATCGTGGTGTGGGTTCAGCGTCATTGGCTCCATTTCGGAGTTATTATAAAAATATTAGTACAAAATAACAAACGTAATATTTTAGATATACTTGCCATAATGGGACACTGGAAAAATGCGTGTTGTATGGCTTAAACCACAAATGTTTTAGTTTCGGAGAGTTGGGTATCGTGGCGTGGGTTCAGTGCCATTCGGAGGTGGCAAGACGACATTTCGGCGTTATAACCCCCCCCCCCCCACCCCACCTCCCGCATCACACCATTCGGCGACAAACTGTAAGCCATTAATCTGGCGATGCATGAAAGTGTATTTTTTTTTTAATCTCACATTTATATATCGTACCCCGTATTTTAACCATTTTTCAGACAACTTTTTTAATTATCTTAAAAAAAAAAAAAAAAAAAAAAAAATCTACTAAAAAACACATTCTTGTAACTATGAATACGAATGATGATGATTTTAACCATTGTAATGCCGATGATAAAATTGACATTTTTTTTACGCAAGCTTATCAGTATCAACAATTGTTGCAACAACAACATGCTCAAAGTTCACGTATACGTAATTTGAACCATGAACGTGATGTTGCTGAAACACGTTGCTTGGCCGAATATTTTGTTGATAATCCAAAATATTCGGAGTACTATTTTAGACGTCGATATCGTATGAGCAAAAAACTATTTTAGAAATAGTCGAGGGTATATCACGATCCACACGAGCATTTTGAATTCTTTAAAGTCCGACCAAATGCTACGGGTTAAATGAGTTTTGGTGTTATTATGAAATGCACTTTCGCGATAAGCCAATTGACATACGACACAACACCTGATACATTTGATGAATATTTATAAAATGGGTGAACATTGTGTACGCGATTGTCTAAATTTTTTAATATATGCATTATTGATTTGTATATTCCTGAGTTTTTAAGGAAACCCGACTTAACGTTTTTTGAGTTAGCGGGTGCGAATAACGATTTTAACGTTTTAAGTAATTCTCCATTATTTGAGGACCTTATTGATGACATCGCCAATGTGGCTCCGTTTGAAGTAAATAGAGTTAGATATGAAAAGGGCCTTACCTAACTAATGAGATTTACCCATAGTCGGTACCTTTGGTCAAATCATTTAAGGTGGCACGAGACGACAAACATGGATTATTTAAAAGGCAACATGATGGCGCACGACAGGATGTTGAGCGAGCTTTTGGTATCCTCCATGGACGTTGGGGAATTATACAACAATCAGCTTGTGCTTGAACTGCCAACAAGCTATAAGGATCATGTACACATGCATCATATTGCCTAACATGATTTTGAAAGATCAAAAGTTTGCGATAAGTGAATTCAACGGATTTATATTAGTCCGCAACAAAATATACAACGTACTTGCATCGAAAGATGCGTTGTACAATGAAGGAAAGCTAAAGAATTCCGTGATAAACAAACACACGAAACTTTTCAATGAAAATTTATGGAGCATCTTTGGCAACGACATCAACAACAAATTTAGTTTATTAATGATTTGATTTATTTTTCAATTTTCGTATTGTTTTTAATTTTATTTCTCGTATTTTTTTAATCATTATTTTCATATTGTAATTTGTATTTTTATTTGAATTAATGAAAATTTAGTTGTTTTGGAAAAATGAAAAAAAAAATGTAGGTTTTAAAAAGAGTGTTTTGACTTGAGCGATGAGTAAGTGAGCATTTCGATATTTGAATATGAAAATAGAGAATACCAAGGTGATCGAGGTAGCCATACTACCCCTTAGGCTAAAGTTAGTGGTCAGTACCCCTCGCCTTCCACATCAACGTTATCCTAGCTTTCTCTCTCCTCTCACTTCCTCTCATCTTTCACCTGTAGTAGTCACATCACTCCTTACATTATATTAAAATGGGAGATGATACTTTCACCACATTTTTTTTATTCTTTCACCACAATATCACATTATTAATGCGTAAGTTACAATATGATATATGCATAAATGTGGTGTGTGCATCAAAAAGTATGGTGTAAGTATCACTTCCTTATTAAAATACCCGCTTTATATAAATATACCCACTAAATACATCCCACACACTTTTTTTTTTTTTTTTTTTTTTTTACAAATCAAATAAAAATATTAAACCATGAAATGTGACCGGCTCACCTTTCCATTCTCTTTTTTTCTAGCCCAGCACGTGAGGCGGTGATGCTCTTTTGAGGCTCGCGTGTGAGGTAAGCCTCACTCGACGAGCACTCAAGCACACTCCCTTTAGTCCTAGGCTTACATTAAAAATGTCCTTGTCAATGTCAAAGTCAAAACTCAATTTAATACTTTAACTAGACATATAGCATGGGTTTCTGGCAAACATTCCTCATTCCCTCCACTTTACTTTCACGCAACTAAATTCAAAGCAAATCTCAAATCCCAAGAACCCAAATAGTTACAGTAATACCAAATTTATTATTCTGATATTATGGCAATTTGTAATCAAATCTACCCAATAATATCACTCTTCTAACTACTTACTAGTATATATTTTGCAGCATTTACTTGACTTGAAAGACTGTGTGATGATCCAAAATGGCTAAAAGAAGATGGCTTAGTCTGATAAAGAGGTTCTTCATCTCAGAAACATGTCAAAATAAAGCAAAGGTATGTTAGATACCGAGAAATAACATGGTAAAATGAAGTATATGTATGCGGGGAAAAAAAAAGTTGACAAAAGATTTTGTGTTTTTGCGAATAGTATTTTTGTTACAAAGAAAAAATGGATGAGGTTTTCCTGTTCAAGTTACACGGTGAGGGCGAGTCTTTGACTCAGATGTACCCGGCTTAACCAGGGTATCTCGATGACCCTTTTTGACCCTTTTCCTAGCCACCCCTAAAGACGTGTACGGTGTACCTAGCTAGTGAGGTTTGGACCCGAGACCTCTTGTTAGTATATAGAGTGTCTGACCACTAGGCCACCTTGGTGATTTTTGCTAGTAGTATGTTTGTTATTTGTTTATTTTGCTGAGTTTTGTACTTTCAGGAAAAGAATAGGAGATGGGTATTTGGGAGGCATAAACTGAAGAGGTTAACCTCCCAAGCATCACTTATAGAGAGGCCACAAGTAGTAGATATAAGTGTGAAAACTGAAAGTGAAAATGTGGTTCAAAAAGTTGATGAACCTCAACAAGTTGGTGACAAGGAACTGGAAAATGGTGCTGCTATTAAGATCCAGACGATGTTTCGTGGATTTCTTGTATGTTTTTCTTTCCAAAATCCATCATTTTTTTTGTTTATCTTAATCCACATTAACATATGGATTATCCTCAAAAAATGTTGTATTCTTTGAACAAAAAGGTGAAGATTTAATGGCTTTGTGTCAGTGTGGGGTGAGCTCAAACCCCATAAATTAGTCGGTAAATTAGTCGGTCAAAACCATGATTAGAAAAAAAATAAATAATAAATAAATGAAATCAAGTCTATACGTGGTCGATATGGTCTCAAATGATTTTTTAGTTAAACTTATCTTGAATTTTTATTTTTGGAATGGCTAAGCTATCAATCATTGTTAATTTTACTATTTTAAGTACTTTACTCCATTTTGGTAAAAGCATATAGACTTTTTCGACGATAATTCTTTAGCCTTAAACAATGTTTTTTTCGTCCATTTAGCATTATATTGTTAGATGTTATCAAACAGACTTGAGGTTACTTATTTGGTAATGGTGTGGAGATAATCACTGAATCAAGTACATCCAATATGTAACTTTTGACTTTTAAGGTCAAACAACAACTTTTAAGATCTAATATAGTATGGATTATAGAAAAGCTTTTGAAATATAATAATAACTAATAAGTTTACAATAAACATGACCAGATTACACTTTGGGAGAAAGCTTAGGAATACAGCTAGAAACAAGTGCATTTAAACTTATAATATAGAAGTCAGCATTTTGACTTTATAAGTCAAAGTAATGGTTTTGACTTGTGACTGATGTTATAGGCAAGAAAAGCTCTAAGGGCATTGAAGGGACTAGTAAAGCTACAAGCTATTATTCGTGGCCATTTAGTTCGCCACCAAGCTGTCACAACTCTAAAGCGTTTGCAGTCCGTTGTAAATATTCAGTCACAAGTATGTGCTAAGAGAGTCCAAGTAGTGGATTGCACTTCTCATAATAATTATCAAGAATTTAAAGGAAGGGATATAAAGGTAATATTGTCTTTTCTTACGCTCGAGTTACTTAACTTTGTTTGTGAAATGTGAACGAATTTGCATAAATATACAGATCGACATGAACAGTCAGAAAAGGTGGGATGACAGCATCTTAACAAAGGAAGAGGAGGATGCTATGTTGTGCAGCAAGAGAGAAGCGGCTATGAAGCGAGAAAGGATCAAAGAGTATGCGTATAACCACAGAGTATGTGCATTTTCGCGTTTATATTTACAGTTTGACTTTTGATATCAGAATGCCAAAATTTACCTTTAGGATTGGTATGAGTATGATTTCCTTTTAGAATAGCGTTATACAGGTCCATACATCAAACTTAATTGAAGACTTTACATGATGGGAGGTGTTTGGATGTGTGTTTTTGAACTACTGATGTGATTCTGCATAATAAACTATGAGAAAAATTGGTTGTAGTCAACTTGACAGATTTTGAGTACTTAAGTAATTACTTCATGGAACGATAAAAAAAGACACTCATGTTTAAGAAGACAATGCATCTTGTGAGATGTGACTATACGTCTCTCGGATTAGGCTAAAAAAAGGGCTAGATAGGTATCTTTGTTTTACCATCTAGAATTGTTGCAGATGGTATGATTGATTATTTTCGCTCATATATCATAACGAATGGAGAATGTGTTTATCCAAACATTATGAACTGATCTTTGTGACTGCATGTCACAGTGTTAAGAGAATTAGTTTTAGAGAGCACATCATGCACCCCCTTATAGCGTCTAATGTTAGACTGAGATGAAGTCCATTTTATATTCCGAGTTTAACTGAACTGTTTGACATCAGAAGTCAAACTTGACTACTCTAATACTAACAAACTGTTTTATTCTCTCAGATGTCTTCAGAATCTGAACAAAGCAAAGTAAATGGAAAATACAGGTACTGGTTAGAGCAATGGGTTGATACCCAATTGGCTAAACGAGAAGACCTTCAGAACATACGAAAGAAAGAAGACTTCGAAAGTCATAAGGTTAAACTGCACAATCTTAAGTCAATAGATACTCCTACTTATCCACCAAGAACACCTCATCACAGAAAACAACGTTCATATGGAGAAGAACATTGCAGTTCCATAACGGGCTCACCAGTGGTCCCCACATACATGGCTGCAACACAATCTGCTAGAGCAAAATCTCGATCTTTGAGCTCACCAAGGTTAAGACCAATAAGTGTAGATACTTGGTCTGCAAGTAACTCTCCATATAAGCATAAGTTAATGTCTCCTATATCTTCAATAAATAGCGATGCAAGCAGTATTCGGGTTTGGAATGCTAATAATCGTGGTGGATTCTCGCAAAGATCACCGAGTTTGAAAGGGGTTCCTGGTCATGTGAAGTCGAACCGAAATTCCAAAAATCTCAGTTTCAATTCAGAATGCTCGTTACCAAACTTGGATCAGCCAGGCCATTTTAGATGATCATATGAAACCAATATCTGATGTGAGCATATTATATGTTACCAGGTAATGTATGAACCGTATATCAGTTTCTAAACCATTGTAGGTTTTCTTATTACCAGTATTATTTTTGCATGTGTTATATATATTTTAATCAAATCATATCATAGTTTTTATAGTGAACGATGAACTATATCAATCTCTTCCCTATTCTGAGTCAACGACCTATTATCTAGAGGTGGCAATCTTGACCCATTTATTTATGAATGGGTGAATTTGTGTATGTATTGGTCAAATCAAGAAAAAAAATTAGTTAACAAGAAAACGGTCGAACAAGTCAAAAGTAGAGTGTGTTATAACTTTATAATTACATACAGCCTTCTAAATCGTTGTATGAATATAAGAGTAGATTTATATTGTTACATCATGTCACTATAATCATATTTAACAAGCCAGTTTATTATATAGAGTGATTTAGAATATTTGAGATAAGTTTTTTCAGGTCAACACAGCCCAACTCGCATAAAAAGTGACCCATTTTGACCCAAACCTGATTTGAGCCATGACCCGGCCTGACCCGCCCAATTTACCACTTATACAGCTCATTAAAATATCCTACCAAAATACGGAGTAATAATAAACCCATCATCTTAGAAACAACCAGCAAATAGTAATTACAACTTTCCACAAGAGAAGTGAAACTGTAGCTCAAAATAACGTAAACAAAATCCAAATAAACCAAGCAAAACCGAATGACTAAAGTAAATCTTCCCTGTCAAATAACACACCACTATATTTTATACAACGTTCCAAAAACCGAGAGTACTTGAGCCTTAATAAACGCTCATTAAGATCCCCTTTCAGTCTCACATTAAAACTTCCTTTAGTATCAAGATATTTTATAGGACCGACCTTCAGTAAGAATTTCAGAGAGACCAGAATCAGCAAAAGAGCCAAACAAAGTTCAAGATGTTGTAAAATGAACATAGTATTTGCATACTGCCATACTGGCTTCAGAATCATCTTTCAGGGTGATGAATAGTTCCCTTAAACAGGCTAGTCATTTGGGGGACATTTTCCTTTTTTCAAGCAAAGTAAGTATTTGCATTTGTCACCAAAAGCTTATAATCCTTTGACTGAGATATAGGAGATCAACGGCTAAAGTCGGGCTCTTTCAGATTTAGAAGTGATTTGATATTGTCTCATTTAACATCGTCGGTGATACTACTCAATTACTCATTGGTATTTGAAGCGCATTTAGACATTTTCCACTGCAGAATATACAGAAACAAGTAAGATTAATCTCGGTTTGGGCAATATAATCTTTTTATAAATGTTAAACTTTATTAAATGTAACCGTGTTATAAAGTGATCAAATAGAGTCAAAAACAAGTGCTTGCGTGTGAGTCATGGCTTCTATTGAATTGCTGTTCATCTTTGTTGCATAACATACATGTCTAATTTCAAAATTGCGTGAATAGATGTGTTTGAAAACAGTAGGTGTCAATATCCTTCACCAGATCCATGTAATTTGAACCAAACACACTTCAAAAACTTTCCTATCAAATGCGGTTATCATGTATTATACGTGGTTTGTTGTAAGGCTTAATGTTTGCGTGACCACATCTTAACAAAACATAAGCTACAACCATATCATGTTCATGGATAGCGATTACAGAAAAAGTTATTGCAATATACTTGAGGACAAATACAGTATGGAATTTCAGGCACCGTTCATGACTAAACTGCCTAAGGACTTGTGCAATTTTGTGGTTGTTGATAAATCCAATGGTATTTTGCAGAAATGGCAGATCGCAAATCATTTTCTATATACGTCGCTGGTCAGGATGGCTGCAGCAGTAGTAGGAGCTAATGTTACAGTTCTGCATATAAATTGAAGAAACACCCAATTCTTTACCAATCTTAGCTTTCAAATCCATTAACAAGCTTCTAAGCCTCACAGCCTCAGCTTCAAGAGTAGCCTGAAACTGCAGTTTCCGAATCAATCCTCTATTCAGAGCCCTTAGTTTCTTAACTTCTTCTTCTAAGTAAGCATTCTGCGCCTTTTTCTTTGCTCGGTACTTCCTAACTGCTAACCGGTTTCCCAGTGGCCTCTCTGATTTCACTAAAGCATCATCATGCCTGTGAGTGTGTGTGCACGTTCTTCTGTTATCATCTACCGTGGAATCTTCCAGCTTTGATGGTCTGCCTGTGAGATGATCGGATGACTCTGCGTCTACTTCATCCATGTCCCTTTGCACACTACTCGAATTTATGCTGTATGCCAAAATATAAATTCCTAGAAAGAATTGATTCATGCGAACCTCTTCATTTATATATTGTAGTTAAAAGAACATGTTCTCCAATATATATAACTTTTTAGGAGCATAAATTCTTTAAGAAAGAAATGTCGTTATATAAGAGATATAGGTTCCTAGAACATGTTCACTAACATTATATCATTGTTTTGTCAAGGTGTCAAAAGATATCAGCATATTCTTTTTCATATTTGTGGCAGTGGACTGAGATTTTTCTTAACTTCAATGACTAAATACGGTATAAAACAAAGTTTAAATGATCATATAAACCACTATGAAATCATTTGTCAAGAGTTTCAAGAACTATGAACTATTGAGAGACAAAAGAAAAAAGCATCATCATTAGAAAACTAGAAAGCAATGGATTTAGATATGATATGCCACTAATATTTCTGTAATGCTATGAAGAATCAAGAGATAAACGCGTTTGAGTATATTCAACACATATTATTATGGCATAGTTTGACAAAATTCAATATTAATCTAGGAAATCCATTTTGATAGTTTTCATCATGATTCTCGTAAGATTTAAGTAACAAGCAAATCTGAAAATTTCATTCGTATAAGGGAAGAAAAATGCAATAGATGGCAACATATACAAGTCATTTAAACACTGATCATGAAAATATAAGATGGTCATGCTTCAATATATAGTTGTATATGTTGCCATCGTATAAGGGAAGAAAAATGCAATACATACATGAGTAACTTCTACCGTAATGGGTCAAAAATTCGATAACCACAAATATACACTCGTGTAAGTGAAGAACAACCATATATGGATTAAAAGACATGTTACATGAATCTCATTTATGCTGTTACATCCGAACAACTCATGTCGTGTGTCTAGGGATGACTAGGTTAGTAATTGGAAGGTTATTTGGCTCAAGCCTACACTAGTTTTTATGGTCATCGTTCCACAACCTCTCAACACACTAACAAACTCACCATTTTTTACCTTATATAGTCACCACCTAAATCACCACCAAACCAAAAATATAAAAATAACTCAATTTATACAAACATACCTCACAATATACTTCACACACCCACAAACCAAATAAATAATAATAAAAACACCTTTGAGGGCCTACAATTTCTTAGTTGGATAAATGTGGTCACCAACACCATTAAAGATGCAAGAGTGAGTGAGGTGGAGGTGGAGGTGGTGGTGGATGCTTTTTTATAATGTTCTAATCGTGGGAGGTGATGAGATACAGGTGATCCACCACCTCCCATAAAAACTAGCCTAATTATCGACTTAGTAGGACCAACTAACCTAGTTATCTAATGATGTCAATGATTTGTAAAATATATGTTGTTGTATCTTGGTTGAGAGTTGAGACCTTTGTTGCTTTAATATTGTGTTCTCAAAAATAAAAAATAAAAGATAAAAAATAAAATGAAAAAAAAAAAAGTTAAAAATATTGAACGAAAAATAAAGTAATTTACTACTCATTTTGTGTTCTCAAGTCTAGAAAGAAAATGACATCTCACTTTCATTCCAATATTGGGTTGCAACTTTTAAAATAAAAAATTGGTCAACACTTCTCACTTTCATCTCCGTCCTTTTAGACTAGTAGTAATGATGACCCTATATGTGACCAGACCAAGCCCGCCACCTCAGCCTCTCTCTTTAAGACCAAACATATGATCAAATGACCGTAGTAAAGCAACCCCGGTCACAACGTAGTAAAGCAACCCCGCTCACAACCAGAAAATACCTCACAAAAATTAAATAAAACACTCTCACACACACAAACCATATGCAAACCATTCGGTTGCTTTGCCGATCGAATTAGGAAAAAAAAGGTGGACGCGTTCATTGGGTAGACCGACCCAACGTTGGGTCGTTATTATGACTAGCCTTGCCCCCTCTTCTTAAAAAAATCTTAAGAACGTGACATTTTTCTTTTCCTCCCACTTTTCTCTCGTTTCTTTATTTTTCACAAACTTTGAGAAAAAAGTTTAAAATTTTAGCACCTCGGTTGAAACTTGAGAATGACATTCTTCGACCATGTTACATTTTTCTTTACTTATTCCATTTTTGCGAAAAGGATTAACTTCACCAGAAAGTCTATTGCCAATTAGTGTAAATTGCAAAAATTGTCTTTAAAGTTTGGCCAAATTGCAAGTTTTCTTCCAAATGTTTGGAAAGTGCAAGGATCGTCCATGTGGAAAACCTTTGGGGCAAAAATCATCCCTGACCAACATCAAATGACAAAAATACCCTTGTCTTCTTCTTTTTCTATATTTTCTTCAGTTTCTTACATAAATGGTCCTCGTCTTTCACCAGGTTTTACAAATTTAATCCTGATTTGTTTTTTTTAATTAGTTATTTAACTATTAATATTAGTATTATTTTTTATACTTTCCGTCAGTTTTCTTACGTTTTTGTTCGTTTTTCATACGTTTTTCCATTTTCATACATTTTTGTCTGCTTTCCCTTACATTTTCCCGTTTTCATACGTTTTTTGGTTTACATACGTTTTTGTCTGTTTTTATACGTTTTCGTCCGTTTTTATACGTTTTCGCCATTTTTTTTACATTTTCGTCCGTTTTTCTTATGTTTTTTTCGTTTCCGTATATTTTTGTCCATTTTTATACGTTCTTGCCAGTTTACTTACGTTTTCATCCAATTTTATACGTTTTCGTCTATTTTTTGTGAGTTTTTATCCTGTTTTCTTACGTTTTTGTTAGTCTTTCTTAGGTTTTTTACTTTTTCATACGTTTTTGTCAGTCTTTAAAGGTTTTTGCCCGTTTTCTTATGTTTTCGTCCATTTTGTTAAGTTTTGTCCGTTTTATCGAGTTTTGTCAGTTTTTGTCCTTTTTTCTTGGGGTTTTGTCCGTTTTCTTAAGTTTTTGTCAGTTTTTCTTATGTTTTTGTCCGTTTTTACATGTTTTCATGTGTTTTTATCCGTTTAATAAGTTTTCGCCCATTTTCTGACGCTTTCATCCGGACAAAAAAGGATAAAATGGACAAAAACGTAAGAAAACAAGCGAAAACGTAGAAAAATGGATGAAAGCGTGTGGGTGAAAACATATAAAAATGGATGAAAATGGAAAAAACGTGAGAAATATGAACAAAAAGGGACAACAACGGACAAAAACTTAAGAAAAGCGGGCAAAAACGATAAAAATGGATGAAAGCGTAAGAAAATGGGTGAAAATGTATAAAAACGGATAAAAATATGAAAACAAATAAAACCGGACAAAATCTTTAGAAAAACATAAGAAAATGTATTAAAATGGATGAAAACGTAAGAAAACGGGCGAAAACATATAAAAACGGACAAAAACATATGTAAACGGTAAAAACGTAAGAAAAACAGACAAATACGTATGAAAACGAAAAAAAAAACGTCTGAAGAAACAGACAAAAATGTAAAAAAAAGGGACAAAAACGTATAAAAATAATACTAATATTAATAGTTAAATAAATATTTTAAAAAAATCATGACTAAATTTGTAAAACCTGGCGAAACACAAGGACCATTTGTGTAAGAAACTGAAAAGAAATATTGAAAAAAGAAAAAGACAAGGGTGTTTTAGTCATTTGATATTGATTAGGGATGATTTTTGCTCCAAATGTTTCCCACATGGATGATTCTTGCACTTTTCAAACATTATGACGAAACTTGCAATTTGACCAAACTTTAGAGATGACTTTTGCAATTTACTCTTGTAATTATTTCAACTCTCGACTATTGCCCGACAAAAATCACGATTTGCACTATTTAAAGTGGATTATGTGTAACCCAATAGCCATTGAGGGGGTCACTTCTTTTATAGCATTTGTAACATTTTATATACTTATGCTATGAGCTAAGAGCTAATTCCAAAAACACCCCACAAGTACAACCCCACTCACCTTATCCACCCCAAAAATTTCAGTTTTCTTCAAATGCCCCAGAGGCGACCCTGTCCCAAAAATTCTTGGGCAACTCTTATATAATTGTGACACATGTCCCTTTGGTTGTCCCCACAATATACTTTCATAGTACTAGTTACCCAACTAATTTCTTGAGCGACTGGGGTCTAGTGGCCTACATTCTTGGGCGATTTGTGTTTTTTGTCTTTTAGTTAAAAAGTAGTCTTTTTATATTATTTAATAGTACATATTTCTTGAGCGACTGGACACCACTCTTGTATATTCTTGGGCGACTAGGCCTGACTCCTCCCAAACCAACCAGTCAACCGTGTGCAGCTGATAGGCCCACCTGGGAGAAAGTGCAAGTTATTTATTGACCGTGGAAATATAGGGAAATCCCCGGGTCGTTAAATCCCAACGAGATTGAAATTGTATTTTGGAACGATTAGGAGAATGAGTGGTACTGAGGACAGTAACAAAAATTGATTGGGGAATGATTATACTACTGATTGCTTGGTTATTTAGATAATATGAAAAAATATAAGCAATAACAGAGATACACACAATAGCACAAATAAGAAATTCAGATAACAGACAGAGACAAGTGGTATTTAACAAGTTACAAACTACAGGGGGTAAAAGTGAAAATTTTAAAAAAACTTAAAATTAAAAAGTAATTGAAAATGAAAATATAAAAATGATTAAAATATTATTTAAATATTATTTAATTAATAAAAGTATTTAAAATCTAATTAAAACTTAAATTAAATTAACTAAAAATGATAAATATTACAAATTAAACTAAAAACTTGCAAAAATAATTTCTAAACCTTAAAGAGAACTTGAAGAAAGTATAAAAAATGAAAACAAATATTTTTGTCTTTTTATGAGTTTTCTATTAATTAAAAACTATTTAATTTAATTAAACTAATTAAACTATTTTAAATTACTATTAATACTTAAATGACTTATAAAATTATGTAAAAATTTATAAAACTAATTAACCATTACAGGAATCCTAAAAAATTATAAAAAGTTGCTAAAAATTATATTTAAGCTAATTGACTAATTAATTACTTATTAATTAATTTAAATCTAATTTAATTAATTTAAATAGGAAAATTAGAAAATGGACAGTGGAAATTATGAAACTGTTTTTTAAAAGTCTTAAATACTTTATAAAACTTAGGAAAAATATAAAATTCTACTGTTGTTAATTAAAATTAAAGAAAACTATTTAATTACTAATATTACTTATTTAATTATTTAAACAACTTTTAAATCTAATAAATAGTAAACAGCTTAGGAAAAATCTAAGAAAATTATTTTAACTACTTAAAGATACTAGGAAATTAATAAAATTATAAAATTGGAAAAGTGCTTATTAATAAGCTGAGATGAAAATTAAATAGATAATTTCTATTAAATAGAAACTATCACTATAATTAAAGTTTGCTTTTTCTGGTTTTTCTTTTATAAAACTACTAAAATACTTAAAATAAGAAACTTTTACAAAGACAACTACTATGGAACCTCAGAATAAGCACTGTGAGTGCTTATTTGCTTATACAGTTGACTAAAGTTGACCACACAAAGAAATAAGCTAAGTTGAGGCTATGTGGGGTCCACAATTAGATTACCCTAAGTTAGTTGAACTTGTTTGAGTAAATTTTAGTCAAATAAGCACTGAGATTAAGCTATAAGACCAAAATAAGCAATTCCAAACTTACTTTCTGAGACAGAAATGGGACAAAGTTTAGAGTTGATTCTAGGTGGGGTCCACTGATCTAGAGGTCAAACAAAAGGTCAACTTTCAAACACTGGTAGGAGGGGGGTTGTCTAAACTAAATTTGAACTACTGGGGTCCACAGATGTGGGCTGCAGCCACCAACAAAGTTGGTGGTGTAGTGGTGGTAAGCTGATGCAGGGGAGTACTTCTTCCCTGCAGGTGTGTTCCAAGGTTTGTGGGGTCCACAAGAATAAAAGGAGGTTCAATTTAAACCTAGGGGTTCAAAGTTAAGGTAATAAGCTACAAGTTGAGCCAATAAGCTACCCTTATGGCTCACTAATAAGCTCTGTGTGAGCCTTTGAAATGGTGGTCACACACTGAGTGCTCAGTGTGGCTTGTTTTGCACAGGTCACAAATTGGATCCTAAAAGCTATGCTACAATAAGCTAATGGCCAAACTAAACCTAGATGTGAAAAGCTGAGGTATTAAGCTACAATTAAGCTAAAACCTAGGATGTGGGGTCCACTGAAGTAACCACAAATCACCACCAAAGTTGGGTGGGTGAAATAGGATCTGAGTGCACAGGGCACTGGGTTGCCCTGCAGGGTACTTTCAGCTCTTGCACAAGCTTGAGAAAAAATCTTAAAAATCAAATAAGCCTTGATTCCTAGAGTTTAGGTGGTAGATTATAAGCACAAGAAGTTTCAAGCTCTAAATTAGCTTCCTAAATTCTAGAAAAATCACCCAAGTTTTGAGAAATCTGAGAACAACACACTTTGACTTTTTGAATGATGAACTATCTTTGACTTATGTGAACTTCTGATTGATCCTACTTATTTAATAAGTTGTTATAAGCTAATATTAAGTTGAATTAAGCTAGGTTATTAACTTATGAGATGATATGATGAGACTTGGACTCAAATTCCACCACAGTTAACTGTGGTGATGAATTGAATGTGATTTTGACTTTCTTACTAATAATACCTAGTTATGGTGATTGTTCTAAGCTATATTGATCCTAAGTCACTTGTAACAACAAAGAACAACAACAATTATGCACTAGAACTCCTAGGATCACACTGATCCAAACACTACCTAAGGATGACTGTTTTATGGTTTAAGTAGTAAAATGCTTATATAGCTTAGGAAACTGAACCACAATGACTTATTATGTTATGTTAAGTATAATTAAGCACTTAGAAACAGGAAATAACCACAGATACACAAGAATACTAAATAAGCTATGTTGACTGTGAAACTTTGATTTTTTAGCAACTAGAAATTCCAACAAACAAGATACCAATTTTATGTTATATAATCACTATTTAGAACTGAATAAGCATAAAATTGAAAAAGCAAGTAATAATCAAAGCTACAGTACAAAGATAGATATGGGATTTTTAGAACTTACAAAATGCTTTCCTGCTCAAACCATGAACCAAAGATCTCAACTCTAATCCTAAATAATCTCCACAGATTAACTAACCCAAGGCCTTCCAAAATCAACCCTGCTCCATTGCTTATCACTAAGAACTTATCAGTTTGACTTTCGTTGACTTTTTGTGGTATTTTTGAGTTTTTACTACTAAACTGCTTTTAATAGTTTCTAATAGCTTTTATAAGCTATCTAGGAGCTTAAGTGAGCTTATCAGTCCAGTATATCACACAATAACAACAATTGAGCTTTTAAAATTTAAGAAATTGAGACTAAAATTGCATAAGATTGAACAACCAGAGAAACTTGAAATTTATTACTTGGAAAGAGTTACAATACACTAAAGATGCTTAGAACACTGCTTAAAAGCTTAGGTTTACACTAGAAACTTGAAATTACATTATACGACATACACTTATAAAAAATAAACTAGATAGATGACTCCTATGCTTCTCTTCCTTTTATAAGCTCCAATTAGGGTTCAGGGACACCTTCTGAGCCTATCCCACTTCAATCTTAACCCTCTAATCTTCTGAATTGATCATAGCCGTTTAAATGAAAATTGGCGCCAAAAGTCTTCCAAGTTAACTTGGGGACAAAGGAGAACAATTAAAGATTTTTGGGAGTATGTGGAGGTGTCAGGGGACAAATGGGAAGGTTTGGAGGCAAGTTGGGGTGATATGGAAGAAAACAGAGGATAGGCATGGTTTGGAGTGAAAAGGTTGTGTGAATTGCATTAATTGAGGTGTGGTATTACTGTGAGGTGGAAAGGAGGTTAAGGTGGAGTAAGGGGTGAGCTGTAGGGTGGTGAGGTGGTGGGAAAACCACCCTGGTTTCAGGTTTCAGGTGAGGGTGAGGGTGATGAACAGTGAAAGTGGTTTGGCGGTATAGGGGTGGTCAAACGGGGTCAAACCCGTTTTAAATAACAAAGGGGGGGGGGTGGACTGGGCTTATTTGTGGGCTTGGTAAAAAGAAAGGGGGTGGGCTGGGCTGAGCTTGGTTTGGTTTTGGTTTAAATAAAAGGGTCCGGTTGGTTTGTATATTTAAACAAGGACCATTTTTGTAATTTGAGCAAAGTTAAGGGGCTAGTATTGTAATTCTCCCAAAGTGTATTCAAGGACTTAACTTGCCAAATATGATAAACCAAGGACCAAATTTGTGATTATTCCATTTTTCAAATACCAGGGACCTTTTCTGTCAATTCCACAAACTCCAGGGACCATTTATGCAAATTTGGATTTTTAAGGGACTGAAGATGTAATTTCTCAAAATGTTATCATAAGGACCAATTTTTTCATTTAAGAATAGTTCAAGGTTTATTTTATTGATTTCCCATTTTTTAAAACCTTAAGGACTAATTTTGACATTTTTGAAACTTGAGGGACTAAAGTTGTCATTTTGTAATTTTTTAACTTTAAAGGACTTTTCTTGAAAACTTATGAATCCCTAAGGACCTTTGATGATATTTTTCATATTTTGATTTACCAGGGACTAGATTTGACAACTTTTGAAACTTGAGGGACTGAAACTGCCAATTATGCAAACTTTGTACGTTTTTCATCTGTTTTTGCATATTTTGTATTTGAAACATATAAAACACACTTCTAAGATATTTTAAGTATTATGATGCATATTTGAGTGTTTTTGTATGTTTTGGCAGTTCAGATTGGTATAAAATGATGAGTATTTAGACACTCATCAAGGTCCCACATTTTTTTATATTAATGTAAATTACATATATAACCTCGCACTTTCTTTTGTACTTATAGCTTTAAAACTTGTACATTTTGATTATTGTACCAACTCCAGCCACCACCACTTACTCCTGCCACCACCAACAACTCCGATAACCACCACCAATATATTCCGGCGACACCCATTTATTCCGGCCAACTTTTTTTTCTTTAAAAGAAAGACATTTATTATAAATTAGATATTCATTTGTTCAAGGGGTTTTTTGGGTAAGCTTATATAGTTATATGAAACAGTAAGCACGCTCCATCCTTTAAAACATATGTACCAAGCCTTTAAAACGCAGTAAGCACGCTCCATCCAGACATTGAAATGGTTTGTTACATTCTGACAACACAATAAGCTGGAAACTAATTAAAAACAAGCTTACTTGGTTACCCTTACACCTCCCAGTGTTTGGTACATCCTGATTATTTGAGAATTTACATGTAAATTTGATTAACTAGATAATCAAAATTAATTTTATTGCAGCTACTCGTACTGATGAATTCCCTTAAATAATCAGATAATCAGTTCCAATGTACCCAAACGGCCCTTTATTATCCGCTAATGTAGAACGCAAAATGCATTGATCTTTGTCCAATGTACCAAAACCAATTTCCATAGAAGAAAACAACTTGCCCAAATTAATAGATTTGTACATCATAAATCAAAACCTCCAATAAATAAATTAGATACAAAAAATGATGTACGAACACCATCTAACTAACCCATCGTGGATCAAATCCATAACCACAACTGAAAGAAATCCAAACCCACATCCCACCGACTCCAAAACCCAAATTAGTTTCAATGAAATAAAAGGAAAAAAGAAGAGAAACAAGAAGCAGGAAACAAGAACCCATTGATTGGCTCAGAAGCAGTCAACTAAAGTTAACCACAGATGTGGTCAATATAGTCAAACTACCTAAACCAATGCTTCCGGGTAATAAAGGGTATCACCAGGTCGTTATGTCCCGACGAGGTGTGGATTGTGCTTTAGCGTTCTTGTGATCGGGTGATTATTCACAGAAAAGGGTTGTAATGAGAATTATTTGGAAATTATGAACAGAAATAGCTTAGGAAAGCTATGTAATTAATTACTGGAATTAAGATTAAGAAGAATTGATCTAAAACCTAAAAATGTACGTTTTAATCAAAAACGTACACTGACGAACGCGAGAGAAAGTACAACTGATGAACTAAAAAGGCTACGAGTGTGAAATTATTATTTTTACAATCCTAATAAACAAAGAAAATTTTTAGAAAAAGAAAAATTATTTTTACACTATTTAATTATTTATTATTAATTAATTATTAATTACTTATTAATTAACTAATTATATTGATTTAAATTATTAAAAATTACTAAAAAGACTTAGATAATTAAGAAGATTTTTATAAATCTAATTAACCATCACAGGAATCTAATAAATTATAAAAAGTTGATTTTATGTATTTTTAAACTAATTTACTAATTATTATTCTAATAATTAATTAATTACTAATTAAACTAATTATATTCTAAAAAATAGAAAATGAACAGTAGAAATTCTAGAAAAATTCCTAAAAATGTTTTAACTTATATAAAAGCTAGGAAAATTATAAAAACTAGGTGTTACTTAATAAAATCTAATTATGCTATTTAATTCTTAATTATTAATTAATAATTAATTAAACTAATATTAATTCAAAAAACCACTAAATGACAAAATAAAAATCTGGAAAATTTTCTAAAATTACTTTAATATAAAAGAAGATTAATAAAAATATAAAAATGCTACAGTGCTAATAAATAAGATAAAAAGAAAATTAAAAAGATAATTTCTATTAAATAGAAGCTATCACTATAATTAAATTTGGTTTTTTGTGTTTTTTCTTTTTCCAAACTACTTTAACACTAAAAACTAACAACTTTTACAAAACCACTTTTTATGAAACTCAGAAAATAAGCACTTGAGTGCTTATTTAGCTCAACAGTTGACTTTCTTTGACCAAACAAGGAATTAAGCTCAAATGAGCTTATGTGGGGTCCACAATGGTGGAATCTGGTTCAATTAACTTATTTGGACATGTTTAAGCTGGAAAAAACAAATGTGGTTCACAGGATAAGCAAATAAGCCACAATAAGCTCTTGCTTATTGGGTGACTGAGACAGAAATGGGACAGACTTGTGGGATGGTTTCAGGTGGGGTCCACTGATCCTAAGCTCAAAACTTTGATCAAAATAAGAAGGTGGCCAGGAGGGGGGTTGGGAGAACCCAAAATTAGCCTGTGGGACCCACAGAGATGGCCAGAACCAACCACCAAAGTGGTGGTGATGGCTTGGTGGTCTGCTGCACACAGGGAACTCACTTCCCCTGCAAGTGACTTTGAAGCTTTGGTGGGGTCCACACAAAAATCACAAAAATATAACAACACTGGGACAACGAAGACTAGCTGGGGGGTTGCAAATCCTAAAAGTTTCAGAGCATGAATCCACTCACAAAATTCTTTGGATTTTTGGAAAATCTGACCAATAATGCAATTTGACTTTTTTAGTTAAACACTATAGTTGACTTTGGTGACTTTTAATTGCTCCTAACTGATTGAAAACATGTTAATAAGCTAGAATAAGATTAATTTAAGTTGAAACAACACTTTATGCTAGGTTATGAAGGATTTTGGACTTCAAATCCCACACAGTTAACTGTGTGGGTGAATTTGTTTGTGATTTTGACTATTTGATGTGTAAGACCTGATTTTGTGACCTAACTAACCTCTAATTGCCTAAACTGAGTTATTGAAACAATTAACAACAACCAAGACCCCCCTGAGTCTCTTGAAAAGCTAATGCCAAACACCCTTTTAAACAAACTCTCAATTGATTTTTCAAGTAAAATGCTTATCTAAACTTCAACACAGATCCATGGTGATTACTTATGTCATAAGAAGCTATCTTGGACACATAAATACCAAAAACAACAACTAAATACCACAGACTCACAAACAAACTAATTTCACAGTTAAAAATGGAATATTAAGCAACTATGAAAACTAATTAACAACCATGATATTTTAAGCTATATTATCACTAGAAAACTTTAAATAAACACAAATGAAACAGATTTAAGCAGTAACAAACATGTATATAGCAAAGAAGCTAAAAATGGATATATGGCTTACAATGGAGGCCTGTGGGCATCAAAAACCAAGAACCAAAGGACCATAACTCCTCCCTTGAGGATCTAAACCCAATACTCCACAGCTATCCTGCTCCAATTCACCTCTGAATCACCAAAAATCAATGCCACACTCACAGTTGACTTTCATTGACCATTTTGTGATTTTTGATTTTTTGAACTAAACTGAGTTTTAATGTAACTAAAAGCTTTTACAAGCTTTCTAGGAGCTTATATGTCCTATCTTAGTCCACAGTAACAACTAAACTAGCATTAAACCATAATTGAGATTTTTAAATGAAAATTGTACAAAGTGGAAATCAAACTGAAATACTCAAATTCATTACTTAAAAAGATTCAAATTACAATGATAAGACTTAAAGAACTGCTGGAAAGATTGAAAATACAATAAGATTCATAAAAATTACTAAAAAACTAATTTTTAACTAAGTTATACTAGATATCTCTCTCAACTGCTTCCCCTCTCTTTATATGGCTTCCATTGACTTCCTTGAACCTTTTTGAGTGAATCCCACCCATTGGATTGGGTGGGAATGATCTTAGCCATTAAAAATGATTTTGGCGCCATTTTTTCTTATTTGTCAGGAGGTTTGAGTGAAGGTAATATTGAAGCAATTAAGGATCTTTGGATGTTTGTTGGAGTTGGGGGAGACATGGAGTGGGTTTGCTGAGGTGGAGGAGGGGGGAGGTTGAGTGTGGAAGGGTTGTAGCAGGGAAGCAGGTGGGGGTGGTGTTTTGGTGGGAAATTGGAGGGTCAAAGGGGCGTTGACCCCGTTTGTTATCAAAGGGGTGTTTGTTTTGGACCTGGGGAGTGGGCTGGGGTGAGGGAATGGGCCAAGGGTGGATGTTTGGGCCTGGTTTGTTATAAGGGTGTGTTTGTTGTTGGGTTGTAATAACTAAAAGGGTCCGTTTGGTAGTAGTGAATAACAAGGACCAAAAATGTAATTCCACCAAACATAAGGGGCTGATGTTGTAGATTTCCCAAAGTATTCACAAGGACCAATGTTGCCAAACTCCAATGATACAAGGACCACAAACAAACTTTTCCATTTAAAAATCCCAGGGACCTTTTTTGTAAATTTTCAAACTCCAGGGACCAAACATGTAGATTTTCAAAACTTTTCACCCAAAGTCCATTTTTGATAACTTTTGATTTTTGAAGGACTTGGGTTGACTTTTCTTTCAAAATAAATGCATAGGGACTATTTTTGACAAGTTTTGAAACTTGGGGGACCGAAACTGCCAATATTGCAAACTTTGATCATTTTTCATTTGTTTTTGCTCATTTTGCATTTAAAACACATAAAACACAATCCCTGGGATAATTTAAGTATTTTGATGATTTTTCGATTGTTTTTGTATATTTTGGCAGTTTAAATACGACAAAAATGATGAGTGTTTGAACACTCATCAATCCCCCACACTAAACTATTGCTAGTCCCTAGCAATCTTTTTGGAAAACTTTATGGATTTGAAATCTCTTTACCAAAAGCCATCACTTCTGGAGTAGCCAAATGTTTCGGTTCAAGTAAGAACTATGGTCCACCTGATAACCATGTGATTTTTAGCAAACCACCAGCTTTCAACGGTTTTGATTTGTCTTTACCAAGAGCCGTTTGCTCCTGGACTAGCCAACTCTTGATGGACACAGTCAACATCTTAGTGAGCTGATTACCAATTATGGTTTTTCCACTGCCTTTACCACAAGCCATAATCTAGCGGGCTAGCCAACTATTTCACATTTAAGGATATGGCGAGTTGAGATACCATACAATTTTTGGCAAATTGCAAGCCGCCAACGGATTTGAGTTATCTTTACCACGAGCCGTTTGCTCCTGGATTAGTCAATCCTTTTTTCGTTTAGACATGGCGGACTGATAACCACAAATTTTTTTGAAATAAAGTGAAAAAAAATTTGAAAATTTTGGCCAAAAACGGGGGTACTAGAAGATATATTGTGATAAAATTCGCTAGAATTCCCCCCCCCCCCCCCCCACACTTAGAAATGAATATTGTCCTCAATATTCAAAGTCCCGGCTATCATGCCGACTCTTTGAACGGAAAAAGCCAATATTCGAATCTAACTGTGGAAACACCATATTTCACTTTATTTCTATACATACTTTTTTTTTTGGAACTTATATACATAGATACATTTTCAAACAGCGGGGGGTTGGCCATTCCCCCACACTAAGATGGTAGAAAGTAGAAAGAAATCAGAGATACGGGTGAAAACCCATATTGTGCTATTGTTTTTGTTCATCGAGTCGCTAGCTTGACTCGATCCCCGAATTCAATTGTCCTTGGGGAATGTTTGGAGATCCGGGACAACCATGGATGGTGTGTCCTCTCCAAAGTAATGCTTTAAACGATGTCCATTCACTTTGAAATTCGGACCGTCATTTTGAGATAAAAAGATAAACCTTAGCGATAGTGAATGGACTAGTCCAACGGGTTTTTAGCTTTCCCGAGAAGATCTTGAGTCTAGAGTTGAAAAGAAGGACTCGATCACCAACGTTAAAAACGCGGTTTTTGATTTTTGAGTCATGAATCTTCTTTTTCTTTTCTTTGTAGATCAAAGAGTTCTCGTAAGCTTGATCACAAAGTTCATTTAATTCATTCAGTTGAACTTTCCGATGATCACCCGCAGTTTTCAGGTCAAAATTTGCATGCTTAAGGGCCCAATAGGCTTTGTGCTCAAGCTCGATCGGAAGATGGCACGCTTTCCCGTACACAAGTTTGTAAGGCGTACACCCAATGGGTGTTTTGTAAGCTGTACGGAAAGCCCAAAGTGCATCATCTAATTTATCCGACCACGATGCACGATTTTCACCTACGGTTCTTTCTAAAATTCTCTTAATTCCTCGATTGGAAACTTCTACTTGTCCACTTGTTTGTGGGTGGTACGCAGTAGAAAGACGGTGAGTTACACCGTACTTTTGCATGACTTTATCAAATTCGTCATTGCAAAAATGCGTCCCACGATCACTGATAATAGCACGTGGAGTTCCAAATCGAGCGAAAAGAGCTTTCAAGAATTTTACAACAACTCGGGCATCATTAGTGGGTAAAGCTTTCGCTTCAACCCATTTTGACAAGTAGTCAACAGCCACGAGTATATACTTATTTCCATGAGATGATGGAATGGCCCCATAAAATCGATGCCCCAAACGTCAAAGATTTCACAAACTTGAATTGCATTTCGAGGCATTTCATTCTTTTGTGAAATATTCCCGTGACGTTGACAAGCGTCATAGGATTTGACTAATTCCTGGGCATCCTTGTAAATCGAGGGCCAAAAGAAACCGGAGTCAAACACCTTTTTGGCGGTGTAGTTGGGATTGTGGTGGCCCCCCGTGGGACCAGCATGGCAAGCCTTTAGAATTTCAGTGGCTTCTTGGCCATAAACACACCGCCGGATGACTTGATCCGCACAGATTTTGAAAAGATAGGGGTCGTCCCAGAAGTAATGTTTTACATCTTTGAAGAATTTATTTTTCTGTTGGGACGACATCCCTTTCACCACAAAGTTACCCGCAAGGTAGTTTGCAAAGTCGGCAAACCATGGGGTAATAGAGTCTCCACGAAAGGTAACCGCATTGAGTGTCTCGAGAGGGAATGTTTCATTAATTTCTTTCCTCTCGAAGACATCTTGGTGGGGGTTTTCCAATCGGGAGAGATGATCAGCAGCTAGGTTCTCAGCTCCTTTTTTTATCACGAATAATGATATCAAAGTCCTGTAGGAGGAGAACCCAACGGAGAAGTCTCGGCTTTGCATCTTGTTTTGCAAAAAGGTACTTCAAAGCCGAGTGATCCGTATACACTATGCTTTTGGTCAATATCAAGTATGGCCGAAATTTTTCAAAGGCATACACCACAGCTAATAATTCTTTTTCAGTGGTGGTGTAATGACTTTGAGCCTCAGTCATTGTCTTGCTTGCATAGTGTATAGGCTGAAAATGTTTTGTTTTTCGTTGCCCCAAGACTGCCCCTATCGCATAATCACTAGCATCACACATGAGCTCGAAGGGCAAGTCCCAATCGGGGGCAACAAGAATCGGTGCCTCAGTAAGCTTTTTCTTCAATGTTTCAAAAGCTTCGATGCACTCGAGGGAGAAGATAAAAGGAGCATCCTTTTCGAGGAGATGGGTCATAGGCCGGGCGATTTTAGAAAAATCTTGAATAAACCTACGGTAGAAACCGACATGACCCAAAAAGCTCCTAATACCCTTGACGGTAGTGGGATGAGGTAATTTTGCGATGACATCCACTTTGGCTTTGTCAACCTCAATCCCATTCTTTGAAATTTTATGGCCGAGGACAATGCCCTCTTTGACCATAAAGTGACTTTTCTCCCAATTTAGACATAACCTTGTGTCTTCACAATGCTTGAGCATATTGTCTAAATGGGAGAGACATGATTGAAATGAATCCCCAATGACCGAAAAATCGTCCATAAAGACCTCCATAGTTTTCCCGATCATGTCGGGAAATATGGCCATCATACATCTTTGAAACGTGCCCGGAGCATTACATACACCAAATGGCGTACGTTTATACGCAAAAGTTCCATAGGGGCACATGAAAGTGGTCTTTTCCTGATCTTGCGGATCAATGAGAATCTGAAAGTAACCCGAGAAACCATCGAGGAAGCAATAGTACTCATTCCCCGCTAATCTCTCGAGCATCTGATCCATAAAGGGCAGAGAAAAATGATCTTTGTGGGTGGCGTCATTTAACTTGCGATAGTCAATACAGACACGCCAACCCGTAACCAATCGAGTTGGAATCAACTCATATTCCTCGTTTGTGACAACAGTAATGCCACCCTTTTTTGGAACACAATGAAAAGGGGGGCTAACCCAAGGACTGTCCGAGATAGGATAAATCAATTCGGCATCAAGAAGTTTTAAAACCTCTTGTTTGATTACCTCATGAATTTTTGGATTTACCCTTCTTTGTTGTTGGACTGCAGGTTTGAAGCCGTCCTCCATTAAAATCTTGTGAGTACAAAATTCAGGGTCAATGCCCTTGATGTCGGAGAGTCGCCAAGCAATTGCTTGTTTATGTGACTTCAAAACCCTTATGAGAGCAGCCTTTTCCTCAACACTTAAGTCTTTAGCAATTATGACAGGTAATTTATCATCACCCTCCAGAAATGCATATTCAAGATGAGGCGGCAAGTCCTTAAGTTCGACCTCAGGGAAGTCATCAGTTTTCTCAACATTTTTGACTTCCTCTTTATGAAGTGTTTGTGGTAGAACAGGAAGAGGAGAGGGATCTTCGTTTAATAATTTCTCAAGTAGGAGAATATCCCTCTCGGGGTCAATCTCTTGGTTATCGATTCTATCGGGAATCGAGTCACTTTTGAGAAAGGCCTCAATCTCTTCTAAGATGAAGTCACTTCCCTCAAACGGAGTGAGGGAAGGAGAAGAATTGACTATGATGGGATGAGAAGATTGAGTGAGGTTTTCACTCAAAGAATCATCAATGAAACCTAAAATCTCTTGAGCATACTCCTCAGCAGAAATATCGATGACATCTATTTGATTCACCGATTCTGAGTCATAATTGGAGGAGTATCTCGAAGTTTGATTTAGGTTGAAGGTAATGGCTTATGTTCCAACACGCAGTGTGATCTCTTGCTCAAATACATCGATGAGAGCACGCCCAGTTCTAAGGAATCCTCTTCCAAGAATGAGAGGGACCCTTGAATCGGCATCAAAGTCAACAATCACAAAATCTGCCGGGAAATGGAACTTTCCCACTCTAACAAACACGTCCTCGGCAATGCCAAGGGGAAGAGAAATTGAATGATCGGCAAGCTCTAAAGTCATGCACGTGGGAGTAAGTTCGGGAAGAGAGAGTTTCTTCCACACAGAATATGGCATCAGGTTAATGCTAGCACCTAGATCGGCCAAGGCGAAGCATTCAACCATACCCGGAAAAGTACAAGGAATGAGAAATTTCCCGAGGTCTCCAAGCTTTTCAGGAAGCTTTTTCAAAAGAACTGCTGAGCAGTTCTCATTCAACGGAGTTCTAGCCATCTCAAAGAGTTTTTCCTTATTACTTAACAGATTTTTGATTGTTGATGCAAACTTGGGCATCAATAGAATAGCCTCCGCGAAGCTAATGTCAAAGTGCAAATCTTGGAAGATTTGGAAAAATTTATCCATTTGGTGATTAGCCTTTTCGCGGAGCTTTTGTTCACTGAGACGTGATGGATAAGGAATATAAGTTTTGGATTTAGGGCTGTCCACTGGAGTTTCTGGTGGTTCAAAGACAACTCCAGGCTTACATCTGGTTTCAGGAATAACCTGAGGTTGGACGTGTGTTGTACTTCGTGAGCAAGTAGGTTGCACCTTGTCCTTTGTCACCTCAGGTTCACGTTCTACTACCTTTGGAGGAGAGGAAGAAGAGGTAGTAGGAATCGCGGGTTCATCATATGAAGCACCACTTCTTGTTGTGATCGCCTTGGCATCGCCCCTCGGGTTAGCGATCGTGTTGCTCGGTAAAGTAGTACCTGAGCCCGAGGGTCGATCATTTAAAGACTTCTTGATATCAGAAATCTGGCTGACCAACATCTTGTTCAACTCTTCTTGGGACTTCATGAATTGCTTTAACAACTCGTCAGATGAAGGCCCAGTTGGAACAATGGCTTGATTTTGATTAGGAAAATTTGGAGCTCGATTGTTCGGATTGGGACCTTGATTTTGAAAATTACCCTGATTAGGGTTGTTGTTTCCATGAAAATATCCCGGATTGAAATTACCCTGACCTTGGTTTCGATTAAAGTTTCCTTGATGTTGGAAACTTTGATTTTGGAAACCTTGGTTTTGATTGTGAAAACCGTGACCCTGATTGAAGTTACCTTGGTTTTGAAAACCTTGGTTCACTCTATTTTGATTTTGGCCACGGTTTTGGACATTTTGGTTTTGATTAAAACCAGGAGGTCCAGGGTAGTGGTGAGAACGATAGTTCAGGTCCATAGGAGGGCGATATTGATTGCCTCCTTGATTTTGGGACCCGGCTACAGCATGAGCTTCATATGGAGTACCATCAGTAGTTGTGCAATTGTAGTAGGCATGCGGCCCACCACAAGTCACACAGACTTCCACTTTTTTAACCTCAGCAGGTGGAGGATGTTGTGGAAATAAAACTTTCTTTGTCTGGGCGAGAACCAAAGCTTGAATAGCTTCGGTGAGCTTGTCAATCTTAGCATCCGTGCTAGATTGACTCACAGAAGATGAAGTGGAAGGACCCACATTGATTTAAGAAAAAATCGGTTTGCTTCGTGTAGAGCGGACCTTGGACTTGTTTTCTATGATTTGCAAAGCTTCTTTTGTGGTTCTACTTAATAAATTACCTCCCGCGGAGGCATTGAGAGAATCCTGATCAGCTTGGCTCACGCCATTGTAAAAAGTATCGAGTTGCATCAACTCTGAGAAACCATGATGTGGACACTTGCGGAGTAATTCTTTGAAACGATCCCATGCTTCACCAAAAGATTCATCATATTTCTGAGTGAACTTGGTGATTTCGTTCTTAAGACTCGTGGTCTTGGAAGGTGGGAAGAATTCATTCACAAATTTTTTGACAAGATCTTCCCATGTCTCAATAGATCGAGGATGTTGTTTTTCAAGCCAAATCCGGGCTTGTCCCTCCAGTGAGAATGGGAAGAGAAGAAGTTTTATTGCTTCACAAGGGACATTCTTGTACTTGATGGTCGATGTGATTTTATTGAACCATCGAATGTGAGCATGAGGATCGTCCCTCTCAAAACCGTAGAATTGACTTGAGGTTACAAGATTGAGTAACCCGGTTTTGAGCTCAAAATTATCAGCCACGATGGCTGGAACAACAATGGCATCTCCGTAACCCTCGATGGGTGCTTGGAGAAGCTCACACATGGGGCGGTCTTCCGCCATGGTGACAGTGGGTGTGGCAACAGTACGGATCTCAGATCCAACTGTTGGTGCTGAACGTCCACGAGGTCTTCGAGGTTTCCTGACAAGCTCACGTAATGGGCTCGTGGACCTTGAAGAACGAGTGCGCATGCACTAGAGATAAAAACCAATCAAAACAAAATCGAGGCAAATCCACAGTGAACTTAAACCAATAATCACAAGCAAGTGGCTTCTTTAAGAAAGGTACACCACTCACAGGGATACAAAGGCAAGTTTTATATCTTTGGTTTGGGAACTTATTATGTCCACACCCCCAGTTGGAAGGTGTTCTGTCTTGGTTTGCGACGGTTGGTTTTTATGTATTTATTATTATTTACAAGAAAAGACGGATGTTTTTTTGGGTTTTTTGTGTATGGGTTAAAAACTTTTGGACAATATTTTTGGTATCGTTTCGTTTACCAAAATCGTATTTCTTTAAGAATCACCTTAAAAGAAACACAATATAGAAAACGTAACGATCTGTTTTGTTGTTTTTTTTATTTTTTTTAGTGTTTTAACACTTTAGGAAAAGTGTTAATGACTTTTTTATGTTTTGATTTAAATTTTTACAAAAGTGATGGTATTTGTACAGTGATGATGGTGAGATAACACTAATCTCAAAAGACGCTATAGAAACGCGCACACCTCCCCGGCAGCGGCGTCAAATTTTGATTGGCTCAGAAGCAGTCAACTAAAGTCAACCACAGATGTGGTCAATATAGTCAAACTACCTAAATCAATGCTTCCGGGTAATAAAGGGTATCACCAGGTCGTTATGTCCCGACGAGGTGTGGATGTGCTTTAGCGTTCTTGTGATCGGGTGATTATTCACAGAAAAGGGTTGTAATGAGAATTATTTGGAAATTATGAACAGAAATAGCTTAGGAAAGCTATGTGATTAATTACTGGAATTAAGATTAAGAAGAATTGATCTAAAGCCTAAAAACGTACGTTTTAATCAAAAACGTACACTGACGAACGTGAGAGAAAGTACAACTGATGAACTAAAAAGGCTACGAGTGTGAAATTATTATTTTTACAATCCTAATGAACAAAGAAAATTTTTAGAAAAAGAAAAATTATTTTTACACTATTTAATTATTTATTATTAATTAATTACTAATTACTTATTAATTAACTAATTATATTGATTTAAATTATTAAAAATTACTAAAAAGACTTAGATAATTAAGAAGATTTTTATAAATCTAATTAACCATCACAGGAATCTAAAAAATTATAAAAAGTTGATTTTATGTATTTTTAAACTAATTTACTAATTATTATTCTAATAATTAATTAATTACTAATTAAACTAATTATATTCTAAAAAATAGAAAATGAACAGTAGAAATTCTAGAAAAATTCCTAAAAATGTTTTAACTTATATAAAAGCTAGGATAATTATAAAAATTAGGTGTTACTTAATAAAATCTAATTATGCTATTTAATTCTTAATTATTACTTAATAATTAATTAAACTAATATTAATTCTAAAAACCACTAAATGACAAAAGAAAAATCTGGAAAATTTTCTAAAATTACTTTAATATAAAATAAGATTAATAAAAATATAAAAATGCTAGAATGCTAATAAATAAGCTAAAAAGAAAATTAAAAAGATAATTTCTATTAAATAGAAGCTATCACTATAATTAAATTTGGTTTTTTGTGTTTTTTCTTTTTCCAAACTACTTTAACACTAAAAATTAACAACTTTTACAAAACCACTTTTTATGAAACTCAGAAAATAAGCACTTGAGTGCTTATTTAGCTCAACAGTTGACTTTCTTTGACCAAACAAATGTGGACATGTTTAAGCTGGAAAAAACAAATGTGGTTCACAGGATAAGCAAATAAGCCACAATAAGCTCTTGCTTATTGGGTGACTGAGACAGAAATGGGACAGACTTGTGGGATGGTTTCAGGTGGGGTCCACAGAGCCTAAGCTCAAAACTTTGATCAAAATAAGAAGGTGGCCAGGAGGGGGGTTGGGAGAACCCAAAATTAGCCTGTGGGACCCACTGAGATGGCCAGAACCAACCACCAAAGTGGTGGTGATGGCTTGGTGGTCTGCTGCACACAGGGAACTCACTTCCCCTGCAAGTGACTTTGAAGCTTTGGTGGGGTCCACACAAAAATCACAAAAATATAACAACACTGGGACAACGAAGACTAGCTGGGGGGTTGCAAATCCTAAAAGTTTCAGAGCATGAATCCACTTACAAAATTCTTTGGATTTTTGGAAAATCTGACCAATAATTCAATTTGACTTTTTTAGTTAAACACTATAGTTGACTTTGGTGACTTTTAATTGCTCCTAACTGATTGAAAACATGTTAATAAGCTAGAATAAGATTAATTTAAGTTGAAACAACACTTTATGCTAGGTTATGAAGGATTTTGGACTTCAAATCCCACACAGTTAACTGTGTGGGTGAATTTGTTTGTGATTTTGACTAATTGATGTGTAAGACCTGATTTTGTGACCTAACTAACCTGTAATTGCCTAAACTGAGTTATTGAATCAATTAAAAACAACCAAGACCCCCTGAGTCTCTTGAAAAGCTTATGCCAAACACCCTTTTAAACAAACTCCCAATTGATTTTTCAAGTAAAATGCTTATCTAAACTTCAACACAGATCCATGGTGATTACTTATGTCATAAGAAGCTATCTTGGACACATAAATACCAAAAACAACAACTAAATACCACAGACTCACAAACAAACTAATTTCACAGTTAAAAATGGAATATTAAGCAACTATGAAAACTAATTAACAACCATGATATTTTAAGCTATATTATCACTAGAAAACTTTAAATAAACACAAATGAAACAGATTTAAGCAGTAACAAACATGTATATAGCAAAGAAGCTAAAAATGGATATATGGCTTACAATGGAGGCCTGTGGGCATCAAAAACCAAGAACCAAAGGACCCTAACTCCTCCCTTGAGGATCTAAACCCAATACTCCAAAGCTATCCTGCTCCAATTCACCTCTGAATCACCAAAAATCAATGCCACACTCACAGTTGACTTTCATTGACCATTTTGTGATTTTTGATTTTTTGAACTAAACTGAGTTTTAATGTAACTAAAAGCTTTTACAAGCTTTCTAGGAGCTTATATGTCCTATCTTAGTCCACAGTAACAACTAAACTAGCATTAAACCATAATTGAGATTTTTAAATGAAAATTGTACAAAGTGGAAATCAAACTGAAATACTCAAATTTATTACTTAAAAAGATTCAAATTACAATGATAAGACTTAAACAACTGCTGGAAAGATTGAAAATACAATAAGATTCATAAAAATTACTAAAAAACTAATTTTTAACTAAGTTATACTAGATATCTCTCTCAACTGCTTCCCCTCTCTTTATATGGCTTCCATTGACTTCCTTGAACCTTTTTGAGTGAATCCCACCCATTAGATTGGGTGGGAATGATCTTAGCTATTAGAAATGATTTTGGCGCCATTTTTTCTTATTTGTCAAGAGGTTTGAGTGAGGGTAATATAGAAGCAATTAAGGATCTTTGGATGTTTGTGGGAGTTGAGGGAGACATGGAGTGGGTTTACTGAGGTGGAGGAGGGGGGAGGTTGAGTGTGGAAGGGTTGTAGCAGGGAAGCAGGTGGGGGTGGTGTTTTGGTGGGAAATTGGAGGGTCAAAGGGGCGTTGACCCTGTTTGTTATCAAAGGGGTGTTTGTTTTGGACCTGGGAAGTGGGCTGGGGTGAGGGAATGGGCCAAGGGTGGATGTTTGGGCATGGTTTGTGATAAGGGTGTGTTTGTTGTTGGGTTGTAATAACTAAAAGGGTCCGTTTGGTAGTAGTGAATAACAAGGACCAAAAATGTAATTCCACCAAACATAAGGGACTGATGTTGTAGATTTCCCAATGTATTCACAAGGACCAATGTTTCCAAACTCCAATGATACAAGGACCACAAACAAACTTTTCCATTTAAAAATCCCAGGGACCTTTTCTGTAAATTTTCAAACTCCAGGGACCAAACATGTAGATTTTCAAAACTTTTCACCCAAAGTCCATTTTTGATAACTTTTGATTTTTGAAGGACTTGGGTTGACTTTTCTTTCAAAATAAATGCATAGGGACTATTTTTGACAAGTTTTGAAACTTGGAGGACTGAAACTGCCAATATTGCAAACTTTGATCATTTTTCATTTGTTTTTGCTCATTTTACATTTAAAACACATAAAACACAATCCCTGGGATAATTTAAGTATTTTGATGACTTTTCGATTGTTTTTGTATGTTTTGGCAGTTTAAATACGACAAAAATGATGAGTGTTTGAGCACTCATCACCCATCTATATATATATACGGTGGGTCTTCCCTTTTTCTTCACGGATCTAGTCTAAGGAGTGGTGGTGATGGCGTGTAGTAGTGGTGGTGGTGATGGTTTCTTGGGCGCGTGTGGTGGTTAAACAAGCAAAGGAGGTCACGATGGAGGCTTTGGTGGTGGCGGTGTGGTGTCACAGTGGGCTGTGGTGGTGTTCGGTGGGGCGGCTGATGATGGTGTAGGTGGTGGTGGCGGTTAGAGAGACAAGGAAGAAAGAGTTAGTAATTTACTGAGGGTGTATTAGTAATGAGAGAGAGAGTGACTGAGGGTTATAAGAGAGAGTGAGTGACTAAGGGTGTATTAGTAATTTACTATATACAAAATAAAAAAAAGTCCCACCTACCAAAGGGACACATATCAAAATTATGTGAGAGTTGCCCAAGAATTTTTGGGACAGGGTCGCCCCTGGGGTATTTGAAGAAAACTGAAATTTTTGGGGTGGATAGAGTGAGTGGGGTTGTACTTGTGGGGTGTTTTTGGAATTAAATCATGTTTACATGTACTCAGAATGATTCAAGTGTTCATTAATCGATGAAAATATGTACAATTATGGTACGACTTCAATGACTAGACTTCCAATTACAACACGGTCAAACCTATATGGTAAAAACAACCATGACCAAAGGAAATGATAATACCCACCACTAAAATGCAAATACAAATTAGAGTAAATTGCAAAAAGCGTCCTTAAAGTTTGGCCTGTTTGCATGTTTCGTCTCACACATTTTGAAACTGTAAAGATCGTCCCTAAAGTTAACCTTTGGGGTATATATCGTCCTTTTTGGGGCATATATCGTCCCAAATTTTCAAAATGTTAGGGACGAAACATGCAAATGGGCAAAACTTTATGGACAATACATGCAAACGGGCTAAACTTTGGGACGATCCTTGCAGTTTCGAAATTTGTGGGACGAAACATGCAAATTGGCCAAACTTTAAGGATGATTTTTGCAATTTACTCTACAAATTAAAATTAACATAATTTGTATTTTTAGCTAAGGGCTTAAAACCTTTAACTATAACAAAACTCACTAAAGGAGATGAGTCCTTAGAAGTTGCGACTAAAAAAAACCTTTATAAAAAATGAAAGGTCTAAAGTGTCGCTCGCCATGTAGTGCCCAAGAGAGTATGGCCAGTTATAATTTATAAACCTACTATCTTCGTGGTATCTATCACGCAGGTGGAACACACACAACTCAGTAGTCTTCTGGGGACCACTCAACCTCCAACACCCTGCCATTCCCAAACTCGTACCATAATCCAGTTGAATTAATCATCCTCACGAGTACAAATCGACACACATCCACTATTAGGAGCAACTTTCTCTATGCAATATTGTTCGACACAATTTCACATGTTGTAATTCTATCTCACCACTACTTACTTTTTCAACACATAGCACATTTCCTCCCAAATTTGCATTTCCCCTATCAAATTTCTCTCTCCATGTCAACACATTTTGGGTGTGACAACAACAACCACGCTTAAACATGCAATGCTGGTTTCTATCCAAATGCCGCACCTTGTCATATATACTAACAAAACATCCAATAATCAGTTCATACTTATAATAGCCAAACAACAGTTAGCCGTATCTCATATATACTTCATGAAGTAACATAAAAACAAAAATTACAACAACAATGTTAAATTTCGTTAAAGAGATATATGAAAAAGATAGAATATACACAGCCATAGCCCGCTGTTTGTGGAACACACCAACAACATTACTCAATCCTGCTCAAACGGGTATGAAGATGTAGAATTTAGACAAAT